>JAJPGS010000127.1:0-645952 GCA_028654335.1 Alnus rubra | reverse complement strand
ATGAATCAAAACTTTATAAAATAAGAACACAAACAAACAACACGCCAGAAACAAATCTGGACAAGTCCAAAAAAAGACTCACAGGGGAGTAACAAGCAAAACCCCAAATAGCAAACACCTACTACATCAAAGGTAACAGATTACAACCAAACAACTGCCAAACAGAAACCTAACAGATTACAACAGGATTTGTTTTCTCCCTATAAATAGACCTCTAAGCTTCAAGAAAAAGGTGTGTGAGGCTAGAGCAAAATTTGGTGTCTTCTTGCAACAATTTTTCTTGTAAGTTCTTTAATTTTAATGGTTTCAATTCAAGTTAGCATGTTACTTTTGGCCATGAGAGGCTAAATTCTCAACTAAGTTGAGGATGAAGCCTCACTTATGATTAGCAACAATATTCTCATGTGATGTAATATTTTTCAATTTAATGAGTTTGATTTTCAATTGTTTTACTTTAATTCAATTTTGTGGAATGATTCTTGGATATCTTTTGTGATCAAGGATACATTTGATGATTTAGGATAGTTCCATAGAATTGATTGTGCTGGTTTTCTTTGTTTAAAAAAAATTGGATATCCCTTGTGATTTATTCTACGGATACAATTGATGTTTTAATTTAAATTGGATATCTTGCTGTGATTTACGGATACACTTGATGATTTAATTTAAATTGGATTTCTTTTGTGATTTGGCTAAAGAATAGATACATGGGATGGTTTTGATTAATTATTTGAAGCAAAAGTAAAACATACTTAAGATTTTATTGTGAGAACTTTGGAAAATATTATTGATCATGCGAATATGTTACTATGAGTTTGTGAGTGCGGATTCTGATACCTTAGTGCCTTTTTTTTTTATTTGATTACATTCACTCTAGTTAATTCTGTTTATGCTTTTGATTTTTATTCACAAAAACAATCTCTTAATTTTTGGGACTAGGTTAGGATTAAATTAATTGGATTTAAATTTGTTTGCAAAAACGCAATTCCCTGTAGGATCAACCTCGCACTTGCAATCCATTAACTGCAAACGATTCGTGCACTTGCGAGTACAATTAAAATTCACATCACCTCCCTTTAGCTAGAAGTCTTGTTCTAACATCCCAAAAAACCTGGACCAAAATTGCTTCCTCTGAACGCGGTATTTTACCATGCTGGAGGTCATTACGATGCTTCTAGAGATGATACATCACTGAGCCAAAACACAACCGACCTACGCAGGCTTGCAAACTTTTGCTATGGAAATGAGAAAGCCCCAATCCACAACATCATCCCAACAACAAGGAGGATCAGCAAAACCACATGCCTTCATAGCAGCCCTCCAAATCCTGTAGCTAAAGCTGTAGCTAAAAACCCCAACAAGACAGCTTCTGTTTTGTAGTGAGAGCGTCTCTAAACACAAGCCAGCAAAGGAAAGAATGTTTAGGAATAGCCATAGAGAACCAAACTAACCTCCAACAAGCAACTTCTAGAAGCTTCTTCCTAAGATTATCCCAAATGTCAACACATGAGTAAGTGCCCTTACTAGACTGCCAAATGGGCATATCAGAATCCCCAAAAGTAATTTCAAGTAGCTGGCTCTGGATGATAACCAAATCATCTGATCTAGTCCCTTCCAAAACCAGTCATTATTCTTGATAATAGAGGAGTCTTACGTCCTTAGAGAGTCTAGAATCATAAATCACACGATAATCATATCTCTCCAACAAATAACCT
Source organism: Alnus rubra (assembly GCA_028654335.1). Taxonomy (NCBI): domain Eukaryota; kingdom Viridiplantae; phylum Streptophyta; class Magnoliopsida; order Fagales; family Betulaceae; genus Alnus; species Alnus rubra. Next base: position 644,237 of record JAJPGS010000127.1, on the reverse strand, counting down.
GCAGGGTGCGAATGGTTATGCAAGAGAAAATTACTACTAGTAGCTTGAGAAGCTTTTTTTTTTTTTTTTTGATTCTCCAAGAATAGGACTGTGTTTCCGAACCTGTCAAAAACTTCTACCTTTTAGCCAATTCAAATCAATCCAGGCCACCCACAATGACCCGGCCTTAGTAAATAAACCCCAAATATAGTTTAACATCGAGTCCTAGCTGATTCCAATCAGCACCCCTTTTGAGCCCTAAACCTCCCTCCTTAAGGAAAAATATTTTTACAGGTAAATTACACTTATATGATCACTAGTAATTTGCTGCAGCTTTTTGGATTTAGTTGATGTCTTCTATTCCATTACTTCCATACACATATATTATTAAAATTATTAAAAATCATGCGAAAATAATTAGATATTAAAAAGACGAATTAGAGAGGAAAATAGGCGAGCGATTGAGCAGAATCATACATATGCGCGCATCTAGCTCTTCATATAACTAGTTTCTTATATATAACAATCTAACGTCACAACAAGTGTGATTAGAAAGATTGAAAAACTAAGCGATTTCAATAGCACTGCATTAAATCACAAGTACAGATTCATTTTAACTGAAAAATTACCCAACGTTAATTGGCTATTCACCATAGTGTTTTACAACTCTTAGTTATATTTTATATTTGAAGATGTGTCAGACCATTAGACTTGTTTTGTAATATTTCAAGATTTGATTTGGTGACCAGACTAAAATTGAGATACTTGATATCATCTTATCATTCGCTAAGTTATGATGTTTTAGCATTATCTTGTTCTTCCACTGTATTGCCCTCTTATCTGACCTCTCTGCCACTACCAGAAAACCCATTTTTTCATTGTAGCATCATTTTCTACTTTATTATTGCTTTATAACCATTTCGACTTAACTTGAGGTATTTTCTGCAAGGATTCCGTCAAGTGAAGGAAAGCGTTGGCAATAGACAATTAAGCAAAAAAGTTGTAATTACTACCCCCATTAAAACCCTTCCAAGTCCAACCATCAAACTAACCAGTAACTGTAGTATGAGCAGCTAGTACATGATAATACTCTTTCTCAAACCATTTGAACTACTACCACCAAGCATGATTTGACTTGGGACTGGATCAGTAAAACCTCCTGCTAAAAAGGCAAAGGAAATAGTTTACACTTCTACAGAAATTCCAGTTAACAAGGACATCAAGGCTTCATGATGCAGGAGGAAAAACATAAGAACATAAAATAAAAATAAATCTACGTTAATTTAGAGTCTCACCAAATTAACGAAAATGATTAAAAAAACTAGAGTCTCACTGGCTTTGGCAGCGTCTCACTACCAAGAAAGAAGAGAGGAGTCACACCGTACCTCATAGCTGGGAACAAAACTGTTTTCTTAATTCATCATAAACAGTCTATTACAATAAAATATTATGCTTAAATAAGCTCATAGACTAAACCCTAAACCTAAACCTAATGTGACTAGCTAACTTTTGGCCAAGGGCCAAACCCATTATTAAATAACAAATAACCTAAGCTAATGTGACTTACTTTTGAGCTAAGTCCATTATTGAATTACAAATAATTTAAAACTTTGGGCCAAGCCCATAATTAAATTCAAATAAACTAATAATCTAAATAAACTATAACAACAAATTTATTCTTATCTCATCCTGCGTCACTTCATCTATATAAAGAGGTTTAACTTGGAAAGAATAGTTCGCATTCCCTACTAATTGCAGCTAAACTTCAAATGCTCTGCTACTGGAAGTTTTTTTCTCATTTTCTTTCTTATATGGGGATACACACACACGACACACTCTAAGCTTGAGCATATATACCAGTTCTGTTAATTTCCTTCCAAGTTCCAGAACAATTAGATATTGTGAATCTTGTCATTTGACCAACCACAAACATAAAAACTTTTCTTTTTCTTTTTTCTACATTTTTGAATTACATGACCCTGTCGTCATTAAAAAAAAAAAAAAAAACGAAGAAAGAAAGAAATAGTAACAAACGATTATTGATATCTTACCTTTTCCCGCTTGCTCGCAATTGAATCACTGTCTCAACTTGGAAAGACAGCTAGCCCACGTGAGAGAATGCAAAATGGAAACACTAACATCAAAATGAAAATGGGCCAATTTGTAGTTGTTATAATTAATATGAGATACAAGGTAGGTTATCATAGAAATTGATTTTCGCATAAGCTTACATCTGTATCTTCCTTTTTCTCTTCTTTTCTTTCGCCTTGAGCTTACTGACACGAGACGAAGTCGCTTGCACTTCCAAAACTCCATCTGCTACATTGAGTAGAGCAAGGCTCTCCACATAAGTATCGAAATAAAGCCAGTCACTTATATCATACATGTGAAGATACCAGGATTGTTCGCTATTACGTTTGTAAGAACACAAATTTCCCTCCTGGTCCTCTAGTAAAACTTCACCGGTCTTTGTAAAACCTATCGGACCATGTGAATATGATCCACACTCAAACTTAATGTCGAACTGCTTAGTCCAAGATTCCGTTGTTCCATACTCTTTCATCACCCACACGGGCATATCCTCCTGATTGTCCCTGTAAGGGATAACAGCAAGCAACCCATCAACTACTGACATAAAAAATTCGAAGGTTTCCTCGCCTTGTAAACTCTTTGGCATAGCCATTTCACTAAACACCTCATCCTCCATATCGAACGACATGATAAAATGGCGAAACGGGCGCGGGTGCTCTGGAGTGCAAGCTGGCCAGTAGACTGCCCCATTAAAGAAAATATTACGTAACGAGTCTCCGCCCATGGGTTCTCTAAAGTAGTAGGGAGGACCAGGGGCCGTAAAAGAGTGCCATGCACTGGTTGGAAGCGTATAAATCTCAACCAAAGAATGAGTGGTGCCTTCGACATATACAATCCTCACCACTTTGTAATCGTCAGTCTTGGGGCAATACCCAAAGCCATGAGTTTCAGATTCAAATCCCTGAGGGCCAATATTAGGGTGCGGAATGGATATGGCTTTTTGAATACAAGGGTTGCAGAGGACGTATGAATCAAAACCTCTGGTGAGAAAAAATAGGCCGTTAGATGAACCAATTACTTGCATGCAATCATGCAAGCAACGCGATCCTATGAAATTTGATGGATCTCCTTTGACATCAAGATCAAATTTTGGAGTGACCAAACTCCTCTCTTATATTTCTGGATCAAGGGAAAGCAGGTGGATGCAGATGGCAGGGGATTGGTCTTTCTTGAGACGGTAGTTGAAATGGTGGAAGACAAGGTTGGATTGGTATATTGGGGGTTGGAAAGAGTGCGGCTGAGGTGGCTGGCGATGAAATGGGGGCTGGAGATGAGAGAGCACCATGTCTTGAAAACGCACCTGAATTTGATGACCGACTTCACGGGCAGTCGGGAGAGGATTTCGGCGATAACTTCATTTGGGAGACTGTTTGACATTGTGCTCCTTTTTTCCGGGGATTGAAGAGAATGAAGAAAACTTCTGAGAGAGAAAAGAACTTTTGAAATTCACTTTCTCCTCCTTTTCTTTATTTTCACTTTTAAAAAAAAATAAAAAAATAAATACCACCAACTTTAAAACATTCTAAACTTTTTTCACTTTTTATATCAGATCAACACTTTTTTATTAATTTTTAAATAAAAAATTTATTACCATACAATTTTTTTTTACTTTTTATATAAATTATTTTAATTATATATTACATCAATCCTATTTTTCGATCATTAAAAAACATTCCTAATAGAAGGGGAGAGATTTTCAAACGGGCCTAATCAGTTGCAGAGCCTCTCAACGCTTCTTTGGGTTTTTTTTTTTCGTAGAAAAAGACGAGGGAAAGAAGAGAACATGAAAAGGGAAAGAAGGGCAACCGTTTGACTCCTATCCCGCACACTGTTTTTCGTCTTTACACGCAGCACGCACATCGCACACTGTTCAAAGAAGGGCAGCTGTTTGACTCCATTCCTTGGCCGTACGATCTTAGTGTTGTTTGGCAAATGCATGTGTTAATTTTAAAATTAATAAAAAATGATGATATGATATAAAGTAAAAAGAATTTGTATAAAAAAATTAAAAAAATTTATATTGTAGTGAATTTTTTTATTTGAATAATAAAAATAAATTATTAATGTAATATAAAAAATAAAAATGTTTTAACCGTTGATTGTAATTAAAAAATGTAAAAATAAAATTAAAAAAAATGTAATTAATAACATTTACTATTCTGTGCTATTACCAAGCTTGTCAAACATGACCCTTATAGCAGAATTGAGTGAAGAATGACTATTCCTTTCCTCTTCTCTTGTCTTGCCCCACTTTTACATCCAGAACAACTAGTTTTAGACGCTGTCATTTCAACTTTCCATATAAAATGAGTTTAAATCCTTTTTCATTTCCTTGAGCCTAGTGCACTGCGTTCGTTTTAATGCTTCTCTACTATTTTGGGTAAGCGATGATAAATTTAGCACTTTTCCATATGCTTTCTCCCATTTCCCATACAACCTTCAGACCTCGAGAATGACAATTCCTCTTGTCCCACTTTTACAACCTGAACATCTCATTTTAAAGTAAGTGCATATACTTTTTTTTTTACTTTTTCAAATTTCCAATAACAATCAACATCAAAACATTCTCACTTTTTTCACTTTTTATATCACATCAATAATTTTTTATTATTATTCAAATAAAAAAATTCACTACAATACAAAATTTTTACTTTTTTATACAAATTCTTTTTATTTTATATCACATCATCACTTTTTACTAATTCCAAAATTAACAACCCACTACTATGTACTGTTCTGTTCTTTGCCAAACAAGCCCGATGTTTTAGCATTATCTTGTTCTTCCACTGCATTGCCCTCTTATCGGGGAGCTAGTAACTCCAACTTATTTCCTTAATACGGAAAAGTTACCTTAATACTCTAAGTTAATTATTAATTAATTAATTATTAATTTCAAAAGCGTTATAAAGTTAAAGTGATCTTCTGAATTTTCCTCTCTGTTATACCAGAAAACCCATTTTTTCATTGTAGCATCATTTTCTACTTTATTATTGCTTTATAACGTACTATTTCTACTTGAGGTATTTTCTGCAAGGATTCCATCAAGTGAAGGAAAGCGTTGGCAATAGACAATTAAGTATAAAAGTTGTAATTACTACCCATTAAAACCCTTCCAAGTACAACAACCATCAAACTAACCAATAATTGTGGTACGATCAGTACATGATAATACTCTTTTTCAAGTCATTTGAACTACTACCACCAAGCATGATTTGACTTGGGACTGGATCAGTAAAGCCTCCTGCGAAAAAGGCAAAGGAAATAGTTTACCCTTTTACAGAAATTCCAGTTAACAAGGACATCAAGGCTTCATGATCCAGGAAGGAAAAACATAAGAATATAAAATTAAAATAAATTTATGATAATTCAGAGTTTCACCAAATTAACGAAACGAAACTGATAAAACAAACTAAAGTTTTACTAGCCTTAGCAGCGTTTCACTACCGCTACCAATAAAAAAGAAAGGAGTCACACCTCATAGCTAGGAACAAAACCATTTTCTTAATTCATCATAAACCGTTTATTACAATAAAATATTATGCTTAAATAAGCTCATGGACTAAACCCTAAACATAATGCGACTAACTTTTGATCAAAGACCAAGCCCATTATTAAATAACAAATAACAATAAATTTATTCTTATCTCTGCATCACTTCATCTATATAAAGAGGTTTACCTTGGAAAGAATAGTTCGCATTCCCTACCAATTGCAGGTAAACTTCAAATGCTCTGCTACTGGAAGTTTTTCTCTCTTTCTCTTTCTTATATGGGGATACACACACGACACACTCTAAGCTTGAGCATATATACCAGTTCTGTTAATTTCCTTTCAAGTTCCAGAACAATTAGATGTTGTGAATCTTGTCATTTGACCAACCACAAACATAAAAACATTTTCTTTTATTTTTTCTACATTTATAAATTACATGACCCTGTCATTGAAAAAATAAAAGAAAAAAGAGTAACAAACGATTATTGATATCTTACCTTTTCCTGCTTGCTCGCAACTGAATCACTGTCCCAACCTAGAAAGACAGTTAGCCCACGTGAGAGAATGCAGAATGGAAACACTAACACCAGAATGAAAATGGGCCAATTTGTAGTTGATTTTCGCATAAGCTTACATCTGTATCTTCCTTTTTCACTTCTTTTCTTTCGCCTTGAGCTTGCTAACACAATACAAAGTCGCTTCCACTCCCAAAACTCCATCTGCTACATTCAGTAGAGCAAGGGACTCCACATAAGTATCGAAATAAAGCCAGTCACTTATATCATAAATGTGAAGATACCAGGATTGTTCGCTATTACGTTCGTAAGAACACAAATCTCCCTCATGTTCCACTAGAACTTCGCCATTCTTTGTAAAGCCTATCGGACCATATGATCCATACTCAAACTTAATATCGAATTGCTTAGTCCAAGATTCCGCTCTTCCATACTCTTTCATCACCCAAACGGGCACATCCTGATCGTCCCCGTAGGGGATAAGAGCAAGCAACCCATCAACTACCGCCATAAAAAGCTCGAAGGTTTCCGCGCCTTGTAAACTCTTTGGCATAGCCATTTCACGAAACACCTCATCCTCTATATCGAACGACACGATCAGGTGGCGAAACGGGCGCTGGTGCTCTGGAGTGCGAGCTGGCCAGTGGACTGCCCCATTAAAGAAAATATTACGTAACGAGGGTGAGCCGAAGGGTTCTCTAAAGTAGTAGGGAGGACCGAGGGCCATAAAAGAGCGCCATGCGCCGGTTCGAAGCGTATAAATCTCAACCAGAGAATGAGTGGTGCTTTCGGCATGTACAATCCTCACCACTTTGTAATCGTCGGTCTTGGGGCAATACCCAAAGCCATGAGTCTGGGTTTCCAATCCCCGAAGGCCAATATTAGGGTGCGGAATGGATATGGCTTTTTGAATACAAGGGTTGCAGAGAACGTATGAATCAAAACCTTTGGTGAGACAAAATAGGCCGTTAGATGAACCAATTACCATCATGCAATCGCGCGAGCAACGGAATTCGATGAAATCTGCTGGATCTCCTCTGACATCAGATTCTTGAGTGACCAAACTCCTCTCTTGCATTTCTGGATCAAGGGAAAGCCGATGGATGCCTATGGCAGCGGATCGGTCTTTCTTGAGTGGGTAGTCGAAATGGTGGAAAACAAGGTTGGATGGGTATTCTTGGTTGGAAAGAGCCCGGCTGAGGTGGGTGGCGATGAAATGGGGGCTAGAAATGAGAGAGCACCATGTCTTTGAAACGCACATGAATTTGATGACAGACTTCACGGGCAGTCGTGAGAGGATTTCGGCGACAACTTCATTTGGGAGAGTGTCTGACATCGTCCTTTTTCTAGGGATTGAAGAGGATAAAGAAGAAAACATTTTAGAGGGAAAAAAGCTTTCCGAATCAGTTGCAGAGCCTCTCAAAACTTTTTTGGTTTTTTTTTTTCTTAGAAAAAGATGAAGAAAAGAAGACAACATGAAAAGAGAAAGAAGCAGTGGCGGATGCATTTATAGGCCAGCGTGGCCGCTACTGGAGTTAAAAGTGGGTCCCCCGATGTGTCATGGAATCGTGTACTAATTGTATTTTTAACATTTTTCTAAATATATATATATATATATATATATATATATATATATATATATATAATTAAATTTTCATTGCTAGCTAGAGTTAATGCCCCTACCGCTTTACCGCTTCTCTAATACTAATAGCACACTTTGCCCCACTACCTTTTTCTTTTTCCATTTCTTTTTTCTTTTTCTTTTTTTCGTCTTCTTGTAAGTCTGTAAAACACGTCACTGCAATGGCAGATGCATTCATAAGCCAGCAGGGATGTGCCCCTACTGGAATTAAAAAAAAAAAAAAATCTTATTAAATTTTCATTGCTAGCTAGAGTTAATGCCCCTACCGCTTTACCGCTTCTCTAAGACTAATAGCCCACTTTGCCCCACTACCTTTTTCCTTTTCCATTTTTTTTCTTTATTTATTTATTTTTTTTGTCTTCTTGTAAGTCTGTTAAACACGTCACTGCAATGGCAGATGTATTCATAAGCCAGGAAAGATGTGCCCCTACTGGAATAAAAAATAAAAAATAAATAAAAAAATCTTATTAACTTTTCATTTCTAGCTGGAGCTAATGGACTCTATGTACGGCTTTACCTCTTCTCTAATGCTAATAGCCAAACTGGCCCAACACCTTTTCCTTCTTTTTTTTCTTTTTCTTTTTTCTTCTTGTAAGTCTGTACGTAAGACAAGTTACTGAGAAAATTTTGCGTACAAGTACAAAACGTAGGGAAAAAAAAAAGCACAAGTTCGAAATAGGCTCAAGCTACTACTACTCTACTAGTGTTAGGGACTTTACATGGGAACTTAAAAAAAAAAAAAAAAAAAAAAAAATCACAATCGCGTGGTGGAAGCCAAAAAGTGCTTGACAAATGAAATGAAAAAGTAAAAAGTTTGAGATAGTCTCTGTAAAACCAAGACGTGCACCAAAGATATCCTCTTCATTTTTCGGAGCAAAAGAAAATTAGTTTGAGATTTTAGTTGAAGTATTTTAATTTGAATGTGATGTGCATAATGAATCGAAATTACAAAATTTGTCGTGCAAAATTATTTTAATGATTGGAATGTTGGCATAGGCTACCCCAAAATGCCTTGGGGATCCACCACAGATGTAATGTAGGTTAGGTTTTTTTTTTTATATATATAAAAAAAAAAAAAAAAAAAAAAAAAAAAAAAAATGAGAGGAAATAGAAAATAATAAGTTATTTTTTTATGAAAAATGTAGTTTATTTCCAAAGGAATAGCTATTCCTCTAAAAAATTAGAGGAATAGTTATTCAAATGGAAATAAAGAATAGATTCGTACCAAACAAAGGTCATAGAATAATCATTCCATTTTAAAAGTCTATTCTGCGATCCAAACGAGCTAGGCATTAAGACATTGCATTTACAAGAACATATAAATGCATAGCTAATGTGATCGAAAGATTCACTATTTTTATTGCAAGTTTAAAAATAAATCATGACCTAAAGCTGGGCCCAAACATTTCAGACTAAAGATAGCATACTTTTTATCTTCATATGTCAAATCACATGAAAAATAGGTTGAGAACATCCATTAATTCAACTCGACGAGACACAACGTCAATAACTCCACCGCCACAGACATATATACTACATTATATGTCCCTTCAAATTAACTTAGAATATTCCAAAATAAGTAGAAATTAAGAACATAGTAGTATTGCTAGTTACTAACATTGAAAAATAAACATGACAAATTTATTATGTAAGACAACTCGATGAATGACTGGATAAATCTTACCAGACATTTACAATATTTATTTAAAATTAAAAACAAACATTAGTAGAATCGAGTCAAACGATTTTATTAGATGATTCAAAAGTCATAATACCGTGAGACAAATACAAAGAATATGCATTCTCTAAAAGATACTTTTTTTAAAAATCTTTTCATATGCACATGAATTCTCTAGAGTTCTTGATATTAGCATACTTTAGGCAATGCAGATCCTTTCACATAATGGAAGTTCTCTAATATTTCTACGTTCTTCGACTGGCGGTTCGTTCCAGCACGTGGATGAACAATTTGTTGCACAATCTAGACAACTGATGGAGCAAATCAGAACCTTATACGACCAACTTGATGCCATATTGCCATGGATGTTGCTAACAATCGTCGCTGTCAACGAACTCCACGTTTTGTGGATGAGGATGATGTGATTACTTTTAATGAGGCACGATCTCAACGGAGGAAAGTACAGTTTGACATGTGGAGTCCTCGGTGGGCCACCTTAACCGTTATTCGTGAGCCTCCAATTCGTCTACCAAATCCATCTTATGTGGATGAGAAAGATGAATTTCTTGATGAAGAGTTCCAAGAAGACGAGTTTGTTGATGAGGAGTTTAAACATAGACATGTTTATGAAGATGTCGAACATGAAGATGTCGAAAATTCTTCACTAGGATTCATAGGTTGGGAATCTCCACCAACCTAGGATACCGATATCAATGATGGAGATCTTGTGGAGGTTCTTTGTCGTATGATCAAGACGATTAATCTGTAGTAGATTATGTTTCACCACTAATCTATGACATCTATCCTGGGAAACAAGAACCATTGGAAAATGTACATCTCTCAGGTGATATTGACAATTTTGTTGATGAGAGTTCTATACATAATGTGCTTGATGAAAGCCCTAAAAGTAAAGTCTTTGATATGGATGTTAACGAAGTTGATTTCCTTGGGATAGAAAATATTTTATCAAATTTCCTTGATGTGAATGTTTTTTTTTTTTTTTTTAATTTTTTTATGAGAGTTCTGTACATCACATGCTTGATGAAAGCCTTAATTAAAGTGAAGTCTTTGATTTTGATGTTAATTAACGAATTTGATTTTCTTCGGGTAGAAAATATTTTATCAAATTCTCTTGATGTCAATGTTTTTGATGATTTTTATGCGGAGAAGAATTTTATGTTTAAAAGTGAAGAGATCGTTGATTCTATTTGGAAGATATTAATGGCGCATGAACGAGAGAAGATGTGTGACAATCGTATGATGCTAGAGTTCTTTAAATCTAGAGAGAAAAGTTTTCAAGTTAACCATCGCAGTCTTATGGTGATTAGTGAAGTATTATTTCTTGTGGGATGTTACATTATTTTGCTTTTGAAGGGAAAGGGATAGAATAGATTGATTGGGCATCCGAAGGATCGAGACAAGAATCATCCGAAAGAATGACATAATAATCACCAAATGGAGCAAGAGCAAGGCTATTATTTTCCATATACTCCCATACACCAATAATAATATATCCCCTTCAGTACAACATCCATGAAGCTTAATTCACAAGATTTGGGTGTTGCAAACAAGAAATCATGCCTATCTCATTTAAAAATATTTCACGATTTCCTTGTTTCGAGTTAGATGAGAGCAGAGAGCTACTTAAACTGCTATGACGGTAGCATCATCAGGTAATTGACCCTGCACCCAACATTTATTGAGATATATGAGAACAAAAATCCATACTCAAATAAGAGTTTGTTGCAGTATAACCTTGAACACTCGACCAAACCCACTTTCTCCAACTTTGTTAGCAGAATCAAAGCCAATACTAGCTGTCTGCAAATCTAGCCCTTGAACATCAAACGCTCATAGTCGTTGTCTGTCCGCTTATACAACCAATTACTCGCTTCCTTTGCCCCTCACTTAAATGAAGACTTTTGTTTTAAGAGTTGAAGCCTACATGGAATTCGTTAAGAAACTTGAACTCAATGACGACATCAACTTTACGACTTCATGAGGACAACCAGACCACGAAGTCGTAAAGTTGATCCTGGTCGTCGTTGAGTTCAAGTTTTTTAACAAATTCCATGTCGGCTTCAACTCTTAAAACAAAAGTCTTAATTTAAGTGTGGGGGAAAGGAAGCGAGTATTAATTGGTTGTATAAGGAGACAGACAACGAGCGTTTGATGTACTCTAAACTAGCTCTCCATCTAGTGTAGTAAGGCATAAGTCAGTTTCTGGAAGGGTAGTTCTCTATTGGAGAAGTTCATGTAATTAGGAAACTATGGATGACCATTTCTGCAATTGTGGTATTCATGTATTTATATCTGAACACACAGGTTTTGTATAACTCAAACTTCATATTATTGATTAGTGGTTCAATGACAAAGTTTATGTTTAGGAGCTAGAAAGCTCACGCAGGAGCTCATAGGAGCCCTACAGACGCACAACATAGATATGAAAATGCTCAATTGTGTGCCTTTGGCGGTCTTCTCTTGCTGGTTCCTTTAGTTAAGTTTCTTATACACAAAAATAATACTAGAAACTAAAAGTGTTCAAACAAAAGTTGTCTAAGCAGTACTAGAGAGAAGGCTAAAACAGATAATTGGTTATGTAAGTCCAACAGGATGTACAAGGCCAAGCTGCTTGGTACCTTGCAGTTGTCTGATTGAAAGAGTTATAATCTTACTATTTCTCCTGGCCATAATTTTTGTCATTGTTCATAGCCTAATAGTTTTCATCCTATACTTATTTCAGAGCCTGGATGGTTGCATCGTAGCATCCGTAGCTGGGGATGGAACACTGAGAATCTGAAATGTTTTTGTAGTTCCGAAATTTGCTGCTTTCCTGAGCCTTTTGCTCATGTGAATCGCATTCGATAATCAGGATAAAGCTGCAGATTTTAAAGCTTCAATGTGATGAGTACAACAGCTAGTTGTGTCATGATCACATGGTACTCCAAATTGTTGTACTTGTTGTTTTTGGTCTTAGGATCTAAAGGCAAGTGACAAGCCCAATTATTTACCCGATAAAGTTCACATGATGGGAAGAGTTTTCACATACAAAGTTGCTTATTGAGAATTCCTGTACAGGGAAATCTCTAATTGATAGCAATTCATCTTCCGGGAAAGAGTTAAATCGTATATCTATTTCTTTAGAAATAAATTAACCTTGTGAAGAGTTTTTGGTGTATTGTTGTTTATAGTCAACAGCAACCATAATCAGAACCATAAATCAGGATTTGTGTATGATGTATAATTTTTTATTTATCAGAATTTTGGTACTTTTGAAACTGATTTTATAGGTTTTAAAAATTCTGGTTCTACAGGATTAATTCAAATTAATTTTAATTAAATAAAATTAAAGGCTTCCTGGCGCATAGCCATGCGCCAAGTTCAAACTTCCGGGGAGTGCAAAACACACGTGGCAAACACTACAATAGTGGCAATTAAAATTGCCACTAATCAAATACCAATCAAACTTCTTTTATGTTTATTTCATATCAACTTATTTAAATATGACTCCTACCTAAAATATTTTTCAATTGTTTCTTGTTAAAAACTCAAAACCCAAACGCAATTTCCAAATGCTACACCAAAAATTCTCATAAATTACAAAAACAAATAAAACAAGAGGCTAACACAACAAAAAGTGCATAGACAAATTACAGAAAACATAAACAAAAATCGATTACACAAAAAATCTCATAATCATATATCATATATATATAAGCCGAGTTATTCCTTAGAATGTCATAGAATAGTGACACGTGGCATGAATCCATATTTTTTAGTGACTAAACCTGTCATTTAAGTACTGAACCGATTTTTTAAATAAAATTGAACCGGTCTATTTAATATCTCTCTCTTCTCTCTATTAATAATACAAGCAGCCTTTCTCTCTCAATTAATGATATAAGTAGGACTCTTTAGTATTTTTATATTTTTGGTTGAAATCTAAATATGTTTCCATTTTGTTTATGAAATTTTTGGTTGAGCAATTCTTCATTTGAATGTTTATGAGATTTTTTTTTGGTTCATTTGCTTTTTTGAATGTTCAGAATTATATAGGATTGAAATATAATGGGTATCACATCGACCAAAAAAAAAAAAATCCTTCTAATTTTCTATTTTATGTTTTGATAATAATAATAATAAAAAAATCGTGGTTTTCTTCTTACTATTTTTCTTCTTCATACTTATTTTCATTCTAAATTACACCTATAGGAACAAAGATTTTAACATATTTTAATTTATATGAATTAAACTAAAAATAAGGGTCTTATGTTTTAATTCATTTGAATGTTTTATGGGATATTTGTTTTTCTTTTATGTGATAAGCACTTATTTTTTGGAAGTATTATTCTGTTTTTGAAAGCCAAAAAAGGTAAAATTTTATTTGATTATTGTGCACAAAAGGAATATAAATGCTTTTAAAACACTAAAGAGTTAATTAAGCATTAAATTTGAAATGTGTTTTTTTTTTTTTAATGTTCAAAATTATATGAATTTTATTTTTATTGAAACATAATAGGTACGTATCACACTAACAATATCATAGATTCCTACCATTAATCATACTATTAATGCTTTGATAATCGAAATTCAGGCTTTTCTCTTACTATTTTTTTTTTCTTTACACTTCTTTCTATTTTAAATTACTCATATGAGAATATTTTAAATGTTTTAATTTATATGGATTAAAACTAAAAATATAGTTCTTTTGATAGTAAAATTTTATGTGATTTATATATGGGTCTTGATTCCTACACAACAACACCACAACAATGGCACAACACCCCTCACATGGGAGTGGGCCCCACACACTAGGCCATACCCCCATATGAAGGGGTGTTGTGCAGTTGTTGTAGTGTTGTTGTAAATTTATCATTTTTCTTTATATATTCATGCAATGTTCTTTATGCAATGGAGAATTATGACACGTGGCATGAACCCATAATTTTTAAACACTGAACCGGTTTTTTAAGTAAAAAAAAATCGGTGAATTTTAAAGGTTCAACCGGTTTTGTCATGATTTTAATAAATTTATTGTGCTTTAATAAAAAAGATCATGGGTGATAATCTTCATGATACCAAAATAAAAAATCTTCGCATTATATCATTAAGTGTCATTATAGCCGCATTAAGTTGTGAGATTTTTTTTAAAAAGATTAAAATTAAAAACATGCATTAATTCTAAGTGGTCAGATTTTTTTTTTCTCCAAAATTTTATTCAAAAATTTTCTTTATATGAGATTTCATTAAGTTCAAAATTTTAATGTACAATATTATGGTTTCAGAATTTACGACTCTCCAAAATTATAAAGAGACAAGATTTAAAACTAAGAACGTTCTACATTAACTACCTATAATTGACCATATAGGTATTGTATGCATTAATTCTAAAGAAACCGTACAAGTAAGCTGAAAAGTCATATTACTATCTTAGATTGGTTATTTATACCTTTCTCTTTAGGGTTTGAAACATCTTGAATTGTGAAATCAAGAACATACAGTAACGACATTCAAGAGAAGGACATAGTGTTGAAGTACAAAATTTTATTTTATTTTGTATTTTTTTTAAGGACTTTGTTTTCTTTCTTTCTTCTTCTTCTTCTTTTTTTTTTTTTTTTTATTATTTTTTGGTATTGTGGAAGTTGAAAAATTTTGTGTTTTATGCATTTTTATAATTAGAATCTAGATGTTCTTCTACTATTTTTTTTTTCTTTATACTTTCCGTTTTCAACCATGTCTACCTACGAGAATAAATTTTCATAAAAAAAGTTTATTTTTCTCTGTATTTTTTTTTTCTCCTAGGTGACAAATTTACAGTGTCGGCCCCTCTGACCGGAGAAAGAACCCCATTGGCGTTGGCAATGCAGGTACGCCTTGGTTGGGAGGTTTTTGAGAAATCTGTGGCGTCAAAGGTCATGTGGTCTGATGCTCTAGAGTCAACTACCCAAGAACTGCTATCACCATCTCGAGAGGAGCTACAAAGGGCAGTACTACATTTACCTGAATCTGTGGTTGATACATTCCCTTGAGATGTCTCGACATGGGATGAGAGAGAGAGAGACGTGGCTCTGTTGTAGCCACCGCAGCCTGACCCATGCCTCCATTTGAGCCAGTAGTATCACGACGTTTTTGGGCTTGAAGTTCATTCCACCAGTCGGGATACTCGTGTAATTTGAAGCAATTTTCGCGAGTATGTTTCAGATTACCACAGTGGGAACACTTGGTTCCATCAAAAAAGGCTCGCGGCTTGGAGGAGATACCGGTTTTCTCATTGCTTAGAGAGAGAGAGAGATCTGGTAAAGGGCGGAGTGGTCTGTCCAGGCTTGAAGCTTTTTGAGGCCATAACTGCTCCCGGAGTGCCAGTGGAGTTGCCAGTGATCATAACTGCTTGCCGGACGGCTTCCCGGCAGACATGAGCGTACGCTTGTTCGATTGTAGGGAACGGGTGCATTTGTAGTATATCACCTCGAATTTTGTCAAGCCGATCATCGAGGCCATCCAAGAAGACATATACTCGGTCTTCTTGAAGCATGTTGTTGTTTTGCTGAATATCAGCAACGCATTCCATTGGGTTTGGGCGACGGAAATCAATCTCGTGCCATAGGCCCTGGAGGTTAGTAAAATATTTTTCAAGGGAACCACTCGCTTGTTTCAGACGGGTCACACACCGCCAGAGGTCATATTCCTGAGAGGTATCACTTCCATCAAAATAGGTAGTAGCAATGGAATCCCATACCAGTTTCGCAGTCGAAAATCTAATGAAGTTCCCGATTAGCGATGGGTCCAAGGAGTTGATTAGCCATCCCTTGACAATGGCGTTATCCGTGCGCCACTTTCGAAAGGATGGATCTGTCTGTGGAGGTTGGTCGATGTTGTCGTTAATGTATCCCAACTTGTCCTTGCCAGAGATGTACATCTCAACAACTTGGGACCAAAGAGTATAGTTGGTGCCATCCAACTTAATGCCAATCGGAGCAGCAGTAGTGTCAGTGATCTGGGTCGGGGCCGAAGCTTTGGTCAAAACTTCATCTATTCTGGTGGTCAACTCGGTAAGAATGGATGTTGGCTGGGGTTCATTAGGTTGGCCAAGATCGGCCATGGTCGTAGGTGGAAAAGATGAAGTGAGGTAGAGTTAGGGAAGAGAGGTGATAGGGCACAGGATTAGAAACTGCTTTTATACCATGTTCAAATTCATAGTAGCTTTTCTATTATTTCTCTGCACATTTTTTACAAAGAATGACCATGTATATATACAAGAAAATCCTACCTAACTTTTGGCTATTCTGATTTTATGGCAAGAATAATAAATAGTGGTCCCTAATTGTAGGGGTTGGCAACTAACTCTTATAGGGATTGACTATCAAGAATCTTTCCATAGTTTTCCTAACGACAACCCATGACAATCTTTCCATAATCCCCTCCCCTTCCCCTTCCCCTTCCCCTCCCCTTCCCTTTGTGAGAATTTTTTTGTCGTGTGAAAATAGAAAGTGATTGATGTGATATAAAGTAGAAAGAATTTATATGGAAAAGTGGAAAAAATTTGCATTGTAGTGGATTTTTTTAATTAAATAATAATAATAAATTATTGATGTGATATAAAAAGTAAAAAAGAAAAGAATGTTTTGAATTTGATGTTTTTTGGGAAAGGTAAAAGTAAGGGGAGGGAAGGGAAGGGGAAGGGGAGGGAGTTAGTAAACAGAGCCTTTTAAATGTTTTTATCATTTAGACTTTGGAGCAACATTATTATGATTTGACTCTTATCATTATTGTTGTTGGGAGTTTTGGAGAATATTGTTAAGAAAAAGAATTTACGCTTAAAGGTACCACTTTTTTTTTTTGACCTTATAAATTGCGCTTCGTTTATTTTACTAGTAGTTTATACTATTGTGTGTTTGTGATATCGTGAAAATTTGAAATTATAATTTCGAATCAAATGGGTTCTTTGATGTAAAAAAAATTATACAAGTTTTTTTTATTGTTAGTGGTAATAAAAAATAATAAATATCACTTGTTAGTACTAATAAGAGCTATAATGAAATTCTAACAAAAATCTTATATGTCTAGAAATATCACTTGTTAAGTTCGTCCCCCTTATCAAAAATCTTGGTTCCTGTTACGAGACAGGGGCAGGGGAGGAATTGCATAGCATGCCAGCTATGTGTAAGACTAGCTGGACGTGGAGCATTCTGAGATACATGCAGATGGACGTGGAACCTTTTGTGATGTGCTGGACGTGGAGTCTTCTAGTAGGAACCTTAGTAAGGAAATAAGAGACCTGGTGAAAATTGGATTCTTGCTCATAAAGCAAGAATCCCTTTTCTTGTGGGTCACGAAGGAAATAAGGGGATTATACCCCATTAGGTAGATTTCTATAAGTAAAGAAATAAGGGAATTATTTCCTGCCATTAGCTGTTATATTTTCCTTTTCTGCTCTACCATGTAACTCTATAAAAAGAGGAATTTATTAATAAAAAAGGTATGAAAAGAAAAGAATTATTATTCAGCTCTTGTAGTTGAATGGGAGGTTAGGGTTCCTCGAAAACCCTACGATCTATCACCATAGGTAAACACAGGAAGTTAGATCCTGCAGCTTTGCCTATCTCTAGACCCATAACCCGTTCTCAAACATTAACCCATAACAGTTCCGCTCCTAGTTTTAGGTTTATTTGCTGGGATATGTTAGCTGAACAACAATGTTGATGTGTCTCGTATTTTTATTTTTTATTAAAAAATGCTAAACATATCTGTTGAGACAGTTTCCGGTAGGTGACGTGTCGGTCAGATGTTGGTTTAAGTTGCTCCCGGTTGTATCTGGTTCACCTGAAAAGTAAAGCTGCGTCGGGGGGTTCCGACAACCCCGCTCCGATGCTTAAGTAAGTGTATGGTTCTGAGAATAAATGCGCAGAATAATGCCAAAAAGACTAATTAGCATGTACCTTAGCATCTGAAGTAGTTCTTGTATTTATAGAGGTTGTGGAGCAGTTCCATTAGCTTCACAATTCGTGCACGAGGCGGTTGGAGGAGACGTGGCTCCAAATAAACGAATGTTCCGGGTTCCGTAGATCTCGGTGGCATCATGGGGTTCCACGACATGCAGCGGGTCCCTTAGATTCCGGGTACTGCCGAGACGCATGTATTCCATGACGTGCATCGTGTCCCTTAGATTCCGGGTACTGCCGAGACGCATGACTTCCATGACGTGCATCGTGTCCCTTAGATTTCGGGTACTGCCGAGACGCTTGCAGATGCGGATACCAACTAGCATTTGGATCGCCAACTCAGGCCAGTTGCAACAGACTTGGGCCCAAGTGGCCTCAATGGGCCCGGGTAGATTATGCTCTTTTTGATATTTGGGCCTGGTCGGGTGGATCAGAGAGGGCCTACTTCCTGGGTTGGGCCCAACGCCCGAGAAGATCAATATTTGTCCCAACAGTTACCCCCCAATTCTCTTAGGTAAATTTTATACTTGAGAGAATTTAGGAATAATTGATTGATCTTTACTTTGATGTATCTTGAGTTTTGGGTCGGGCGTATAATACCGAGAGCGAGCAATGACCCTTCTCCGTATCCATCTCGGAAGTATTGTTTTGTCGGTTGCTTTGACTTGTCCGTACCTTATCCACCCGAGAACCTTCGCATGCCATTTTCTTTTTATGGAATTTTCGCTTTTTCCTTTCATCTCGCAAATCCAAATTTTCAAACTTTCGAATTTCCTTGAAATCCATGAGCCGCGTGTCAAGTACGATCTGGACGCCGGTTCGTTTTCAAGGCGTGTCTTGTCTCACTTGGCAGACCACCGGGGCTTTCTGGCTGCCGATTTTGGAAGAGTAAATTCGAACGAGACCGTTCATCTTCCGGTGGACTGCATCCGGTCAACCCCGTGGTCCTTTCGATCTGTTGACGTGCGTCAGCAGCACATTAAAATTGATTTGACTTTGGTTCGCCTTTTGAGGAGCGTTGTGGTTCAGACGTGTAACCGGCGACGGTTCAACTGCCGGTTTGGGGGGACGAGATTTGTTTACGTCTCCCTGTCTCCCGGTTATTCATGACCAGCTTTCCCCTGTTGCATTGGAGTATAAATTCCCTCTCCCATCTGCATTTCGCATTCTTGTCTTGAGCTTTCTTATCTTTTTCTTAGAGCTCGTATTTTTCCTCTTTTGGACGCACATACAAACCTTGTCTCTCCGCACCATGTCCGACACAAGGGAGATCCCAACGGTTGTTGTTACGGAGTCTGAGGAAGAGGAATTATTATCCGAAGACGAGGTGGTACCCGAGCAAGTTGAACGTCAAATGCTTCTTGTGCCTCTCGACCACCGAGGAGTTTCAAAGGTCGGTACCGGGGATGAATTTCACCTCCGGAACAATTATGATATACCCCCCACAGTTCTGTTACATTTTCAAAATCCTGTTACCCGAGAGATTCGTGGGGGCGATCTCTTTTTTTATGAGAAAATGCTTTTAGCCGGGCTGCGATTTCCTTTGCCAGACATTGCCCGGGAACTTGTACTATTTCTTGGGGTGTCCCCAAGCCAGCTTATACCGAACGCGTGGAGATACCTCCTCGCCTCTTTCATTCTGTGGTGAACAGTGTTGGGGGCTCGGATGACAATTCCGGAGTTCTTCAACATCTATCGGGCGGCATATAAAAGAGAGGGGGTTGTTGAGTTCACTGTTAGGAACAATCCCATCTTCATATACCTTTCTCAAAGCTACTCCAACAACCGGGGTTGGAGGTCAAATTTTTTCCGGGTCTCGGGAGATTGGGAGTCGGTAGCGCCCTTATCGTCCGACCAAAGGATATCAAGAGTCTGGAGTCCTATCCGGGTTGACCTGCGAGAAGCTCCGGCCTTGAATGCGACCGGCAAGAGAAGGGTGGCCGCAATGTTGCTGTTCTCTCAGACTCCAGGGAACGATACGAAGATAGATTATGACAACATAGTCACCGATGAGAATATGCGGAAGGTTTTCGGGTATCAGATTCCTACCGAGAAGGTTTGGTATGATCGGAAAGGGAAACAAAAACCGAAGAAATCTGAGGGTGAAGCGGCCGGCTGTTGAGACAGTTTCCGGTAGGTGACGTGTCGGTCAGATGTTGGTCTAAGTTGCTCCCGGTTGTATCTGGTTCACCTGAAAAGTAAAGCTGCGTCGGGGGGTTCCGACAACCCCGCTCCGATGCTTAAGTAAGTGTATGGTTCTGAGAATAAATGCGCAGAATAATGCCAAAAAGACTGATTAGCATGTACCTTAGCATCTGAAGTAGTTCTTGTATTTATAGAGGTTGTGGAGCAGTTCCATTAGCTTCACAATTCGTGCACGAGGCGGTTGGAGGAGACGTGGCTCCAAATAAACGAATGTTCCGGGTTCCGTAGATCTCGGTGGCATCATGGGGTTCCACGACATGCATCGTGTCCCTTAGATTTCGGGTACCGCCGAGACGCATGTATTCCATGACGTGCATCGTGTCCCTTAGATTCCGGGTACTGCCGAGACGCATGACTTCCATGACGTGCATCGTGTCCCTTAGATTCCGGGTACTGCCGAGACGCATGACTTCCATGACGTGCATCGTGTCCCTTAGATTCCGGGTACTGCCGAGACGCTTGCAGATGCGGATACCAACTAGCATTTGGATCGCCAACTCAGGCCAGTTGCAACAGACTTGGGCCCAAGTGGCCTCAATGGGCCCAAGTAGATTATGCTCTTTTTGATATTTGGGCCTGGTCGAGTGGATCAGAGAGGGCCTACTTCCTGGGTTGGGCCCAACGCCCGAGAAGATCAATATTTGTCCCAACAGTTACCCCCCAATTCTCTTAGGTAAATTTTATACTTGAGAGAATTTAGGAATAATTGATTGATCTTTACTTTGATGTATCTTGAGTTTTGGGTCGGGCGTATAATACCGAGAGCGAGCAATGACCCTTCTCTGTATCCATCTCGGAAGTATTGTTTTGTCGGTTGCTTTGACTTGTCCGTACCTTATCCACCCGAGAACCTTCGCATGCCATTTTCTTTTTATGGAATTTTCGCTTTTTCCTTTCATCTCGCAAATCCAAATTTTCAAACTTTCGAATTTCCTTGAAATCCATGAGCCGCGTGTCAAGTACGATCTGGACGCCGGTTCGTTTTTCAAGGCGTGTCTTGTCTCACTTGGCAGACCACCGGGGCTTTCTGGCTGTCGGTTTTGGAAGAGTAAATTCGAACGAGACCGTTCATCTTCCGGTGGACTGCAACCGGTCAACCCCGTGGTCCTTTCGATCTGTTGACGTGCGTCAGCAGCACATTAAAATTGATTTGACGTTGGTTCGCCTTTTGAGGAGCGCTGTGGTTCAGACGTGTAACCGGCGACGGTTCAATTGCCGGTTTGGGGGACGAGATTTGTTTACGTCTCCCTGTCTCCCGGTTATTCATGACCGGCTTTCCCCTGTTGCATTGGAGTATAAATTCCCTCTCCCATCTGCATTTCGCATTCTTGTCTTGAGCTTTCTTATCTTTTTCTTAGAGCTCGTATTTTTCCTCTTTTGGACGCACATACAAACCTTGTCTCTCCGCACCATGTCCGACACAAGGGAGCTCCCAACGGTTGTTGTTACGGAGTCTGAGGAAGAGGAATTATTATCCGAAGACGAGGTGGCCGAGCAAGTTGAACGTCAAATGCCTCTTGTGCCTCTCGACCACCGAGGAGTTTCAAAGGTCGGTACCGGGGATGAATTTCGCCTCCAGAACAATTATGATATACCCCCCACAGTTCTGTTACATTTTCAAAATAATGTTACCCGAGAGATTCGTGGGGGCGATCTCATTTTTTATGAGATGCTTTTAGCCGGGCTGCGATTTCCTTTGCCAGACATTGCCCGGGAACTTGTACTATTTCTTGGGGTGTCCCCAAGCCAGCTTACACCGAACGCTTGGAGATACCTCCTCGCCTCTTTCATTCTGTGGCGAACAGTGTTGGGGGCTCGGATGACAATTCTGGAGTTCTTCAACATCTATCGGGCGGCATATAAAAGAGAGGGGGTTGTTGAGTTCACTGTTAGGAACAACCCCATCTTCATATACCTTTCTCAAAGCTACTCCAACAACCGGGTTTGGAGGTCAGATTTTTTCCGGGTCTCGGGAGATTGGGAGTCGGTAGCGCCCTTATCGTCCGACCAAAGGATATCAAGAGTCTGGAGTCCTATCCGGGTTGACCTGCGAGAAGCTCCGGCCTTGAATGCGACCGGCAAGAGAAGGGTGGCCGCAATGTTGCTGTTCTCTCAGACTCCAGGGAACGATACGAAGATAGATTATGACAACATAGCCACCGATGAGAATATGCGGAAGGTTTTCGGGTATCAGATTCCTACCGAGAAGGTTTGGTATGATCGGAAAGGGAAAGAAAAACCGAAGAAATCTGAGGGTGAAGCGGCCGGCCCTCCACAACCGAAGGCGTCGAAGGTGGCTTCCGGGTCTAAGAAGGTCATAAAACCAAAGAAGACCGGTAAGGTGACCCATCCTCCGAGAACGGTAGGCAAGGCGACCCAAGTTCCGAGGACGCTGATTGTAGCTCAGGATAGCCTTACCCCAAGATTTTCTGCCCTGGCGACCGATCTCGGCAGTGATTTGACTAGAGCTCCAGAGAATACGGTTCTGACTACCTTTTTGTCGGCCGTTATTTATCCCGTTGAGGTTGGAAATCCAATGGAAGCATCTGGTGGAGAGACCATGGTTGTTCAGCCCAATGATCTTTCGATTGGGGTCGTTCAGGCGTCCGATGTAATAGAAATCGGAGACGAACCTGAGTTAGAGCAAGAGGCTTCCGGTGTTCGGAGCGCGACCAAACGCAAAGGGAAAGAAGTGGCGTTCGAGTCGCTGAAGAGGACCCGGTTTGCCCCAGATCCTTTGGAATATGCGCTTACACGGGCTACTGAAGCCGAGCTTCTTTTTGGTCGGCCGCGCTTTGTATTGCCCACTTTGCCGGTTACACGGGTGGAACCGGTTCAAGAATCCGAGACTCCAGATCGGTCTCCGGCTAAGAAGATGGAGGCTCGCTTGGAGTCTGATGCCGGCTTGGCCTCCGAGAATCACATTCCATCGGAGCATGAAACACTTTTAGAACCCCAAGATGAACCGGAATCTGGGGATCATGTGGTGAAGGAATCGGAGGGTCATCTGGAGACCGTGGAAATAGACTCGTCCATGCCGGATGGAGAAGGTTCGGATCGAGTCGAAGTTGCGGAGTCCTCTAGACCCGAAACTTGTGAGAACCAAACAGAGGCTCGAAATCTTTCTCCGGGATTTATGGAAGCCGAAACTTCCCGACAGGGAGCGTTAATCAGTTCTTTGATGGAAGGCCTGCTGGCCTGTCCTCTAGAGACTTTAATGGGCTTGATCCCAGAGGGGTCTTCCTCAATGTCCGGGACCGCGTCCCCGGAGGACTTGTGGAGGCGATGCTTCATACCCAATTGCAGGCAAGCCTTGTGATTTCAAAAATATCTTTCTGCACTTTTTTTTTTTTTTTTTAAACTTTTCCTTGCGTTTTTTCAGTGCGTTATGAGGTCGGTTGCATTGTGGCGTGACCACCGGGGTGTTACTGAAAGTCAAGCTGCTCTGGGGGCTAAGGTAGCCGAGCTTCAGTCCCGGGTTCAAGAGCTGGAATTCGAGGTGTCCCGAACCACGGACTTGGAGTCCGAGATAGAGACCCTGAAACAAGATATTCAGACCAGAGATCAAATAATCAAGGCTCGGGACATGGATCTGGCTCAAACCCGGAAGCTGGCAGATACATCTCATGCTCAAGCACTTGAAAGTGAGAAAACCCTTGACAGAGTACTGAGCAATCTGACCGAGGCTAACGAAGCCAAAACGGCACTGTCTTCCCGGGTGGAAGACTTAGAGCGAGAGAAGGACTCGCTGGTGGCCGATAAGCAATCTCTGTCCGAGAAACGGAAAGAAATTTAGGCTCGGTGTAAGAGGCTTCGGAGGAAGGGTCATCACTATAAGTCCAAGTAGGGGTGGGCGTCGGTTCGGTAGGCGGTTAAGTCGGTTAATTCGGTCGGTTAACCGACTTTTGTCGGAATGTAGTCGGTGAATTTATTTCGGTTAAGTCGGTTAAGCGGTTAATAGGCGGTCGGTTAAGTCGGTTAAGCGGTTAATAGGCGGTCGGTTAAGTCGGTAAGGCGGTTAATAGGCGGTCGGTTAAGTCGGTAAGGCGGTTAATAAGCGATCGGTTAAGTCGGTTAAATCGGTTAACATTCGGTTAAAATGAGTAATGAAACGACGTCGTTTTGATTTTTTTAAAGGAAAAAAAATGATCATACGTTTCGTTCTTACTAAAATGACGTCGTTTCGTTTTATGTCGGTTCGGTTAATCGGTCGGAATAGCATTCGGTTCGGTTCGGTTCGGTTACCGCTTAAAAGTCGGTTCGGTTCGGTTCGGCTGCCGCTTAAAAGGCGGTTCGGTTCGGTTCGGCTGCCGATCCGGCTTTCGGAATAAAATTTTATACCGACTACCGAACCGAAATTAGTCGGTTAAAGTCGGTAGGCGGTCGATGGCGGTTCGGTTCGGTTCGGTAAGCGGTCGGTAGGCGGTAGGCGGATAATTTGCCCACCCCTAAGTCCAAGTCCCGGCGTTTCAAGAAACAACTTGCTCTGGTTCCTTGGCTTCGAGGCCTTAGTTGGGGCCGAGGATCCAACTGGGGTTTCGAGAGATTGAGGACCATGCTCCTTCACCCGGAAGTTTTCAAGGTCGATCCCGAGACTGTGACTCCTGAACTTCTTGAGTTGCCCGAGACTGCAACCAAGGAGCTGCAGAGTTTGGGAGTGGAATTTTTCCCGGACGTGGAGGACTGGACCGAGGATGCTCCCAATCCTTACCGAGATGACTTAACCTCGGGACCCTCTGTCTCGGAATGCACTCCCGGTAGGGAAGAAACCGAGGAACCTGGGGCTGGCGATGCTGGGGACTCGACAGGGAGCCCACTTCTGTAATATATTTATTCTTCTTTTGGGCCGGTTGTACTTTGGAATGAAAACTAATGTAACCCGGTTGGCTTATGATATAGAATTAATTTTTATACTTTGGTATTTTGATGAGTTCGCATAAACTTTTGTTTCGCTTATGCTACCGAGTTGTATTTGATCTGGTCTGGCTTGATTCGAACCGAAACATTCCTTAATGACTTCGGACAAATTTGGTGATTTGTCCGAGTCAATATTGAGGAATGACCGGGGCGTGCTCCGGGTCGGTTGTATTTCAAACCGAGGGAGCGACGCTTTGATTTGATCTGGTCTGGTTTGATTTGAACCGAGACATTCCTTAATGACTTCAGTCAATATTGAGGAATGACCGGTGCGTGCTTCGGGTCGGTTGTATTTCGAACCGAGAGAGCGACGCTTTGATTTGATCTGGTCTGGTTTGATTTGAACCGAGACATTCCTTAATGACTTCGGACAAATTTGGTGATTTGTCTGAGTCAATATTGAGGAATGACCGGTGCGTGCTCCGGTTCGATTGTATTTCGAACCGAGAGAGCGACGCTTTGATTTGATCTGGTCTGGTTTGATTTGAACTGAGATTCCATGCTTTGAATTGAATTGAGAATAAACATACATTGTCGGTGTCAACTTGATAACAATAGCAAGCACAATATAAGCAATTCACATAAAATATTTCTTCAAATGCTCGGCGTTCCAGGCTCTTGGTAATTCTTTGCCGGTCGTATCAATCAAATGGTATGCCCCTTTGTCGTGGCATCGTATAACTCTGTATGGGATTTCCCATTTTGCTCCGAGCTTTCCCTCGATTGGATCTTTGGTGATGGGGCTTACCTTTCTCAGAACCCAATCTCCGAGTTGGAACTTTCGTGGGCTTACTTTTTTGTTAAAGTAACGGGCAGCTCGGTCTTGGTACGCAGCCCATGTTACCTGCGCTTCATCTCTTCTTTCTTGTAGTAAATCCAGATTGAGCTTGATTCCCTCGTCGTTGAGTCCCGGATTGTAGTGTGATACTCGGAAGCTGGGTGATCCGACTTCAGCGGGGATGATCGCCTCTGAGCCGTAAGTTAAAGAGAAAGGAGTAGCCCCGGTGGGAGTGCGTGCCGTGGTGCGGTAGGCCCAAAGTACCTCGGGTACATATTCTGCCCAAGCTCCTTTCTTTTTGCCGAGCTTCTTCTTTAGTGTTCTGAGAAGAGTCTTGTTCGTAGCTTCCACTTGTCCGTTCGCCGGTGGATATATCGGGGTTGAGTAATAATTTCTGATACGGAGTTCGGCGCACCATTTTCGAAACGGTCCACAGTCAAACTGTTTTCCGTTGTCGGTGACAAAAGCGTGTGGGATGCCGAATCGACATATGATTGAACTCTAGAGAAATTTTACTACGTTGGCGGTAGTGATAGTGGCGAGTGCCTCGGCTTCAGCCCATTTGGTGAAGTAGTCTACCGCGACAAGCAGAAATTTCCGTCCACCTTTTCCCGGCGGCATAGGCCCGACTATGTCGACCCCCCATTTTGCGAATGGCCACGGCGAAGTGATAGGGCTTAGTTTTTCAGGGGGTTGCTTCATCACCCGGGCAAACCTCTGACATTTGTCGCATTTTCGGACGATTTTGACTGAATCCTTATTCATTGTTGGCCAGTAGTATCCGGCTCTCATCGCTTTGTGTGCCAACATCCGAGAGCCCGAGTGGTTCCCGCAGACCCCTTCGTGTATTTCCTTTAGTATGTATTCCGCCTCGGAACTTTTAAGACACTTCAGAAGTGGCTCGGTATATCCTCTTCGATAGAGTGACCCTCCGATAAGCACGTACCGGGCTGAATGCATTTTTACCTTCCGAGCTCGCAGCTTTTCCTCGGGTAGGGAACCGTTGCGGAGGTACTGAATGACGTCAGTAGCCCACTCGGGTTCGTCTGATCCTTCTTCAATTTCCACCATGTCGAGTTGTGGAAGGATTGAAGGCTCGGTCTGTATCACCACCCCCCTTGTGGATTTTTTGACAACAGGCCCAGTACCGGAACCCATTTTGGAAAGAGCATCGGCTCGGGCATTCTCTTCCCGAGGAACTTTGGTTACGGCGGTTCTGTGAAAGTTAGATTGGCATTTGCGTACCTTATCGAGATATTGAATCATCTTTTCACCTTGTGCCTCGGCCGATCCCTGCACATGGCTGACTACCACCTGAGAGTCGCTTCTGATCTCTACATTCCTTGCTCCCATTTCCCGAGCTATTGAAAGCCCGGACAAAAGTGCTTCATACTCGGCTTCATTATTGGTGGTCACAAAATCCAGTTTGATCGCATATTGAAAAGTTTCTCCATCCGGGCTTGCTAAAGTGACATCGACTCCGCTCTTCTGGTTGGCCGAAGAACCATCTACATATGCTACCCATGTTTCCTTCTCGGGCAGCTCTTCGCTTTCGGGCGTATTGCTAAATTCTAGTAGGAAATCGGCTAGCGCCTGACCCTTGACAGAAGTACGAGGGTGGAACTCTATGTCAAACTGCCCCAGTTCTACCGACCAATTTACCAACCTCCCGGAAAGATCC
Organism: Alnus rubra; assembly: GCA_028654335.1. Lineage (NCBI taxonomy): Eukaryota > Viridiplantae > Streptophyta > Magnoliopsida > Fagales > Betulaceae > Alnus > Alnus rubra. The sequence goes on along the minus strand of JAJPGS010000127.1, from coordinate 616,320 downwards.
GGTTTTTGTAATATCTTCTTCAGTGGATGCTCGGTTAACACTCGTATAGCGTGTGCCTGGAAATATGGCCTTAATCTCCGGGCCGAGATTATTAAGGCGAAGGCCAATTTTTCAATCCGAGGGTACCTCTCCTCGGCTCCGTGGAATGCTTTGCTGGTGAAATAAACCGGTTTTTGAATGCCTGAGTCTTCTCGGACCAAAGCTGAACTGACTGCCGAGGGTGATACTGCGAGATAAAGATACAAGATTTCTCCTTCTTCGGGGCTGCTCAAAAGTGGCGGGTTGGTCAGATATTCTTTTAACTTCTTGAAGGCTTCCTCGCACTCACTGCTCCACACGGAAGCTTTTCTCAAAATCTTGAAGAATGGGAGACATTTGTCGGTGGACCGGGAGATGAACCGGTTAAGGGCTGCTATTCTCCCGGTCAGCTGTTGCAGTTGTTTGGTGGTCGGGGGAGGTTGCATATTGAGGACAGCACTTACCTTCTCGGGATTCGCCTCGATTCCTCTTTGCGATACCATGAATCCCAAGAATTTTCCGGAGGAAACGCCGAAAGCGCATTTGGCCGGGTTGAGCTTCATCTTGTGACTCCTTAATGTCTCGAAGGTTTCTCCCAGGTCGGCTATATGGCCGGTGGCTCTTATGCTTTTGACAAGCATGTCGTCAACATAGACTTCCAAGTTTCGTCCGATCTGATTTCGGAACATTTTGTTGACGAGCCTCTGGTACGTAGCCCCGGCGTTCTTTAGACCGAACGACATCATTTTGTAGCAGTATAGACCTCTGTCAGTAATAAACGACGTTTTTTCTTGGTCAGCTTCATCCATGTGAATCTGGTTGTACCCGGAGAAGGCGCCCATGAACGTTAAAATTTCGTGACTGGACGTAGAGTCTACGAGGAGATCGATCCGGGGTAATGGGAAACTATCCTTGGGACATGCTTTGTTGAGATCGGTGAAATCAACACACATTCTCCACTTCCCAGTGGCTTTCTTGACTAAAACCACGTTGGCCAGCCATTCCGGGTAGTTTACCTCTCGGATAAACCCAGCCCGCAGCAGTTTGTGTACTTCCTCGGCAATGGCCTGGTTCCGTTCCGGTGCGAAAGTCCTTCTTCGTTGTTTAACCGGTCGATAGCTTGGATCCACCATTAGCTTGTGGGCTATTACGGATGGGGGTATTCCCGGCATGTCCTCGTGGCTCCATGCGAATACATCTTTGTTTTTTCTGAGGAATGCAACCAGGGCTTCCTTCATTTCAGGGGGAAGCTGCGCGCCAATACGAACCTTCTTCTTCGAGTCACCAAGCTCGAATTCTTCCAGTTCCTCGACCGGCTCCCCCAACGGTGATTGCTATTTTTCTTCATCTTTTTTTTTCTCTCCGAGTCTCGCGGCTTTCAGGAGCTTCTTCAAACTTGTATTGTAACATTCTCGGGTCATCCTCTGGTCTCCTTTTTCGACACCGACGCCTTCTTCGGTGGGGAATTTCATGCTCAGGTGAGGGGTTGAGGTCACAGCCCTAAATTCGTTGAGAGCTGTTCTCCCGAGGATGGCGTTGTAGGCCGATGGTCGGTCGATTATTAAGAACCGAACCATCACCGTCCTCTGCCTCGGGTACATTCCTGCTGTGACCGGAAGCTCAATGGACCCGAGTGGGAGCACTTGCTCTCCTGTAAATCCCACAAGCGAATATCTCGCCGGGATCACCTTACTTCGATCGATCTTCATCCGCTCGAAGGCAGACCTATAAAGGATGTCAGCCGAGCTTCCTGTGTCAACCAAGACGCGGTGTATTTTGTGGTTGGCTATGGCCAGACTCAGTACCAGAGCGTCGGTATGTGGAAGAGATACTCCTGCGTAATCATCATCCGAGAACCCGATCACTTGTGCGTCTCGTTTTTGGGACTTTGGAGGTTTCTGCACCGAGTATACCTCGAAATCCCGTAACTGCCTTGCGTATGCCTTCCGCGCCGAGCTAGATTCTCCACCTCCTCCGAAACCCCCCGAAATCGTCTGTATTTCCAGAAGGTTTTCTTGCCGTTCTGGTCTGGCTCGGCTCCTACTTCTTTCTCGCGCAGCCCGAGGGTCTGGCCTGCGTTCTGGTTCCCTTCCTCTTTCTTGATTTCTTCCTCGATCATCCCGGGGATTGTTCTGATCCTGATGGAACCGATTCTGATGGTGGCGATTGCCGTGCTCCGGGTTCTGCTGAATTCTCTGATCTGCGAGGAAACGGACAAGTTTTCCGTTTTCTATGAAACGTTCAATCAGAAGTCTCAAGGATATGCAAGCTTCTGTACGATGCCCGGTGGTGTCATGAAACGCACAATACTGGTCGGCGTATCGTGAATGCGGATTTGCGAGCACCGGTCTGGGTTTCCAGTATGTCGGGTCTCGCTTTATTTCCAAGAGAACATCCATAATGGGTGCATTGAGGGGTGTCCAGTTGTGACCCCTTAGGGACTCCTGATCCTGCTTTGGCCTAGCCTCTTCTTCTGGAACCCGCTTCCGTTCTTCCTTCCGAGGATTCGTTTTTTTTGGGTTCCCGGAAGGGGATGGGCGAGTTTGCTCGGGTCCCAACAGAGCTCGGAGTGTCTCCTCCTAGTTAATGTACTTCTCGGCTTTATTCATAAAGCCATCTAAATTCTGAGGGGGCTTCCTGGCTATATCAGCCATTAGTGCTCCATCTTTTCGGATTCCCTGAAAGAGAGCTCCGTAGATGAAATCATCTGTTGCCGCTTCGGCTTCAAGTCTAGCCTGGTTGAACCTCATAAAGAAATCTCTGAGGGATTCCTCGGGTCCCTGGTGCAATGACATCAAGGATTCGGATGGCTTTCTTCTGACCCTTCCAGCTATAAACTGCGTCAGGAACATCCTTCCAAGGTCCTCGAAATGACGAATGGAATTTGGCGGGAGGGTCCTGAACCAATCGCGGGCATTACCCGAGAAGGTCAGAGGGAATGCTCGGCAGGCCACCATTTCAGGTGTTCGATGGAGATCCATGCGGGCTCTGAAATTATCTAGGTGCTCCACGGGATCTTCAAGTCCCGTATAGAATGGGATCTCTGGGACTTTGAACTTTTCAGGAAGGCAGATATTTGCCACCTCCTCGGTGAATGGAGAGGTGGTCTTTTACAAAAGGTTTTCCACCAGGGAAGCTTTCCCCTTATCGTTCCGTTGAATAGTTGCGGTCAGAACATTGCATCTTTGTTCCAACCGGGCGATCATGCCTTGTACCGCCCTTGCCGCCTCGGGTTGAGCAGGGGGAGGGTTTCTTGGGACTTCTTCTTCTTTGTTCGGCTCCTCAGAGCCTTCGACCCGGCTGCCTTCCTCTCGGTTTCCTGGGTCAGTGACAGTTCGGTGAAGTTCTGGAACCCGGGCCTGGAGTACAGCATTCATAGTGGCCAAATCCTCGATGCTCTTGGCCATCTGCTCCATTCTTTCATTCAGGCGAGTGAATTGGGGATCGTTGGAGTTTCCTTCGTCTCGGGCATTTCGGTCATCCCGAGGCACTCGGTTGGTTTCTGATCGAGTATTCACCATAGCGGATTTTTTTTTTTAGGAAAACGATATAAGTCGTTCCCACAGACGGCGCCAAAGTGTTGAGACAGTTTTCGGTAGGTGACGTGTCGGTCAGATGTTGGTCTAAGTTGCTCCCGGTTGTATCTGGTTCACCTGAAAAGTAAAGCTGCGTCGGGGGGTTCCGACAACCCCGCTCCGATGCTTAAGTAAGTGTATGGTTCTGAGAATAAATGCGCAGAATAATGCCAAAAAGACTGATTAGCATGTACCTTAGCATCTGAAGTAGTTCTTGTATTTATAAAGGTTGTGGAGCAGTTCCATTAGCTTCACAATTCGTGCATGAGGCGGTTGGAGGAGACGTGGCTCCAAATAAACGAATGTTCCGGGTTCCGTAGATCTCGGTGGCATCATGGGGTTCCACGACATGCATCGTGTCCCTTAGATTCCGGGTACCGCCGAGACGCATGTATTCCATGACGTGCATCGTGTCCCTTAGATTCCAGGTACTACCGAGACGCATGACTTCCATGACGTGCATCGTGTCCCTTAGATTCCGGGTACTGCCGAGACGCTTGCAGATGCGGATACCAACTAGCATTTGGATCGCCAACTCAGGCCAGTTGTAACAGACTTGGGCCCAAGTAGCCTCAATGGGCCCGGGTAGATTATGCTCTTTTTGATATTTGGGCCTGGTTGGGTGGATCAGAGAGGGCCTACTTCCTGGGTTGGGCCCAACGCCCGAGAAGATCAATATTTGTCCCAACAATATCAATATTATTGTACAATTATTATGTAAGAGTTGTGCAAATAACATATCTCTTATTTGCTTACTACTTTTTCTCTCTCTATAAATCGAAAGCTATATAATACAAAACAAAATGCCCATTTGGATTTGATATTTGAAAATATAATTTTTAAAAATATAACTAAATATTTAATAAAATTATTGTTTAAACTTTAAAACCATAGCTTTTAAATTTTCAATTAGAAACCAAGACAAGCGTACGTGATGCGTCAACCTCGTGCACATGACATTGACAAGTGTTGTCAAAGCCATCACTAAAATGTTCCAGTCATCGTGACTGACATTGCACGGCATTCTAAAGCCAGATGAAGACTTGGCTGCACATGTCATGGCTTTGACATTTATTAATAGGAGCTTGGAAAAGTAGTCCGACTCTCACACTAATTTTCCAATATCTTTTACATCTATTTGCTTCCATATAAAATATTTTTCACCAAAAAATCACTATTTTTATTTTGTTTTTATATATATTTTAAAGATAACTTTACTTAAGAATACAGAACTATTGACTTTTTAACTTAAAAATACTAAACTTTAAAATCTTTCAAATAAAAATATTCAATTTTTAAAACGTCTAAAACCCACATTGATTTGATAGTAATTTAAAACAAATTATTAAAGGTAGTTCATGAAAACTATTTATTTTTTTATATCTTACGTTAAAACTTTTTATGATGATATATCGGGTAAGATGTAGGGTGCGTTTGGAATTGCGATTTTGTAGACAATAAGTGCGATTTTAAACCAAATCGCAGAACATAGATCGTTTGGGAACTACATTTTTAAAAATTGCGTTTGAAAAACGCAGAAAATCTGCTTTTTCAAATCGCAGATAAGATGATACTTTTTTAAAAAGGCAGAATTTTAAAGGTAAATTCGCAATTTTAAAGGCTAAATTACGATTTTACCAAACGCTTAACTGCGTTTTTAAAAATTATTTTTTTCAAATCGCACATTTTAAAATCGTTATTTTAAATCGCACTTTTTAAAATCGCAAATCCAAACGGACCCGTAATTACTTGTGCATCTTTCAACTGTTTTTCTTTTTTTATTCATTGTTTTTCTAGAAAGAATAAAAAAGTAAAAAACAATAGAGTCTATAATGTTAAACTTCTCGTTTGGTGGAGTAATTAAATCGAATGTTTAATAGAAGGGAAACGATTTTATCAAACAGGGACTCAATCGTTGATTCTCGAAGATTTTGTGCAATAGAGTCCAGAATGTTATTGATGGAATTTAATGTCAAGTCATCATTTATTTTAAAACCTTCAAATGTTAGGAATAAATAATTTAGTAATTTAATTAATATTTTAACATTTAAAAATATCAATGTTTATCTTTTGTGAGAATAAAATTAATTGATTTTCACTGTCAGTCCTAAAAAAATTTATTTTCTATATCTTGTTTCCTTTTTTTAATGCTATTAAAAAAATAAGTATTTTTTCCATGTTTAAAAAAGATATAACAATTTTATAAATGGAATAGAAAGAAGTAAGAACTCATTCATTTATTCATTAAAACGCATATACCAATTCATGAACTCTGTCACGGGAGGACTTTTACAAGTTAAGCCATAATTTGTTCCAGTGATTTAAAGTCCTCGTTGGCGTAGAATTGGCCGTCCAAATTTAAGCAGCATCAATATGTAGTCATTGCAATATATTCTCTCTATTATTCATATATATGAGGGTAAAGCAGAAAATTAAATTAAATATCTTGGTCAGCTCAAGTTCAATCTCCTTTACATGGGGCACAACATAGAAGAAGCTTTGATAGCAAGCAACTCATATTGGGAGTTTTGGCATTAATTGTATACCCAGTACTAGAGTCTAGATAGAACGGCTAGCTGTTGCAGTCAAGGCTTTCAAATTTGCAACGTTAAGGACCAATCGGAAGTTTGAAAGAAGAAGGCCAAGAAATATTCAAAATGTGTTAGTGTGTATTCTCACTACAATTTTCCAAATGTCCTTGAAATTAACATCGCATTTGAATATCTCCATCTGCCTATTTCTACACTCTGGCGCACGGAATTCTAAAGCCAGATGAAGACGTATATGTTTGCACATGTTGGTGACTTTGGTATTGAAAAACTCTTGGCTGAAAGTAATTGAGGCCTTGTTTGATTGAATACAGAACAGTACTGTTCATGTTTTTTTTTTTTTTTTTTTTTTTTTTTTTAATATTTTTTACCATCGATCAACGTTCTTGATGACAGGCTTGTCAAAGTCATCTGGGATTTTGGAAAATTGGTTGTGTTCTCACACCAATTTTCTTTATGTCCTTGACAGATTGGATATCACCATTGACATTGACTTGGAATGTCTTCATCATGGCTATTCTACACCGTTCATATTCCAAAGTAAAAGGTCCTTCTAGATGAAGATACGTTGGCAATAAATTGGGAGTAGGAAAGTCATGATGAGGATGGTGATTTACAGGACTTGGACCTAATCTGTACGAGGAAATTCATTGGTTACTTTAATGATACTGTTTGCTTTGTCCTCTGTCAGAAACTTCTAGTACTAGTCAATGACGTCAACGCTCGAACCATCCCACCTTCTTTTTCCCAAACTAGTTTTTGGATGCTGCAATCTCCTTATATATCAAACTCTCACTAATCCCCAGTACTTCAACCAACATAAACTACTCATCATGGAGAGAACTTCCTTCCTATTTTCCCTTTTTGTGGCACTTCTTATGGTACAATTTTACTTGGCAAGCCTAGTTATTGCAACTGTCCCTAATATTATCACAGATCAATCTGCTCTTTTTGCTTTAAAGGCTCAAATTTCTTATGATCCACACAATGTTTTGACACACAACTGGTCAACCAACACTTCTGTTTGTAATTGGATCGGTATCACTTGTGGTTTTCGTCATCGTCGAGTCATCGCATTGAACCTTTCTTATATGAGCCTTGTAGGCACCATTCCTCCACACGTGGGAAATCTTTCATTTCTTGTTAGTATAAGCATTAAAAACAACAGTTTTCATGGCTCTCTACCCAACGAGTTGGCTCATCTTTACCGGTTGCAACACTTATCATTTGGATTCAATAACTTCAGCGGAGAATTCCCATTATGGATGGGGCTCTTATCCAAACTTCAAAATTTGTTTCTGCCTGGTAACAGTTTCACAGGTAGCATTTCACCATCTCTATCTAATATATCTTCGTTGCAAATTATTCATCTTAGTTATAACCAACTTTCGGGCTCCATTCCATTCTCCATCTTCAACACAAACAACTTGCAAGAAATTTATCTCAGTGATAACATGCTTTCTGGTATGATGCCCTCCATTATTTCCAACATATCATCATTGCAAGTCATTGACCTAAGAGGTAATAAGCTTTCTGGTCCGCTCCCTTCGGATACATTTGATAATCTCCCCCACTTGCAATGGCTTCGAGTATCTTATAATCAATTTTATGGTCAACTTCCATCCACTTTGTTCAAGTACAAAGGATTGCAATCTTTATCAGTGGGGAATAATAATTTTACTGGAAGTGTACCTCTAGAAATTGGAAATTTAATCATGCTCAGAGCGTTATACCTTTTCAGAAACAACTTTGAAGGTATGTTTAGTACTACTTTAGATAATTGATTATATGAATGATATCATTGACTCATATATATTTGTTAAAAAATCACATCTCTTCAAATTCCTTATTCACAAATCCAAATAGATCTTTCAATTTTTTCTTTTTTCCTTTTTTTTTATTTGTTTTAATCTTTATCTTTTTTCAGTGCATTAATGTTTTACTTTTTTAAATAGTTGTTGCCACGTGATCAGAGAAGAAAAAACAAAGTATTTCATATTTCCTTCGTCTTCATTAATTTAGGCCCAAGGAAGAAAAAGGGATAGATATGGTTTTTCCTTTCTTTTAATTTTCGGGTGCTGTGATCATTTTATAATATATATCTTAAGTCTCATTGGCACTCACAATAGTATATCCATTGGACATAACTTGTTTCCTATTCCTTCTTTGCGAGGCAATCACTCTCTTTTTCTTTTTTCTTAAAATTCAACTTTAAAACATTACACTTTTTATATGACATTAGTCACTTTTTATATCGTATAAATTACTTTTTAATAACTTTTTTCATTTTTTGTTTTTTTTTTCAAAAAATCCACCACAAAAACCTTTACTAAAAATGCCTTAATTATCTAAATGGAACACTTCCCAACATTACAATGAATTCGTATACTTTTTGTTTTTTTTGCCTTGAAGGCTAGTATTTCTTATGATCCTTCCAATGAGTCCACTTTGTTTAATTGCAATCAACACCGCAAATTTTATCGTTTTTGACTAATAGGTTCATAGCAAGAGTACCTCAAGAAATTGAAAATTTAACTATGCCCACAAAGTTATCGTACATTGAGAACTCTAGCTAGAGGCATGTTTAGTGTTGTTGTAGTCTTTAGCCACTTAGCAAATTTTAATATTTGTTTCGAAATTGATAATTCTTTTACAGGGACTATCCCATCCACTTTGTTCAAGTGCAAACAACTACAAGTTTTATTGTTGAGGCAAAATAATTTCACAGGAAGGATACCTCCGGAAATTGGGAACGTAACCATGCTTACCGAATTACACCTTGGCTATAACAACTTTGAAGGTATGTTTAGTCCTATTTTAGTTGATTGATTAAATGGATGAGTGTCAAATGCCACGGATTCCATCAATTTTAATACCCAAATCTGACTTGTTGACCTACTTGTAATAAAGTGATAGTTTAAGGAAGTGAAATGCAATGAGTCGTAATTTAGGGATGTAAGTACAAAAATGACGGTAGTTTAAGAGGAGAAAATGTAATTAATCCTTTATTTGCAGCACAATAATGTAAGGATACAGATTAAGGTCTTAAATTCGATTGATTAACGCTTATGGTCAGCATGAAAATGTAGGGATGTTAAGTCTAAAAGTTGTGAGCATAGTTAAATAATTTACCCTTAAAAATTATTTAGGATATGTCATAATTAATCAATAATTAGACTCTGTACTTTGCTTCTTTTTTTTTTTTTTTTTTTTTTTTTTTAAAAAAAACATAATGTTATTCCCTGTGTCTTGAGCTTAAAAACTGAAATCAACCACGACAAACCATTGCTGGTCAAATTAGTAAGCAAAAAAAATTCAGTTAATAATCCCTTCTATATATATATATATATATATATATATATATATATATATATATATATTGATGCAAAATTGGAAGATCAATATTGTAGGACATGATGTTCTCTATTTGTATGTGGATTGAGGCATGTGAAAACGACATGTGTCCGTTGAGCATGTAAAAATCACGTGTTTTTTTAATAGTAAAGATAAAGTTGAAATAAATTTTATTAAAAAAACATATGCATCTCACATGCTATTAAAAAAACATGTGATTCTCACATGATAATGGATACATCATACATGTCATTTTCCCCATCTCTTTTTCCTATTAAATTTCCTACAAATCGGTATGTAGGAAATTTCATGCAACCCACATATAAGAATAACATGTGTCCTTTAAACATCTGAGAAAAATATTTTTTTTTATTAATGCTATTAAAACATGTGTTTCTCACATGTGAAGGGACATATGTCAATCTTATATGTAGGTCGTATAAATTTTTTTACAAACTGGTTTGTAGAAAATTTTGGTTCTTTTCTGATGCCGTGATCTCCTTTAATTTATATGTTTCATCATTTATTCATTTTTCTTAAAACGAAAATATAATTAAATCTCTATGTGGTTTGTTGTAAATATCCGAAAGTATTAATCACAAAGCATTGCTGCTACTTTTAGTTAGCAGAAAATTGCATTTAGTAAGACATTCGAGATTTTTTTTTGTCTGATGAGAAACTCTTTCGCTTGAATAAATACTCCAAAATTAAAGATGTTGCTCAATTCGTGTATGTGGATTCATATCACAAGCCTTTGCATGTACTTAAGGATTCATATCACAAGCCTATGCATGTACTTAAGGAGTTATATATATATATATATAAAATCTAAGAAAGATCCATATTAAAACCAATGGTGATTTTAAAAGTCAACTAAGGGAGTGTAGAAATAAGTGTAGAGAAGTGTGAGTGTGTATAACATTACTGCACAATGTTTTCTTTTTTTGAAAAATAATGCATGATTGTTTATATTGTGGCAGGTGCAATACCAAGAGAAATTGGTAATCTACAAAAGCTTGAGCACTTCAATATCGGTGGCAACAAACTTACTGGACCAATTCCATTTGAGATCTTCAATATCTCAACAATACGAGAAATTGCAATGCCTTTCAATAACCTCACAGGCTATCTTCCATCAAATGTAGGCCTCTTTCTTCCAAATCTTCAGCGTCTTTATTTTGATGGAAACAAGCTAAGTGGAACAATACCTAGCTCTATCTCCAATGCTTCACAACTTACTGAACTAACTCTGAGCGGAAACTCATTCTCAGGCTTAATTCCTAAATCACTTGGTAATTTATGGCTCCTCAAGTGGCTCAACCTAGCAGGAAATAACTTGACCCTTGACTCTTCCACTCCAGAGCTCAATATTTTCTCTTCTTTGTCAAATTTGGCACATCTAAGGTTTTTAGATTTGTCAAATAATCTATTGAATGACATCCTTCCCAGTTCTATTGGAAATCTCTCTACTTCTCTTCAATACCTTTTCATAGATAATTGCAATATTAAGGGCATCATTCCTAGGGAGATAGGCAATTTAAGCAACTTGCTGACCTTATCCCTACGGACCAATGAATTGGTTGGACCTATTCCAACTACAGTGGGAAGATTGCACAAACTCCAAGTTTTGAGACTTGAAATAAATAGACTGGGCAGTCCCATTCCATCTGAACTTTGTCATTTGGAGAGCTTGTATGAAATGCTTTTCAGTGGTAATGAGCTTTCTGGACCTATTCCTGCATGCGTGAATAATCTAACTTCTCTAAGAGCTCTTTACTTAGACTCTAATCGATTAACTTCTACGATTCCATTGAGCTTGTGGAGCCTTACGTATATCTTGGAGGTCAACCTCTCATCAAACTCTCTAAGTGGCCCTCTCTCATTCAAAATTGAAAATTTGAAGGTCTTGAGAGTATTAGAGTTATCAAGAAATCAACTCTCTGGTCATATCCCAACAACAATTGGTGGCCTCAAAGATATAGCTAGTCTCTCCTTAGCGGACAATCGATTACAAGGCTCAGTTCCTGAATCTTTTGGTGATTTGGTCAGCTTGGAATTCTTGGATCTTTCCAGTAACAATTTATCTGGAGAAATTCCCGAGTCCTTAGAAGCTCTTTCACACCTCAAATATCTAAATGTCTCTTTCAATAGACTACAAGGAAAAGTTCCTATAGGAGGACCATTTATACACTTCTCTGCTACATCATTCATGTCAAATAATGGACTTTGTGGTGCTCCCCGACTGCAAATTCCCCCTTGTAAAGAAGGTGTTTCTCAACCAAAAAAGACTGAAGCAACACGCATACTAAAGTATGTATTACCAACGATTGGGTCAACAGTGCTTGTAGTTGCTCTTGTGTTAATCTGGACAAGATGCCGAAAAAATAATACGAAAATTCCAATGGAAGAAAACTCATTAGCACTGGCAACATGGAGAAGAATTTCCCAACAAGAACTTTTACAAGCAACAGAAGGGTTTAATGTAAGCAATTTAGTTGGTAAAGGAAGCTTTGGATCAGTATACCAAGGGACCCTTTCAGATGGATTGATTGTTGCAATAAAAGTTTTTAACTTGGTAGTAGAAGGGGCTTTCAAGAGTTTTGATACAGAGTGTGGGGTACTACGCAATATTCGTCATCGGAATCTTCTTAAAATCATCAGCAGTTGTAGTAACATGGACTTCAAAGCTTTTGTATTAGAATACATGCCTAATGGGAACCTAGAGAAATGGTTGTATTCTCAATACTACTGTTTGAGTATCTTACAAAGACTAAATATAATGATCGATGTCGCGTCAGCACTGGAATACCTTCATTATGGTTATTCAACACCTATTGTTCATTGTGATTTGAAGCCCAACAATATCTTATTAGATGAAGATATGGTTGCACATGTTGCTGATTTTGGCATTGCCAAACTATTAGGTGATGGAGATTCTATGATGCGTACCATGACTCTCGCTACTATTGGATATATGGCACCAGGTGATGTTTTTAGCCTACAACTAGAACTTGCATGTCTATAATGCTAGTCATGCATACACTAATAACTATAGCTTTTTGGTAGAATATTCATTTTAGCACTTTATATTTTCTTTTAAAAAAAAAAATTATTCACTATCGTGCAATACATAATTATATTCTCATGATTACTTGTTATGTTCCAAATAGAGTATGGCTTGGAAGGAATTGTTTCTACAAGTGGCGATGTCTATAGTTATGGTATTTTGCTGATGGAAACTTTCACAAAAAAGAAACCTACTGATGACATGTTTGCTGGAGAAATGAGCTTGAAGCGTTGGGTAGAGGAATCATCGGCCCTTTCAATAACTAAAGTCATTGATGCCAATTTGTTGACAACCGAAAGTGATTATGCTTCTACAGAGGATTGCATATCATCCATAATGAAGTTGGCATTGCACTGTTGTGCAGAGTTACCGGAGCAGAGGGTTAATGCAAAAAGCGTTTCAATCACACTCAACAAAATCAAATTGAAGTTTCTACAAGATAGTGAAGGAAGCTAGTATGAGAGCATCAAGTTTGTTTATAGCTCTTTCATGTTTGTGCTCTTGAAATAATATTACAAGACTCCCTTAATATTTGAAAACCGTAGTTAACATATTATTGCAACAAATATTCCATGACATATATGTAGAAAAAGACAACAGAAAAATAATTGTAAAGAAGAAACTTGTATTTTTTTTTTTATGCATATTGAACTCAACAATAAAATTGTCTATTTATAATTGAATGAAGCTGGAAAAGAAAGGAAATACAATAATTACAAATTTACAGATTATTCCTAGCATCTTTGGGGCCGGTTGTAGTGTTGTACCTATAATTATTATATCTGCATGTTATGCTAACATACACCATTCCTATTTCCTCATGCCAAAGATTTATGGAACGCTTGAAAATAATTCACAGTCCAAGATGTACATTATTTTCTAGATGCTATGCATCATTTTCAGTTAGAAGAAGGATGAACAATATTGTGGTAGTCAACATTCAGTCATTTGAGCAAATGAGAATTGAAAGGCCTATCCCGGATTGTCTAGCAAAAACTATGTATTAATCTTCCATAATTTTTCATTGCTTAAAATTACTGTTTTATGTATGACAAAGTAGAATTGATTTCTTGGAATATTGGTTACATGGTAATTTTATAATTAAATTATTTGCTTGATTGAAAAATGTGCATTAGATCATAAATTTCATATTTTAGTAGAATTAAAATTTCCAAGAAGCCAGATTTGAAGAAGAGAAAGAGAGGAGGAGGGTTAAATCTGTGTTCAAGAATCAGATCCTATTGGTTGTGTTTTTTTATTTGAAGCTCCAAATTAAAGATTGAAGAAGAAGACTCTGCTTTGAAAGTCTGTTCATTTAGAAACTATTCATTAATGTCTAAATACCGAATTTTAGAATCCACTAGACCAACTGAGTTTCAGATTTTTTTTTTTTTTTTTTTGAGAAAATTATAATGAACAATTAGTATTTCATTCTGTTTCAAATCAACGTGTCATTATACGTGTAGTACAGTTTATCATTAATAACTAGCGATTATAAGTTTAACACGTCGAATTCATAAAACATGCATGTACGTGACTTGAAAATTAAAGGGTCACAGATCTAACTTTTTTAATAAGTTGATCCGACAATTTGACTATGCACGTACACCACCTGAAATGATGTACAATATAATACTTGTAAACAAAAATAATTTATATTAATTCGAATTTCAAATTAATATAAGTTATTTTTACAGGGAAATTGCATGGGGTGGGCCGCGAGCCACCCCAGAGGTGGCTCCAGCCACCTCTGGGGTGGCTCGCGGCTCACCCCGACCTAAGGGGTGGCCGCACGGCCTCCCCAGAACCTGGGGGGCCGCGCGGCCACCCTAGGTCATTTCTAGGGTGGTCGGAGCCACCTCTGGGGGTAGCTCGTAGGCCACCCGGCCACCTCAGGGGTGGCGGCAGCCACCCCTTTCATTCAGTTCTTTTTTTTTTTTTTTAAATGAGGGTATTTCAGTCATTTTTAAAATTGAGTTATGGCATTTACGTCTTTGCATGAATTAGACTGACAGAAGGGGGCAAAGTGTGTAAAAATGGTAGTTTGATGCTCTCTTTTGGTCGAAGTGGTAGTTCGTGGGGGCAAAATGACACTGGCAGGTAGTTCATGGGGGGAAAATGTAATTACCCCAAAATAAAATAAAAATAAAATTTTTAAAAAATTATTAAAAATAATAAAATAATAATGTTTTTTTGAAAAAAAGGAGGGGTGGTTGAGCCGGTCTGGGGTGGCCGAACCACACCATTGGTGGTGGTTCGGCCACCCAATGACAGAAAAAAAAAATATAAAAAAAAAATTATGGGTTTTGCCCCACGGAGGTGGTTCAGCCACCCCCAGGCCAGTCGGTCTGAGGTGGCCGAACCACCCCCGTGGCTCTAGCGAGTGATTTGGCCATCCTTAAGGGCCAAAACCCATCAAAAAATTTGTGGGTTTGCCCATGGGGGTGGCCGAGGCCACCCCCCATTGTCAGCCACCCCCATGGGCCACAGGGGTGGTTCTGCCACCCCCAGGCCAACCGATCTGAGGGTGGCCGAACCACCACCGTGGCCCTAAGGGGTGGTTCGGCCAGTCCCAATGGCCAAAACCCATCAAATTATTGTTTTTTTTTTTTTTCTGCCATGCCACCCCAGATCGGCCAAAAGCCACCCCTCTTTTTTTTTCAATTTTTTTTTTTTTTCAATTTTTATTATTTTAATTATTTTTAAAAGTTTTTTATTTTTTATTTTTTTATATAGAGTGCCACATGTCAACCTCAGTGGTTGACACGTGGCGAGCCGTTAAAATTTGAACAGAAAATCTAATAGAGGTACAAAATAGGTTTTTACCCCTAATTCAGGTACTACTTATAATACAAAACAAAACTAAGGTACTAAATTTAAAAACGCTTAAAACTCAAGTACCAATGAAGTATTTAACCCTAATTAATAATACTAATTAAAAAATAATAATCATCGTTATTAAATTTAACGCTTTTACCTAATTATGTACTAATCATTTTACAATATTACCCTTCTAAAGCGCTTTGTGGGTAGTTCAGTTTTTAAAGCTCTGTTTAGGTTTAGGATTTTAACAAGTGTGTTTTTAAAATAATGATTTTAAGAGTCCATTTGCGTTTGCAATTTCAAAATGTACGATTTTCAAATATTCGATTTGAAAAAAACGTAGTTAAGCGTTTGACACAATCGCAGTTTGGGCTTTAAAATCGCAAGTTAGCTTTTAAAATTTTGCGTTTTCAAAACAGCATCCCCTTGATTACAATTAAAAAATAATAATTTTCTGCATTTTTAAATCGTAATTTTTCAAAACGTAATTTGCAAACAATTCATTTTCTGCGATTTAGTTTAAAATCTCACTTTTTGTCTATAAAATCGTAATCCTAAACGCACCCTAAAATGTGGAATTTGAAAAAATAATTTTTAAAAACGCAGATAAGCATTTGGCAAAATCACAGTTTGGCCTTTAAAATCGCATATTAGCAGTTAAAATTCAGTATTTTCAAAAAAACACTCAATTGCCTGCGATTTTAAAAATAATTTTTTTTTGCATTTTCAAATAACTAAATGTTTGGTTTGTTTATTAGGCATCTGTTCCCTTGTATTAATATATGTTCGGCTCATTTAAAAAACAATGTTTTTTCTTTTCTTTCTCCTCTTCCTCCTCTTCTTCTTCTTTTATTTTATTTTATTTTATTTTTATAAATGTTGGTTGTATTAGATTTATCAAGAAATCAATTATATGGTCATATCCCAACAACAGTTAGTAGCCTCAAAGATATAACTAATTTCTCCTTAGCCGACAATCGATTAGAAGGCTTAATAACTGAATCATTTGGTGAACTGGTAAGCTTGAAATTCTTAAATCTTTTCGGTAACAATTCATCCGGAGAGATTCTCGCATCCTTAAAAGTACGATCATAGCTGAAATATCTAATTGTGTCTTTCAATAGAATACAAGGAAAAAAATCTTATTGGTGGACCATTTGTACACTTCGCTGCTGCGTCATTTATGGCAAATGATAGACATTGTGGTGCTCCCTGACTACAAGTTCCCCCATGTAAAGAAGGTGTATATATGCTAAAGTATTGTTGTGGAATGACTTGATGTCTCCATCTTTGGCATCACCAAGCTAATGTTCCAGAACTAGTTACCAAATGTCAGTTGCAAACTAGCAATGAAGTAATACTGGTCCACTGTTGAACACTTCTCTTAGACACAACACTAATTTATTAATCAAAATCCTTTGCATCAGAATTTTCCGGTGATACGGCCCGTTTTATCGGTGTTTTGTTAGACTCGTTTTACTTAAAAAAAAAAAGATCATATCTTTTGTTTCTGATATCGGATTGAGACAAACTAAGTGGCATTGGAAAGCTTATTCAGAGGGATACAATTTTGTAGTTTATAAACATTTCGAAATTCCAACATTTACTTGGCAAAAGTTGTAGTTTTGTATTATTTGTACTGCGAAGTGTTTTTTTTTTTTATTGTTTTTTAGGGTCTTGAATTTAGACTCTATATAAGCCTATTAAGATGGCTTTAGCCTCCAGCTTATGTATTTTTATCAGTTTATCAATAAAACACTCAATGAGTGATTTTCTATCCCTTTTGCCTCGATTTCTTAATAGGGTCTTGGTTTGAGAAGAGTTTTGATTCTATTGTTGTTTGATATTGGGAACCCACTATGCCACCCTGCATTAGTTGGTATTAGACCTTAATTAGTGTCTTCTTGGTTTTTATTTTTTATTTTTATTTTTTATCATTTTCATGACTGGTGATTTTGGTCGTGGTTGGTGTAGACAGGATCCAAATGAGAAAGTCTCCTACCATGAACGCAGTGTACAAGACGTGATAATTGAAGAATTACAAAGGCAGGTTGTGGAGTTAACCCAACATCTAGCAGTGCAAAACATTGAGATGTATTGCGATATTGACCGTCGCGATTCAGAATTCAATTTTGAAAACTCGTATCACAATCCTGTTCTGGTTTGGGAACAATGTGGTAAGGATAAAGAGTTTATTGATGGAAAGTTTCAACATGAAGAAAATGTTGAAGATCCTTCTTAATGTTTTGTACATTGGAATTCTCCAGCAACTTATGATACATGTATCAATGATGAAGATCTTATAGAGGTAAGTTTTTGTCATATGGTCAAGAGGATGAATAAAAAGTGGATAATCATGTGTTTAATGAAAGTTCAAAGAATGAAATATTTCAATAGCGTCTTCAGAAAATTAATTATGTTGCTTTACTTGGGATTGAAAATTTTCTGTCAAATTTTCCTAAAGAAAATCTTGACATTTGTTTTAGTATGTTGGAAGAAATTTTGCAGAATTTCTTGGTGGCTCTGGTGTCATCCCAGCCATTTCAAGTTGGCAAGAATTACCATCAAACTTCCAATATGTTGAGCCCATGGTACTAGCTATTTGTTGGAGACTTGGAGTGCATCAACTACACAACATCCCAATCAATAAACGTTACATGTTAAATCAGCGTTGTAAAAGTGTGCTTATGAAAAAGAAATGGCAATCCAACTTCATTGCAACTAGTTTTGGCTACGTTAAGTCACAAATTTATATTACAAAGAACCAAGGAAAACAGTTATCTGCGCTTGAACGATATCATTTTTATTGCCTAAATTCAGATTTAAAGACCCAAGAAATTTTTGAACATTTTTATAATTCTCATTCACATGACCTTGAAGCTTGAAGCTTGAAGCAAAAAAAGTATAAATGAAGAAATCGGTTTAATTATCCAATTGACTTCCGTATTTGTGAAGGAAAATATGAAAATTAACAACCTAATATGACATTCGACAATTCATTAATGCATTAAAAAAAAGGAAACAAGAAAACAATTAGTTTTGCTAGAATTATGTGAATTTAGACCTATAAGCATGTGCGAATCACACTAATTAGAACTTAGACCATCTAATTAAAGAGCACCAGAGATTCATGCATTAGTGAAGCACCATAACCATAAATTTCAAAGGGGAAACCCCCAATTTTCTGTTTGGTCACCAAATAATTCAATGAAAAAAAAAAAAAAGGGAAAAAGAAAAAGATCAATGCATAGTTCTTTCATATCTTACTATGAAAAATGATAAGCTAAGCCCAACTAGTCCAAACAGTTAATGGTTGACACCCAGTTTGACTAACTTCCCAAGATTCAAACTTTTCCATTCTTTCCCCTACAACTATGCCAACTATAACGGAAGAGCAAGCTCGTACCTTCTCCTTGGGGTACCACTGCCTTTGCGAATCTCAGCAACCTGAAGCCAACCATGAACACGAAGCGATTCTTCGCCAGCATGATCAAGAATTTGACAAAACTACCGCAAGTGCTTCTGAGAGAACTTCAGTACATGATTTGGAAACAAAGTTGGCTCAAACTATCTTGTTTTTGCAAAAGCTGTACCTACGAGAATCAACCAATGTGTGTAGACAGTGTAGTTGACATTTGACACTATAATCCCACCACCCAGGTGTGAAAATGGATGAAACTAATGAAGTACTCATATGCCAGGATATGCTGTGAAAACTTTTAAGCCAGGAAATTATATATTTTCGGAAAGTGGGAAAAAAAAAATCCCTAGATACTAGCGCGCGCGGGATTGTGAAAAAAATTGCTTCTTTTTCAAACTTAGGTTTATCAGTTTATGGTTATTGGTTAAACACACGTATACCTCTCTCTCTCTCTCTCTCTCTCTCTCTCTCTCAGATAGATCAGTACCCTCGATAGTTTTCTTCTCAAACCCTCTCTGCCTCTCACGATCAGTTCGATCAGTTTTCTTCTCAAACTCTCTCTGCCTCTCACGATCAGATTCTTCTGGTGTCCAAGTTTTGTTGCTCTATCGCTCTCTCTCACAAAACATCTCCGGGAAAACGCCACTCCACCGCCGTTGATCGACGCCGACTGCCCGCTCAGTGTAACAAGCCTGTTCTTGTTATGGAAATAAACAGAAATTTGTAGAAGATAAAATGAAAATGAGAGAAGAAATGGATTGAATGAAGCTATATTGAATTGATAAGCCGATTCGAGATGGCGAGTCTCCTAAGCAGAATTCGAGATCGCTACTCTCCAATGTTCAATGAACAACCAAAATACTCCAAAAATTACCTCCTTCAGCCGATTATGGCTGCATATACTGCTCTAAGCTTCTACGTGAATTACAAGTAATCAAAACGCAGGGAACTAAGAATAAAACGACAATACAATCAAGAGAGCTACTAATAACCAAACGCGTGTGTAACTTATTTTCAAACTGCAACCCAGCTGTTAAGCACTTGACTTCAACCCACACAACAGTTGCCACGTGGTCTTCAATAGACAATAAGCTTCTCAACACTTCTGTTGTCATTCTTCAACCTTCTTCACTTCAAACCTTCTGTAACCCATAACCACCGTTGATCTTATCTATGATAATCCACCTGTTACACTCAGCCCACCAGCTCGCCTCCCTCTAATCATTCGGTGTGTTTTCATATTTTCACCATTCCTGGTCCATTGATTCATGTTTTTTTTCTTTTAGTGAATGTGGTCGATTTCAATTTATGGTTTGAATTTGTTGAGTGAATGTGGTGGATTTCGATTATTTAAAATAATTGTCGGAGGCTCATATGTGAAAAACCCTAAATTTTCGTTTGGATTGGGTTCATTAAAGGTTCAATATTTGTTGGAAAATTTGGGTTTTTGTCATCTGGGGTTTGTTTGTTTGTGTTCTTTCTTGGGCATTCTGTTTAACACACGAAAGGCTAAGAGCATTCCCATTGAAATTGTGTAATTTATTAACATTTTGTGTGTGTGTGTGCGTGCGCGTGTATGGCTTTTCTTTTTCTGTTCAAGTCGATTTTGGTCTTTTCCCTATTCTTTTGGATTGCTCTGTGAGTAAGTCATTCACTTTGATACTGCACAAAGAGTTGAACAGAAAGGCCATTTGACTAGAACAGCAGACAGAAAATGTAACAGTGCGGATTTCTTCGGTGCTTGAGGGAATCACACAGTAAATCATTTAATATGTCCTAGATGTCAGAATCATTGTATCTGAAACCCAACTCTTTCACTTATTATCTTGCAATAGATTTCACACTGGATTGGATCATTCTTAACACACCTAATAGAATCTTGGCTGTCAGCCTCATAGGAGCTCAAATTCTGTCTCACTGATGCATCTAGAGTGCATCTATAGTTTGCTAATTGGAATCAGTTTTTAGAGGAATTTCCTTCTTTCATCATTTTCTCAATTGAACCAAGTATTGTGGTAATTTTTCTAGTTGTAAGTCTGTAACTTAGTTACTAGTAAGTCGAATTCTCTCCAATTTAAAGTGTTCCATCTGGTACTGGTTCTCTGTTTGAATCAAGAAACCAGTACCAGATGGTATTGCAGCAGTTGTATGGCATTTTCCCAATTGAATGTGCAATAGTAGAAGTGGTATTGCAGCAGTGCATAGGTATTATTATTAGCTGTACTGCAGTTTAGTAGTTTGATATCATTTAAGAGATAATGCTCCTCATTTTATCCTTTACGTTTTACTCAATCTAATCACTTGATTCTAGCATTTCTGTTATTCTGGTAATCATAATTCTTGCCATTTGTTATAATAGATGTTTGAACAATCCTTTTGCATTAATACATTCAAAACTCACCTCAAACCAGTAACTATCTATAAAGGAATGATAAGGTCTGTTGTTGCTATGAAATTCTCCTGAGGTCATATAGGTTATAATAGATGATTTTTCTGAAGTTTACTTTGAGATCACCTCAGAGTGAGGTGCTTGTACACCTTGAGGCAGTGCAAAGTTAAGTTGCGGTTTCTAGGTGTATGCCTCACCATCCAGTTGTTTATCAAAGGTGTGGCCTATGCCTAGAACATTTTATTTTATTTTATCAACTCAAAAACTAGTCATGTCTTCCTTGATTATTTGGTTTTGTTTGACAATTTTTGAGACAATTTCTACACTTATTTTATATTGCACGCAAAACTACATATCTCTTGCACTATGTTTTGTATAGTTTGGCATCTATGAGATCTATATTGAATTGATACTCTAATAAACTATCTACCATGTTTCATTTTCTTTTTTGTGCCATCCTGGTTTGCTCATGAAATGTCCAAAATTTGTTTAGATGTACAATGTTTTCTTATACTAGCTGTTAATCTCTCTCTCTCTCTCTCTGCGTATTCGCGTTGGAAAACATACATATCAGTAGAACATAGGGATGCAGAATATGGGACTTCTCTGTCTGATGTCTTGAATAATTTTTGTGCATTTTTATAATCACCCCAAACTGATTTTTTACTCCCCTTTTATTCTGTCATGTGCACCAGACATCCTCTTGCTACTTGCTCAAATGGATAGGGATTTGAGTGATTTTAATATAATTTAGTCATTGTAACTGACCTGATCTTCTTAAAGATGTACAAAAGCTAACAGATTTTGCATGTATGAGGAATAATTTTGTCAAACATTTGAACTATAGGTATGCTTTTTTTTATGTAACTAATTGCAAATTACTATTGAAATCTAACTTTTCCAACATAGCTCAGGGTCGTTGTGGTCTATTTTACATGAGATTGGAGGTGGGTATGTGTATAGGAGTTTGATTCCCGTACAATGCATCATACTGTTGATGATTCATACCCATGAGGAGTAACAAGATTATTGGTTCTAACTTGGTGATTTCATAGTGAAAATTTCCTGATTTAAGTGAATGATCTTAAAAGCCTGGCCCTTATATCTTTGGGTTTCATGAAACATGGGTTATTTAGTGAACCGGGTATAATAGTCCCCTTTTAGTTCCTCATGTTGACTGACTTTTTACTTTTCCAGAAATGTATACTAGACCTAGAGCACTGTAAATATGCATCTTTAAAGGATGATCTCATCCTCAAATAAAAAAGTGATTGTTGTTTGAAGAAATAAATTTTAAATCCCACAAAATTCTAACAATGAACTGTGGACCATATCAGAATTTTTAGAAGGCTATACTTGCAGATGAAGAGGCAGATCTGAGAAATCCTGGCTCTTTCTCTGCCCAATGCAAAATTTTGTGATGCAACTACTATGCAAATCCAGTACAGCCACGTGTTATGCAAAGCAGTACTAGGAATTCTAGATGTTGAATTTTCTAGAGAGTTTTGGAAGATAAAGGCAGTTCTAGGAATTTTCTATGAAGTTCATCTTTGTACTTCATTTTTTATGTACCAACAAATGTGATGAGCCATATAAAATCATGCAAGCCCGATGGACTTCTTTGAATTTCTTCAGTACTCAGAGTCGCCTAAAGAGAGGGTTGATGCAAAAAATATTTTAGCCACACTCAACAAGATCAAATTGAAATTTCTACAGGATACGTAGCTAATATGAGAACATCTAGTTTGTGTATAAGTCTTCCTTGTTTGTACTTTTGAAATAATGTAATAGTCTTGAGACTTAAAAAGATTTGTTTATAGCCGTTGTGTTGTTATGGTAGATAATAGTAGTAGCATTTATAACTGGTATAGTTAATATTGTAGTGACCTATAATTAGCTGCCAATGGGTATTCTAAGTTAATCTTAAAGTGTTGAAGGCAACAAAATCACTATTTGTGCCCATGGGACACAAATGATAGCAATTGTAGAATTGTATTTGTTTTGTTCATTACAAATGTATCATGGTATTTTGATATTACCCCAACATAGCATGCACGGGGCAGCCTCAGCACTCATTTTTACTAGACTAAACTCATGCCAAGTATGGGTGAAAAATCGGTAATTAAACTCATGCCGAGTAGGTTAACTGGTCGCGTAGCCGCCTTTAAAGTAGGTTGGAAAAAATTGCTAACCATCTATAACATGACGATTATCAGTTTTAGGAATAGGCGGTTGCAGTATATACAAAGCGAGTAATTTCACTTCAAGTTTGAACTTTGAAGACATGCAGAATATTTAAGAAACCCCCACTCATCTCTCTCGTAATCCCATTCCCCCTTCGTCGCTCATTTCCTCAATACTCTCGCCTCCCTATTTCTCTACTTCTCAACGTGGCCAAGGGCATGGGGATTGACAAATCTAATTTACAACTTACAAGTTTTAAAAAAAGGCACACCGTTCGTTGGACAAGCAGCAGGTGTAGCTTCTAATGGTTAGGAACCAAGCATCATTGTCCATAATGACCATTTTTGTCCATTGTGACATATATAATTAAACGAGGCCAATTCTGAAATCTTACCCCAATTTTTTGATTCATAATGGTTAAGAACCAAGCATCTTTGTCCCCACCAAATCTGATCCGGTATGTTCTTTTTTTTTTTTTTTATTATTATTATTCTTTCTTTCTTTTAAAAAAAGTTGACGTACTACCAAAATATTGTGAATGTACCCCAAGGCCAAAAAAAGACAAAACCAACCTTACAATTTTTTCAATAAAACAAAAATTATTTTCAAAAAAAATTACTTTTTTTAAAAGAAATTTTTAATTTTTTCTTAAAAAAGAAGAAGAAGAAGTTTGTAAGTTTTATTTTTTTTAAAAAAAATGAAAATTTCTTTAAAAAAAAATATTTTTTTTTAGAAAAAAAAAAAGAAAAGCTTTTTAATTTTTCTTTTAATTTTTAAATTTGGCCACTCTTGGTTTTTATGTTTTTTTTTTTTTTAATTATTATTATTATTATTATTTTATTAAGGGTATTTTTGCCATTGATGGAACATTGACAATTTTTGGTAGTTTTGGGTTGATATTGTCTCTAAATTAAAAATTTGAGAGAGATATTGTCTATTATGTAGTAGTTTGAGGAGGATATGTAAACTTTGTTAAAGTATTGATTAAGTGACTAAATTTACCTCTTCCTATAAGTTTAAGCTTTTAAGACAAGTTATGATTTAACATGGTATCAAAGCCAAATGTCTTGAGTTCGAATTTAAACACCATCATTTACCTCTCATTTCAATTAAAAATTACATGTGAGGGAAAGTGTTAATGTATTAATTAAGTGATTAAATTTACCTATTCCTATAAACTTAAGCTTTTAGCACAATTGGTAATTTAACAAACTTTACATTTTTTTTTTTTTTTTTGAAAAAAATACACATACTTCCCTCAAACTATCACTCTATTGTCAATGTGTCTCCTTAACTACCAATTGTGTCAATGTCCCCCCTAAACTACCAAAAAATGTCAATGTCCCTCTAAAGCCAACAAAAACACAAAAATAATCCTAAAAAGGGTTCAGTAAATTCGAAAAAAAAAATATTGAAAACAAAAAAGAAAAAGAAAAATGAGAAAGATGAAAATTCAAGGAGTGTCCCAAACTGAAATCAAAATCAAAAAATTATTTTTTGGTTTTTTATTAAAATAAAAAATATATTTTTTTGTTATGTTTTTAACAATTTTTATTATTTTATGAAGGGTATTTTTGTTGTTGTTGGGCACATTGACTCAATTAAATATTACATGTGAGGGGGAGAGTTAATATATTGATTAAGTGATTAAATTTACCTATTCCTATAAGTTTAAGTTTTTAGAACAATTGGTAATTTAACAAACTTTACCCTTTTTTTTTTTTTGGAAAAATATACATAACTCCCCTCAAACTACTACTCTATTGTCAATGTATCTTACAAACTACTAATTGTGTCAATGTCCCATCTAAACTACTAAAAAATGCCAATGTTCTCCTAAAGCCAACAAAAACACAAAAATAATCCTAAAAATGTTTCAAAAGAATTCGAAAAAAAAAGGAAAAAAAATGAAAAGAAAAAAGGAAAAAAGGCACCATACATCCAATCTAAAATACCTAACAAAACCCACTTTATCTAGTTTAACTAATAGGTTTTAAAAGACACCATACATCTAATTATCTATTCTTAACTCTATATTTTTTCTTAATTCCTTTTTTTTTTTTTTATCACAAATTTTTTTACTGTCCTTTTTTTCAAACGGTTATATTCGGTCATATTTGTCGACAGTCGTTTTATTAAAATGGTTATTTTTCTAATGCAAATTTTTCAACGGTCATTTTTTTCTCAAACAGTCATTTTTTTTTTTAACAATTATATTTTTCAACAACCATTTTGTTAAATCTATCATTTTTCTAAAGTAGTCCTCTTCAACATCTTCCCCCATCCTGTGCAAGGAACAGACTGGTTCAAGGAAAGGGGATCACCAAGAATCACAACGTTCTCATCTTTATCTCCATCACTATGAGACTCGGGTTCCCGTTCCAAGTCCAACAACAATTCAGGATCTATCGTGGAGTTCCAATCAACTTCATCAAGCTAAATGCAACTCACCCATATCAAACTTGAAACAACAATCTAAACAATATCAAATCAAAAGCCAACCAAACACTATTACTACAAGAATCAAATTTTCAACTAGCACTAAAAAACAAGTTATGGTCACAAATCAAACACAATAACTAGGGTAGCAAATACAACACCACTTCATTCCCTAACAAGGTATAAAAGAAACTATTAATTTCACATAATTATTGTCTCGGTTAAATCCATTAATTTCATATGAAATGCTGCTTCCCCAAGTAGGTTCCCCCTGCTAAGCAAGGGCTTGGCTCCACAGCACCTCAAACAAGTTGGATTGAATCATTAACAGCATTTTAAAGCATCATCACCAAAACCATGAAATACAATTGAACCAAGATTGAAAAACAAAAGCACAACACATTCATTGAGAACAGAACAAAAAAAATAAAAATAAAAATAAAAAAAATCTCAGAATAGTCCAGTAAGTTCGTATTATGATTTAACAGCCTCAATGAGGTTCTCTCTGAAGACAGGGTCTTGAAACTAACTAATCTCAAACCCTGGACAAATCATCATTGACTTCTACTAATTAGCCACCAAAATATGAAATAACATGACAAAATACTAAACATACTATGTTGTTTTTTTCTTAACAAAAACAAAGGGGTTGCCTCCACAATAGAGGTGGTGCAGCCACTCCCTGGATCAACCAATAATTCCCTCTGCTGAGCGGTCAACCCTTCCTTGCTAGTGTCAACCATTGTGAAATTGTAGGAGATGAAATGATCGAGAGAAGAGAAACCAAAAATAAAGTCTTTACCTTTTCTTTTTTCTTTTTTTGGTGATTTTTTAGGTAATTGTAAATGGTGCATTTCAATTCAGAGTAGATTTGTCACTCAAAAATGCTTCACTGTCACGTGTCGTGGATTCCGTCAATTTTTATGCCCGAATCTGACTTAGGGTCCTACTCGTAACAAAGTGGTAGTTTAGAAGAGCGAGTTGCAGTGAGTAGTAGTTTAAGGGTATAAATGCAAATGTGGTAATATTTTAATGGAGAAAAATGTAATTCAGAAACTCGAAACAACTAGAGCGTGAAAACTCTAAATAATCAGAGTTGGAAACTCTTATTTGTCCATGCATACTCCAATTCTGTCCGGGTCTATTGAGAGCATTGACTACCTATAATGAGTCTCATTCTGATAAGATGATCTTGACCAGACCCCTGTTGTGGCAAAACGCAGTAGCTCTCAAGGCTACAAATGCTTCTGCAACCACCGGATCCACCCTTGCTTCCAGCGAAAAACTAGCAACTGCATGAACCTGGCCGTTATAGTCCCGCACAATGAACTCACTATTAGCACATAAACTCGCTAAACTTGTATTTATTTGACTATGCAACACAATAATGTAAAGATAAATTGAGCTCTGAAATTCGATTGATTAGCGCTTACGGTTAGCATGAAAAAGTAGAAATTTTTAGTCCAAAAGTTGTGAGCATAAATAAATAACTTTCCCTTAAAAATTAATGCTCTGTTTGTTTCGACGTAAAATGGTTTCCGTCGTAAAATATTTTCGACGAAATTAATTTCAAAAGAAATTATTTTCTCAAAAATATTTTTCGGCGTTTGGTTCGCACGAAAAAATTACGAAAAGTGAAAATGCAACTGTCGCCGGAATCCGGCAACGACCGGTCGCCGTCGCCGGAATCCGGCAAGCATGTTTGGCCGGATCCGGCCGAAATTGCCAGATTCTGGCAGGGCACTTCCGGGCCCGGTCAGATCCGGCCGGATCCGGTCATTTTGGCCGGATCTCGGCAGAATCAGTGGCCGGATCCGGTCAGATCAGGCCGGATTTCGGCCATTTGGCCCGATCCGGCCGGATCAGTGTCCGGATCCGGTCAGATCTGGCCATTTTGGCCAAATTCGGCTAGATCAGTGTCCGGATTCGGTCAAATCAGGCCGGATTCCGGCCGATTTCTGTCCACGGCCGGATTCCGGCCAGATTCCGCCGGCATTCGGCGAGGTTGCCAAATGTCGCCGGATTCCGGCTGTATTCCGGCGGCCGGCAGTATCTCGGTGGTCGGATTCCGACGCCGGCATTATTCCAGTGACTTGATGATGCCGGATTCCGTTGCTGCCTATTTTCGAACGACCGACTATTGTCGGATTTGGACAGTCAGATATCAAATGTGCGTGTAAGGACGAAGAATATAATTTTGGTAAAAACCTTAAATCGTTTTCCAAAAATTAAAGAAGGTTTTACGGTCAAACTGAAAATGGTTTTCGTTGACCGTTATTTTCACCCCTACCAAATACCGTAAAATACCGAAATCATTTTCCGGAAATCATTTTACGCCGAAACAAACGGAGCATAAGTAGAATATGTCATAATTAATAATTTGATTCTCTCCATTACTTTCCTTTTTCTCATAAAAAAACTCATAGTCATAATGTTATTATTCCCAAATATAATTAATTCCCTATGTGTCTTGAACTGAAAAGCTGAAAGTTTCAACCACAAACCATAGCTAGTAAAATTAGTTAGCAAAAAATTACATTTACTAATCCCTTCTAGAAATATATATTTTGTTTGATGCAAATTCCTCATTCACTGCACCCTGTTTTTACAAAAACCACCATTTCTTTTGCCTATTTAATTTTTGGTTGTTGCGATCTGCTTATTAGACATTTGTTCTTTGAAGATTTGGATTGTTTATTAGACATATGCACACTTGTATGTATGATAATTATAAGGCACATAATTTTTTTTTTTTCTTTTGAATAATAATGCATGGTCGTTCATATTGTGGCAGGTGCAATACCAAGTGAAATTGGTAATCTCCAATACCTTGAGTTATTAGTTATCCGTTTGAACAACTTTACTGCTCCAATTCCATTTGAGATCTTTAATATCTCAACAATAACAGATATTGATATGGCTTACAATAACCTCTTAGGCCATCTTCCATCAAATGTAGGCATCTTACTTCCAAATCTTTATGGCCTTTATCTTGAAGGAAACAAACTAAGTGGAACAATACCAAGCTCTATCTCCAATGCATCACAATTCACTGAACTAGATCTGGGTGACAACTCATTATGGGGCTTAATTCCTAAATCACTTGGTAATTTAAGGCTCCTGGAGTGGCTCACCCTATTAGTAAATAATTTGACCCTTGGATCTTCCACTCCAAAATTCAACCTTTTCTCTTCTTTGTCAAATTTGGCATATCTAACAGCTTTAGATTTGTCAAATAATCAACTAAATGGCCTACTTCAGAGTTCCATTGGAAATCTCTCTACTTCACCTCAAGAACTTCACATGGATAATTGCAATATTAAGGGCAACATTCCTAGAGATATTGGCAATTTAAGCAACTTGATCCCTTTGGAGTTACTGAACAATGAATTGACTGGACCAATTCCAGCTACATTGGGAAGATTGCACAAGCTTCAAGGTTTGAGGCTTTATAATAATAGACTAGACGGTGTCATCCCATCTGATCTTTGCCATTTAGGGAACTTGTTTGAATTGTTTTTACGCGGTAATGAGCCTTTTGGAGACATTCCCATATGCATGCATAATATGACTTCTCTAAGATATCTTTACTTTGACTCTAATCGATTAACTTCTATGATTCCAATGAGCTTGTGGAGCCTTACATATATCTTAGTGGTTTACCTGTCATCAAATTCTCTAAATGGCTCTCTCTCATTAGAGATTGAAAATTTGAAGGTCTTGAGAGTATTAGAGTTATCAAGAAATCAACTATCTGGTGGTATCCCAACAACAATTGGTGGCCTCAAAGATTTAGCTAATCTCTCATTGGAGGATAATCGATTAGAAGGCTCAATTCCTGAATCTTTTGGTGAATTGGTAAGTTTGGAATTCTTGGACTTTTCCAGAAACAATTTATCCAATGAGATTCCAAAGTCCTTACGAGCAGTTTCGCAACTTAAATATCTAAATATCTCTTTCAATAGACTACAAGGGAAAATTCCTGTAAAAGGACCATTTGTGAACTTTTCCGCTGCATCATTTATGTCAAATGATAGACTTTGTGGTTCTCGAAATAGGTGTTCCTCGACCAAAAAAATACCACAGCAGCACATATACTAAAGTATGTATTACCATCGATTGTGTTAACAATGCTTGTAGTTGCTCTTGTGTTATTTTGGACAAGATGCAGAAAAAGGAATGTGAAAATTCTAGTGGAGGGAAACTCATTACCAATAGTCACATGGAGAAGAAATTCTCAACAAGAACTTTTATAAGCGACAGAAGGGTTCAGTGCAAACAACTTACTTGGTGAAGGGAGCTTTGGATCAGTATACCATGGGACACTCCTTGATGGAATGTGTTGGGGATACATTCCACTCAACCCGATCCAAGGAGGAGATAAACATTTAGCAATTACTTCAGATAAATCAAAGAATTGGGATAGGACTCATGGTCCAATCAAATAAGAAGAATGATCAGATTAAAAGTCTAAGAAGATATCAAATAAGAAGAATGATCAGATTAAAAGTCTAAGAAGATATCAAATTAGAAGTCTAGTAAAAGATTAAACTCCAATTAGAACTCTAACAGCAGTTCTAGATCAACAAGGAGCAGGATTCCTAATCTAGGTTTGACTCCACCTCTTTGCCTATAAATAGGCCCATACCCCAGGTATAAATGAGGACTCGGTTTTTATGCACAGAAGCTAACTTAGGCATTGGAGCAAGATCCCCGGAAGGGTCCCTAGTTTTTGTTGTTTTGCAGATTTATTAAGAAGCGTAAAGAACATCAGGAGAACGTGCAGATTCACACCATACCGAAAACTGTACCAACAGTTTGGCGCCGTCTGTGGGAAATGATTATTCGTTCCTCATAAAAGAAAAAGAAGATCCAGCATGGTGATGAACACGAGTTCTGGAAGCCAGACCAACCAACAGCCCAGAGCCCCACTGGAACCGGTTATTCAGAATCATCTACAGCCTCCACTGCCCGGTGGAGACCAAGATCGCATAACAGTGTTAGAAGCTCAGATTGAAGCCTTAAATGCAGAATTGTTGCGTATAAGGCCGAGACAGCCCAATCCCGAGATGAACAGGGATGAGCATAAGGTAGAAGAATTCATCAATTAGGAAGAGACGCTGAAGGCTATGGCTAGTTCTAGGCTACCCCAAGAGACAGCCCCAGAAAAGAAAAGGAAAGAATTCAGAACAGCTGATGGGGAAGAGCAGAGGCAGGTAAAGAAGTTCAAAAATTACAACTTTACACCTCTCAATGCCGAGATATCAGAAGTCCTTATGGAGATCAAAGAGATTCG
This sequence comes from Alnus rubra, assembly GCA_028654335.1. Lineage (NCBI taxonomy): Eukaryota > Viridiplantae > Streptophyta > Magnoliopsida > Fagales > Betulaceae > Alnus > Alnus rubra. The sequence continues at coordinate 585,205 of JAJPGS010000127.1, read as the reverse complement.
GCGTTTCAGGAACCACAAAAGATACCAGGTAATCCTCCTTAGAGGAATACAAGCAAGTATTGTGATTTTCATAAACAAGTAGGTCATTACACCAAGGGGTGCGTAAACCTAAGGTTGTAATAGAAGAATTCATAAAGAATGGCAAGCTGGTTAGGTTCTTGGGAGAGCAATGGAACCAACCAGGAAATAACAGGCCTCGGAATCATCGAGACTATCAGCCCCGAGATCAGCAGCCACAGGATTACTATCTCCGAGACTGTCCTCAGCTAGATGAGAGGCATCAGGAGAATGATCCTCGAGATGACATAAAAAGAAGAGAAGCTTCTCTGATCAGTCCTAGCCGAGAGTAAGGCAAACCCTCTCGGATCAGTCCTAGCTGAGAACAAGAAGAAAGTCTCTCGGATCAATCCTAGTTGAGAGCAAGAAGAAAAACTTTCGGATCAGTCCTAGCCGAGAGTCTCGGATCAGTCCTAGCCGAGTCCAAGAAGAAAACTCTCGGATCAGTCCTAGCCGAGTCCAAGAAGAAAACTCTCGGATCAGTCCTAGCCGAGTCCAAGAAGGAAAACTCTCGGATCAGTCCTACCCGAGTCCAAGAAGAAAACTCTCGGATCAGTCCTAGCCGAGAGTCTCAGATTAGTCCTAGCCGAGTCCAAGAAGAAAACTCTCGGATTAGTTATAGCCGAGAGTCTCGGATCAGTCCTAGCCAAGTGTAAGAACAAAACTCTCAGATCAGTCCTAGCCGAGTCCAAGAAGGAAAACTCTCGAATCAGTCCTAGCTGAGAATCTCGGATCAGTCCTACCCGAGTCAAAGAAGAAAACTCTAGGATCAGTCCTAGCCGAGAGTCTCGGATCAATCCTACCCGAGAGTCTCGGATCAGTCCTAGCCGAGTACAAGAAGAAAACTCTCGGATCAGTCCTAGCCGAGTCTTAGGAGAAAACTCTTGGATCAGTCCTAGCCGAGAGAAAGAAATAAAGAGAACCAGGGGGTCGGATTTAACCATCGGGTTTTGCAGGTTTTTCAGGAGTTAGCCATTCCAAGTGACAGGAAGAAAACCCTAAGGAAAACAACGAAGGTAATGGGGGGGGGGGGTAAGATTTAACCCTAAGGTTTTGCAGGTTAGCAGGTTTTCAAAAGGAGACAAAGCTCGGGTCTCCTTAGACATGGAATTCTCATTATTCAAGCAAGCTTTGGATAAGGGAATTGGGGGGTAACTGTTGGGGATAAATTCCACTCAACCCAATCCAAGGAGGAGATAAACATTTAGCAATTACTTCAGATAAATCAGAGAATTGGGATAGGACTCGTGGTCCAATCAAATAAGAAGAATTATCAGATCAGAAGTCTAAGAAGATATCAAATTAGAAGTCTAGTAAAGGATTAAAGTCCAATTAGAACTCTAACAGCAGTTCTAGATCAACAAGGAGCAGGAGTCCTAATCCAGGTTTGACTCCACCTCTTTGCCTATAAATAGGCCCATACACCAGGTATAAATGAGGACTCGGTTTTTATGCATAGAAGCTAACTTAGGCATCGGAGCAAGATCCCCGGAAGGGTCCCTAGTTTTGTTGTTTTGCAGATTTATTAAGAAGCGTAAAGAACATCAAGAGAACGTGCAGATTCATACCATACCGGAAACTGTACCAACATAATGATTGTTGCAATAAAAGTTTTCATCGTGGTAGTAGAAGGGGCATTAAAGAGTTTTGATACAAAGTGTGAGATACTACGCAATATTCGTCATCAGAATCTTGCCAAAATCGTCAACACTTGCAGTAACATCAACTTCAAAGCTTTTGTATTGGAATACATGCCTAATGGGAACCTAGGGAAGTGGTTGTATTTTCAAGACCGATGTTTGAGTATCTTACAAAGACTAAATATAATGATCGATGTCGCATCAACAGTGGAATACCTTCATTATGGTTATTCAACACCTATTGTTCATTGTGATTTGAAGCCCAACAATATATTGTTAGATGAAGACATGGTCGCACATGCTGATGATTTTGGCATTGCTAAGCTATTAGGTGATGGAGATTCTATGATGCGAACCATGACTCTCGCTACTATTGGATATATGGCACCAGGTAATGGTTTTAGCCTACAACCGAAACATACATGTCTATCATACTAATCATGCATACACTGATAACTATAGCTTTTTGGTAGAATCTTGCTTTTAGCATTATATATCTTTTGAATATATAATTATTTACTAATGATAATTTTTTATGTACACATATAGAGTATGGATCCGAAGGACTAGTTTCTACAAGAGGCGATGTGTATAGTTATGGTATTTTGCTTATGGAAACTTTTATAAGAAGGAAACCTACAGATGACATGTTTGCGGGAGAAATCAGCTTAAAGCGTTGGGTAGAGGAATCATCACCCCTTTCAATAACTAAAGTGGTTGATGCCAATTTGTTGAAAACCGAAAGGGATTGTGCTTCTACATTGGATTGCATATCATCTGTAATGTGATTGGCATTGCAGTGTTGTGCAGAGTTTCCTGAATAGAGGGTTGATGCAAAAAATATTTCAATCACACTCAAGAATATCAAATTGCAGTTTCTATAGGATACTGAAAGAAGCTAGTATGAAAGCATCAAACTTGTCTATAGCTCTTTCATGTTTGTGTTTTTAAAATAATATAACAGTCTTGGGACTCCCCTAAAGGGATTTGTTTATAGACATTGCTTTGCTATGATAGATAATAATAGTAACATTTGCTTGGAAAAAAAGAAGAAGAAGATAATAATAGTAACATTTATAACTAGTACAACTAATGATTGTAGTGACCTATAATTAGTACCAATGGTTATTCTAAGGTAGTCACAAAGTTTTGAAGGAAACAAAGTCATTAGTTTTGCTCTTGGGACACGAAAATGATAGCAATTGTGACATTGCACTTTTGGTGCTAATTATCATTGTATGTAAATATTGCCCCAATGTTGTGTGGGGGAGGAAGGGTGCTCAATTCTAAACTCTCAACTTTTTGCAATAACATCATTTGTAAATAAGTATGGGATAGCTTGAGCTCTCATCTTTTCCTTCTTATTCACTTCAAACCTTGGAGGATCATTGGTTTGGGATTTTTTTGTATAGAATTTGAAACCTTGGAGGATCTTCACCCTGAGTTTTCTGTTATTTATTTGAGAAAACTAAGCATATGCTTCTAACCCAACTTGACCAAGGAGCACATCCATGAAGAAAAAAAAAATAATAAGACTACTCTTTTGCTCTATGAATTTGGGACTTGTAATTACTATCTCTACTTCCTATGCTAACATACTCTGTTCCACGAACATAACCAACACTCAAAGATGTAACTAATTATGTTCTTCGAAGTTCATAGATTGAGTTACAATTGCTCGACATGGTATGGATAGAGTGTCCACCCTTTATTCATAGCATTGTCTTAGCAGACCTAGCAGTATCTTTGGATTAATGAAATTGAGTAATTCTAGAAGTACATTAAGTTTCCATCAAATGTTCATAAAAAAATGAGGTAACTTTTAAAATTATCATTGGGCGTGTGATTAATCAAATGATGATTTTGATTAAATGGTGATTTTAAAAGCCACATCATTTTTTTATGAACGCTTGATAGAAACTTAATGTACTCCAAGAGTTACTCAATGAAATTACATCCTTTTCGTAAAAATAAAAATAAAATAATAATAATAAAATAAAATGGTCCCCTTTGAAGTTCATAGATTGAGTTACAAGTTAATTTCGGCATATAATCATATATTTTCTAGAATCTTACAATATACTAAAATCATTATTTTTCATTAGAAGAAAGATGAAGTTTCTAATAAATCTAAAGGATTCACAATGTGGTAGTCAGCATTCAGTCATTTGAGCAAATGAGAATTGAAAGGACTAAGTTTTACCCTCTTCGATCCCCTGATTCTCTAGCAAAATGATTAAGCTTTCATAATTTTTGATTGCCCATCAACGACCATCACTTTGAGTGAATTGGGTGATCCTTAAACCCTTTTACTTTTTTCTTTTTTCTTTTTTTTCTTACAAAAAAAAAACTAAAATAAAATTTAAGGGACAGAATTAATTTATGCTCTCTATTTAACACAAAAACTGATGGATGTCTCGAATTTATTATGAATCCAAACTTGTACCTCAAATCTTTTAAATTACAATCTGAAGGCTTACTTTTCGGCCCTCTAAGATAACAAAAAGAAGTTGCCTGGTCCATTTAAGAACCCAGCCCACAGCCAGAGCTGGACTCATAAAAGTTATGTATGAAGATCATCTAAAATATACCACATGGTTGTTGTTGTAATTGGTCTTCTCCCTCTTGCTAATTACACATTAGATCGGAGGAGGTGTATACCTGTCTCTAGCATCGCTTTTTTCCCTTCCCTCTGAGTTCTCTCTGGCGAACAAGGAGGTGAAGCTGTAGAACCTCTCGTCCCTGGACGTAGAGCTTTGTTACTACAAGAGTGTGTTCTTCTCAGCGGCGGGGTGGTATGATGGAGGAGTTATCGTCCATGTGGGGAAATTTCTCCCTACGGGAGGAAGAAAATGTGGGAGTCTCGTTGGGAGCACCTGAGGTCGAGCCTCTGGTAAATCGGGGAAGGTCATGCATTGTGGGGAAGCTGATCGCAGATCGGATAATACCGAAGGAATACTACAAGGACCCTTTGACCCGAATCTGGCGTCCGTTGGGAGAGTTAATGTTCAATGTTATTGGGGAGAACTTATTCGTTGCAGAATTCGAACATGGTGAGGACAAATCTCGGATTCTTGAGGGGAGACCATGGATCTTTGACGGATACTTGGTCTCATTGGCCGACTTCGATGGGCTTACTCCACCGAAAGAGCTTAAGTTTGAACGTGGATCTTTTTGGATCCGGATGTACAACCTCCCATTGGCGTGCATGGGCAAATCAACGGGAGAAAAGATAGGGGCTTCAGTGGGGGTGGTGGAAGAAGTGGACGTGGGTGAAAAAGCGGCTGGGTGGGGTGAATATCTAAGGGTGAAGGTTTCTATAGAACTGTCAAGCCCTCTAGCTCGAGGACGCATGCTACACCTTCAGGGCCGCTCAACTTGGGTTGCTTTCAAATTTGAGAAGCTTCCTAAATTCTGCTATAACTGCGGTGTTATTAAACATGGGAGGTCGGGGTGTATAGAGCAGGGTGCAGGAAAGAAAAACGGTGATGAAGAAGGGTACCCATATGGACCATGGCTACGGGTTGCTTACCCAACCAGAAGAGGAACAGGGGGAGAAGGGCGGAGTGGAGGCAGAGGGGGAGAAGGGCGGAGTCCGACTACAGGGAGGCAGTGCAAGGAAACGCCAGGAAGAACCCCCCATCCAGATGTTTCTCAGCGATGGCGCCCCCGGACGTCGGAAAACGAAGCGGACGGCGGGGTGATCTCCACTCCTCCGATAGCAACTCTGCGGAAGGAACAGCCCAGCATGGAGAGGGAGCAAGCCAGCGTGGGTAGGGAACAAAACAGCATGGAGAGGGAGCAAGCCAGCGTGGGTAGGGAACAAAACAGCATGGAAAGGGAACAAAACATAATGGAAACAACTGACTCGGTAAAAGAAAAAGTAAAGGAAGGAATATTGCAAGTGGAGGGGCCAAAGGTTCAGTACTTGGGACAGTGGGATGTTGACGCAGGGAGGATGGTGTATGAACTCATGCGTGCAACTGACAGCCATAACAAGTTGGGAGATGAAATACTAGTCCAAAAGCACAAACCACGTGTCCGGAGTGAAAGTAAAAAGCAACCAAGCGTGGCAGCAATTCCAAACAAAGGGCTGCCCAGTCTTGAAGAAACCGACGGGCCGAACATAGGGGCAAAGCTTGTAGCAGCTCCAGGAGACCTCCATGGAAGCAGCAAACGGGAATCTCGGGCTCCAACTACCTCAAGGAAGAAGAGGGCAAGACGGGGGACGCTATCCCCAAACAAGGCCACTGAAGGGGGGAGTCCGGAAGGGAAGAGGAAGAAGGAGACATTGGAAGAGGAGGGAGCTCCCTCGAAGCCGAAAAAAGGTAAGAAAAATGTCTCAGTTATCCCGGAGGTATCAACAGAAAAGGCAGGGGCTGTGGCACAGCCCCGGCCAGCCCAATGAATGTTCTGAGCTGGAACTGTCGGGGGCTTGGGAACCCCCGAACAGTTCGAATTCTCCGCCGTTTGGTGCGGAAAAAGAAGCCCGATGTGGTTTTCTTAATGGAAACCAAGCTCGTTAGTCAAACCATGGAATATGTGAGAGCAAAAATGAAGTTTGATGGGATGTTTGTAGTGGACTGCCATGGTCGTAGTGGAGGCCTTGCGTTGATGTGGAAGGCTGAAACCAACATCCAAGTGCAGAATTACAGCAAACGACACATTAATGCAATTGTAAAGAACGGGAACAATGACAGGGGGTGGAAATTTACAGGTTTCTACGGCAACCCTGAAGCCACGAAAAGATCAGAGTCTTGGAGCCTACTCCGGTTTCTGTCCTCTATGGATCCGGATCCTTGGCTATGTGTGGGAGATTTCAACGAAATTATGTCGTTATCAGAAAAATCTAGTTCATCATATAGACCTCCAAGTCATATGCAAGCTTTTAGAAATGCCCTGGAGGACAGTCACCTCTCTGACTTGGGTTTTTCTGGACCGAGGTTCACATGGTGTAATGGTAGGAGTGGAGAGGACTTCACTCGGGAGAGATTGGACAGAGCGGTGGCGAACGGGGAATGGACAAACTTGTTTAATGTTGTGGAAGTTTTTGTGCTTCCTAGGAGAAAATCAGATCATAACCCATTATTGGTGGCCTTCTCTAACTCGAGGGATGTCAAGTGGAGCAAGTGCAGAAGGTTCAGATATGAAGCCTCTTGGGGTAAAAACAGGGAGTCTCATCAACTCATCAAACAGGTTTGGAGGGCCATACGGCCATCTATTAACCCTTGGGACAATTTTCATAGGAAACTGTTGGGCTGCAAAAGGTCTCTGAAGAATTGGGTGAGGGAGAACTCAGACTCAGTGGAGGATAAAATAAAAAGGAAAGAACAGGAACTCCAAGTCATCCAGTCACATGACAACGGGGTACAAATGGAAGAGGAAAGACAAATAGAGGAGGAGTTGGACAGTTTGCTGGAACAGGAAGATCTCAAATGGCAACAACGAGCAAAGGTCAACTGGTTGCAGCATGGAGATCGCAACTCTAAGTATTTCCATGCTGCAGCTACCCAAAAGAATCGTCGAAGCAAAATTTCAGAAATACAAGACTTCAGTGGACAGAGGTGCACTACAACGGAAACGATTGAAGAGGCTTTTGTCTCTTATTTTCGAGACCTTTTCAAGGGGGAACCTCAGCTTGAAGTGGACCAGTGCATCCAAGCCTTGGACAAAAAGGTAACGGATGCTATGAACGTCAACCTGGTGGCGGATATTACGGAGGAGGAGATTTCTAGGGCGTTGCTTCAAATGCCTCCTCTTAAAGCCCCTGGCCCAGACGGATTCAGTGCAAGCTTTTATCAACAAAATTGGGGGCTGGTCCACAAGGAGGTTTGTCAAGCGATTACTCATTTTTTTAACACTGGAACGCTGGAGTCCAGCATTAATATTACCCACATTGCTTTAATTCCAAAAGTTGCTAACCCCCGCACTGTCTCTGAGTTCCGCCCTATTAGTCTCTGCAATGTTATTTATAAAGTGCTCTCAAAGGTTTTGGCTAATAGACTGAAACCCATTCTCCATGCCATTATTTCACCTACTCAGAGTGCTTTTATTCCGGGGAGATTAATTACTGATAACATCCTAGCTGCATATGAGACTATGCATACAATGCAGACTAGGATGTGGAGCAAGGTGGGTTACATGGGAATCAAACTTGACATGAGCAAGGCTTACGACCGAGTGGAGTGGCCTTTCCTGGAAGCGGCGATGCTTAGAATGGGGTTTGCAGGGAAATGGGTGCAGTGGGTGATGACTTGTATCAAGACTGTCTCCTATTCAGTGATCATCAATGGAAGCCCAGTAGGGCAAATTTTTCCGTCTAGAGGGATTAGACAAGGAGACCCTATTTCTCCTTATCTCTTCCTCATTTGTGCCGAAGCCTTAAGTGCTCTCCTGTTCAGGGCTGAAAGAAACGGAGTCATTACTGGGGTTCCCACTTCTTTTAGGGGCCCCAGGTTGAGTCACCTTTTTTTCGCTGACGATAGTGTGCTGTTCTGTAGATCTAATGCAGTGGAATGGAGACGAATCATTCGAATTTTGGGCATATACGAGAAGGGGTCAGGCCAGAAACTCAATTTGGCTAAGACTTCTATCTTCTTCAGCAGGAATACTAGCCAGACAAGAAGGCAAGAAATTCTGGAGTTTTCAGGCTTGTCAGAGGCTCACAGGATTGATTCTTACTTAGGTCTGCCCACCTTTGTAGGCAAATCTAGGACAACTGCTTTTAAGGACATAATTGGTAAAGTGGCTAGAAGGCTTGAAAATTGGAAGACAAAATTTCTGTCCCTAGCAGGGAAGGAGGTTTTATTAAAAGCTGTGGTGCAAGCGATACCAACATACAGCATGGGTGTTTTCCAGTTGCCTATTGGTTTGTGCAAGGAGTTAAACCAAATGATGCAACACTTTTGGTGGAGCCACATGTCAAAAAATTCCACGATTCATTGGATGAGCTGGTCCAAAATGGGAAGACCCAAAAGTATGGGGGGTCTTGGTTTTCGAGATCTAGTTATGTTCAATAAAGCCATTCTAGCCAAGCAAGGGTGGAGACTCATGCAAGATCCAAATTCAATGGCAGCCACCATCATTAAAGCAAAATATTTTCCCCACTCCTCGTTTCTTGAGTCAACTCTGGGGGCTAAGCCCTCTTATGCGTGGAGAAGTATTTATTATGCCAGGGATCTCTTATGCAAAGGCCTTGTATGGAGGGTTGGAGATGGAAGAAAGATCAAGATCTGGGGCGATAAATGGTTACCCACCCCCTCAACCTTCTCGGTTCAATCAGTTCCAAAAAGGCTAAATGAAAATGCACAGGTGGCGGAATTAATTGACCAGGATTCTATGAGATGGAAGGTGGACCTCATCCAAGCAGAGTTCATGGGGGAGGAAGCTCTGATTATCTCAAGCATTCCTTTAAACCCATTGAAGTCCGAGGATAAACTCATCTGGAGATGTTCAGTGAATGGTGATTTCTCTGTCCGGAGTGCATATCATCTAGGCATGGATTTGCAAGAATCTAAGGGGGGTCAATGTTCGTATACAGGAAAGGAGGAAGATTTCTGGAAGTTTGTTTGGGCTTTAGGGATCCCAAATGTGACAAAGCTATTTATATGGAGGGCTTGCAATGAGATACTCCCCACTAGAGTAAACCTGGTGCGCAGGAGGGTGACGGAGTTGAAAGCTTGCCCTTGTTGTGAGATGGAAGATGAGGATGCCCTTCATGCAATGTGGCTTTGCCCGGCTGCCAGAGACGTTTGGGGTAATTCTGGTTCTGTGTTCCAAAAGTATTGTTATGCAGGTACCAATTTTAAAGGTCTTCTCGCTTATTGCATGGAGCGTGGCACAAAGGAAGATCTGGAGCTAATGGCAGTCATTGCTAGACGCATCTGGTTACGGCGAAATGCATGGTTATTCGAGAGGCGTTTTGAGCATCCCAACACAGTCTATTATGAAGCCTCAAAGGTACTTCTGGAATTCAAAAGATGCAATATCAAAGAAAAGGAGTTGTCCCTTTCAGAAGGAGGGGAGGAGGCACAAAGTAGAAGACAAACACACTGGATTCCTCCACCAGATGGAGTCATTAAGGTGAATTGGGACGCAGCTCTAAATGTGGCCAAAGGATGGATTGGTCAGGGCATCATAGCTCGTAATAGCAAAGGATTATGCTTGGGAGCCAGGAGTATAACGCAACAGGTGAGGACTGATGCAAAGACGGCAGAAACTATGGCAGCTCTGCAAGCTATGCAATTCTGCAAAGAAGCGGGCTTCTGGAAGGTGATTTTCGAAGGAGATGCAACTCAAGTGGTCAAGGAAATTCTGTCGGGCTCTCCTACGTTTTCAAAGGCGGGACATTTTATAGAGAGTATTCAAAAGGAAAGGCACCATTTTCGGTCAACCAGCTTTCAAGCTATCCCTCGTGATTGTAATATGGCGGCCCATAAGTTAGCAAAGATGGCCTCTCATAACATTATAGATCAACACTGGCTGGAAAACACCCCGTTGAGTGTTAGTAACATTGTTTTTAGGGAACGATCGGGTCCCTAAGATCCTTCTTATATAGGATCAATATGGATGTATTTTCTTGAAGTAGCAATAACAATCATTCTCTGTTCAAAAAAAAAAAAAAAAAATTACACATTAGATCATGTTTGAATGGTACGTAGGTTATGTGGAGTTATTACTCCAAAATTTTCCTTCAAATGCCAATAGAATTTAAAGTCAATTTTTGATCAAATTGACAATAACTAAGATTGTACATGCGAATGCGGTTATTTAAAATGTTTAAACTCCAAAAAAACCTTAATTCAATGCCATTATCTAGCTAGCGTCACAACTATGGCTTATACCAAAACTATGGAAAAGCGAATTTCAATGGATTGATCAAACACGGCAGCTAAATTAGGATTAGTTAATTCTTAGGCCAACCAAAGTGTTTAATGTTTAACTTTTATTTAATTTGAGCAACATTACCAACTCAAAAGTGTTAATCTCGGTGAATTTGGTTTCATAGCGTCTTCAAAAAGAAGAAATAGTTCGGTGGAGAAATCTAACAAAGGCCAGGTGTACCATCCTCAGCGTTTAATAAACGAGATCAATGAGGGGCTGAATCGTTGATGCTCGTGGAAATTTGGTGAGAGTATTTATATTGACGTCTTTTAAAAATATCAATGCATTTTTTTTTTGTGAGAATAAAATTTGATATTTAGCTCTCTTCTTTAATTATTTTCTCTTTTTAGCCATTAACATGCTCTGTTAGTATTGGGTTTATACCTTTTTGTACCATGATTTTCTGTTTCATGGATTTTCGTTGTCATTATTATCTTTGCAAACTATTTCTGACGTGTCGCATAATATTTCCATTGAATGTCTTTTGTGTTAGTTTTCATATATTCGATATTTAGTTGATATTGAAATATTCTTTATATTTATTTCCTTAATTTTCTTATTGTTTTATGTTTACTTGCTCACCACTCTTTCTCTCTCTATAAATAGAGAGTTATATAATACAATTAATTATACTTAAATAAACAAGATGTCCATTTGGGTTTGATATTTTAAAATGTGATTTTTAAGTGATTGGTAAAATCGCCACTTGACCTTTAAAATCACAATTTAGATTTTGAAATTGTGCATTTTCAAAAAAACAAATTATTGCCTGCAATTTGAAAATGCATATTTTTTATGTTTTCAAATCTCAATTTTTTTAAAAATGTAATTTCAAACAATTTATTTTCTGCGATTTAGTTCAAAATTGTATTTTTTTGTCTACAAAATCGCAATACCTAACACACCCGTAGTCCATACATACATCTCCGCTTTGACTCTTCCGCTTTCCCTGTTATTATTTTCATCATAGATTTCTAGATATATAATAGCAAACCTTTCTATACAGTTTTCTACATGGTATCAGAAGCTTCATTATATGTCAAGACTTTGAATTAATAATTGACAGCTCAATCTTTCATTGGGACGAGGGAATGTGTGGTGCAGAGGTCTGCTTCTAGTCCTTCCATGCCGCAGTGATAGAGGGCTTTAATTGTGCAAATAATATTTCTCTCCATTATTTCACAGTTAAGATGGTAAAGAATCGATCACATCAAAATATATACTGGATCATTTGGCGCAACATAGAGGGCTTTCGTAGCAACAACTTGAGCAAAGGGGCAAGTGACTGACAACTTCGATAAAAACAACTTGGTTGATGTTGGGGGTTTTGGCATGGTATACAAAAGGTCTTCAAATTGGCATTTGGCACCATATGCATCCACAAGTTTCAATGCAGAAACCCAAGGCATGCGTCAACGTCTTCGAGGCGAGAATCTTGAAAAAATCATATATATCGCTAGTAAACAATGGCAGTGTCGGAAGTGGGGTAGTGTTCTCACAACAGCTTTGTCGATCTATTTCCTTCAAAGAAGGACATTGCATTGGAATATATATCTCCATCATGCCTTTTTCTGCACTGGCGCACCGCGCACGGCATTCTTAACCACAGAAATGTCTATATATAGCTAGATGCATGATCAAGACATGGTTGAATTAGAAGATAAAAAAGAAAAAAAGAAAAAAAAGAAAAAAAAAAAAGGAAAAAGACAGATGAAGTCACTGTTGTACGCGCGTGGAATATATCTCCATCATGCTTATTTCTACACCCTTGGGCACGGCATTAATTAATCTTCAGCTCAATAATGTGTATATAGGCTATAGTTAGATCAAGACATGGTTGCACATGAAATATCTCCATCGATCATGCCTATTTCTAAACCCTCGGGCACGTCATTCTTAAGACAAGCAATTTACTATAAGGGATAACATATATTACAAAAGGGTATTGAATTATATGTCGTTTTGAGATAATGATACTGAATTAGCAAACGTTTCAAATTGAGGTATCCACGTTTTCAAATGTCTCACTTAAGGGCACTCCGTTAGAATTTCCTGTTAAATTCTGCAAAAATTTTCAAAATACCCGTGTGTTTTTTTCTTTTTCTTTTTTAAAAAATAAAAAAAATTTCAAAGATTTAGGCATGGGTATTTTTACAAATTTCATTAAATTCTGACCAACACCTAAATCCTAACATTTTTTTCCCTAAAAAGATGGGTATTTTGGGTACTCCGTTAAGATTTAATAGCAAATCCTAACGGAGAACCCTTAAGTGAGACGTTTGAAAACGTGGATACCCCAGTTTGAGACGTTTGTTAGTTCAGTACCATTATCTCAAAACGGTACTGCAAAGAGTCAATAATAATAATAATAATTATTGCAAAGTATGGATCGATTAACAATATAAAACGGTCATTTTTCTAACGCAAATTTTTCAACGGTCATTTTTTCTCAAACGACCATTTTTTTTTAACAGTTATATTTTTCAACAGTCGTTTTGTTAAATCTGTCATTTCTCTAAAGTCCTCTTCAGCATCTCCCCATCCTGTGCAACAGTGCAAGGAACAGACTGGTTCAAGGGGAGGTAATAACCAAGAATCACAACATTCTCATCTTTATCTCCATCACTATGAGACTTGGGTTCCCGTTCCAAGTCCAACAACAATTCAGGATCTATCGTGGAGTTCCAATCAACTTCATCAAGCTAAATGCAACTCACCCATATCAAACTTGAAACAACAATCTAAACAATATCAAATCAAAAGCCAACCAAACACTATTATTACAAGAATCAAATTTTCAACTAGCACTAAAAAACAAGTTATGGTCACAAATCAAACACAATAACTAGGGTAGCAAATAGAACACCACTTCATTCCCTAACAAGGTATAAAAGAAACTATTAATTTCATATAATTATTGCCTCAGTTAAATCCATTAATTTCATATGAAATGCTGCTTCCCCAAGTAGGTTCCCCCTGCTAAGCAAGGGCTTGGCTCCACAGCACCTCAAACCAGAAGGATTGAATCATCAACAGCATTTTAAAGCATCATCACCAAAACCATGAAATACAATTGAACCAAGATTGAAAAACAAAAGCACAACACATTCATTGAGAACAGAACAAAAAAATAATTTCAGAATGGTCCAGTAAGTTCATATTATGATTTAGCAGCCTCAACGAGGTTTCCCTGAAGACGGTCTTGAAACTAACTAATCTCAAACCGTGGACAAATCATCATTGATTTCTACTAATTAGCCACCGAAATATGAAATAACACACCAAAATAACATGACAGAATCAAACCCACAAAATCTGACAATGATGGAAACCAATTTCAACACAAAGGCCTTAAAAACAACCATCATAAATCATTTGAAGAAAAACGATTTCTAATGGGCTCAGAATATATAACAGCTCTATCAATCAAGAATTTTCTGAAGCAGAACTGGCATTAAAGCTGTAACTTAATCATCACTGCCAATTTGTACATGCAAATCATATTCATACAAATCAAAGAAAATCATTAACTTAATAAATCATCAAACTTCTCCATAAATAGCTTCCATATACACAAATCAAAAGCCAACCAAACACCCAAAGCACAATATCAAAACCATCTACTACCTTGGCAAATAACCACAAAAATAAACCGAAGCAACTCAAAACTTCTCATCAATTTCAGCTACATACCCAACCAGTTACCATCTTCAAACAAATATCAAGAGCCCCAAAACTCTCATTGGAATTGGCCATTCGGCGATTAACACAACAACCAATCCAAATAAACACCCATCTGTAATACCTTAGTCCAACATGAATAACCCTAAGTAATCATCCCCAATCGTCCATGATTTTTAACACACAACAAAGATCTTTACCAGAATCGCAAACCTAAAATCACCAAAGAAACTCCGAGAGCCTCTGATTTTTGTAAAAATTAACACAAGCAATCTACAAGTTTCGATCAATCAAAATAAACAGAGGACGAAGTTCTCATCAACCTGCCTATTTGGCAATTAAAATTTTCTCCATTTGGTAAATTTGCTTTCCCCATAAACTTATCAAACTTTTAATTGGTCTTCTAAACCATAATCGTGATTAAGTTGTGCTGCGATTTATGGGGAAAGCAAATTTACCCGCACAATGAACTCGCTATTAGCAGATAAACTCACTAACTAGTATTTATTTGACTATGCAACACAATAATGTAAAGATAAATTAAGGTCTGAAATTCGATTGATTAGCGCTTACAGTTAGCATGAAAAAGTAGAAATGTTTAGACCAAAAGTTGTGAGCATAAATAAATAACTTTCCCTTAAAAATTATGTAGAATATGTCATAATCAACAATTTGATTGTCTCCTTTGCTTTCCTTTTTCTCATAAAAAAAAAACTCATAGACATAATGTTATTGTTCCCAAGTATAATTAATTCCCTATGTGTCTGGAACTGAAAAGCTGAAAGTTTCGACCACAAACCATTGCAAGTAAAATTAGTTAGCAAAAAATTACATTTAATAATCACTTCTAGAAATATATATTTTGTTTGACGCAAAATCCCCATTCACTACACCCTGTTTTTCCAAAAATCTCCAGCTCGTTTTCCTATTTAATTTTTGGTTGTTGCGATCTGCCTATATGTTTCTTCATTTATTTATTTTTCTTAAAACACAAATATAATTAACTCTCTCCATGGTTTGTTGTAATTACAAAGCATTGATGGTAATTTTAGTTAGTCGAAATTGCATCCAATAAGGCATTCGAGAAATATTTTGTCTAATGTTAAACCCTTTAGCTTGAATAAAATACTCCAAAAACATGTTGCTCTATTCGTGTATATCGATTCGTATCTCAAGGCTACGTATGTACTTAAGGATTTATATGTATATAAAAAACAGAGAAGGAAAAGACATGTTTATTAGACATTTGTTCTTTGAAGTTTTGGTTTGTTTATTAGACATTTGTACACTTATATGGACGAAAATTTTGAGGCACATTATTATTATTATTTTTTTTTTTTTCTTTTGAATAATAATGCATGGTTGTTCATATTATGGCAGGTGCAATACCAAGTGAAATTGGTAATCTCCAATACCTTTAAGTTATTAGATGCTCGTTTCAATAATTTTACAGGTCCAATTCCATTTGCGATATTTAATTATTCAACAATAATAGAAATTGATATGTCTTACAATAACCTCTCAGGCCATCTTCCATTAAATTGTAGGCCTTTTCCTTCCAAATCTATATGGCCTTTATCTTGAAGGAAACAAACTGAGTGGAACAATACCAAGCTCTATCTCCAATGCATCACAAGTCACTAAACTAGATCTAGGCGACAACTCATTATGGAGCTTAATTCCTAAATCACTTGGTAATTTAAGGCTCCTCGAGTGGCTCACCCTATCAGTAAATAATTTTGGCATAGTATACAGAGGTCTTGAAATTGGCAACATCAATGAGGGACCAACCAGAAGTTTCGTACCAGAAACCTAAGAAACCTTTCACCACTAGTTGATCCTCACCAGTCCTGAATTTAGACCTTTGGCGCAAGAGTACAATGGCAGAGACGGAGGTGGGAAGTATTCTCACAACAGCTTTCTAGATTTCCTTCAAAGATTGAACATCTCGATTGGCATTGCATTGGAACATCTCCATCTTGGCAATTAATTTCTACACTGTAAATGTCTAGCTTGATAAAGACATGGTTGGACATGGAATATCTCCATCGTTTCTTGTACTACACCTTGGTGCACGGCATTCTTAAGCCAAGTAATGTCTTGCTTGATGAAGACTTAGTTGCACGTGTTGGTGATAATGACAAGGGTATTGCTGCCAAGGTTTTATGATTATCAATATCAATATCAAGGACCACTGAGAAGTTTTCAAAGTAGAAATTAATACGTGAACTTTTGATTGTCCTGATTTTAGACCCTTTGGAGGTTTTGACAAGTCTCCGATCGTATTCTCACAACAATTTGCTAATTAAAATGACTGAACAAAGGATTGATATGGCATTATTGGAATTTCGAATTGAGACCTCAAGTTGTAACAAATATTGAATATTTCAATCTTCACAACAATGAAGATCGACAGAGTTTCAACCACCACAAAAATCAATTTCAAAATAAAGAAAGCTGTAAAGGATATTAGGACATATATTTTGGTAACAAATTTAAAAGCTTTTTGAATGAAGAGTTCTTAAAGAAGTAAAATCATTATGAGATCCACTAGAAGACGTGCGTGTTACAGATTGGAGATAAAGAACAGTTGGCGAACACATACTGTTCTGTTTTTAAAATGTATATATTTCTACAAAAATGATGGAAGATTGATATCTAAAAGCAGAGTCTAGACAAAAGGAGCTCTTTTCATGTCCAAAAAAGAAAAAGATTATGAGTATCAATAGGTGGAGAGGATTGGTGCATACGTTGCCACGTGTTGTCCATAAAATGACTTTACTTCGTTTTAGTTTAAAAAATAAAAATAAAAAATAAAAAAAGAAAGAAAGAAGAGAAAGAACAAACCAATGGCTCTCACTTCCGCAATGACCTTCGGAGAGGGCAAAAAGGAACCGAGAAAACAATTAAATTCAACATGACAACTCAACATCTTCGTCCCCCTTCCTTCCAAAACTCGCCCTTAAGCTTGATACGGCTTCAAATAAATGATTCGTTAATATTTAGACCTTCAGAAAACTGGTGCAAGAATACAATTAATGTGGTAATATTTCCTTCAAAGATTGAACATCACCTACGGGGGAGGAAGGGTGCTCAATTCTAAACTGCTCTCAAGTTTTTTTGCACTAAGCTCATTTGACAATCAGTACGGGGTAACCTAAGCTCTCATCTTGTCCTTCAATCGCAAAAAATGCAAGGATGAGCTTTTGGATCTTGTTATAGAGACTTATATAATACAATTAATTATACTTCAATAGACAAGATGTCCGTTTGTGTTTGCAATTTTAAAATATGTGAATTGAAATGTGATTTTTAAAAACGTAATTAATTGTCTGGCAAAATCGCAATTTGACATTTAACAAAAGCACTCATATATCTTGCATGCGATTTGAAAACACA
Source organism: Alnus rubra (assembly GCA_028654335.1). NCBI lineage: Eukaryota > Viridiplantae > Streptophyta > Magnoliopsida > Fagales > Betulaceae > Alnus > Alnus rubra. The sequence goes on along the minus strand of JAJPGS010000127.1, from coordinate 567,545 downwards.
AATTTTCTGCGATTTTAAAATCGCAATTTTTTTAAAAATCGCTATCCCAAACGATTTATTTTCTACGATTTGGTTTAAAAACACATTTTTTTTTTCTATGAAATTGCAATGCCTAATATACTGTAGGTAGGGGCGGAGCCATTTATTTACCCCTAATTTTATTTTTTTAAAAAAAATTTTGCCCCCCAAATTTTTTTTTTCTTCAGTTTGGCCCTCCAAGTTGCCGATGCTGGCTCCACCCCTGTCCATAGGCCATACGTATATCTTTGATTCAGCTCTTCAGCTCTCTCTGTATTCTCTTTAATTTTATTTTCTTATCTTTTATTATTCTCATCATATATTTCTACATAATATCAAACCTTTCTATACCGTTTTCTATATTTCAACACTTTGACGTACAGCTCAATATTTCTTTGGAACGTAGGATGGAATGTGTGGTGAAGAGGTCTGCTTCTAGTCCTTCCATGCCGCAGTGATAGAGGGCTTGAGTTGTGCAAATAATATTTATCTCCATTATTTCACAATTAAGATGGTAAAGAATCACATCAAAATATCTACTTGATCATTTGGCGCAGCATATATAGAGGACTTTCGTAGCAACGACTTGAGCAAAGTGGCAAGTGACTGACAATTTCGACAACAAACAACTGGGTTGATGTTGGGAGTTTTGGCATGGTCAAAAGGTCTTCAAATTGGCATTTGGCACCACCCACAAGTTTCCTACTCCCAATTTATTGCGAGTGGGAGAATTTGACGAAAAGTTCAAATCCAAGACATTTTCACGGGTCCCAGACGGTGGAGACATTTCAAAGAAAGATAAATTCCCCTACCGTATATGATCATTTCAAGAGACTTGTTCAACATCAACTTCTAAAACCTGGCCAGCTTGATTTGGTGGTAATTTAAGAGAAATTATAAAAGGTTGTTCATGAAAACTAAATATTTTATTATATCTTACATTAAAGAAAAAAAATATATAAAAAAAGCTACAACTTTTTATTAATTGTACGTATTTCAACTTTTTTTTTTTTAGACTTTTATTATTATTATTATTTTGTGCCGGAGTATTTTTACTTCGTTTTTTAATATAAGCTTGGCTGTCAATAAGATCGACTTGATATTTGTGGAACGTCAATAAGTCATGATATTGATGAAGATAGTGAATTAGTAATGGATCTGTTTAGGAATAAATTTTGGGGACAAATAGCAATTAAGCACGGTAGATGATTTACAGTTTGCAAGGCCCATGCATAAGATATTTCACTGTGTTTTGCCAAATTAATGAGCTTTCAATTCTTGTACCTGTCCCATACTTAATAGTTTACGAGGAAATTTATTAGTTACCTTTTTTTTTTTAGATATGTCCACATAAGAGGGGGAGGAGGGATTCGAACTAGTGACCTTCGTTTTATGAGGCGTAATCCCCAGCCGATTGAGTTACCCCTTGGAGACAATTCATTGGTTACCTAAGCATGCCTATTTCTACACCCTGTAGCGTACGACATTCTTAAGCCAAGTTATTTACTAAAAAGAGAGGACCGAGGAACAATATGTCAGAATAAGTAATTTACTTGGTTTAATGAAAGAAAAAGAACGATTATTTCGAAGAAATAACCATTATTTCATTCTAATCACCTATTCCAGGAACTAAACTAGCTCTTAATATTTCGATCTAGACAAAATGTTGCTCAAAATATCATGACTAAGTAACTGGTAAAAATCTTTTGCCTTATTGAGTATTGCGAGCCTCACCAAACATTAATAAAGAGAGACAAGTTTCAATATCACTTCGATCGAGAAGAAACGAATATTTCCAAAATGCAGCTTGATTTGAAGGTAATTAAATCATTTGTTGGGTGGATGTTGTGGGTTCAATGTTATCATTCATTTATAAACGTGAAAAATAAATTACGAAGTAAGCTAGGAAAAAGGAATTATAAAACGTAGTTCATGAAAATTATTGATTTCATTATTTTTTATTAAAAAAAAAAAAAAGGGTTTTCATATTACCATCGACTCCATCATTAGCTTAGGATCAAGGAACATTTTTCTTAAGACTGAATTTTTGAGATCATAAAATGGGTAGTCAGGTAAGTAAATAGAACCACAAAATTAAGGATAAGTAATAATTTTTTTTTTTTAATTTTTTTTTTATTCAAAAACTAAGGATAAGTATGATCACAAAACACTACTTTTCAATGATTTTTTTTTTTTTTTTGCTTTTACTTTTCTTTTTCTAATGGTCAACGAAGTCGATCAAAGCCCAAACCACCCAACCCTCTTTTTCCAAGAGTCAAAATTTTTTCCTTTGAATTTTTTGATGCTCAAATCAACTTATATATTAGTCGCACTTGAGCTCTCACTAATCCCCAACACCTCAACCAACAAACACTACTCATGGAGAGAACTTGTTTCCCATTTTCCTTTTTTGTGGCACTTCTCATGGTGCAATGTTACATGGCAAGCCTAGATGTTGCAAATGTTCCTAACATTATCACCGATCAATCTGTTCTTCTTGCCTTAAAGGCTCAAATTTCTTATGACCCTCGTAATGTTTTGTCAAACAACTGGTCTACCGGCACCTTCGTTTGCAGTTGGGTTGGTGTTACTTGTGATTCTCGCCATCAACGAGTAACCGCTTTGAACCTTTCTTACATGGATCTTGTAGGTACCATTCCTCCACACATGGGAAACCTTTCATTTCTTCTTAGTCTAAACATCGAAAACAATAGTTTTCACGGCTCTCTGCCCAACGAGTTGTCTCATCTTTACAACTTGCAACACTTATCATTTGGATTCAATAGCTTCAATGGAGAAATCCCATCATGGATGGGAATGTTATCCAAACTTCAAAATTTGTCTCTATTTGGTAATAGTTTCACAGGAACTATACCACCATCTCTATCAAACATTTCTTCATTGCAAGTAATTAATCTTAGTTATAACCAACTTTTGGGCTCCATTCCATCCTCCATCTTCAACATATACAGCTTGCAAAGAATTGATCTTAGAGATAATATGCTTTCTGGTCCGATGCCCTCCATTATTTCCAACATGTCATCATTGCAAATCATTAACTTAAGGAGTAATAATCTTTCTGGTCCACTCCCAAATGATACTTTTGATAATCTTCCCTACTTACAACGGCTTCGTGTATCTTATAATCAATTTTCTGGCCAACTCCCATCTACTTTGTTCAATTGCAAACGACTGCAATATTTATCATTTGCGAATAATGATTTCATTGGAAGTATACCTTCAGAAATTGGAAACTTAATCATGCTCACAGAGTTATACTTTGAGAGCAACAACTTTGAAGGTATGTTTAGTATATCTGTGTGTAAGTACCTGCATAGAACTCTAGAACTATCAAAGTTTATGGTTTTATAGCTACGTACTCATCTCTTTCTATTGTTACATTCCCCACTCTTTTCCTCTTTTGATTAGTCTAAATTAAATTTCTTGCTTCCATTGTTTTGTTTCTTTAATTCATTTTAAGTTGAGAGGTCATTGAATATAATGCAGAGCGAAACAAGAATAAATTTGTTGTTTTTGTTTATTTAGATTATTAGTTTTATTTGAATTTAATTAGAGGTTTGGCCCAAAGTTTTAAGTTATTTGTAATTCAATAATGGACTTAGCTCAAAAGTGAGTCACATTAGCTTAGGTTATTTGTTATTTAATAATGGGCTTGGCCCTTGGCCCAAAGTGAGTACATTAGGGTTAGGGTTAAGGTTAGGGTTTAATCTATGAGCCAATTTAAGCATAATATTCTATTATAATAGACAGTTTATGATGAATAAAGAAAACAGTTTTGTTCCCTTGAGGTGTGACTCCTCTCTTCTTTCTTGGTGGTGATACGCTACCAACGCCAATGAGATGCTGGTTTATTTTTTCATCTTCGTTAATTTGGTAAGATTCTGAATTAATCTAAGGTTTTTATTTATTTTATGTTATTTTGTTTTTCCCCTGCGTCAGAATATATCGACACTTGATCACTTCACCAATGGAATTGGTGGCAGATAGCAGATGGTGGAGTGAGGGAAGACAAACAGTTAGACAGAAAGTTTGAGAGGAGAGGATGGCAAAGTGAGAGAAATAGAGGACACTGAAAAATACTGAGTGGTGAAGGGAGATCACAAGAGTTTGAGAAAATTTTGAATGAGAGAGGGAGAGGTTGTGATTGTTAAAGAGGCGGCGAGATAGTAGATATTTATTTTTTTCATAAACAAGTTTAGGGTTCGTTTGGGTGTTCGATTTTTTCAAATTAAGCTATATTGTACTATATTTAAAATTGTGAATACCAAGAAAATTCGAGTTTTGAACTTATGTTTTGATGGTTTAGAAAATCTGAAGTAAAATTTGAAAAAAATGTTTGGGAGTGTGAATTGAATTGAATATAATTGAGAAAAATATATATAAAAATGATTTATTATTATTATTATAAAACTAAAAAACTGATTTTTTTTTTTTAAAAAAAATACAGAGTTTAATATTGGGGTGGTTTTCGAACCCTCCCTAGGAGTGGCGCTACCACCCCCAGCAACTGTTTGGGGGTGACACGACCACCACCGAATTTGACAGGGGTGGCCGACCACCCCTGAAACCGCTTGGGGGTGGTCGAGCCATCCCCAACCGCTCTTTTGGGAGTGGTTGAGCCACCCCTGAATTAGACGGCCACCCCCCAAAATTTGTCGAGGGTGGCTCGGCCACCATCCAATAATTTCGGGGATAACCAATCCACCCCTGGACACCTGGGGGTGGTCCGGCCGCCACCCTCAGACGACTAGGGGTGGCTCAACCACCCCTAGGTTTTTTGTTTTAATTTTTTTTTTTTTTACTTTATTATTATTTTTGAGTTGAGTTAAATTTTTTTGAGTTGGGTTTAAAACTGGTTGAAAAGCAGATCAGGTAAAACCCGAACATAGTTTTCATTCTAAATTCTGAATTCAAAAACCATCCAAAAATGTTTTTTTAAATATAATATAATATAATTTGAAAAATGTAGACACCCAACTAGAAGTTATATGATTTTTTTAAATATAATATAATATAGTTGGGTTGTATGATTTTTTTCAAAAAGCTTGAAGGGTTTACACTTTTTTTTCATAAACTTTTTTTATTGAGTTAGAAGGGACGTTTTTACTTTTTAAGATATTAAGAGGTTTTTTTAAAGCTGTTGACGGGATAATTTTAAATTTTTGTTCAACGAGAAGTGATTTTTTTATTTTTTTATTTATTTATTTATTTTTTTTTAGTAGGGTAGAAGAATTAGGAGAGATTTTTTAGTACTCCACTCTCCACCATTGATTATAGTACAACTTGGATGACGTTGTACAAAGCAGCCTCTAGAAAAGGATAGAGACTATGAATTAAGCTCACTTGTTCGAGCAATTTAGGGAACAAAACTTAACCACCTAAGGTAGGTGGCCCACAACTTTTTTCTTGTAGACTACACGAGTTTCACTGAAACTCAGACAGTCTAATTAGAGTGATTCTCATTATTTTGTTTAGATTACATGACATGTTAACCATCAATTTTACATCCAAGATTGTATTTTGAGAATTGTGACCAATTCTCAAGATCAAATATTTTGATGTTCCTTGTACACCTTATCTTTATTACGATGATTATCATCTCCAATTTTCACACACTATATAATTGAGCATTCTATTTCTATCTTAGGTGCACCTTACATTTTGGTTTTTCTCAAAATAAAACATAAACTTTAAGTTCACGTCAAGCACGAAAAGAAAAGAGATCATTAATTAAAGAAAAATTTGGTTGACAAAACTTTTGACATTGATGAAAATGTAACTTTCAATTCTAATGCTAAAATTTCCTTACCAGAAATGCTACATGCATTCTCACTCTCATATTTTGAAGTGCATTCTCATAGTTTAAAATATGCTAACTTTTGACTAGCATATTTTGAAGTGCATTCTCACTCTCCCAGAAATGCTACATGCATTCTCATAGTTTAAAATCACCACTTGATCAAAATTCTATTTTATATTTACAGGAAGATTACCTCCAGAAATTGGGAACTTAACCATGCTCAAAGAGTTAAGAATTGACTATAACAACTTTGAAGGTATGTTTAATCCTCTTTTACTTTATTGATTACATGGACGGCATCATTGACTTAGGATATGTGCCTTTATATTGCCTCAGATTGCGTACCTTTCAATTGAAACTACAAAATAATTTGTCCATAACATAGCATAAAACAAAAGACTTTAAACTATGGAAAAATGGAAAATTCAAGTGGCATAGTTATCTTTTTTTTTTTGAACATAAAGCTCGACTTCTTCATAGATAGAATAAAAATTGATCCCAACATTACAACAAAATTAGGATCTAAGGACTTGAAAGTCCCTAGTAATAGTCTCCAAAATACAAGGAGGAATTTCTTCTAACCAAACATCATCAACAACATTAGTAATCGCAGTCTTAGCCAAAATATGAGCAGCTTCATTGAGACCTCTAGCTACATGGACAAAAGAATATGTTCTGAAAAAACCCACCTCATTTCGAATGCCTTCAACCAAATGACCAACGCTCGAAAGAAAAGGTGGATTAGAATTCACCTCCTTAATAACATTCAGTGCATCGCCTTCAAAAATCACTTCAAAAAAACCTACCTCCTTACTAAAAGATACTGCATATGTTGCTGCCAGCATTTCTGCTGTATGAGGATCAGTGAATATATGGATAGAAAAACATTTAGCACCCAATAGGAAGCCCATTGAGTCCCTCGCCACCACACCAATCCCCACCATTCCTTTCTCTTGATTTAAAGCAGCATCAAAATTAATTTTAACAATACCTGAAGGTGGATGAGTCCAGGAGCCCGCATTAGAAACTACAGGTTCAACCGCAGATTCTTCCCCTCTATTATTATCAATAAAATTAGCAGCCGCTGTCACCACTTCTCGGTAAATCTGGTTTGGATGTTCATTTTTACCTTCAAACAACATAGCATTTCTTCTAAACCAAATTCTTCTGGCAAGGACAGCAAAGATAGCCATTTGCTCAACTTCAAAGCGGCTACAACACTCCATAAAAATCTCCATGAAAGTAAAATCAATGAAAGCACATTTCTGGAATGGAGATTGACCCACACTCCACACATCCTGTGCTGCAATACAATACCATAAAGCATGAGAAATAGTTTCCATCTCACCAAGACACCATGGACAACTCCCATCATCAACTATCCTCCTTTTGAGAAGGTTTTGCTTTGTAGGTAAAATATTATTAAAACTTCTCCACATAAAAATTTTAACAGCATTAGGTACTTTGAGATTCCATAAAGACTTCCATACCCCAGGCTCCTTAACTACTGTGGACGATTGCCCTCTTGACTGATCTTGTAACTCCATCCCAAGGTGATAAGCGCTTCGTACAGAAAAATTTCCATTCTTGGTACCTTGCCATATCAGTCGATCAGGTGGTAAAAATGGGCTAATAGGCATATTTGTTATTACCTTCACCTCCTCAGGTCGAAAGAGTACATGTAAAAGGGAAATATCCCACATCTTTGTATCCCTATTAATGAGCATAGAAGTGGCATAGTTATCTAATTGTCTATTGCCACTAAGGTGTAAATGATCCCCTTGGGTTGGGTACGTCGGTTGGGCTTTTGATTTCAATAACCAGGAATAAGAATAAACAAAAGATTAAACGCTATTTTGTTTTTCTCTCAAAAAAAATTATCCCAGATTAGGGTTTGGTTCAAAAAAATTATCCCTACCGGTTACGTTGCATATTATCAAAAAAAAAAAAAAAAAAAAAAAAACTACCTGAAAAGAGATTAAAAATAAAAAACGTAAGTGAAAACAAAGATTTTTTGGTAAGTGCTTTCTCTATCCTTTAACGTGTAACACCCCGATTCTACAACGGCACATAAAGCATATATTTCTCTATATAAAATTTTCATCAAATGTCTGCCTTTAAGAATTCCCACAAGTTAACCAGAGCATTTATATTCTTTAATATGTTCTATAAATCATCAATATAGTCATCCAAGAATTCTATATTCACATGATAAAATTATAAGACATTTAAGCCTAGTACTTCAAAGTCTTTCAACAAATCAAAATACAATTCAACATAATAATATCAATTACTTCTTAATGATCACTATTAACATACCCCAAGTTAACAAAATATGAATTCAATAACAATACATCATAAAACGTTAATTTAATAATCCCATTGGTATTGAAATATAATACCATACCATAATATATTTAATTACTAAAGCTTGGAATACATAACTAGGTTCTAATTAAACTAGACATTATACTTGGGATTAATTTGCACTTAATCCACAATCCTTATAAATTCTATCTTAACATTGGCTGAGTCTATATATCAACATCTCAATTGTTATTACCATTTATTCGACTAATCTATTTAATATATTTTTATACCCGCTCCTACCTCAAGCTACTTAGCAAAACCCAACAATCAAGACCCAAAATGAAGCTTCACATCTCTCTTTCCTCACGCCCAACTGCCCCTAATTCGGCCAGATCAATCCAAAAATCACTAAATCAAAATTTCTCTTGAACCCCAGTTGGCTTGAGAACCCAAAACACTTCATTACAATCAAGCATAATCAAGATTATCACCAACACTCACGGGTCCTCTAACTAAAACCATAAGACCATCATAAATTCAAATCTCTAAGAAACAGAGCACCCTAAGGAAATCATTCCTCCAATCGGCCATGAATCCTTCAAAGCCATAGCTTCAACTCCTAAAACAGTCAATTTTCTCAAGTCATCAACACAACCCAGCAAAACACTAACTAATTGAAACTCAAAATAGATGAATAATTAAATCATAAAACAACCCAAATCAACCTTCAATAACCGAAACAGGGGAAATAAATCAAACTCCGAAACCCACTCTAATTCGGCCAAGAACAAGAAATCAAAACACCCAAAATCTCAATATAACATTCACCAAAGAACCCAAAACAGCTGAAACTCAAATCAAATAATACTCTAATCTGCCATCACCGAAAAACCCATAAGAAAATCAAGAGAAACAAACCTAAGAAATCATACCCAGTCTTTAATTGATCCAAAACACCTCCAATAAAATCAAAAACATAATCTTAGCTTTTAGCACGATTTTCGTGTTCTCGAACTACTGGGTAAATCAAATTTACTTGGTAATCTCAAATCCTTACCTTGCTGATTTCCGTTTGATACTGACGAGCTAGAGAGTAACAAAATTACATGCTAATTTTGCTGGAACAGGGCCGTAAAACGCAGTTCCAGCTGCTACCCACTCACAACGTCGGTGGCCAAACCACCGTAGCCACCCAATTTCAAGCCCCTAATTCGGTCAGCTCCTTGGAGGATGAAAACCTTGTTACCTCTGGTAGCTCTTCTCCATCGTGAATCTGTCTCTCTCTGCTTCGGTCTCTCTTCTCTGTCTCATCATCTCTCTCAATCTCTCGGTTTGTAAAAGAAAAGGAAGACGGAGATGGGTTTCGGTTGAGATGAAGAAAACAGGGGAGAGTTGTGGGCAACAAATCAAGAGAAGGAAAGGAGAAAATATGAGAGAATGGGGAAGAGGGGGAAACGTTTTAGAACGCAGGGGAAGTAAAATTGTCCAGAAAGTATTTCTTCTTCTAAAAGCTTCTACAACACGTTTTGGACAAGTCATGAGTCACTCGACCTTTGTCTCATGTTTATCTTCTTTTCTGAATCACGCCAGTGCTCCTTAAAATAACGGCTGGCATTTCACTAAAAGCCAGCACATGATTTGCAAACTTAACACTCACTATCTACTTAGCCTAACTGAGTAAGCTGAAACTTTAGCTTATTTGGTTACTACCCAAAAATAAATCCATTACCTCTAAATAAAATCGCATGATGCTTTTAAATCATCCGTGACGTAAATCAGTCTAAAACAAACTCCTTATAAAATCAAGACTTGTAAATTAAATTCCACCAATTAAAATATATTTTCATGAATATTCACATATCTCTAAAAGTACCCCCGAGATTATTATTCTGGCCTTAAAATATTCTAACATGATTTTAAATCTCGAAATCAAAATCCTTTTATTCTAAGATTAAATTCTGGGTCACTACAAAATGAATAAGGTATGGGAGGAGAGGATGGCAGAGTGAGAAGGTGAACGATAAGAGAACAAAGTCTAAGAAGAGAGGATGGGGAAGTGAGAGAAAGAGAGGACAATGATAAATTCAAGTGGTGAATGGATAGGGGAGGGGAAGAAGAGCGACGTCATAACCAAGAGGTTGTGTGACTGTGAGGGTTTTTTTTTTTTTTTTTTTTTTTTTTTTTTTTTTTTTTTTTTATTGTAGGTGAAGTTTGACTGTCTTGGGAACCTGGGAGATTAGGACCATGAGACTAAGGAAAACGATGGCCTTATCACGGCCGAGAATGGTGGAAAGAGAGCTTGTCGATAAATTGAAAGGACAGAGATGACTAGTATAAGTTATATTACCACTAGGTCTAGGAGCAGTACTATCGACACTTTGATTAGAACTCCCTCCCAGTTTATAGAAAACTTGAGCTTCTGGTGAATTAGGATCCAAGTGTACGTGTACAAGTGCTGCATCCATGGCCATTGTAGCACATCTAAATGTTCAAGTGACCCCACCTTAATATATATATATATATATATATATATATATATATATATATATATATATATATATATATATATATATATATATTAATTCTGGACGGTTTGGGCCAAACCGTCTAGAATTTCAGACTGTTTGGTTCAAACTGTCCATAATCCAAATTCTCGATCAAAAATTATGGACTATTATAAACCGTCCAGAATAAACTGTCTGGACTTTATTCTATACGATTTTTTACCATTTCTGAATGGTTTGAAACCGTCCAAAAATAATGAATTTTTTGTAGTGAACAAGTAGAGTTAGATGGTGATACCATCCAGATTGTACAAACATTGAAAAATGAAGGTAAGAACTGGTGTAGGTATGGCCTTCTAATTGATAATGCCAGATTTATGCTGAATAGTTTGCACTTATGGAGTGTGAACCATCTCAAACTGGAGGCGAATGTATTAGCTCATAGGCTAGCCAAGAAAGCTCTTTTTCTTATGGACAAACATGTTCATATGAAGGATGGCTCGCATTATACTGTTGATCTTGTAATTGTTGAATGCAATAATCTTTAATTTCAACATCAAGGATTGCGTGACTGAATTCAAAAGAAAAGAAAAGAAAAAAAAAAAAAAATGGTCCACTTTGTCAAACAAACAAAAAAACAGAGAAGGAAGAGATATATAAGAGCTTGACTAATAATTGTTGGGCTTAGATAATATATTAGCAATTGCCACTTAACCGAGTTAGTCCCATTGGGTATTTCCTTTTTGAATCTGCTTACAATAACAAATAGAGAATAAAAAGAAAGCGAAAAACACAAATATAATTAACTCTCTCCACGGTTTGTTGTAAAAAATGAAAAGTATTAATCACAAAGCATTGCCAGTAACTATAGTTAGCAGAAACATTGCATTGAGTAAGATATTCAAGAATTTTTTTGTTTGACACGAAAACCTTTAAGAAAAAAAAAACCTCCAAAAACATGTTGCCATATTTGTGTATGTGGATTCATATCTCAAGGCTGTATAACCAAGTGTAGTCCATTGGGATTATCAAAAAAAAAAAAAGAACGAAAAAGTGTAGTCTATTGGGCATTGCCTTCTTAAAGCCTCCTCTAAAAAGCAACAAATGCGCCCACCATGATTTTGTCATACATTTTGTGTACGTGTCTCAATTGGACGCATGCACTAATCAAACATATTGGTATTTGATTAGTTCAAGACAAAGAGTGCCCTTAAAAAACTCGTGTTCTGACCTCTTGTAGATTTTTTTTTTTTTTTTTCTTGTTTCATTTTCTTATTCTCCTCTTCTTTGCATATTTAAATCTAAGACATACAAAATATCACATCCACGGCTCACGTAATAAAAGGTTAATAGAGGCTCAATAGAAAAGGTGGCAACCTGACCATTTGAAACGAGGATAGAAGGTATAGTGGCTTATTTAATAATTAGCTCTTAATTTGAAGTTTTGATTGGTTTATTAGACATTTGTTCACTTGTGTGTACGATTCATTTAAACTACATTATTTTTTTTTTCTTTGAATAATAACGCATGGTTGCTCATATTGTGATAGGTGCAATACCAAGTGAAATTGGTAATCTACAAAACCTTGAGCTCTTGTCTATGGGTTTAAACAACTTTATTGGTTCAATTCCATTTGAGATCTTCAATATCTCAACAATACGAGAAATTAGTATGCCTTACAATAACCTCTCAGGCCATTTTCCATCAAATGTAGGCCTCTTTCTTCCAAATCTTTATGGCCTTTATCTTGAAGAAAACACACTGAGTGGAACAATACCGAGCTCTATCTCCAATGCTTCAATACTCACAAGACTAGATCTGGGCAACAACTTATTCTCGGGCTTAATTCCTAAAGCACTTGGTAATTTAAGGCTCCTCCAGGTGCTCAGCCTAAAAAATAATAATTTGACCACTGAATATTCCAATCCAGATTTCAACTTGTTCTCTGCTTTGTCAAATTTTGCCTATCTAACAAATTTATATTTGTCATATAATCCACTTAATAGCGTCCTTCCTAGTTTCATTGGAAATCTCTCTACTTCTCTTCAATATCTTCACATGGATAATTGTAATATTGAGGGCATCATTCCTAGAGATATAAGCAATTTAAGCAACTTGGTGTCTTTGTCCCTAGAGCTCAATGAATTGGTTGGACCTATTCCAACTACAGTGGAAAGACTGCATAAGCTTCAAGTTCTCTCTCTTGATAATAATAGACTAGAAGGTTCAATCCCATCTGATCTTTGTCATTTAGAGAGCTTGTTTAAGTTGTCTTTAGGTGGTAATGAGCTTTCTGGACCTATTCCTGTATGTGTAAATAACATGACTTCTCTAAGAGCTCTTCACTTAGACTCCAACCAATTAACTTCCATGATTCCCTTAAGCCTGTGGAGCCTTACATATATTTTGGAGGTTGACCTCTCATCAAATTCTCTAAGTGGCACTTTGTCATTCGAGATTGGAAATTTGAAGGTATTGAGAGTATTAAATTTGTCAAGAAATCAATTATCTGGTCATATCCCAACAACAATTGGTGGCCTCAAAGATCTAGCTAATCTCTCCTTGGCGGACAATCGATTAGAAGGCTCAATTCCTGAATCTTTTGGTGAATTGGTAAGTTTGGAATTCTTGGACCTTTCCAGAAACAATTTATCCGGTGAGATTCCAAAGTCCTTAGAAGCAGTTTCACAACTCAAATATCTAAATGTCTCTTTCAATAGACTACAAGGAGAAATTCCTGTAGGAGGACCATTTGTGAACTTCTCTGCTGCATCATTTATGTCAAATGATGGACTTTGTGGTGCTCCTCGACTGCATGTTCCCCCTTGTAAAGCAATTGATCCTCGACCAAAAAAGACCGCAGTAGCACATATACTAAAGTATGTATTACCAACTATTGGATTAACAATGTTTGTAGTTGCTCTTGTGCTAGTCTGGACAAGACGCCGAAAAAGGAATATGAAAATTCCAGAGGAGGAAAACTCATTAACACTAGCCACGTGGAGAAGAATTTCCCAACAAGAACTTCTACAGGCAACAGAAGGATTCAGTGCAAGCAACCTACTTGGTAAAGGGAGCTTTGGATCAGTATACCAAGGGAGACTCTCAGATGGAATGATTGTTGCAATAAAAGTTTTTGACTTGGTAGTAGAAGGGGCTTTCAAGAGTTTTGATACAGAGTGTGGGGTACTTTGCAATATTCGTCATCGGAATCTTGTCAAAATCATCAACACTTGTAGTAACATGGACTTCAAAGCTTTTGTATTGGAATACATGCTTAATGGGAACCTAGAGAAATGGTTGTATTCTCACAACTACTGTTTGAGTATCTTACAAAGACTAAATATAATGATTGATGTCGCGTCAGCACTAGAATATCTTCATTATGGTTATTCAACACCTATTGTTCATTGTGATTTGAAGCCCAACAATATCTTATTAGATGAAGATATGGTTGCACATGTTGCTGATTTTGGCATTGCCAAACTATTAGGTGATGGGGATTCTATGATGCGCACCATGACTCTCGCTACTATTGGATATATGGCACCAGGTGATGTTTTTAGCCTACAACTAGAACTTGCATGTCTATCATGCTACTCGTGCATACACTAATAACTATAGTTTTTTTGGTAGAATATTGATTTTAACACTTTATATATTTTGAATATATAATCATTTTCCCTTGATTATTTTGTATGTACACAATTAGAGTATGGATCGGAAGGACTTGTTTCTACAAGAGGCGATGTGTATAGTTATGGTATTTTGCTGATGGAAACTTTCACAAGAAGAAAACCTACAGATGACATGTTTGCTGGAGAAATGAACTTAAAGCGTTGGGTAGAGGAATCATCCTCCCTTTCAGTAACTAAAGTGGTCGATGCCAACTTGTTGACAATTGAAATAGATCATTCTTCTACAGAGGATTGCATATCATCAATAATGGGGTTGGCATTGCATTGTTGTGCAGAGTTACCTGACAATAGGGTTGATGCAAAAAATATCTCAATCATGCTCAACAAGATCAAATTGAAGTTTCTAAAGGATACTGAAGGAAGCTAGTATGAGAGCATGAAGTTTGTTTATAGCTCTATCATGTTTGTACTTTTGAAATAATATAAGAGTCTTGGGACTCCCGTAAAGGGATTTGTTTATAGTCATTGCTTTGTTATGATAGATAAAAATAGTAACATTTGTTTGGAAAAAGAAGAAGAAGAGAGATAATAATAGTAACATTTATAACTAGTACAGTTAATGGTTGTAGTGACCTATAATTAGCTGCCAATGAGTATTCTAAATTTGTCTCAAAGTTTTGAAGGAAACAAAATCATTATTTTTGCACTTGGGACACAAAAATGATACCAATTATGGCATTGTGCTTTTTGTGCTAATTACATATGTATCATTGTATGTAAATATTGCCCCAACCTAGTGTGGGGGAGGAAGGGTGCTCAATTCTAAACTCTCAACTTTTTTGCAATAAGATCATTTGTAAATAAGTATGGAAAAGCCTGATCTCTCATATTTTCCTTCTTATTCACTTCAAACCTTGGAGGATCATTGGTTTGGCATCTTGTTGTATAGAATTTGAAACCTTGGAGGATCTTCACCCTGAGTTTTCTGTTATTTATTTGAGAAATCTAAGCCTATGCTTTTGACCCAACTTGACCAAGGAGCACATACATGAAGGAAAAAATAATAAGACTACTCTTTTGCTCTTTGAATTTGGGACTTGTAAACTTACTCTGCTTCTTATGCTAACATACTCTGTTCCTTGAACATAACCAACACTCAAAGATGTAACTAATTATGTTCTTGTAGACTTACAAGTTAATTTCGGCATATAATCATATATTTTCTAGAATCTGTACAATATATTAAAATCATTGTTTTCCATTAGAAGAAAGACTAAATCTAAAGGATGGACAATGTGGAAATCAGCATTGAAAGGACTAAGTTTAACCTCTTCAATCCCCTGATTATCTAAGAACCCAGCCCACAACCAGAGCCGGACTCATCTAAATACCACGTGGAGCCATTACTCTAAAATTGTTTCCTTCAAATGCCAATACGAATTTGAAGTCAAGTTCTGATCAAATAGTATCACAACTACGGCTTATACCAAAATTACTGAAAAGCGAATTTCAGTGGATTGATGAAACACCGCAGCTAAATTAGGATTACTCAATTCTTAGGCTAACCAAAGTGTTTAATGTTTAATTTTTATTTAATTTGGGCAACGTTACCAACTCAAAAGTGTTAGTAATGTTGTGTTATCTGTTTTCTGTATTTTGTGCTTTGGTTGATTGTTTTTGAGTGCTTGTTTGGGAATTCTTTATGTGATGGGGTTGGGCTATGTTCGTGGGTAGCAAGTAGTTTGGATGTGTGATGGTGTATTTTGTTTTCTTTTTTTTTTTTTTTGAAAGAGTGTATTTTGTTTTCTGAGTTCCAGTTTGGTGTTATGAACTTGCTGGAGTGTGAGTTGTATTTTTTTGTGCTTTGAAATGAAAAAGCTTATTCATCCAAAAATAAAATAAAAAGTGTTAGTCTGTCACTGATAGAACTTAGAAGACTTATTCATAGCAATAACTTGAGCAAGTAACAGACAATTTCCACAAGATAAACTTGATTGATGTCAGGACTCAGGAGTTTTGGCATGGTATACAAAGGTTTTCAAATTGGCAACATTAATGACTAGCCAGGAACCTAAGACATGGGTCAACATGTTCGTGAGAATCTTGTAAAAATCATCATGTCCTGAATTTGGACCGTTGTGTCGGAGGTGATTTGGTATTCTGACAACAGCTTTCTATATTTTCTTCAAATATTGAACATTAGGATTGACATTTGCATTGGAATATCTCCATCATCCCTATTTCTACACTGTAAATGTCTAGCTGATAAAGACATGGTTGCACATGGGATTCTTAAGCCAAGTAATGTCTTGCTAGATGAAGACTTAGGCCCGATTGGCAACCAAATTCAACAATGGAGTAACTTTATCATTGTGACATTGCGCGAACGTGAAAAGGAAATTAAAAGATAGTTCATGAAAACTATTTATTCATATCATTCATTAAAGAAAAATCAAATAGAAAACTATCTATGGAAGTGTAGCTAGCTAGGTTGCAAATCTTTAAACTTTCTTCCTCCTCTTCTTTTTTCTTTTTTTTTTTTAAAAAAAAAAAAAAAAGAAACTTTGCTTTTTAAATAATTGTTGTCATGCTCAGAAAATAAAAAAGTTTTGTTTCCAAATTCCTTCGCCAATAATATAACAGTTTTCTTTGGACTGATCAATGTTAATTTGAGGTCAGGAGCTAGAAAATGAGTAGAACCACAAAACCAAGGATAAATATTGTGATAATTAATGACAAGGGTATACATGGGGCGACCAATGCTGTCAAGGTTTTAAGATTATTGGCTACATACAGTAGTCAGTAGGCGCCTAATGGGAGTTTTGACAAGTCTTCGATCGTATTCTCACAACAATGAGTACTGAACATAGGATTGACATGGCATTGTTGGAATTTTGAATTGAGACCTCAAGTTAATTGTAACAAACAGTGAGTATCTTAACAACAATCAAGACTAATAAAATTATCAACTTTCAACTCAACCTTCACAAAAATCAATATGAAAATAGTTTAAGGCATCCAATCCAACATCTTGAACAAGGAAATTAATGTCTGCGATGATCAGTAGGATGAAGAGAAAGCATTGGAATTGGATCACCAAGATGTACATGCTTTCTCTCTAGTAATTATTATTATTATTATTTTTAAACAAAAACAGTTGGGGAACATATATTGCCAAAAAAAATAAAAATAAAAAATTGATTATGAGTAGCAATATGTGGAGCGGATTGGTGCATATATTGCCACGTGGTTATTTTTCATGAAAAAGATTGAACATCACTTGGAAAATTATCTCCATCACCACTATTTCTATACTGGTGCACGGCATTCTTAAGCACAGAAATGTGTATAGCTAGCTAGATGAAGACATGATTGCACATGGAATATCTCCATCGATCATGGCTATTTCTTAAGCCAAGTTATTAACTAAAAAGAAAGGATCAAGGAACAATATGTCACAATACGTAATTTACTACGAATATATATATGGGCTTGATTCAAAGAGAGAAAAACAAAATAAATATGTAGATTCAGATCGAATTTCATCAATTAACTGAAATAATTGTTTCCTTTCCCCACTCTTAAAAGAATTTAGGAAAATAAGGCGTAATGGCTACTACATTAAGAAAATAATTAACTTTCTTTTTTTTTTTTCTTTTTTTTTTTTATTGAAAATAGGAGAATGTGGAATGAAATTGCCTTAGAATAGTCCATCTCAAAATCAAAGAATTTGATGATCGATTAGATTACCCTTAGTTAAGGGATTTAGTCACCTTAATTAAAGTGGAAATCCTTGATGATTTGATTAGCCGAAATTAAAGAATTTAGATCCTGATTTCGATCGTTATATATCAAGAAGAAATTTTAATTTTCATGAAATAATTTTCAACAATTTTTCACATCTTTCTAATATGAAAAATGATAAATACACTTTTAATCTCACACTCTCAGAGGCACTCCCTGACATATAACAGTAAAAATCACATTCAGCGCAATAATAGATGGGTAATAATGGGACTCTTTCTTCCTCGTATGGATCACAGTAGAATTCGTCCGGCTCGCAATCCTCTTGAATCTTGATCATCTTCAACAGGAGAACTTGTCTCCTTGTAAGAATAAGGGGATGAATGTGGCATGTAATTACGTTTAATGGTACGTATAGGCTAATGGACCACAAATAAGATGGAGACTGAAATGACAATGCAGACAGCTGAAAGCATATGATTGACAAAGGTTAGTGCCAGGAAATCCGTGAAATTTCAGATCAAATCCCTGAGAATTTGTCTCCTTGTAAGGATAAGGGGATGAATGTGGAATTTACTTTCAATGGTATAGGGTAATGCACCACACATAAGATGGAAACTGAAATGACAACGTAACGCAGACAACTGAATGCATATGATTGACAAAGGTTATTGCGCAGACCCTCTGTGCAATTGGAGAAATGGTCGGATTCTCGCACCAATTTTCCATGAAAGATTCATTGACATGTCGGTGACTCAGGTTATGATTCCTCTTTATATATGTAGTGATCGGAACAGACAAAATGAAGAGAAGTAAATACGTGACTTTTATTTTATTTGATGTAATTTCAGATCAAATTTTATTTGTTACCTTATAAAACTGTTTGCTTTATCCTCTACTAGAAATATCTAGTAGTCAATGACGTCAACACCCGTACCACCCCACCCTCTTTTTTTCAAAATCCCATATTTTTTTCCTTAAAATCTTTCAAGCTGCAATCTAGCTCCTTATATCTACCAGTCTCACTACCCATACACATCTTCAGTACCTCAACCAACATTCACTACTCATGGAGAGAACTTGTTTCTTATACTCTCCCTTTGTGTGGCACTTTTTATGGTACAATCTTACATTGCAAGTCTAGCTTTTGTAACTGTTCCAACATTACTACCGATCAATATGCTCTTCTTGCCCTGAAGACTCAAATTTCTTATGACTCTCACAATGTTTTAGTAGACAACTGGGGTCCATTAGCACCTCTGTTTGTAGTTGGATCGGTATCACTTGTAATTTTCGCCATAATCGAATCACAGCCTTAAACCTTTCTTCCATGGGTCTCATAGGCACCATTCTTCCACACATAGGGAACTTTTCATTTCTTGTTAGCTTAGACGTCAGAAACAACAGTTTTCATGGTTTCGTACCCAATGAGTTTACTCGTCTTTACCGGTTGCGACACTTATCTTTTACATTCAATGACTTCAGCGGAGAAATCCCATCATGGATGGGGCTACTATCTAAACTTCAATTTTTTTCTCTAGCTGGTAACAATTTCATGGGTGGTATTCCACCATCTCTTTCTAACATATATATCTGCATTAGAAATAATGAATCTTGGATATAATAAGCTTATCCTTAGTAGAGGGATTTAATCACCTTAATTTAAATGGAAATCCTTGATAATTTGGTTAGCCAAAATTAAGGAATTTATATCATTTCTTATATATCAAAGGAAAATTTTAATTTTCATGAAATAATTTTCAACAATTTGTAGCTTTGATTATCTTTATGAACAATCTTGAGCTCCATTCTTGGTGGAGACCGCCATACAACTGCTAGCTATATATAATTCGAATGGCATATCAGTGAAAAATTAGCCCTACATTTTTTTTTTTTTTTTAAAAAAAAAAAAAGAACAAATGCTAATCCAAAAGCTAATTTTACTGTTACTCAATAAAATATTTACGAGATATATATCGCACTATTTAATTGTATAGCAGTCATATAATTAATAATCTACAAATTAAATAACACTACTATATAAGATATTACCACACTAAAATCTTTCTTAAATCTTGGAGGTGGGAGATAATTGGATTATTATGGGAAACGGTGTGAATTGTTTGACTGTGACTTGGTGGAGCACTATAAACATGAATGGATGTAATAAGCACATGATGCACATCATAACAATTTTGAAGATGCTAGGCTTGGTGGAGCACTATATATGGATGTATCAATCGCTGATGATGTAACTAAAGCACATCATGACCTCGTAAAATGTGCGTGGTCTAAGGATGCCATTTTCATTTGGATCTCAAAAAAGTCATTTGGAAACACATCAGTTCAGACTAAATGCTTCAAATGCAATGCTTTTCAAAATGTTAACGTGAAAAATAAATTACAATTAAGAAAAAAGGAATTATAAAACGTAAATAGTTAATGAAAATTATTTATTTCATTATCTTTTATTAAGAAAAGAAAAAAAAAAAAAAAAGTTTACATATTACCGTCGGCTCCATTAGCTTAGGATCAAGGAACATTTTTTCTTAAGAATGAATTTTTTAGATCATAAAATGGGTAGATAGATAAGGAAATAGAACCACAAAACTAAGGATAAGGATGATCACAAATCACTACTTTTCGTTGGTTTTTTTTTTTTTTTTTTTTCCTCTAACAGTCAAGGATGTCAGCGCCAAAACCACACCCACCAACTTTTTCCCAAATTCCCATATTTTGTTTGTTCCTTTCAATTTGTAATGCTACAATCTCCTTATATATCAGCCTCACTTGAGCTCACACACATCCCCAGTACCTCAACCAACATATATACACTACTCATGGAGAGAATTTGTTTTCCATTTCCCTTTTTTGTGGCACTTCTCATGGTACAATGTTGTATGGCAAGCCTAGATGTTGCAAATGTTCCTAACATTACCACCGATCAAACAGCTCTTCTTGCCTTAAAAGCTAGTATTTCTTATGATGCTCATAATGTTTTGACAAACAACTGGTCTACTGGCACCTCTGTTTGTAATTGGATTGGTATTACTTGTGGTTTTCATCATCATCGAGTCACAGCCTTGAACCTTTCTTACATGGATCTCACAGGTACCATTCCTCCGCACATAGGAAACCTTTCATTTCTTGTTAGCCTAAGTCTCATAAACAACAGTTTTCATGGATCTGTGCCCAATGAGTTGACTCGTCTTTACCGGTTGCGTTACTTATCTTTGAAGTCAAATGGCTTCAGTGGAGAAATTCCTTCATGGATGGGGCTGTTATCCAAACTTCGACTTTTGTCTCTAGCTGATAACAGTTTCACAGGCAGTATTCCACCATCTCTATGTAACATATCTTCATTGGAGGCAATAAGTTTTGGATTTAACAAGCTTTCGGGCTCTATTTCTTTGTTCAAGTGCAAACGACTGCAATCTTTATATTTAGGGTATAACTATTTCACTGGAAGCGTACCTTCAGAAATTGGAAACTTAATCATGCTCAGAGAATTATACCTTCATGGTAACAACTTTAGAGGTATGTTTAGACATGTTTTAGTTGATTGATTATATGGATGACATCATTGACTCAACATAATTGCCTTTAATTATTTTGTTTCAATTCATTTCAAAAAGTTGGAAACTACTTTTCTTCGTGGAATCTGTAGTATCTCATAAGTCTAGACTTTGGTGTAGCAATCTTTCTTTTTCCAAATGGTGGATTAGGAAGAGTGCTAATCAATTATTTAAGATAAAAAAAAAAAAGAAAAAAAAGAAAAAGAAAATCAAGTATAGGCCGAAGAAAAAGTGATTTATTATGTTGGAAGCCTTTCGTCAAATTTGCATTGTTATGTATTCTTTGAGGTTAATAGATATTTATAACAATCATTAATTGACTAATTTAATGATGACTAATAAATGGGTATAGTGGGAAGGAAGGAACAGTATCTACAAGAGGTAATGTTTATCAAATGGAATTATATTCAAATTGGCAAATGTTGTGACTAGACTCAAGAAAATAATGGATCAATTGTGACTCATGAGCCCTTTTTTTTTGTTAGATTTTATTTTTTTTTCAAACTTCAATATTTGTTTGTAATGGTAATTGTTTTATAGGTCATGTCTCTTCCACTTTATTTAATTGTAAATTTTAACGTTTTATAGGAAGTATACCTTCAGAAATTGGAGCCTTAAGTTTGCTGACAAAGTTATACCTTCACGACAACAATTTTGAAGGTACGTTTAGCCTTGTTTTAATTGACTGATTATATATATGGATAACATCAATAACTGAACTTATTTGCTTTTTTATTGTCTCCAATCGGTATATTTCAATTGGATGTACAAAATAATTTGTCCAAAGCGGGGAGTGTTACAAATAACACTCCCTACCCACCCACCCTCTCACATGGGGTGGGACCCACATCACATGGGCCCCACCCCATTTGAGAGGGTGAGTGTGTAACGAGGCTTTTTTTTTTTTTTTTTAATCTTATCTTATCCCGTAATCTAATTGTTTATTACTGCTAGAATTGTTAGAGGTTTTGATGGACAATAAAAAACTAACCAAAAATAATAAAGGAATGATCTTGGGGCATTTCTCAAACTTATTTGTTAGTTATAATCGTATGGTAACTTCTATAATATCTAGCAATGGTTTTTTCCTTTTTGTATTTTTGGTGAGTGGGCTTGATTCAAATGAGAAAAAATAAATAAATAAAGAAAAAATATGTAATTTCAGATCAATGACGGACCAAATTGTTTACTTTAGATGAAAAGTTGTTCAAAATATCATGAGTGATTACCTCAAATATCTTTTACTCTATTGAATTTTCACAAGACTTACTAAACATTAATCAAGAGACGATCGAGTTTTACTGTCATTTGATGAAAAAACGAATATTTCTACTACATAGCTTGGTTTGAGAGTAAATTTCAAACGTTAAATCAATAAAATCTACAAAAAAAAAAAAAAAATACAACAACATTAATGTTGTGGGTTTAATATCATCAATGGTCTATAAAAATAAAAATAAAAATATATCATCAGTGGTAAACCGAAAAAAGAATAAAAAAAAGAAAAAAGAAAAGAAAAGAAATTATAGGAAAAAAAAATTAATGATAATATATCAAATAAAATTAACTTTTTATTTTCTAAGCATCAAATAAAATATACTTATTCTTTTCTTTTCTTTTAACGTGAAAAATTAAAGGCAATGATATCAATGCTCAGACCACTCTACCCTCGTTTTTTTTCCAAAATTCTCTTATTTTCCTAAATGTTGCCGAAGAATTTTTAAATCTCATTTTATTTTCTAAAGAGGGCAAAATTATTATTATTATTATTATTATTATTATTATTATTATTAAATCAGAAAATTAGAAATGATTTATGTACCTTTTTTTTTCTCAATTTTAACCATCACAGTGTAATCCTCTTTGACACTTAATTCCACTGAATCCGTAATTGCTCATATATACTTAGGGACGGAGGGAGGGAGGGCTGGTAGAGGCCATGGCACCCCAAAGTAAACCCTGAGTAAACGCGTGATAAAACCATGAGTAAACACGTGATTTAAATTTACTTAATTTTGGAAATTAGATTCCCAAATTTTTAATTATTCGTAATAGATCCTTCTTTGAGTTTGCCATCCAAGTTTACTTAACACCGTTAGTGCCACGTAAGCTTTTTTTCAAATCACCTTACAAAAATTATATATATATTTTAATAAAATCTTGTTTTGCAAGTTTGAGGGTTATGCAGTAAGTGAGGCATCAGCACTCCTCTTCTAGCATCACGTGTTTCGGTGTTTGCTCTGTTCTCCCTTACAGTGTATGTAATTGTGTACGTCAACATGCTCCTTTTTCTTATATCTAAAGGTCTCTAATGCTTCATGCTTCTGTGAGAATTAATGTAGGTGAGAATTCTTGGAGCAAACTCAATGAAAGAGATCATTGAGAAATTTCTATAAACAACTTATATGTGGTGTCTCCTACCAGAGTGATGAATTTATTTTCAATTCAAACAATTTCCTCTTTACAACAACAGCAATTAGAATTGTATTTCAACAGCAAAAACCCATATAAAACAATTTGAAAAGCTTAAAAATTAATCCCGCTGTGGTTGACTGAGTAGGCCCATTTTTTTGGTTCACAATCATGTTAGTAATAACCCCTAAACTTTCACCCTTTTAAAATAAGGTATCTAAACTTTAAAATGTCTTAATTTATAGTATCTATTTTTTAAAAAGTTTCAATCTAAGTCCTCCGTTATAATTTTCCGTTAAATTTTGTCAAAATTTTCAAAACACCCCTATGTTTATTTTATTTTTTAAAAAGAAAATTGTAAAATTTTTCAAAGATTTAGGCATGGGTATTTTTACAAATTCCGTAAAATTTCGACCAACACCTAAATCCTAGCAATTTTTTTTTTTGTTTCCTAAAAAAAAGGAAGGGTATTTTGTTTGATGCGAAAACCTTTTAAAAAATAATAATAATAATAATAATAATAATAATAATAATAAAAAAAAAAAAACTCCGAAAACATGTTGCCATATTTGTGTATGTGGATTCATATCGTAGGACTGTATAAAAAGTTGATAGAGGCTAAATGGAAAAGTTGGCCAACTGACCATGCATGTGAAACGAGGATAGAGGGCAGAGTGGCTTATTTAATAATTAGCTCTTAATTTGAGGTTTTGATTGGTTTCTTAGACATCTGTTCACTTGAACCACATTATTTTTTTCTTTGAATAATAATGCATGCTTGCTCATATTGTGACAGGTGCAATACCAAGTGAAATTGGTAATCTACAAAACCTTGAGATCTTTGCTATCAGTGAGAACAAATTTACGGGGCAAATTCCGTTTGAGATCTTTAATATCTCAACAATTCAAATAATTGGGATGGCTTTTAATATGCTCTCCGGACATCTTCCATCAAATATAGGCATTTTCCTTCCAAATCTTCAACATCTTTATGTTTCCCATAACACACTGAGTGGAACAATACCTAGCTCTATCTCCAATGCTTCACAACTCACAGAACTAGATCTGCGCGCCAATGCATTCTCGGGCTTAATTCCTAAATCACTTGTAAATTTAAGGCTCCTTCAGTGGCTCAACCTAGCAGAAAATAATTTGACCATTGAATATTCCACTCCAGATTTCAACTTTTTCTCTTCTTTGTCAAATGTTGCATATCTAACATTTTTAGACTTGTCATATAATCCGCTTAACTGTGTCCTTCCTAGTTCCATTGGAAATCTCTCCACTTCTCTTGAAACACTTCACATTGATAATTGCAATATCAAGGGAAGCATTCCAAGAGAGATAAGCAATTTAAGCAACTTGGTTACTTTGTCCCTACAGCTCAATGAATTGGCTGGACCTATTCCAACTACAGTAGAAAGATTGCATAAGCTTCAAGGTCTCTATCTTGATAATAATGGACTAGAAGGTTCCATCCCATCTAATCTTTGTCATTTAGAGAGCTTGTTTGAGTTGTATTTAGATGCTAATGAGCTTTCTGGTCCTATTCCTACATGTGTAAATAACATGACTTCTCTAAGAGTCCTTTACTTAGAATCCAACAATTTAACTTCCATGATTCCCTTGAGCTTGTGGAGCCTTAGGTATATTTTGGAGGTCAGACTCTCATCAAATTCTCTAAGTGGCCCTCTCCCATTCGAGATTGGAAACTTGAAGGTCTTGAGAGTACTAATGTTATCAAGAAATCAACTGTCTGGCGATATCCCACCAACAATTGGTGGCCTCAAAGATTTAGCTAACCTTTCCTTGGCAAACAATCGATTAGAAGGCTCAATTCCTGAATCAATTGGTGGACTTGTAAGCTTGGAATTTTTGGATCTTTCCAATAACAATTTATCTGGCGAGATTCCCAAGTCTTTAGAATCACTTTCATACCTCAAATATCTAAATGTCTCTTTCAATAGACTACAAGGAAAAATTCCTGTAGGAGGACCATTTGTAAACTCCTCTGCTGCATCATTTATGTCAAATGATGGACTTTGTGGTGCTCCCCGACTGCAAGTTTCTCCATGTAAAGAAGGTGTTTCTCGACCAAAAAAGACTACAATTGCACATATACTAAAGTATGCATTACCAACAACTGGGTTAACAATACTTGTAGTAGTTGCTCTTGTATTAGTGTGGATAAGATGCCAAAAACAGAATAAGCAAATTCCAATAGAAGCAAACTCTATACCACTAGCTACATGGAGGAGAATTTCTAAAGACGAACTTTTACAAGCAACAGAAGGGTTCAATGCAAGCAACTTACTTGGTAAAGGGAGTTTTGGATCAATATACCAAGGGACACTCTCAGATGGAATAATTGTTGCAATAAAAGTTTTCAACTTGGCAGTAGAAGGGGCGTTCAAGAGTTTTGATACAGAGTGTGAGGTATTGCGCAATATTCGTCATCGAAATCTTGTCAAAATCATCAGCACGTGTAGTAATATGGACTTCAAATCTTTTGTATTGGAATACATGCCTAATGGAAACCTAGAGAAATGGTTGTATTCTCAAGACCATTGTTTGAGTGTCTTACAAAGACTAAATATAATGATCGATGTCGCATCAGCACTCGAATATCTTCATCATGGTTATTCAACACCTATTGTTCATTGTGATTTGAAGCCGAGCAATGTCTTATTAGATGAAGATATGGTTGCACATGTGGCTGATTTTGGAATTGCCAAACTTTTAGGTGATGGAGATTCTATGATGCGAACCATAACTCTTGCTACTATTGGGTATATGGCACCAGGTGATGTTTTTACTCTACAACTAAAACTTGCACGTTTGTCATTCTACTCTTGAATGCATGGATAACTATAGCCTTCTAGTAGAATATTGATTTTAGCAATTTATATCTTTTGAACATATAATTATGTTATCATGCTTATTTTTTAATGTACACAAACAGAGTATGGATTGGAAGGAATTGTTTCTACAAGAGGCGATGTCTATAGTTATGGTGTTTTGCTGATGGAAACTTTCACACGAAAGAAACCTACCGATGATATGTTTGTTGAAGAAATGAGCTTGAAGCGTTGGGTAGAGGAATCTTTACGCCTTTCAGTAATTAAAGTTGTTGATGCCTATTTGTTGAGAACCGAAAGAGATTATGCTTCTATGGAGAATTGTATGTCATCCATAATGGGATTGGCTTTGCAGTGTTGTGCTGAGTTACATGAGCAAAGGATTAATGCAAAAAGTATTTTAATCACACTAAACAAGATCAAACTGGAGTTTCTACAAGATACTAAAGGAAGAAGCTAGTTAAATGAGAACATCAGGTTTGTTTATATCTCTTTCATGTTTGTGCTTTTGAAATAATATAACTCTCTTGAGACCTATAACTAGTCTCTTATATGAGAACAAGATAAGATATTTATTTATAGCCATTGTTTTGTTGTGGTATATAATAGTAACATTTATAAGTGGTATAGCTAATGGTTGTAGTGACCTATAATTACTC
This sequence comes from Alnus rubra, assembly GCA_028654335.1. Taxonomy (NCBI): domain Eukaryota; kingdom Viridiplantae; phylum Streptophyta; class Magnoliopsida; order Fagales; family Betulaceae; genus Alnus; species Alnus rubra. Next base: position 540,005 of record JAJPGS010000127.1, on the reverse strand, counting down.
GCCAATGGGTATTCTAAGTTAGTCTCAAAGTGTTAATGGCAACAAAATCATTAGCTTCTCTCTCAGGACACAAATGATATATAGCAATTGTGGGATTGTGCTTACAGATGTGTCCTTGTCTGTAGATATTGCCCCCAACATGCACCATGTGGGGGAGGAAGGGGGTTGGTTATCATTTATCCTCTGAAGTTGTTATCATTTATCCTACTGTATTGTGCAATAAATGACGTTCATCAGCAAAATGTTTATATTTATGCTTTAAACGAGGGGTGAATTATTTCAACAGAAGCATATATAATAAATTCTCACAAATCTGTTAGACTTCCCAGCATGGCAAAAGTCATCAGCAAGTTTCCTGACAAATTATTGGAGGATAGCATCCTGCAATAACAATATTGCAGCAATGAACCAACGAAATCCTTAAAAAATGTGTTAGCGAGAAAAAGATTTACAACCTACCAAAATGAAGAGATGAGATGTCTTACAAAGTCTCTAAATTGGTCAAATTGCCAAGCTCAAGAGGAACAATGCCAGAGAATTGGTTTGCTTCAAGGCTTTTGTTTGAGAAAAACACACACACACACAAAAGAAAAAAAACAAAAACAAAAACAAAAACAGAAAAGGAATATTGAGATTACTAAAAGAGCATAATAGAAACTCATGATTAAACCAATCCAAGAAATCACAATGGAGTGCAGGGGTAACAAAACGACCATATAACAATTAAAAAACATGGAAAAGTTTTCAGAGGTTTGAGATCATAGTAGTACACTTAACAATAAAACCAGAGTCTTTCTACTTTATTTTTATTTTACAAACTCAAGCCCACTCACGAAGACTTCAAACCAAAGTTCAAAACATACACGTATGTGAGACTAGTAATATTTCCCAATTCCTTTGGAATCTCCCCTGATAAGCGATTCCCAAGAACAGAGCTGCACATTACTTGCTTGTTAATTTAAGAGAAAAGCAGCTAAATCAAAACTTAATCAATATAAAATAGAAGAGCTCACATAGAAGTTAATCGCATTGAAGCCAATTTCAGTGGTATTGTCCCATTGAGATAGTTGTAAGCAAAATCACTACAATGAGAGGACAACCAGTGTAAATTGAAAATGCTGAAAAAATAGTCTTTATTAAATTCTAGTGAATTGTGTTGGACATTAGTGCTGTAAAATATTACCATCAAACTTGAAATTGAAGCATTTCAAAAAGATCTTACATTTCTCGAAGGTGAGGCGGAAGCATGCCAGGAAGACTATAGAACTTGAGCACTCTATAATAAATGAGTTATTAGATAATGAGTATAGGTAACAACTATCATGAGAAGTAGATCAATCATGACATGCTGTTAGCATTTTACAATATATTACATATGTCATGGATGTAAAAAAGGCAGCTTTTGAAAATAATGTTTGGTTGGCCTTCATTACAATGTATAGTCAACAAAAAATTTCACTAACCTGACAAACAAAATAACACTAAACATATATAGATTCGTAGATGAAGGCTTAGATGAGTTAACTTAAATTAGTTAATTAAAAAATTATATCTTTTGACAATCATACGGAGATGTAAAATCATGCATAAGATGGAAGATTTGACATAAAAATAATTAGTAACAAGATGAGGGAACTGTACATCTTTACGACATGACAAACGGTGTTGTTGCAATCACAACCAATGCTGCTCTCAGAATTTTTTGGTGGCTCTGGTGTCATCCCAACCATTTCAAGTTGGCAAGAACTACCATTAAACTTCTAATATGTTGAGCCCATAGTACCAGCTATTTGTTGGAGTGCATCAACTACATAACATCCCAATCAATAAACATCACATGTCAAATCAGCGTTGTACAACTGTGCTTATGAAAAAGAAATGGCAATCCAACTTCATTTCAACTAGTTTTGGCTACATTAAGTCACAAATTTATATTACAAAGAACCAAGGAAAACAGTTATCTGCGCTTGAACAATAACATGAACAATATCATTTTTATTGCCTAAATTCAGATTCAAAACACTACAAGCTCAACTGTGTCCAGCAGTTTTAAATACCCAAGAAATTTTCGAACATTTTTGTCATTCTGAATCACATGACCTTGAAGCTTGAAGCAAAAAAAGTTTCAAGAAGAAATCGGTTTAATTATCCAATTCACTTCCATATTTGATAAGGAAAATATGAAACCTGAACTTAATATGACATTTCGACAATTCGATTAATGCATTAAAAAAAGGAAACAAGAAAACAATCAGTTTTGCTAGAATTATGTGAATTTAGACCAATAAGCATGTGAGAATGACACTAATTAGAGAGTACCAGATAATCATGCACTAGTGAAACACCATGGTCATAAATTTCAATGGGGAAACCGCCAATTTTCTGTTTGGTTACCAAATAATTTTTTTTTCTTTAAAAACAAAAAAAAAAAAAAAAAAAGAAAGAAAAGAAAAGAAGAAGAAGAAGAAGAAGAAGAAGAAAAAAAGAAAAAGATCAATGCATAGTACTTTCATATCTTACTAAGAAAAATGATAAGCTAAGCCCAACAGGTCCAAACAGTTAATGGTTGACACCCAGTTTGACTAACTTCGCAAGATTCAAACTTTCCATTTCTTTCCCCTATATACCAACTACAACTGAAGAGCAAGCTCGTACCTTCTCCTTGGGGTACCTCTGCCTTTGTGAATCTCAGCAACCTGAACCAACTCAATGCAAAAACCATGAACACGAAGAGATTCTTTGCCAGCATGGTCAAGAATTTGACAAAACTACCACAAGTACTTCTGAGGGAACTTCAGTGCATGATTTGGATGTCAGGAAAGTAGAGAACACCTTTTCTTTAGGTTTGGATTTAGTCGCCGGATATGGACTTGCATTATGGCTGATTGCTCCTTTGTGGAGGTTCCCTTGGACTAGGAGAGCATTGAAAGTTGGGGGTCTTCTGTGTTGCATGGAAAGAGTCTTAAGGCTTGCTTGGGAAGACTTTGCCTTGGTGCCACTGTTTATCACCTCTGGAGCCAACGAAATGATTTGCTCCATTGTAACAATCCACGCACGGAAGAGGATATCTTGACTCAAATTAAGTGGGAGGTTCGGGCTAGAGTGTTGGCTAAAGGTCACTTCAAGTGCCTAGGAAAGAGTTTGCTTCTTGTGTATAGATGGAATTTACACTCATTGATATAAATTCTCCTCTGCTTCTGCAGATTGTGGTTTTATGAGTCTGCTGTGTAATGTTTTGAGTATTAAAACTGTAGGTGTTTTGGTTGTTATTTTTATATCGGCAGTGTTTGTAATTGGTTTTTCCATGTTTTTGGATAGTGTTCCAGTTTTCACTGGAGAGTTGTTTTTGTTTGTTGGTTCTATAAAGTTTTGTTTCATCCAAAAAAAAAAATATTTGACTTTAACACAAATTTACCACTATAACATCCAGAAATAAGGGGGCCAATTGTGTGGTTACTATTACCGAAAAGCTAGTTCTTCCTCAAGTGTTTTAAGTCCTCTCAAGTATCCCCTTCCCCTTTCCCATGTATGAATAAAAAAAAGAGTCCTCTCAAGTAGAAAAATAGCATAAATTTGATTAGAGCAACCGCAGCCTAAGCCAAATCAGCTATGATCTTTCAATAATATATCAGCAAATGTAGGGTTAGAACTATAATATAGTGCTTAAACAAAAAACGATTACAGACGTTGCAGGATCAAAAATTAAGCATAGAAGTTTAATTACTACCCATTAAAAGCCCTTCCAACTATCAAACCATCCAATAATTCGTAAGTGTAGTACGAGCAGTACATGATAATACTCTTTTTCAAGTCAATTGAACTACTACCACCAGGCATGACTTGACTTGGGACTGGACCAGTAAAACCTCCTGCGAAAAAGACAAAGGAAATAGTTTACACTTTACAGAAATTCCAGTTAACAAGGACATCAAGGCTTCATCAATATAAAGGGGTTTAACTTGGAAAGAATAGTTCACATTGGGTCATTTCCCACTTTTAAAATGAAATTTTGAAATTGTAGCAGCTTTTATGACAGAAACAAGATACATAGCACCAATAAAGAATAAGGTTGGAGATATTGTACCCAAACAAAAATACAAGCTGCACACACAAACAGATATTCAATGCTTCGCATATCAATAAACATCAATCATTATAAACATGGAGGTAAATAGCAAACCACTTAAGTTTAAAGTCCAACAGTCAGAATTTTATAATGTCGGATGCAAACTTATGAATACCACAGTTGCAGAAAGGGTCATCCACAGTTTTCCTAAGTACATGAACTTCTCCAATAGAGAACAACACTTCCAGAAACTGTCTTATGAGTTACCGTGTCGAATCACAGTACTTACTTATCTAGTTGGTGATTACCCATCTACAATTTGCTTACGAGGAATGATCCCAAGTGTTGCAACTAGACTGCTTTAGTTCTTTTCTTAAACAACAAAATGTAATAAGATTGCTCTAATCTTTCAGCTTCATTATATGTTGGCAAAACAAAATGATAGGTTACCGTGCTCAACAGCACAGTGGACTCTTGTTTTCACAATGAAAGATGCAAGGTGGGCAAGTAGATGATTGTCTAGAACTAATCGTGTGACACAGGGGATCCGTCTAGATTGCAATATAGAGCCACAAGTGCTTGTGGTGATGCCAATCGTCATCCATTTTACATGCCAGATGTTAATGGATGTTGTAACTTGTGTTTCAAATTAAATGTATGTTCGAGGGGGTTAACAGTATTTTTGCATTTAGTTTCTTAAGACTTGTTGTTAGGCAATCTAAGTTTTCTCTTTAGTCTCAAATTAACCCTACAAACATGATCAAGAAAAATTAGACTAAAAGCTCATGGTAGCTGCCATACGACAAAACCTCTGCTTTCTTTTTATCTCCAAGCTATTTCATTGCTTCATACCCAACTTATACTCAAATAATCAAACAGACTGGTAGCTGCAGCGTGAACTAATTGCAGCTAAACTTCAAATGCTCTGCTACTGGATTTTTTTTTCTCTCTTTTCTTCTCTTTTTCTTTCTTATATAGGGATACACACACATGACACACTCTAAACTTGAGCATACCTGCTCTGTTAATTTTCTTCCAAGTTCCGTAACAATTAGATGTTCTGAATCTTGTCATTTGACCAACCACAAACATAAAAACATTTTCTTTTATTTTTTCTACATTTATGAATTACATGACCCTGTCATTGAAAAAAAAAGATTATTGATGTCTTACCTTTCCCTGGTTGCTCGCAACTAAATCAATGTCCCAACCTGAAAAGACAGTTAGGCCACGTGAGAGAATGCAGATTGGAAACATTAACACCAGAATGAAAATGGGCCAATTTGTAGTTGTTATAATACAAGATACAAGGTAGGTTATCATAGAAATTGATTCTCGCATAAGCTTACATCCGTATCTTCCTTTTTCTCTTCTTTTCTTTCGCCCTGAGCTTACCAACACAAGACAAAGTCGCTTGCACTCCCAAAACTCTATCTGCTACATTCAGTAGAGCAAGGCTCTCCACATAAGAATCGAAATAAAGCCAGTCACTTATATCATAAATGTGAAGATACCAGGATTGTTCGCTATTACGTTCGTAAGAACACAAATTTCCCTCATGGTTCACTAGAACTTCACCGTTCTTTGTAAAACCTATCGGACCATATGATGCACAATCAAACTTAACATCGAACTGCTTAGTCCAAGATTCCGCTCTTCCAGACTCTTTCATCACCCACACGATCATATCCTCTTCGTCCGCCGAGCGGACCCCGTAGGGAATGACAGCAAGCAACCCATCAACTACCGCCATAAAAAACCCGAAGATTTCCTGATCACCTTGTAAACTCTTTGGCATACCCATTTCACGGAACACCTCATCCTCCATATCGAACGACACGATCAAATGGCGAAACGGGCCCTGGTGGTGCTCTGGAGTGTGAGCTGGCCAGTGGACTGCCCCATTAAAGAAAATATTACGTAACGAGTTTCTACCGAAGGGTTCTCTAAAGTAGTAGGGAGGACCAGGGGCCGTAAAAGAGTGCCATGCGCCAGTTCGAAGCGTATAAATTTCAACCAAAGAATGAGTGGTGCCTTCAACATATACAACCCTCACCAGTTTGTAATCGTCAGTCTTGGGGCAATAGCCAAAGCCATGAGTCCAGGTTTCCAATCCAATATTAGGGTGCGGAATGGATATGGCTTTTTGAATACAAGGGTTGCAGAGAAAGTATGAATCAAAACCTCTGGTGAGGCAAAATAGGCCGTTAGATGAACCAATTACTTGCATGCAATCGCGCAAGCAACGCGATCCTATGAAATCTGATGGAACTCCTGTGTCATAATATTGTTCAGTGACCAAACTCCTCTCTTGTATTTCTGGATCAAGGGAAAGCAGGCGGATGCGTATGGCAGGGGATAGGTCTTTCTTGAGTCGGTAGTCGAAATGGAGTAACACAAGGTGGGATGGGTATTGGGGGTCGGAAAGAGCGCGGCTGAGGTGGGTGGCGATGAAATGGGGGCTGGAGATAAGAGAGCACCATGTCTTGGAAACGCCCCTGAATCTGATAACAGACTTCACGGACAGTCGTGAGAGGATTTCAGCGATAACTTCATTTGGGAGACTGTCTAACATCGTCTTTCTTTTTCTGGTGCCAATTGAAGAGCCAGTATGAGCAAGCAGCATAACAATTTATATTTTTTATATTATTAGATATATTTTATGTATGAATATGTAATATTTATACAATTTATGTTTTTTATGTTATGAATTTATAATATTATTTTTTATGTTGAATTTGTAATTTATATGTTTTTATGATGTTATGCTCATTTAATCATTAATAAAAAAACATGAGTATTTCTTATGACCATTAATTACTATGAATATTTTAAGGTCCGAATTCATCATCGCTTTTTTTTTTTTTCTCGACGCTACATATTTTTGTGTTATATTATATTTTTAAAACAAGTCCAAAAGAGTACAAATTGATCAAAATTATTTTTAAAATAAACTCATTACTTATTTGCAAATATCCTATAATAGCGGCATTTATTAATGGTAATGCGGGAAAAGTATTTTTCTGATTCTAACTTTCTGAAGGCCAACCTCGGTAAAAGGCCCTCTTTTGCCTGGAGGAGCATTTGGCAAGCCAAATCCTTACTGGAGGAAGGTATAATCTGGAGAGTGGGTAACGGTTCAAAGATAAAGATATGGGAGGACAAATGGATTCCATCGACATTTTCACATAGAATCCAAGATCCTGTTCGGGTTTTGAATAGGGAAGCTAAAGTAGCTGATATCATAAACTTGGACACTAATGGGTGGAACATACCTCTCATTGAGCACATTTTTCCATCGGGGACGGTGGAGAAAATTTGTAGCCTCGCCATCAGCCCTCGAACTCAAGAGGACAAACTGGTCTGGGCAGGATCAAAGTCTGGAGCTTTCTCAGTCCGCAGCGCCTATCATCTGGAGGTTGACAGAAGATCTAGAGTGGTAGGTAGCTCTTCAGTTTGTGCGTCATCGAATTCTTCCTGGTCTCGCATCTGGAAAATGAAGATTCCACGATCTATTATTCTTTTCTTGTGGCGAGCGAGCAATGAAATTCTTCCTACCAAAAGCAATTTGTTTAAAAGGAAACTGATTCCTGACCCGTTATGCCCCATGTGCGGTATTGAAGCTGAGACGAGTGGCCATGCTTTGTGGTCATGCGAAGCTGCTCGGGCGGTATGGGGATCCTGTGGAGGGTCGATCCAGAAGAGTTCTATAGTAGCTTCAGATTTCCTTGTTATTTTTGGCTACCTCTGTGATAGATTGGACGAGGGGGAGCTAGAACTGTTTGCTGTGACTGCCCACAAGATTTGGCTTCGCCGGAATAGTCTGGTTTTTGGGGGCCCGGTTCAGTCCCCTTCCTGTTTGTTGAAAGGTGCAACAGAGGAGTTAGCTGATTTTCGAAATTCTGTCTTGGTTTCGATACACCAGTCCAACAATGGCTATTTGCCTCCTGCTCAGTGGACAAGACCAGCTAAAGGTAATGTTAAGATAAATTGGGATGCGGCTTTGGATGGTCAGAACAGGCTTATGGGAGTAGGGATTATCGCTAGGGATTCAAACGGCAGGGTGGTGGCGGCTATGTGCTCATTTTTGCCTTATATCAAAGACCCAAGCGTGGCTGAAGCAATTGGGGCTAAGAGGGCGGTTGAATTTGGGAAAGAGAGGGGTTTCTCTTCAATTGAATTGGAGGGAGATGCTCTCGAAATTGTGTTGGCCCTGTCGAGTCTGGAATAACACTGCGGTGCTTATGGAGGTGTCATCACGGAGACACAGGCTTTGTTAGATTCTTATCCCAGTTGGAGCGTTGGGCACGTGGGTCGCCAGGGTAATACAGCTGCTCACTTGTTGGCCAAATATGTTGTTTCTCACCAAAGCTGTCGTGTTTGGGTAGGGGTGTGTCCTGATGTTATTAAGGATGTTGTATGTGTTGATCAAATTGCTTAATGGAAAATTTCATTTTCCCCTCAAAAAAAAAAAAAAAAAATGATATTCGAATTTTATAAATATGGGATATCTCAAACAACGGTCGGTATCCACGTATACACCCTACTCTTCACAGTTTCCAACATGGTTTTACGCGTCATTTCGACTTTCTATATAATTGAGTATTTTTTTTTTTTTAGATCTTTTCATTTCCAACGTAAAAAGGACGATTGAAATAATTATATATAGTAGCGTCTTTTTTTGATAAATGTAGAAAAAATTACGTCGTTTCCATTATTATTCCATATCTTTTTTCCCATTTCCCACACAACATTCAGACCTCAAGAATGACAATTCCTTTGTTCAAAGAAAAAAAAAAAAAAAAAAAAAGAGAATGACGCTTTTTTATATTTATATATATATAAAAAAGTTCCAGTTTTAGACGCTTGTGATCATTTCAACTTTCCATACAAATGAGTTTTGGAAATGGTTAATTGTACAACACAATTTGCATAACAATTGTACAATCAAGGCATATATGTTAATACGTGTATATATATATATATAAATTATTCAAATTGTGTTATGCAAAAGAAAATTGTTAGAGGTATCACAAACTCTTACAAATAAAAGTTTTATAAACTGACATGACGTTTATATGACATTTTAATAATTAAAAAACTAATTTATTAAAACTCAAAGGGATTTACCGGTTGATTTAAAAAAAAATAAAAAAAGGGATCCGGCCGGGACTGAGGCAACCAACACAAACACAAGCCCCGGCCAGATCTATGTGCATCCTTTTCATCCAGACCCCAACCCCCCACCACCGGCGAGCTCCGACAGAGACGACAACAGAAACGACACAGACATCCAGAAACCCACGCCGGCAAGACGACAACAGAGACGGGGGAAGAGGATCTAGAAGCTCGGTGGGAAGACAGAGGAGGCACAGTGTGGCTGAGAAAGAGATTCGGACCTCGACCCACCAAACCCACATCGGCGTGGGTGGTTTTCGACCGGATCTTCTAGTTTATACAACGTCGTCAGTGAATCACGATCTTCAAGTTCGCATGCTGCGACGTCGCCAAAAACCGTCGGGATTTGGGTCAGTTAATCTTCGTCATCGGCCGATCGGGATTGCTGGGACCCAGACCCCAACGGCTTCCCGACCCAAACGTCAACGGTGGTCGGGGTCTAGTCGGGATTACTGGGACGTCGCCAGTTTTTTAACTTGATAAGTTTTTTTAATTTGATCAAAAACCAATCTTACGTGGAATCTATGTGTCTAAATTTTTTAAATGATAAAATGCCACATGGGCTTCACATTAGTTTGTAACAGCACCCACAATGACTTATGTATTTTTCAATTTAGAATAGTTAATTAAAACTCACTTTATCTAGTCGGGATTGTTTGGACGTCGCCGATTTTTTAATTTGATAAGTTTTTTTATTTGATCAAAAACCAATTTTACGTGGAATCTATGTGTCTAAATTTTTTAAATGATAAAATGTCACATGGGTTTCACATTAGTTTGTAAGAGCACTCCCAATAGATTACCTATTTGCAACTTTAAGTTAGAATAGATAACAAAAGTGCTAAAACGAAACTCTATCGGCTTATGTATTCCAACTCTATAATAAATTTTTCTTAATTCAATAAATAGTGCAACTCTACTTATGCTATTCACTTATCTATTTTTTTTTATTATTATTATTCTTTATCTCCACATTTTTCGTCTTTTTCTTTTTCATTTTTCCTCCGTGACTCCACGTTCTTCCTTTATAGTGGAGATCTAAGGGAAAGTGTGTAAAGTAGTGGAGTTATCAAGCGGGACCCACGTAGAAAAAAAAACTATAATAAAAAATAATATAAAGTTAAGAATAGATAATTAGATGTATGGTGCATTTTAAAACTCATTAGCTAAACTAGATAAAATGAATTTTGATAAAGTACTCTCTATGGCTTATGTATATCTCAATCTAGAATAGCTAACTAAAACTCACTTTATCTAGTTTAGCTAATGAGTTTTAAAATGTACCATACATCTAATTATCTATTCTTAATTCTATATTTTTTTTTTTATTAATTTTTTATTAAAAGGCGAAAGAAAGTCCAGTTGGTGGAGCTTAAACACCCTTAGGTAGAATTTTGATCCTGTGGAGGTGGAGAGGATTAAGTGTTTGGTTCCTAGTCCTTTGCAGCGTGAAGATAAAAGAATCTGGAGTGGCACAAAACATGGTTTTTTTACTTTGCGGAGTGCCCATTTTCTTGAGATGAACCGAAGACAGCAGGGATTGGGGGAGAGCTCAAAGCATCAGGAAGTTCAGTTATTCTGGAAATCTCTTTGGCAGCTTCCGGTCCAACCGGCACTACAAAAATACTATCAATTTGACGCGTGTCTACAGTACCCGTTACTGTAGACACGCGTCCAATTTGACACGTGTCATTAAAGACACGTGTCAAATTGTAGAGCCGTCCAAAATGGACACGTGTATTGAATACACGTGTCCATTTGGACACGAGTAACTAATACACGTGTCCATTTGGACACGTGTATTGAAGCACGCGTCCAAAACTGACACGTGTAATAATACACGTGTCCAATTGGACACGTGTATTCCATATGCGTGTCCAAATGGACACGTGTATTATTACACGTGTCAGTTTTGGACGCGTGCTTCAATACACGTGTCCAATTGGACACGTGTATTTCATATGCGTGTCCAAATGGACACGTGTATTAATACACGTGTCAAATATTTATTAATTCGCCAAATATATATTAAAAGAAAAAATTCTGTGTTGTATTAATTATTTAAAAAAAAAATTAAAAAAAAAAAACTCTTACATTATTAATCATACAAATCTAATCCAAAAATACAGTGTAGATTACCCTAACCTAATTTACATATTGTACTATATGCTATATGTAAATTTGTTGGTTGGAATTTATACTTTTTAGGTTCCTTATTTATATATATATAGTATACTAATAAGCACGTAAACCCTAACCTAATTTACATATTGTACTATATGCATAATTAAACAAATTTGGTGCTAAATATATAATTAAACCAAATAGTTTAAATTAGGGTTTAGTTTTATACACCATCTACGTTTAGAAACCAAAAAAAATAAAAAATTTAAACATAACAAAGTTAAAAAACCTATAATTAATACTATATATATAGATATGCATGCATGTAAACGGTTTAGAAACTATATACAGTAACCTTCTTATTTATGTCTATATATAGTAAATGTAATTATTTTTAGAGTTCTGCGCTACATAATGAATTAAATACTTATAGTTTAGTCCCTCATAAATTTATGGCTATATATAGTACATACCCTTAGGGTTAGGGTTTATAGCTATATATAGTATATATAGTATATACACTTAGGGCTAGGGTTTATACCTATATATAGTATATATACTTAGGATTATGGTTTATCGATATCTATAGTATATACACTTAGGGTTTGGGTTTTAGGGTTTATAGGTATATATAATATATACACTTAGGGCTATGTGTTATAATTTTATTGATTTTACGTTTAACGAATAATAATGTCAATATATTTTTCACGTGTCATTATTGTACACTTTTAAATATATATATATATTAAATCATGAGCAATTCAAAATTAGATTGTTCCGATATATATAGTATATACACTTAAACTTAGGATTTATAGCTATATATAGTATACATACTTAGGGTTAGGGTTTATCGCTATATATAGTATATACACTTAGGGTTAGGGTTTATAGCTATATATAGTATATATACTTAGGGTTAAGGTTTATCGCTATATATAATATATATACTTAGGGTTAAGGTTTATCGCTATATATAGTATATACACTTAGGGTTAGGGTTTATAGCTATATATAGTATATATAGTTAGGGTTAAGGTTTATCGCTATATATAGTATATATACTTAGTGTTAAGGTTTATCGCTATATATAGTATATACACTTAGGGTTTGGGTTTTATGTTGTATAGGTATATATAATATATACACTTAAAGCTATGGGTTATAATTTAATTGATTTTACATTTTATGAATAATAATGTCAATATATTTTTCATGTGTTATTATTATATACTTTTAAATATATATATTAAATCACGAGGATTAGGGTTAGGGTTTATGACTATATACAGTACGTACCCTTAATTAGGATTATAGTTTATAGCTATATATAGTCTATGCACTTAGGGTTAGAGTTTAATTTTATGGTTAGGTTTTAGTTTTTATTTTTTATTTAGGGTTTAATATAGTATATATACTTAGTGTTAGAGTTTAATTTTAGGGTTAGGGTTTAGTTTTAAATTATAGTTTATGGGTTTGTAATTTTTTTTTATGTGGTTAAATTATATAAATACATATATATATATATATATATATATATATATATATATATATATATATATTTTTATGCATGCAAATACATTTCGGGACGTGTATTTAAAAAAAAAAAATATCCTACACTTTCTAAAAAAAGAAACCCTAACACTAAAACAAAATTCCTAACCTTAAACCTTAAACCCTAAACCCTAAACCCTTAAACAAAAATATCCTACACTTTCTAAAAAAAGAAACCATAACACTAAAAACAAAATTCCTAACCTTAAACCTTAAACCCTATACCCTAAAAAAAAAAATTATCCTACACTTTCTAAATTAAGAAACCCTAACACTAAAACAAAATTCCTAACCTTAAACCCTAAACCCTTAAACAAAAATATCCTACACTTTCTAAAAACTTTTTTCCTAACACTAAAAACAAAAATCATAAACTTAAACCCTAAACCCTGAGAAAGTAAAACCCTAAAGCCTAAACCCTAAACCCTAATCCTAGATCCTTAAAAAAAAAAAAAAAAAAAAAAAAAAAAAAAAAAAATCAAAAAAAACCTACACTTTCTAAAAAAAGAAACCCTAACACTAAAAACAAAAATCCTAACCTTAAACCCTAAACCATAAACCCGGCCTTAAACAAAAATATCCTACACTTTTTTTTAATTAAATAAAATTTCTACAATGGGGGACGTGTATTTTAATTACACGTCTCCCGCGCGCCGCCGTTTTAAAATTCAAAATAATATATAGTACATATACTTAGGGTTAGGGTTAGGGTTAGGGTAGTATAGTATATATACTTATACTTAGTGTCATGATTTAAATTTAGGGTTTATATTTAGTTTTAATTTATAGTTTATGTTTTAGTTTTAGGTCTTAGGGTTTAGCAATGTGTACATGCAGTACATGCAGTGCATACACGTTCTGGGTTGCATGGGTTTATATGAAATATATATAATATATTAAATATATATATATAATATCTCGCTCCGTCTCTCCCTCTCTCTTCCTCTCTATCTCTTTCTCTCTCTCTATCTCCCTCTTCCTCTCTCTCTCTACCTCTCTCTCTCTCTCTCTCTATCTCTTTCTCTCTCTGTCTAAAAGTATATACTATATATAGTATATAGTATATATACTATATAAAGTACAATTTCTTTGAGGGTCGTTAGAGTTTAATTTTTTAGGGTTATGAGTTAGGGTTTATGACTATATATATACTATCCCTTAAGGTTATAGTTTATATCTATATATAGTATATACACTTAGGGTTAGAGTTTAATTTTTTGGGCCATTAAATTATTATTTTTAAATAATATATATATATATATATATATATATATATATATATATATATATATATAAAAAATTATTATTTATTATATATATAGATATATTTATTACTTTTTAAATTAAATACAATTTCTACTATGGGGGACGTGTATTTTAGGGTTAGGGTTTTTTGCTATATATAGTACATACAGTTAGGGTTAGGGTTTTTTGCTATATATAGTACATACAGTTAGGGTTATGATTTTTTGCTATACAAAATACATACACTTATAATTAGGGTTTATATGATGAGTTATATATATATATATATATATGGTGTACTTATAAGTACGTAAACCCTAACCCTAAATTGACATATTGTACTATATGCATAATTAAATTAACTTTGTGAAGCATATATGTAGACCCAAAAAAAAAAAAAAAAAACTTTGCAACATGAGTTCATGCAGTGCATGTACATGCAGTACATGCACTGCATGAACTTAGGTTGCATGGGTTTATATAAAATAGATATAATAAATATATATATATATATATATATATATATTATATTAAATATATATACCATGTGGAGACGTGTATTTATATACACGTCTCCACTTGGGCACGTGTACTACGTACACGTGCCCAACTGTTTGGCCAGATGCTGCGCGGGAATTCTCCCGCGCGCCACCTGGCCAAACATTATATATTATATAATGTTTAAATAATTTAATAAATTAAATATAATATATATTATATTAAATTAAATATATATTATAATTTAAATGGGTAGCTTCCAGAGGAAGCTACCCATTTCGGTCGAAGATTTATCTCTCTCTCTCTCTCTCTCTCTCTCTCTCTCATTTCTTCTGTCTCTCTCTCTGTCTCTCCGGCGAGCTCTTCCGGCCGGTGTGGTCACCTCTCCCTCTCACCGACTGTCTCTCTCTCTAGCTCACCGACCTTCCCTCTAGCTCTCTCGCTCTCCCTCTCTCACAGCCGGCTCTCTCTCTCTCTCTCTCTCTCTCTCTCTCTCTTTCTCTCTCTTTCTCTCTCTACTGGGACGTCCCTCCGGCAGCGCGAGCAGGCCGTCGGTTCCCTTTCCTCCGGTCCGGTCAGTGGCTCTCTCTCTCTCTCTCTCTCGGTTCAGTCGCCGGTTAACCATTTAGTGTTATATATATGTTCTTAATATTATTTGCACATAAATTTAGTGTTATATATATATATACATTTGCTAACTTTTTTTTTTTTTTCTCCATAATGTATATCTGAATATGCAGGTATATATATATAGAAGGAGTCCTAAATTCATAGGAGATACCTACCGTCGACAGTGAGTAAATTTCCCCTTAAATTTGTATTTCATTTTTTTTTTCAACATGTAAATGAAATACTAACTATATATATATTGTAATAATTTTTATTGTAATAATTTGGACATTTGTTCTTGATTGATAATTGGTTATGTTTTTTGGACTGTGTTATAATTTTTTTTTTCAATTTTGCTGAATTAGTGTAAGCTTAAATTTCTGTTTTTTTTTTTTTTTTTTTTCAATTTTGCTGAATTAGTGTAAGCTTAAATTGCTATAGTTTGTGTTTTTGTTTTTACTATTACTGCATGTATTTTGAAAGCCATGTTCTTTTTTGCCATGTTGTGTTTTTTTTTTGTTTTTAATTTTTTCTGTCCTAAGTTTTTATTTGAGAGGTTATATATATAGATATTTTTGAACGTGTTATTATGGACCACAATGTTTTTTTGTTAGTCAAACAAAATCAATCAATATCCGATATTAGTTTAGCGTTATAAACCAACGATGACACTTTTGAAAATAATAAATGGGACAAACAAATAAAATGGGTACGAATAAAATAAGATAAAAATTAAAATTGACCGTTACACTTTACCCAAAAAAAAAACATTATATATGTTCTAAAAATAAAAACCCTAACCCTAACCCTAAACACTTTACACAAAATTCAAAAAAAAATAACAATTATACACTTCCTAAAAACCCTAACCCTAAACCTTAAACCCTAAACCCTAAACAAACCCTAAACCCTAAAGCCTGAAAAAAAATATCCTACACTTTCTAAAAAAAGAAACCCTAACACTAAAAACAAAAGTCATATCCTTAAACCCTAAACCCTAAACCCTAAAAAAGAAAAATATCCTACACTTTCTAAAAAAAGAAACCCTAACACTAAAAACAGAAATCCTAACCTTAAACCCTATACCCTAAACCCTTAAAAAGAAAATTTCCTACACTTTCTAAAAAAAAAATTCATAACACTACAAACAAAAATCCTAACCTTAAACCCTAAACCCTAAGAAACTAAAACCCTAAACCCTAAACCCTAATCCTAGATCCTTAAAAAAAAAAAAAAAATTCCTACATTTTCTATAACCAAACCCTAACCTTAAACCATAACGAACCCTAAATCCTAAACCCTAACAAAAAAAAATATCATACACTTTCTAAAAAAAGAAACCCTAACACTAAAACCCTAAACCCTAAACCCTAAACCATAAACCCGTATAAAAAAAAAATAAAATAAAACCATAAACCTATACCCTAAACCCTTAAGAAAAAGAAAAAAAACCAAAATCATACATTTTTTTTTTATAAAAAAAAAAAAAAAAAGCCTTAAGAAAAGAAAAAAAAAAAAAACAAAATCCTACACTTTTTTTTTATAAAAAAAAAAAGCCTAACCATAAACCCGAACAAACCCTAACCCTAAACCCTAACAAACCCTAACCCTAAACCCTAAAAAAAAAAAACCTAAACCCTCCTAAACCCTAACAAACCCTAACCCTAAACCCTTAAGAAAAGAAAAGAAAAAATCAAAATCCTACACTTTTTTTTTTTAAAAAAAAAAAGCCTAACCATAAACCCGAACAAACCCTAACCCTAAACCCTAAAAAAAAAAAAAAAACCTAAACCCTCCTAAACCCTAACAAACCCTAACCCTAAACCCTAATCCCTTACAAACCCTAACCCTAAACCCTTAAGAAAAGAAAAGAAAAAAAAAACAAAATTCTGGTTAGGCTTTTTTTTTATAAAAAAAAAAAGCTTAACCATAAACCCGAACAAACCCTAACCCTAAACCCTAACAAACCCTAACCCTAAACCCTAACAAACCCTAACCCTAAACCCTACAAAAAAATAAAAACCTAAACCCTCCTAAACTCTAACCATAAACCCTTTAAAAGGGAAATAAATTCGTACACCCCATGTTGCGTGACATGCTCAACTTTTTTACACGTTTATTTGTTTGACGTATGATTTGTCTTGTCCTCTTAACCCTATACAGAGGAATATGGACAAGTCTTGGATGTCAGCACCTAGGGGTACGACAACGTATAACGACGGGTGTAGGGCGTTTGTGACATTTGCCGTTCGTAACTGTACGGCCGGCGATGGAAAAATTTACTGCCCATGCAAGTATTGTCGAAATAACCAGCGTCACACTCCTGAGTACGTTCTTGCCCACCTGACTGGAGGTCGGGGGATGAATCCGGGATACAATTTGTGGTATATGCACGGTGAGACTACGACTGGTTCCGCTATTCCTAGTCAGTGTTCGAGTCATCACAGTGGCACGGAGGCCGCTGACCGTAGCACTGAACATGGTGATCATGTCACAGAACATGAGGGTGTCGCCGTGGAACAGGATGATAACATGCACGCCATGTTGCGTGACGCCTTCGGCGTGCACGATGTTCCTGAAGGGGTCAGTACTCTTCCGCAACAAGTTGATGAAGATACCTCGTGCGGGGACGCATTGAAGTACCAAGAGCTGTTAAAGACTGCCGAGAAGCCCCTTCACCCTGGTACGAAGCACAGTAAATTGAGTGCTACTGTACACATGTACAACTTGAAGTGCGTTGAAGGTATTAGTAACAAGATATTTTCAGACATTCTCGAATTCATCAATCAGTTGTTGCCTCCTTGCGATGAGGCATTGCCAGATAACACGTATGAGGCGAAAAAGTTCCTAAGTGGCATGGGTCTGGGGTATGAGAAGATTCCGGCGTGCCGTAATGACTGTATGTTATTCTGGAAAGACAATAAAGAATTAGATTCATGTACCGTATGTGGAGAGTCTAAGTGGAGGGCTGATACACATGTAGATGATGATGGTGAGATCATATCAGCGAGAAAAAAACGCCCGGTGAAGATCTTGAGGTGGTTTCCACTCATCCCACGGTTGCAGAGGTTATTCATGTCTGAGCATACTGCGCCCCATATGAGATGGCATGCAGAAGGCCGCACTAGGGATGGCGTATTGAGGCACCCGGCCGACGGTGAGGCATGGAGATCGTTTGACATTTTACACCCAGATTTTATGGCAGAGAGTAGGAACGTCCGGCTTGGTTTGACAGCAGATGGATTTAATCCATTTGGGAACATGAGCACATCCCACAGCACATGGCCCGTAATGCTTGTGCCGTACAATTTGCCACCTTGGATGTGCATGAAACAGTCGTCCTTCATCCTTTCCATGGTTATCCCTGGACCGAGCTCACCAGGTATGGATATTGATGTTTACCTTCAGCCATTGATTGATGAGTTGCTGGAACTGTGGAATGTAGGGGTACGAACATTCGATGCTTCAAAGAAGGAAAATTTTATTATGCGATCTCAGTTGATGTGGACGATAAACGACTTGCCAGCGTATGCAGATTTATCTGGTTGGCCTAACAGGGGTGCGAAGGCATGTCCTTGCTGTATGCAATCGACGCGTTCTATACGCTTAAAGAACGGATGCAAATTTTGCTATATGGGGCACAGGAGATATCTGCCGCCTGAACATCTGTGGCGGCTTAATAGGAGGACATTTGACGGTACTGAAGAATTTGACAGCGCCCCGATTGTGCCATGCGGATACGAGGTTCTCCAACAGTTGGACGGAGTTGCGTTTGGGGATGAGACCGCGGGTAAGAAGAAGAAACGGAAGAAGCGGAAGAAGGGTGCAGGGAGTTCCGATGTTATATGGAAGAAGAAAAGTATATTTTTCAGATTGCCGTATTGGGAAGACAATTTACTTCGGCACAATCTTGATGTTATGCACATAGAGAAAAATGTCATGGACAATATACTTGGCACTATTTTGGATATAAAAGGGAAAACGAAGGACAACTTGGCAGCTCGGCTGGACTTGCAGGAAATGGGGTTGAGACCTAAGTTGCATCCGTTCACGGCCGCCAATGGTAAAACGTATATTCCCGCTGCCTGTCACACCATGACTAGAGAGGACAAAGAAAGTTTTCTGAAGGTTCTTCGAAATGTGAGGGTCCCGGACGGATACGCCTCGAACATTTCACGATGTGTTCGGCTGAAGGACCGTACAATTTCCGGGTTGAAGAGCCACGATAGCCACATACTGATGCAACAACTTCTTCCAATTGCACTGCGTAAGTCATTGCCTGATAAAGTTGTTAGACCTCTTGTGGAGATTTCGGCATTTTTTAGAGGCATATGCTCAACAAAGCTATCACAAGAAGATATGGACCGACTGCAGGGTGACGTCTGTATCACTTTGTGCAAACTAGAACAGATATTCCCTCCAGGGTTTTTTACGAGCATGGTCCACTTGGTCGTGCATCTTGTGCGCGAGTGTAGACTCGGCGGACCCGTGCAGTATAGATGGATGTACCCGGCAGAGAGGTAAAATTCGGCGTAATATGTAAATATATAATTTGATTTAAATGTAACCATAATTGACGACAATTAAATTGTCGTGTATGTGTGTACACCAGGAGTCTGGGGCATTTCAAGTCTACTGTGCGCAATAAAGCGGCTCCTGAGGGGTGCATTGCGGAGGGGTACATAGCGACCGAGCTGGTAACGTTCTGTTCAAGGTATTTGAATAACGCACCAACATTCCACAACAGACCTCAGAGGAATCCTGATGGATCCAAGGGGGCGGGCACGCGTGTTACCCTGAACCGGTTGATAATGCACCAGATTCATCGTTATATTGTGTTCAACTCTGAAGAGTTTCACAATTTGCGGACGTAAGTAGTGTTTATATATTTAACAGAATTCGAATAACGCAATTAATTGATTTTACTACATAATTGTATACGCTGAATGTAGGATGCACAAAGACGCGCTTAGGCGATCATGCACTAGAGGTCGCATTACGGAGGCTCTTATTGAAGCAGAACATCATGAGCAGTTCTGCGAATGGTACCCTGCATATGTAAGGAAATAGTTGTAATTTTTAAGTTGGATAAATTTATGCGGGTTCAATATAATTACCCAATACACGTGTTTAATATTTGTAATTATAACATAGGTCGATGGCCTTGACGATCAACGTAGGGAGGAATTGGGCCACAACTTGGTTATGCGTTGTAGAGGGCTGAAGGAGACAGCGGTCAAGTACAACAGGTACGTGGTAAATGGGAAATTGTTTCGCACGCTTGCCCATGATGTGGGAAGGAGGACTCAGAACAGCGGCGTATGTGTTCCTACCGTTGAAGGCGAAACGTACTACGGGCAGTTAACCGATATAGTTGAGGTCGAGTACTATGACAGGACTACGTACGTCCTATTTAAGTGCAATTGGGCAGACCCCACGATGGAAAGAGGATTCACAATAGACGAGTATGGCCTAGTGTTTGTCAACTTCAATCACCTCGTCCACAGGGGAGAACTGATTCAGGACGAGCCGTACGTGCTTACATCTCAGGTGGATCAAGTATTCTACGTCGAAGATGGAAGGAACCCAAATTGGGTTTGTGCGGTTAGGACCAAACCGCGCAACGTGTACGACATTGGCCAGGGGGATGGGAGTAATGAGGATGGTACAACCTACCATGAATGCGTACCGCTCGTACTAGCCACTGATGACCTACCCGATACGAATGATGAATTCGAGTACGACAGGCCTGACATTGATCCGATTGAAGCTCCCGTGATACAATGATTGATGTATTTCTTGTGAGTGTAATTAGCTTGAACTCAACACACTTGACTGATATATATATTGTTTGTACAATTCGCTTGAACTGAATACGAATTTCTATTATTTGCATAAATTTCGTTGTATAATTTGCATATTCATTAAAAATATATTACAAAAAATATTCTAAATAATTTGTCTACATTTGTTCGCAGGTATTGATGGACCAGGGACGCCATCCTTATGCATATCGGGCACCTCGCCCACCCGTGCCCCCCATGACCACGCCCACTGATTCTACGCCAGTATATACTGCGGCGTGGCCACACCACCCAGACGGGGCTTATAGACCATTGTTGCCGGGTATGGTGGCCGTGCCCACGTCAGATCACGGGCAGACCAGCACAGCTGGACCTTGCAGCTCTCCATTGTCGGAGCCGCCGACATTATCTCAGTTAGGGTTCACCCAACCGGGTAACGCCTATCGATGGTGGATGCGAGAGGGGATGGGGCCACAGGGTTATGCGCCGTACTTTCCGTATACGTATAGTGTACCGTCGACATGTAACCCTGATAGTGAGACGCAGGATTGTCGATTTCCACTGTCACAGACCGGGGAGATGCAGATGGCGGCTGTGGGGTTGGGACAGATACCGGCACAGGCGGCGATGCAGAGCCAGATTTTGGGGCCGAGACAGATGCCAGCATCGGGGGCGAGTCAGGGCCCGGGGCATGTAGAGAGGCAGATGCCGTTACCTGGTGAGAGCCAGATGCCACTTTCCGGTGAGAGTCAGATGCCGCTTTCCGGTGAGAGTCAGATGCCAGATGTGGGGGGGAGCCAGACTACCCATGAGGAGGACGTTGCGATGTTGGGTACCGATCAGTTGGCCCCCGGTAGCCCCCAGGGTATAGATTCAGATGATGATCAGCATCCTCCACCAGCCGGAGAGGTTGGCGAGGAGGTTGCAGGCGACCCAGCGACGCAGCACATAGGGACTGGGCAGATTATGTTGATGGGTAAGTACATATGTAGACATCCTTAAAACTCATATTATGTTACCAAAATATTTTTTTTGGTTTGGAAAAAAATAACTATTTGATTACATTTTGTTTATATATGTGTGTGTGTGTGTGTTATTTAGTGTTAACCAATTAAATTAATGTTGAATATATTTTTTCATTAGGGTACAACCCAGACGGGACCATTTATTATGAGGTGATTGACGACCCAGCGAGAAACTGGGTGCTCCCGAGGGGGAAGAAGGTTGTATTGCAGTACAATGCTGCTATACAACCTGTAGGACGAGCCTGCAATCGTTTTCGGCGGGAAGTGGGCAAGATGATCAGGAGTGGGTCCTACATACACATGCGGGACGAATGGGCGAGGGTAAATAGGCAGATTAAGCAGGCAATGTGGAACGCACTGATGGTATGTTTATGAATATAATTTACTTATTTATTTGAATTAAACTTGAGCTTAATGTTTAGGTTGAAGTTTTTAAACCTATAATGCTTTGATTGAAATGTGCAGGAGGAGTTCTATCTACCTGTATCAGTTGACATGCGCAGGGCACAACAGGAGGCGTGGAATGATATTGGACGTAAGCACCGCTCGTGGAAGTCGAGGTTCAAAACCCAACTACGAATTGGAGACGGTGACACGCCCGAGAGTATCCGTGCGAGAATGCCGGAGAAATTTTTTGAGCAGTATGATGCAGAAGATGTAGAATTCCTGCTGAGAGATTGGTGCAGAGAGCATAAAATCGTATGTAGGCCAAAAAATTGTCAACTATTTTTTAATAACAGTTCATTTAATTTTAGTTTTAATTTAAGTGTGTCAATTGTTACATGTTTATTTTCATGTTCAATGCGTAGGCAACCTCTGAACGGATGAAGAGGTTGCAGGAGCGGAATGACCTACCCCATTGTGCGGGATCTAAAAGTTATGCCAGATTTAATCACGAGGAGGTAATTAAATATATATGTTTATGTTTTTAATATTTGTTGGTAATTGTTTTTCTTTTTCTTTTTCTTTAAACTATTTTTATCGCTATCTGTTTGTTATATATGTCAACTGCATGACGACAGACATGTACATCTGGCACGCCCCCCACTCGCGCCGCGTCGTTCGTGAAGACCCACACAAGGAAGGACGGCACTTTCGTGAACGACCGTACACGGGTCTTATGCGTATGCTACTGATTTAGTTTACTAATATTTTTAAATTATGTGTGATATGTCATTATTCAATATATGACTTTTTCATGTTGACGACGTACAAGAGAGGATGACGCAGAGTTTAGCCAGTGATCCAGCCGCCACGCAAAGCGTCTCCGCAGACACGGTGCGTTGGGCACCGAACGACGCTTACGAACAGGCGATTGGGAGGCCTGAGTATGCAGGGAGGGTTCGGCAGGTTGGGCCGAACGTCACACCTGTTCGAGGGACATGTTTTTCATATAGGCCTCGGTCACAGGGGGGACCATCTCAGGGGACGTCTCGGGATTGGGCCGAACAGTCTCGGAAGATGGAAGAGATGCAAGCGGAGCTACTTGCTGAGCGAGCGAGGAATGACCGGTTGGAGCAGCGCGTGCAACAGTTCGACGGCATAGAGCAGCGCTTGCGAGAGATGGAGGTCTTCATGTCCTCCATGGCAGTACCAGCACCATGTGTTGGTAATCAGTCTTCTCCTGCACACGTAGGTAGTACGTCGTCCGTTGGTAGTGCATCTGCAGGTATGATTTATATTGTGTATAGGACAAAATTAATTTCAATTTGTTTTCATTACCCCTTTAATTTTGCAAGTAATATTATATACTTTAATTGTCTATATTATTTGCAGGTAATTCGACAACGGTTGGTACGTTGTCGCCTGTTGGACGACAGCTGAGCCAGCACTCCACTGTCGCTACACCTTCGCCCGCTACACCATTCATTGCGCAGCAATCGCCGGTGGGAGAGAACACGCCTGGGACGGTACCTCGTGATTCGCAGAGACGCCTTTCAGATTTGTAGATATTTTGTGTAATTATTTTTTGTTCGTAAATATTTGCTTGTTAACGAATATGTTATTAATTATTTGTTTGTGTAGTATGATTTCGTGTTGGTTTTGGGTAAAATAAATGCTGCGTTATTTGTGGTCGAAAATTACAAAATTTGAAAAATTCAAAAAAAAATTTAATTAACCCAAATAAATTTTATAAAACAATAAAAAAATTATTTTTTTAAAAAAAAAAACTAAATTCAGTTTTTTATTTAATTAAAATTTTTATTTAATTATTTAATTGTATTAATCCTTATTAAATTTAACGCTTTTACCTAATTATGTACTTATCATAATAATAATAATAATATTGGACTATAGGAGTACTACGGTTTTAAAGGAAACCGCTTAATTAAAAAATAATAATCATCGTTATTAAATTTAACGCTTTTACCTAATTATTTACTAATCATTTTACAATTTTACCCTTCTAAAGAGCTTTCTGGGTAGCTCGATTTTTAAAAGTATGTTTGAGTTTACGATTTCAACAAGTGCGTTTTTAAAATAATGATTTTAAGAATTCGTTTGAGTTTGCAATTTTAAAATGTGTGATTTTCAAATATGCGATTTGAAAAAATAATTTTGAAAAATGTAGTTAAGCGTTTAGCACAATTGCAGTTTGGCCTTTAAAATCGCATGTTAGCTTTTAAAATTCTGCATTTTTAAAAAAACATCCTCTTGGCCTTAGTTACGATTTGAAAACGTAGAAAATTGCTTTTTCAAATCGCAATTTTTAAAAAACGTAATTTGCAAATGATTCATTTTCTGCAATTTGGTTTAAAATTCCATTTTCTGTCTACAAAATCTCAATGCTAAACACACCCTAAAATGTGGGATTTAAAAAAATAATTTTTAAAAACACAATTAAATGTTTGGCAAAATCACAGTTTAACCCTTAAAATCGCATATTAACCTTTAAAATTCTATGTTTTCAAAAAAACACTACATTGCTTGCCATTCAAAAAAAACATTTTTTTTGCATTAATCGTTTTTTAAAAACGACTCCAACCAATTTGAAATGTTTTTGCAAAAACGGCTCAAACTGTTTTGAGCCGCTTTAGTAAAAACGTTTGAAACCGGTCGGAGTCGTTTTTAAAAAACGGTTCAAACCGATTTGAGCCATTTTGTATCATGCTTTCCCACTTTCCAACTACCACTCCTAAAAAATGGCAACCAGCAATTCACCCCTTCGTTTTCCCATAGCAATACAACATATCCTCTAAAACCAACAAGTGAAAACCTTGATTAGATTACTTATAAATAAATAAAGAGAGAGAGAGAGAGAGAGAGAAGAAAACCTTGATTAGAAGTAATGTATGTATATGCATGCTAGATGAATCCGAAAGGCGAAAATGACATAGCCCTAATCGTTTGGACAATTCAACTCCAAATCTATCTTGAAAGAACAATACACTAAAAGCCTTCACTGAAATCAGAAAATGCCTCCATGTCACAGAAAACGTGCCCCCATTGATTGGTATTCTTAGACCAAGCAAAGCAACCATAAATCTATTAGTTTGGTCCTAGCTGTCTCTGTTATTCTATATCCATACAATAAACTCGACTTTAATAAATCAACCAAGAGATTTAAACATCCAACGAGCTCGAAACTACTGATACCAAAAGAAAAATAGAAACTTAAATCCATTCAAATCGAAAGCGATCTTTATATAACAATCAAAATGCACTGATGACGCTCTGAAAACGCTGTGAAACAATCAAAACATTCACATGACTTGTAAAACCTACGAAAGTCAACAATGGGCATTGAACTACCCACCATGTTAGTGTTAAAGTGTCCCACATTGTTCAGAAATCCTTGTCTTGTAGACTTTATAAGCCATGGATACCCCTTCTCTCTCAAGACGTCTTTTGAGAGTGAGTAAAGCCTATGGACTTTTACATGGTATCAGAGCAGGTTCCTTTGACAATGATGGGTCTTTCCCTCCCGTTGTTAAACACGTGTTTGGCCAAAGATGCCACACGTGAGGAGGCATGTTAAAGTATCCTACATTGCTCAGAGATCATTGTCTTGTAGACTTTATAAGCCATGGATACCCCTTCTCTCAAGGCGTCTTTTGAGAGTGAGTAAGGCCAATGGACTTTTACAGTTAGAGTGGCACATCATGGTTTTTGAGGTTCAAAATTCATGTAATAGCAGCAGCAACAACAATAAATCACATTTAAGCTAATAATTGTTACATATTTTAATTTTTCTTTTAGAACACATCTCTTAGTTTACTTCTAGGCTTTGCAGCCATGTGAGATTGTGAATGCATTTTCTTCAATAGTCGATGATTATTAAATAAATGGGTTTTACATTCTCTTGAAAATTGTGATCGATCGTGGTACGACCAATATGATCGGTCGTGGTACGATCTATGTGATTGATCATGGTACGATCTATGTGATGGAATGTGGTACTATCATGTGATCCATCGTGGTACGATCTAAGTGTGATCGATCGTGGTACGATCAATGTAATCTGTTGTGGTACGATCTATGTAACGGAACGTGGTACGATTTATGTGATTGATCATGGTACGATCTATATGATTGATCATGATAGGATCTAAGTGTAATCGATCGTGGTACGATCTATGTGATTGATCGTGGTACAATCATGTGTGATCGATCATGCTACGATCTATGTGTGATCGATCGTGGTACGATCAATGTGATCAATTGTGGTATGATCTAAGTGTGATCGATCGTGGTACGATCTATGTGATCGATCGTAGTACGATAAGTGTGATCGATCGTGGTACAATCTATGTAATGGAACGTGGTACGATCATGTGATCGATCGTGGTACGATCATGTGATCGATCGTGGTACGATCATGTGATCGATCGTGGTACGATCTATGTGATCGATCGTGGTATGATCATGTGTGATCGATCGTTGTACGATCATATGTGATCGATCATGATACGATCTATGTAATCAATCGTGGTAGGATTTAAGTGTGATCGATTGTGGTACAATCAATGTGATCAATCGTGGTAGGATTTAAGTGTGATCGATTGTGGTACAATCAATGTGATCAATCGTGGTATGATCTAAGTGTAATCGATCGTGGTACGATCTATGTGATCGATCGTGATTGGATCTAAGTGTAATCGATCGTGGTACGATCTAAGTGTGATCGATCGTAGTACGATCAATGTGACCAGTTGTGGTACGATCTATGTGAGACTTTTTTTTTGTTTAAACAGCTCCAATTTGAGACTTTTTTTTGTTTAAACGGCTACAATTAGAGCCGTTTTGATCAAAATGATTCCATTTTGAACCATTTTTGTTAAAACAAATCAAATTAGAGTCGCTTTAAAAACAGCTCTAATTTGAGCTGTTTTCGAAAAACCGCTCTAATTAGAGCAAGTTTTTTAAAACGGCTCTAATTAGAGCTACTTTTGTTAAAATGGCTCAAACTAATTTGAGCCGTTTTTATTAAAACGGCACAAAATTAATCAGAGTCGTTTAAAAAAAGCACCTCAAATTAGAGCCATTTGTTTATTATTATTATTTTATAAATGGCTCAAATTAGAGCCGTTTTAACTAAAACGGCTCTAATTAGAGACGCTTTGTTAAAACGGATCTAATTAGTGCCGTTTTAGTTAAAAACGACTCAAATTATAGCCGTTTTGTTAAAACAGCTCCAACAAAAACGGCTCAAAAAGCCTTTTCTTTTTGTAGTGACAATCGATTAGAAGGCTTAGTAACTGAATCATTTGGTGAACTTGTAAGCTTGAAATTCTTAAATCTTTTCAGTAACAATTTATCCGGAGAGGTTCTCGCATCCTTAAAAGTATGTTCAATAGCTCAAATATCTAAATGTGTCTTTCAATAGACTACAAGGAAAAATTCTTATTGGAGGACCATTTGTACACTTCGTCGCTGCGTCTTTTATGGCAAATAATAGACGTTGTGGTGCTCCCTGACTATAAGTTCCCCCATGTAAAGAAGGTGTATACTAAAGTATTGTTGTGGAATGATTTGATGTCTCCATCTTTGGCATCACCAAGCTAATGTTCCAGAACTAGTTACCAAATGTCAGTTGCAAACTAGCAATGAAGCAAATACTGGTCCACTGTTGAACACTTCTCTTAGACACAACACTAATTTATTAATCAAAATCCTTTATATCAGAATTCTCCAATGATACGGGCCAGTTTTATCAGTGTTTTGTTAGACTCGTTTTACTTAAAAAAAATCATATCTTCTGTTTCTCACATCGGATTGAGACAAACTTAGTGGCATTGGAAAGCTTATTCAGAGGGATACAATTTTGTATTTCATAAACATTTCGTAATTCCAACGGCAAAAGTTGTAGTTTTGTATTATTTGTACTGCAAAGTGTTTTTGTTTTTGTTTTTTTTTATTGTTTTTTAGGGTTTCAAATTTATACTCTATATAAGCCTATTAAGATGGCTTTAGCCTCCAACTTATGTATTTTATCAGTTTATCAATATGAAACATTCAATGAGTGATTTTCTATCCATTTTGCCTCGATTTCTTGATAGAGTCATGGTTCGAGAAGAGTTTTGATTCTATTGTTGTTTGATATTGCGAACCCACTACACTACCCTGCATCAGTTGGTATCAGAGCTTAATTAGTGTCTTCTTGGGGTGATTTTTTATTTTTTTTCATTTTCATGACTGGTGACCTTGGTCATGGTTGGTGTAGACAGGATCCAAATGAGGAAGTCTCCTAACATGAATGCAATGTACAAGACGTGATAATTGAAGAATTACAGAGGCAGGTTGTGGAGTTAACCTAGCATCTAGCGGTGCAAAACATTGAGATGTATCGTGATATTGACGGTTGCGATTCATAATCCAATTTTGAAAGCCCGTCTCACAATCCTATTCTAGTTCGGGAACAGCATGGTCGAGATAAAGAGTTTATTGATGGAAAGTTTCAACATGGAGAAGACGTTGAAGATCATTCTTAATGTTTTGTAGATTAGAATTCTCCAGCAACTTATGATACATATATCAATAATGAAAATCTTATAGAGGTAAGTTTTTTGTCATATGGTCAAGAGGATGAACAAAAAGTGGATAATCATGAGTTTAATGAAAGTCCAAAGAATGAAATATTTCAATGGGGTCTTCAGAAAATTAATTTATGTTGCTTTTCTTGGGATTGAAAATTTTCTGTCAAATTTTCCTAAAGAAAATCTTGACATTTGTTTTAGCATGTTGGAAGAAATTTTGATTTTTCGTGGTCAAGAAGGAATTGAAATTTTTTGGAAAAAATTTACGAAGAGTGAATTTGATGGAGATCTTATGGAGGTTCTTTGTCATATGATAAAGAGGAAGAATCTGTAGTAGATTGGGCTTCTCCACTACTCTATGACATCTATACTAATAAAGAAGAACCATTGGAAAATGTAATCTCTCGGATAATATTGACAATTTTGTTGATGAGAGTTCTATACATAATGTGCTTGATGAAAGCCCTAAAAGTAAAGTCTTTGATTTGGATGTTAACAAAGTTGATTTCCATGAGATAGAAAACATTTTATCAAATTTCCTTGATGCAGAGATTTTTTTATGAGAGTTATGTACATCTCATGCTTGATGAAAGCCCTAAAAGTGAAGTATTTGATTTGGATGTTAACGAAGTTGATTTTTTTGGGATAGAAAATATTTTATCAAATTCTCTTGATGTTAATGTTTTTGATGATTTTTATACGTAGAAGAATTTTATGTTTAAAAGTGAAGAAATCATTGATCCCTTTTGGGAGATATTAATGGCGCATGAATGAGAGAAGACGAGTGACAATTGTGTGAAGTTAGAGTTCTTTGAATCTAGTGCAAAAAGTTTTCAAGTTGACCATTGTAGTCTTGTGATGATTAGTGAAGTATTATTTCTCGTGGGATGTTACGTTATTTTGCTTTTGAAGACAAAGGAATAGAATAAATTGATTGACATACGAATGATCAGGACAAAAATATCTGAATAGAATGACATAATAATCACCAAATAGAGCACGAGCAAGGCTAGTATTTTCCATATACTCCCATACACCAATAATAATATCCCCTTCAATACAACATCCATGAAGCTTAATTCACAAGATTTGGATGTTGCAAACAAGAAATCATGCCTATCTCATTTAAAAAAAAATCACGATTTCCTTGTTTCGATTTATGCTCCGTTTGTTTCGGTGTAAAATGGTTTCCGTCATAAAATAGTTTCAGGGAAATTATTTTTCAGAAAAATATTTTCCGTCTAAATCATTTTTCGGTGTTTGGCGCGTACGGAAAATTACAAATATTTTTTATATTTTAATTTAATCATATAATTTAAAAAAATTAAATTTTATTCACAAAATAAAAAAATATTAACATAAAATAATATAAAAATATTTTTTTTTATATTTGGCATATACAAATTCCGGCAAAGTTGCTGGAATCCGGCCATTTTCGCTGGATTCCGGCGATCTTAGCAGGGATCCGGCACAAAACGGCTGGATCCCGGCTAGTTGACCGGAAGCCGGCCGTCCTGGCCAGTTTCCGGCCAGAACAGCCGGATCCAGCCAGATGCCGGGGGTTCGGCCGTTCTGGCCGGATCCGTCCAGGATCCCGACCAATATCCCGGCTAGACGGCTGGAGATCCGGCCAGAACAGCCGGATCCGTCCAGGATTCCGGCCAGATGGCCGGATCTCCGGCGTTCTGGCCGGGATCCTGCGATATAGCCGGAATCTGGCATGGTATCCCTGGAATCCGACGACATCTGCTGGACGTCGCCGGATTCCAGCTTAATTTGTCGAATTCTGGCACTGACCAGAGTCGGAATCTGACTTGTCGAAATTTGGCAATAGTCAACTACTTGAACGTAAAAGTCGACTGCATTGTTTAAAAGAGAGTCGACTGTATCTACCATCTACGGAAAATGATTTACGCTTTTAAAAAGTGTAAATCATTTTTCGAAATTTATTAAGCATTTTTTGTCAAACGGAAATCATTTTCCGATTGACCATTATTTTCGCCCCTACCAAACACCGAAAAATACCGAAACCATTTTCCAGAAATCATTTTACGCCGAAACAAACGGAGCATTAGATGAAAGCTACATAAATTACTAAGACAGTAGCATCATCAGGTAATTGACCCTGCACCCAACATTTATTGAGATGAGAACAAAAATCCATATACTCAAATAAGAGTTTGTTGCAGTACCTTCAACACTCGACCATACCCATCTTCTCCAATTTTGTTGCCATAATCAAAGCCATTAGTACCTGTCTGCAAATCTAGCCCTTGAACATCAAACGCTTGTTGTCATTGTCTGTTTGCTTATACAACCAATTACTCGCCTCCTTTCCCCCCTCACTTAAATGAAGACTTTTGTTTTAAGAGTTGAAGTCTACATGGAATTCGTTAAGAAACTTGAACTCAACGATGACCCGGATCAACTTTACGACTTCGTGGTCTGCTTCTCGTCACAATTTTTTCCATTATATATATTAACGAACTTCATTTATAACTCTTGATGTTTCAACACTTTCGAAAAAAAGGGTACTCAAATTTTAAAAAATATCAATTTATGGTATTTATCTTTCAATTTTTTTTTCAATTTTAACTATTCGTTAAAATTTTCTGTTAAATTCTATTAAAATTCTCAAAATATCCACCATTTTTTTAAGAAAAAAAAATTGCTAAGATTTAGGTATTGGTTAGAATTTAACAGAATTTGCAAAAATATCCATGTATGAATCTTTGAAAAAAATTATAATTTTTTTATAAAAAATAAACACATGGGTATTTTGGAATTTTTGATATGATTTAATGAAAAATTCTAACGGAGGGTTAAAATTGAAAAAAAAAAAAAATAATGAAAAATTGATACTCTAGATAGACACTTTTTAAAATTTTGGTACCTTTTTTTTAAATGATAAAAAATTAGAAATTATAAATGAAGTGTTCCTTTTTCTTTTTTCTTTTTTCTTTTTTCTTTTTCTTTCTTTCTTTTTTTTTTTTTTTTTTGTACTTCTTGTTTTGTAATATGTATAAGGATACTGTTTTTTAGGTTCAATGTAAGTGATGCGCAAATGCATTTACTCTGACTTGTTCACTCAAGGGTATCAAAATGAAGGTTCGCTTTAATCTTATTTTTCTATGATTTATTTATTACTTTATTCATTTATTTGGTTTATAATTTTTGAATTTTAGTGCCCCAATTACCATAACAAACAAAAATGGATAATAAAGCCATCTAAGACTGCGGATGAAGCATTTATTGGTGAAGAGGTTATTGGAGAGAAGTTTGCAAACCTCATGAAACTTAGTTGTTTTGGAGTCAAACCAACTGGATTTGTGTTTGGCAGAGGCTGGAAAATAACAGCGGTAGCAATTTTATTTCTCTTTTTCATAGCTAAGTTTCAAAAATTTAAAGAATTTATTCATATTATTTATTTTTTATGCATTTATTTCTCAGGTTAATGACGCTATCTTTGTGGATCCTGATCTGTCTACTGCATCTATCTGCAAGCTTTATTGAGAATTAGTCTACTAGTTTTTTTTTAAGTGTAGGTGAGCTCTTTGCTCGGATGATATTTTATTTGAGTAATTCTAAAACATAGTTAGACTCTAATCCTCCTTATAACATTACTCGTTTTATTTTATTTGTAATGGAAGTTGGGTATCAATTGGAATTATGTTTTATATTTTTTATTATATTTTAAGTTTGTTTTGTTATAATTTTTAATTAAATCGCACCTCAAACGGAATTTAGATATATATTTATCATTACTCTGTCAGCGGATTAATTAGACCTCGCCAAATATGTTGTAGTCCGTGCTACAAACAAGTACAATACAGTAAAAAATGTGGGAGCTTAATATCAAGAAAAATTGTATGTAAGTTTTATTTGCAAAATAGAATTAGAAATGGTAGCATGAAACTATATATTCGACTTTCTCATATGTAAATTGAATTTAAAATCATTGTATACAAAATATTTTCTTAATTAAAAAAAGGGACATCTCAGTTTTCATCTTGCGACAAATAAATTGACTTAATTGAGCCTTCAAATTTTTCGTCAATCCCTTTAGGAAGAGATGCCGACTGACATTTTGTCCATGTTAGACTTACAAAAACATTCAATGTGTATCCAAGATATCCTATTCTTTAAGCTAATCACAAGAAAAAAAGGTTGAGAACATCCATTAATTCAAAAGCTAATCACATGAAAAATAGGCCGGTTGAGATTGAACATCCATTAATTCAACAGCTAATCATATGAAAAATAGGTTGAGAACATCTATTAATTCAACTCAAGGAGACACAACATCAATAACTCCACGGCCACATACATACTACATTATATATCCCTTCGAATTAACTTCGAATATTCTGAAATAGTAGTATTGCTAGTTACTAAAATTGAAAAATAGACATGACAAAATTTTTTATGTAAGACAAGTCAATGAATGACTCGATAAATCTTATCAGACATTTACAATATTTATTTAAAATTAAAAACAAACATCAGTAGAGTCGAGTCAAACGATTCTATTAGACGATTCAAAAGTCATAATACCGTGAGACAAATACAAAAAAAATATGCATTTCTAAAAGGTACTTTTTTTAAGAATCTTTTCATATGCACATGAATTCTCTAGAGTTCTTGATATCATCATACTTTGGGCAATGCAGATCCTTTTACATAATGGAAGCTCTCTAATATTTCTGCATTCTTCGAAAAATACTTTGTTAGAGTCTTTTCTTCTGCTAATCCTTTAAAATTTTCAATCTTGATAGTCTTTACACAATGCCGCCAACAGAGAACCGGAAGAAGTTTGCAACAACTAGGATTTTTCAAGTTGTAAATAGGATTTTCGTATGAGAACTGTAATATAAGCACATAGTTAGGAACTTTGTCAGAAATGCCAGAAAGAAGGCATCAATCTACTTTAGGCCCGAAAGAAAAAAGATGTTAGAAACTTAACATATATATATATATATATATATATATATATATATATATATATATATATATTTGCAGTACCTTGAAAGATATACTGTCAATTGTCTCCTGGTACCGCCATTCTATAAAGAGAACCTCTAGAAGAGGACAAATCCACAACAAGACATCCACAAGTTCGTGGATTTGTCTTGTACGTATAGAACATGCTTTCAACTTTAACTGCTTAACATTATATAATGGGAATGTTTTTTGCAGTAATCACACTCTTTACAAAATAAACAAAAACATGTGTTAGATTGTTATAATATGTGCTAATAATTGGTGTACAAAGTAACAAATAAAAAAGAATAAAATAAAATAAACTAGAATACCTTGGCATCGAAATAACTCCAAGTCAATAATTTCGGTTGACTTAACTTTGCAAGGAATTCAATCATTTCAGCATCCAAATCAGTATCGCCCGTAAAGATGAGACTAACTTCCGATGGACTTGAAGAATTTAAAGAAAAAGATATAACCTCACCATAATACTCGAGTCTATGTAAGTTAGGAGTAACAATGTCAACTTCAACTAGCCTGTGACAACTAATGAAGGTCAAATTCTTCATACAATTACTTGAAATCTTAATCCTTTCCAACATACTACAATTTGCTAGGTCCAAGCAATCAATTAGTGGATATTTAGAAAGAAATTCATGCAACCATTTGTCAGTAATGTTGCATGAATATAATACTAACTTCTTTAGATTTTCGCACTGGCCTAGGTTGATTTGGCATGGTATCCTAAGCTTGAAAACTAAAGATTCAAGATTTGATGCTTCGATCTCAACACTCTCAAGTTGAGGATTTCGTAGCAGCTCAATGGACATGAGTTTAGGAAGACCTGACACCTGTATACATTTCAACCCATAACAATATTCAAATGTCATCTCTTCCATATTAGGACAACCATCGATTAGAGTTTGGACAACTTGGTTCTCCGCATTAATATTCAAAACAAACTTTTTCAAAGAGGGTAAGTTAATATCCCTGTAAAATGGCTTCAACTTACACTTGCACAACCTCAGCTCAGTTATTGATTTTGCTACGAGAACCCTGTCAGGCAACTCATACTTCTTCTTAGGCAACTCATATCTCTTTTGATGGATCCATAAGTCAAGATTCAACTCTTTTACATCGCATTCAATTGCATAGTCAATCCAACGGTTCACAATAGTACAATCTGATTCATCCAACATCATGTGAAGCCTAAACTTGTTTATACTTAGCCTTTGCCTATGGCGGCCTCGTAAAGATCTCTCCACCAAACTTTTGAACTCATCTTTCTTTCTCTGGATTTCTTCTTCTTTCTCGTTGGGTGGAACCTTCCGCAGATTATTAATAAAGAGGTGTTGCACAAATTCTGGAATGGGGAATAAAGTCCAGACCTTTTCCCATCTCTTGGACAATACACTAAGTTGAAGTAATTGTTTCGTGGGAATGAAGGATACAATGTGCTCTAGAATAGGGTCTGGCAATTCGGATATCCGGTCGATTTTGTGCTCCATTAGATTGAAAAATTCCTCCAAACTAGCATAAACGTCCTAGAACCATAATTTAATTAGCTCAAAGCAATCCTTTTTTAACAAAAACTATCAATAATACTAGTTTTTTTTTTTAATGTCCGGAAAAGAAAAAAAAAACAACAAACAGGCTAAGAGCAAAAAATTGGGAGCAGAAAAGAGAAGCTATTATTCAGAACTAGATAAATTCATAGCCATGGGAAGACCAACCTTCAGCTAGCGTACCACGTTGGGCTCGTCGGGGGGTTCAACCGGAGCTTGTAGGGGCTGGACCTCAGGAGACACGACGGCAACACAAATTTGTGAGCTTGTGAGAACGTACAAGTGGGAATTGTTTTCTTAGGAATCCCTATAATTCTATCAAGCCTGGCGGTGAAGGATTCGTAACAGATGCAAAATAGGACTATAGGAGTACTACGGTTTTATAGGAAACTGCTTAATTAATAATATATATATATATATATATATATATATATATATATATATATATATATATATTATTAATTAAGCAGTTTCCTATAAAACCGTAGTACTATATATATATATATATATATATATATATAAATAAAGCATCCCTATTAAATTTAACGCCTTTACCTAATTACTACTAATCATTTTACAATTTTACCCTTCTAAAGCGCTTTGTGGGGAGGTGGGGTTCAGTTTTTAAAGCATTCCTAATAGCCTCACCAAATTTTACTCAACAAAATAACTAAAAATCACATTTTTCTATTCTGGTGAGTTACTTTATTAAAATTCCCCCAGCAGCCTTATCATTTTAACTAGTCAATATTCACTACTCCATTTAAATAATATTTTTTTCATATTTATTTATTTATTCTCTATATAATCTTTTTACAAAAAATCATTCATATCCATGAAATAAGGACATTATCGTGTGAAAGATGGGAGATGGGAGAAGAAAATGAGAGAAAAAAGCAAAAAAGTGTGCTAATCATGTGAGAGAGAAAGGTGAAACAAAATTTGGTGAGTGGGTTGTTGAGTGAAAATGCCTCATCTAATTTGGTTAGTAATTTCAGTCATCAAATTTTTTTGGTTAAAATGGTGAGGCAGCTGGGAGTGATTTTTCAAGATTTTCATCAAATTGACTCACCAAAATAGCTAAAAAACTATTTTGGTGAGGCTACTCGTCGAAATAACTGAAGGTTGAGTTGTATTTAGGTGATGATGGATTTCTAGACCTATTCTTGCATATATAAATAAAGTACTTCTCTAATAGCTGTTTCGTTAGAGTCCGTTTAGATTTACGATTTCAAAAAGTATAATTTTAAAATAGTTATTTTAAAATGTACGATTTTAAAAAGTAATTTTTGAAAACCCAATTAAGTGTTTGGCAAAATTGCAATTTAGCCTTTAAAATCGCAGACTTGCATTTAAAATTCTATGTTTTCAAAAAAGTACTCATTGCTTGCAATTTGAAAAAAGTAGTTTTTTGCGTTTTCAAATCACAATTTTTTAAAAACGTAATTTCCAAACGGTTTATTTCTTGCGATTTAGTTTAAAATCGCACATTTTGTCTACGAAATCACTATTCCAAACACACCCTTAGACTCTTACAAATTAACTTCCATGATTCCCATGAGCTTTTGGAACCTTAAATATATCATGGAAGTCGACCTCTCATTAAATTCTCTAAGTGCCCTCTATCATTTGAGATTGGAAATTTGAAGGTATTGGTTGTATTAGATTTAGATTAATTCTACATGTACATTGTCTATCAAGTGTTCATAAAAAAAAAATATATATATGATGACTTTTAAAATTACCATTGACCGTGTAATTGATCAAATGATGATTTTAATTAAATAATTATTTAAAAGTCACCTCATTTTTTTTAGACACTTAATGTACATGTAGAATTATTCTTACATTTATCAAGAAATTGACTATTTGGTCATATCCCAACAGCAATTAGTAGCCTCAAAGATATAACTGATTTCTTGTCATGTGTTTAATTTCTCAAGTACATAACAGATATAATAAGGGTAGTTTGAAGAATCTTAACTCCTCCCAAATCAACTCTAGAGCTAAATAATATTAATCTTTGCTTAATTATATTAAAGAACTTATGGTGTCTTTAAATAGACACTTACAATGCAAGGTATAAGTAAAAGAGTCAAAAGACTAACTAGAATAAACCACTTCTAATGTTATCAATAATGATAACATATTATCTATAACATTTAAATCCTAATCTAATCCTAATTGTAATGTTATCGATAAAGATAACTTATTATCTCTATGTTATTCTAGTTTTAAACTCCTAATAAAATTATACATTTTTATTCTAAATTAAGAGAATCTTGCTACTACAAGACTTCTTATGCCATAAGATGTAAACCCGTAACAATTCTCCTTGGCAAATAATCGATTTAAAGGCTTAATAACTGAATCATTTGGTGAACTGGTAAGCTTGGAATTCTTAGATCTTTCTAGTAACAATTTATCCGGAGAGATTCCCAAGTCCTTGGAAGTACGTTCATACCTCAAATATCTAAATGTGTCTTTCAATAGACTATGAGGAAAAATTCCTATAGAATGACCATTTATCTGCTTCTCCGCTATATCATTTATGGCAAGGGGGTGTTAAAAAAACACCAGTTACACACCCCCTCCCACATAGGGTGGAGCCTACCACAGGGCTCCACCTCCATGTGAGAGGGGGTGTGTAACCAATGTGTAACTAGTGTTTTTTTATGTAATGTATTTATATTTTCTGTATATATTCTGTAATGCTAAATTGTAAAGAAGGATAAAGGATGATGAGAAGGAAATGATGGAAGAAGATGAAATGCAAGCGGGATCTTCGAGGGAATCCAAAACCTCCAAGCTTTATTCAAGAAAAGCCTAAACTCCATGGATACTGTTTACACATTCATTGGGACACGTGTTAGGCTTGGAGGACTTGTCGAGATTCCAAATTGCCGTAATAGTCGGTTTGTCGGTCTTTAACTGACATCAGATTGTGGGGTGCATGCCACGATAATTGGGACGTCGGTATTTTACAGACTCTAGACGAGTTCGACTCGGCAGTTGGCCATCATCGGCTTTTGGGCCTAGGTGTTGATAGGCCCAATTGATCCGATCTATACAATAACTATTGCTGGGCTCGGATGATATTGGACTCGGCCCATTCTGGCAGGTTCAGATATTTCCCATTCTACCTCACGGGGCCAACACTTTGCACAACCACCATTTACAGCTCACCACACATCACTAAGCATAGTACATGCTCCACCCGCACCACCACAGCACCACTTTGCACTGCCACCTCGCACAACACACCACCACCGGCACTCATCAACAAACCTATTGTATGGTTTAGATCACAAAACACCCGACAATCACCACCCACAGTAGCTCCGACAGCAACCCAAGCTACCACTGGCAATACTCTTACGGCACTTCGACGACCCCCAAACACAGTTCAACAACGGCAGAGTAACAGCCCACTCACGGACACAGCTGCTGTTGAGTTTTGGCTATTGTGGTTTCTCTTTATGGGTAACAAAAAAGTAAAAGAAAGAAGAAAAATCGAGCATCTTTGATACCAAAGGATAGGAACCCATAGGTTTATGACATTGGAAATCAGAAAATAAAAAGGACAAATCGACCATTTTGAGGGGATCGAGCCTCCAAATGATCACTTTGAGGGGATCAATCTCCAAATGCCTTAGCCAAAGTTGTATTTTGTTTCTATAAATTGACCATACGCATCTACAATCTTAAATAGCGAAGAGTTGCACTTATTTTGAAAATAAAAATATATGCAGATTTGAAAACATAAGGAAATCAAGGAAATAATGACCATAACAAAAATGAAATCAAGACATAAATGTGTAATCATGGAATAAATTGAAAAATTGAGTTTCTTAACAAAACCATCCTGTAAGATCTTTTCATGCTTCAATTTAACGCAAATATGCCATCCAAAAACATCCTATCCATTCCTATTGTATTTCCACAGCCACCAAAATGTGAGCTCCAGAAAGTAAAAGTGGTCCAACCTCCCCCCATTTCAGAACTCACCAGCCTCCTCCATATGCTAACTTTTTCCACCACAAACTTGTGCAAACACTACCCAACCCTCCAATTAGGAAATCTACCACTCTAGCAGATCTTGTGGGGTTTAAGGTAATGAAGGCTTCCAAAGCTCATAATCTGCTCTTTTTGGCATTCTGAACTGAAGAAGCAAAAGTTCAAACTCAATTATCACTCCTCTTTTTCTTTTATTGAAGGCCTTATTGTATGTGGAAAACTCTTTCATTTTGCTATCATAACTTTCTTTTCTAGGGTCAGCCAAGACTTCCTTAAGCAATTTAAATATAACTAACTAAAATTTTTCATATGTATATATCCATAAATAAAGGCAAATTATCATATTTTCACATGAGAGGTAAGAAGAATTTCCAAAATAAATTTGGTGAAACTCCAAAATAATTTCATAGCAGTCAAGAATGTTGGAACTCTAGAAATGTATTCTTACATCGTGGACAATAGAAATTCTTCAAGCAATGAGGACAGTGCCTTCTGCAGAGAATGAGTAACAAAAGAAAATGTTAGTATAAAATGCACACCATTCATATTAAACTTTGTTCTCATTTTGTAGTAGCTTGAAAACTAATAACAGGACTAAAGAAGCCAGCTAGAAAATGAATGAAAAGAAAGGGTATCTTACAAGTTATCCTCGTTTAAAGAGCTTCGAAACAAGTTGAGGTTTAAATTCCTAATTGAACCATAGAAGGTGCAAGAAAGACAAATTTTGAAGGCATATCAAACTGGAAAACATACATAAACAATTAGTATACAAGTAGACTGACAGGTTTTCTTGGCAAGCCAGTTGCTCAGGACCTTGCCATGTAAAGTTATTGTACGAAAGATCACTGCATCCATTGATTGGAAAAAAAAAATGTCAATTTTCTTTAATTAGAAAATGAAAAAAAAAAAAGTAAAAAGGAAAAGAAAAAAGAGGCTGATATGAATTTAAAAGTACCAGCATTTAGTATTTCAAAAACATTTGAACCTGAAAAGCATGTTTTATCATTGTATGTCATTTTCTTGAAATCGACTAAAATATATCAGTAATACAGTAATATGTTAATATCCAGAAAATAGAAGCAACTTAGACAATGATAGTAAAAGAATTTTGCAAAGATCTGAACTTAGGAAATTCAAGTATATGCTGAAAAGCCCTGACACTTAGCTGTGAGGTTTGATGCGGAAGTTGTTCAGTCCTGCAGATAGGCAATAACGGGACAGCTGAACTGGATATTAAATTTGTTTCTTG
Organism: Alnus rubra; assembly: GCA_028654335.1. Classification (NCBI taxonomy): domain Eukaryota; kingdom Viridiplantae; phylum Streptophyta; class Magnoliopsida; order Fagales; family Betulaceae; genus Alnus; species Alnus rubra. The sequence goes on along the minus strand of JAJPGS010000127.1, from coordinate 499,111 downwards.
CTTCTGAAAGTATTATGGAAATAGTAGTCTAGTGCATGTAGTGGCTCTCAATTCAACAGGCAAAACAATTAAATTAAATATAAAAAAATATTTGGGAAAATTCTCTCTTTAATTTAAAAACATACATTAAAAAGGACTACCAAATAGAAATAGTGCATTTATGAGCTTAATAAGATAAGCAAAAGATGCATATTTCATTAATTCAAAAGCAGAGTAGCAAACTCCAACGTTATCTATGGTTAGTGCCAATGGCCCTCAAATTGTTATCTCCCTGTATTTCATAGTTAATGTTTAAGATGGAGAACAATTTTGGATACATCACATGGTCGCGAAGGAAAAGATGGATTAATTGCAAATATATCAAAAGATGAAACTAAACAGAAAGCATCCCAGATAAGAAACATACATATTACTTTCGTCAAGATTGAATGTTTAGTATGCATTAAAAATACTAGAATGCAAAAGCAATTGAACAAATCCTGTCAGAAATCTATGCATGGTTGCATTTGGTAAGAGATACATGACATAGTTCTGCACCAGATAGCAAGTTTGATTATAAAAATAAAATAAAAAAATGGGGTGCAAGTGGGCAGTTGTGCGTTCAGGTGTTTGTGTCTATATAAATCCATCCAGACTTGGAAATGATATTAAATCATGTTACTGATGAAAGTCAAAATATACAATCAATTACAGCCTCTATTTCGATATACTTACAGGAAACAGGCGCTCTAACGTGATATTGGTGGGAATTTCCCCAACCAAATTGTTGAAACTGACATCACTAAAACAATTACAAAGAGACAAGATAATCAATATAAAACCTTGGAACAATTTAGAACCTGTTATGTTGAAGAAGAAAGGGCACTCGAAATTTTATAGTTTGAAAAGATAACCTTAGTTAATAAGGCATCATTCACTTAGCATTACTAGAAGCTATTTCGCTCGTGAAATCAAACATTGCTTCTATCAATATGCTATGTTTTCTAGTAATCTGTTACCATCCAGATAGGAGCAAAGCAGACAACAATTATAAGAAAGGAATTGAAAAATGATAGCATCAAGGAATTTGGGCAACATATTTATGCCAACTGGTCCCAAGGTATAGCTTAATCGGCTAGGGACCACGCCTCATGAAATGGAGGTCACTAGATCGAATCTCTCATTTCCCTCTCCCCTTAAGGCTAATTACTTATAAAAGTAAAATAAAAATAAAAAATTATGCTAACCGGTAAATTGACATGTCACAACTTCCTGCATCTTATAAGTCTCTGTTGTTTCAATTTTATTGGTTGGTCAATTTTGTGTACCAAAAACTTATAGCTGTGCACACAAGTGCACATCCATATATGTTGTGTAATTATAATAAGTGTGTCTACAAATTTAATTTGTTCTCATTGATGTCTTCAGTTTCTGTAATTTGGTTTCTTAAGGAGAGTGCAATATTCATAGTTTATTAATTGTTTCTTATTATATTGATCTTTGTAATAGATTTAGAACTTTTTTTTCTACATCATCATTCAAACTATATTTTACTAAACATTTTTTAACTTTTATATCACAACATAATACATTTTTTAAACAATAGGTTCCTTTTTTAAAGCTCACAAAACAGAAAACAGTGCAAAACGCATAACAAAACATGTTTTGAATTGAAAAACTGTTTTCGGAAAATTATTCTTCAAAACATCCTATTTTCAGAAAGCATCAAAAAAGGTTTCTTGAAACTGTTTTCTATTTTCAGTTTAGGAAAAATAACACCGTTGGAAACATCTTGTCAGCTTTCTTTTGTTCTTTGAAAACAATTTTCTAAAAGTACTCTTTGAAAACACTACCAAATAGGCCATTATTTCTATCGGTCCTAAGAATTTTTCCAATCAAGTAATGCAAATTAAATCTTGCTTGACTTTCATGCATCTGCTAAAGATTTATCATTGAATGGATGCAAAATATTTGTGGAGTTAACAGCACTTCAATTAATTAGGGGTGCACAAATTATCCGTCTACCGCCTACCGACCGCTTACCGAACCGAACCGAACTGCCATCGATCGCCTACCGACTAATTTCGATTCGGTAGTCGGTATAAAATTTTGTTTCAAAAGTCAGTTCGGTAACCGAACTGCCTTTTAATAGGTAACCGAACCAAACCGCCTTTATTCCGACCGATTAACCGGACCGACATTAAACAAAACGACTTCGTTTTAGTAAGAACGAAACGTTTGATCTTTTTTTTTTTTTTTTTCCTTTGAAAAAATAAAACGTTGTTTCATTATCCATGTTAACCGAATGTTAACTGATTTAACCGACTTAACCGACCGCCAATTAATCGACTTAATCGACCCCCTATTAACTGACTTAATCAACTTATCCGACCACCTATTAACCGCTTAACTAACTTAATCAACCGACAATTAAACGACATAACCGACTTAATCGAAATAATTCACCAACTATATTCCGTAAAAGTCGGTTAACCGACCGAATTAACGGACTTAACTGCCTACCGAACCGATACCCACCCCTCTACACTTTTACATATGAACAAGGATAACATTTTATAAGTGAAAATAACATCAAAGTAATCTACCCTTATAAGTGAAGAAAAGCTAGATTTTTCTTTTCAGTAAACCGGCCCCCATATTTGTTGTTCATTGCAACAAAAGCATGTTCTTTGTAGCTTCAAATACCATCCAAATCAAAGGCACTCTGAAGGCAAATATCGATACACACACACATATATATAAATATATGATTATCTAATTCAAGCTAGTAAACAGCATACTCCTATATGTCACATGCTTTACTTACAACATTTCCAGATTCTTCATTGTCCAGATGTATGAAGGGATCTCCCCAAAAATCTTACAGTTACTCAAAACCCTAAAATACATAACTGAATTGTATCACATAAAGCATCATCAAAATCGAATATATATTTGACAATGTAAGCACTAAACATACAACCTTACTAGGCCAGACATGTTTATCAACTTAGGAAAATCCTGATTTGGCCCATCTATATCACTAATCCTCCTGTTTCAAAGATGCCACATGAGCCAAAACTGTTGATTGAATATACCAAAAAATCAAGTTGCATCCTATCAAGCAACTGGATGAATGTAAGAAGGTTTTTTACTCACAACTCTTGTAAATTACTCAGAAGAGATATATTTGGTGGGATGGGTCCCCCCAGTCCACTTGCATGCATTTCTCTTCAAGAATTCAAATTTGAATGAGAATAACTATTAGAAAATATACATAAAAAAATAAAGGCTTATCTGCTATGGAGACTCAAAAAACACTTGAGATCTCTTGAAAAAAAAAACAAGGATCTTACAATCTTGTCATTGCTTCCAATTCTGTATGAAATCAGGTATTGTTCCTCTGAAGTTGTTATCATTTATCCTACTGCATTGTGCAATAAATTGATGTTCATCAGCAAAATGTTTATATTTATGCTTTAAAGGAGGGGTGAATTATGTCAACAGAAGCATATATAATAAATTCTCACAAATCTGTTAGACCTTCCAGCATGGCAAAAGTCTTCGGCAAGTTTCCTGTCAAATTATTGGAGGTTAGCATCCTGCAATAACAATGTTGCAGCATTGAACCAACGAAATCTATAAAAAATGTGTTAGCAAGAAAAAGATTTATAACCTACCAAAATGAAGAGATGAGATGTCTTACAAAGTCTGTAAATTGGTCAAATTGCCAAGCTCAAGAGGAAGAATGCCAAAGAATTGGTTTGCTTCAAGGCTTCTGTTTGAAAAAAGAAAAAGAAAAAGAAAAGGAATATTGAGATTACTAAAAGAGCATAATAGAAACTCATTAAACCAATCCAAGAAATCACTATGGAGTGCAGGGGTATCAAAACGACCATATAACAATTAAAAAACACGGAAAGTTTCAGAGGTTTGAGGTCATAGCAGTACACTTAACAAGAAAACTAGAGTCTTTCTACTTTATTTTTATTTTACAACTCAAGCCCACTCATGAAGACTTCAAACCAAAGTTCAAAACGTACAGGTATGTGAGACTGGTAATATTTCCCAACTCCTTTGGAATCTCCCCTGATAAGCGATTCCCAAGAACAGAGCTGCACATTACTTGCTGGTTAATTTAAGAGAAAAACAGCTAAATCAAAACTTAATCAATATAAAATAGAAGAGCTCACATAGAAGTTAATCGCATCGATCGCATCGAAGCCCATTCCAGTGGTATTGTCCCATTGAGATAGTTGTAAGCGAAATCACTACAATGAGAGGACAACCAGTGTAAATTGAAAATGCTGAAAAAATAGTCTTTATTAAATTCTAGTGAATTGTGTTGGACATTAGTGCTGTAAAATATTACCATCAAACTTGAAATTGAAGCATTTCAAAAAGATCTTACATTTCTTGAAGGTAAGGAAGCTTCACCAGTTGAGGCGGAAGCATGCCAGGAAGACTATAGAACTCGAGCACTCTATAATAAATGAGTTATTAGATAGTGAGTATAGGTAACGACTATCATGAGAAGTAGATCAATCATGATATGCTGTTAGCATTTTACAGTATATTACATATGTCGTGGATGTTAAAAAGGCAGCTTTTGAAAATAATGTTTGGTGGCCTTCATTACAATGTATAGTCAACAAAAATTTTCACTAACCTGACAAACAAAATAACACTAAACATATATAGATTCGTAGATGAAGGCTTAGATGAGTTAACTTAAATTAATTAATAAAAAAATTATATTTTTTGACAATCATACGAAGATGTAAAATCATGCACAAGATGGAAGATTTGACATAAAAATAATTAGTAACAAGATGAGGGAACTGTACATCTTTACGACATGACAGACAATATTGTTGCAATCACAACCAATGCTGCTCTCAGAATTTCTTTGTGGCTCTAGTGTCATCCCAACCATTTCAAGTTGGCAAGAATTACCATCAAATTTCTAATATGTTGAGCCCATGGTACTAGCTATTTGTTGGAGTGCATCAACTATACAACATCCCAATCAATAAACATCACATGTCAAATCAGCTTTGTACAAAAAGAAATGGAAATCCAACTTCATTGCAATAGTTATCTGCACTTGAACAATATCATTTTTATTGCCTAAATTCAGATTTAAATACCCAAGAAATTTTTGAACATTTTTATAATTCTCAATCACATGACCTTGAAGCTTGAAGCAAAAAAAGTATAAATGAAGAAATCGGTTTAATTATCCAATTTACTTCCATATTTGTGAAGGAAAATATGAAAATTAACAACTTAAAATGACATTCGACAATTCGATTAAAGCATTAAAGAAAAGGAAACAGGAAAACAATCAATTTTGCTAGAATTATGTGAATTTAGACCTATAAACATGTGAGAATCAAACTAATTAGAACTTAGCCCATCTAATTAGAGAGCACCAGAGAATCATGCACTAGTGAAGCACCATAATCATAAATTTCAATGGGGAAACCCCCAATTTTCTGTTTGGTCACCATATAATTCAATGAAAAAAAAAGGGGGGGAAAAAGAAAAAGATCAATGCATAGTACTTTCATATCTTACTATGAAAAATGATAGGCTAAGCCCAACTAGTCCAAACAGTTAAGGGTGACACCCGGTTTGACTAACTTCCCAAGATTCAAACTTTTCCTTTCTTTCCCCTATATGCCAACTACAACGTAAGAGCAAGCTCCGCAACCTTGGGGTACCACTGCCTTTGCGAATCTCCGCAACCTGAAGCAACTCAATGAAAAGTTGCTTCTGAGGGAACTTCAGTACATGATTTGGAAACAAAGTTGGCTCAAACTATCTTGGTTTTGCAAAAGCTGTACCTACAAGAATCAACCAATGTGTGTAGTTGACATTTGACACTATAAAGTCTATAATCCCACCACCCAGGTGTGAAAATGGATGAAACTAAGTACTCATATGCCAGGATATGCTGTGAAAACTTTTATGCCAGGAAATTATATATTTTCGGAAGGTGGGAAAAAATCTGTGAAAAAAATTGCTTCTTTTCCAAACTTAGGTTTATCAGTTTATGGTTATTGGTTAAACACACAGTACTCTCGATAGTTTTCTTCTCAAACCCTCTCTGCCTCTCACGATTAGTTCGATCAGTTTTCTTCTCAAACTCTCTCTGCCTCTCACGAACAGATTCTTCTGGTGTCCAAGTTTTGTTGCTCTATCGCTCTCTCTCACAAAACATCTCCGGGAAAACGCCACTCCACCGCCGTTGATCGACACCGACTGCCCGCTCAGCCCACCAGCTCGCCTCCCTCTAATCATTTGGTGTGTTTTTATATTTTCACTCTTCCTGGTCCATTGATTCATGTTTTTTTTCTTTTAGTGAATGTGGTCGATTTCAATTTATGGTTTGAATTTGTTGTGTGAATGTGGTGGATTTCGATTATTTAAAATAATTGTTGGAGGCTCATATGTGAAAAACCCTAAATTTTCGTTTGGATTGGGTTCATTAAAGGTTCAATATTTGTTGGGAAATTAGTTAGAGGTTCAATATTTGTTGGAAAATTTGGGTTTTTGTTATTTGGGGTTTGTTTATTTGTGTTCTTTCTTGGGCATTCTGTTTAACACACGAAAGGCTAAGAGCTTTCCCATTGAAATTGTGTAATTTATTAACATTTTGTGTGTGTGTGTGTATGGCTTTTCTTTTTCTGTTCAAGTCGATTTTGGTCTTTTCCCTATTCTTTTGGATTGCTCTGTGAGTAAGTCATTCACTTTGATACTGCACAAAGAGTTGAACAGAAAGGCCACTTGACTGGAACAGCAAACAGAAAATGTAACAGTGCAGATTTTTTCAGTGCTTGAGGGAATCACACAGTAAATCATGTAATATGTCCTAGATGTCAGAATCATTGTATCTGAAACCCAACTCTTTCACTTATTATCTTGCAATAGATTTCACACTGAATTGGATCATTCTTAACACACCTAATAGAATCTTGGCTGTCAGCCTCATAGGAGCTCAAATTCTGTCTCACTGATGCATCTAGTGTGCATCTATAGTTTGCTAATTGGAATCATTTTTTTTAGAGGAATTTCCTTCTTTCATCATTTTCTCAATTGAACCAAGTGTTGTGGTAATTTTTCTAGTGGTAAGTCTGAAACTTAGTTACTAGTGAGTCGAATTCTCTCCAATTTAAAGTGTTCCATCTAGTACTGGTTCTCTGTTTGAATCAAGGAACCAGTACCAGATGGTATTGTGGTATGGCATTTTCCCAATTGAATGTGCAATAGTAGTAGTGGTATTGCAGCAGTGCATAGGTATTATTATTGGCTGTACTGCAGCTTAGTAGTTTGATATCAATTGAAGAGATAATGCTCCTCATTTTGTCCTTCATGTTTTACTCGGTCTAATCACTTGATTCTAGCATTTCTGTTATTCTGGTAATCATAATTCTTTCCATTTGTTATAATAGATGTTTGAACAACCCTTTTGCATTAATACATTCAAAATTCACCTCAAACCAGTGACTATCTAAAAAGGAATGATAAGGTCTGTTGTTGCTATGAAATTCTCCTGAGGAAATATAGGTTGTAATAGATGCTTTTTCTGAAGTTTACTTTGGGATCACCTCAGAGTGAGGTGCTTGTACACCTTGAGGCAGTGCAAAGTTAAGTTGCGGTTTCTAGGTGTATGCCTCACCATCCAGTTGTTTATCAAAGGTGTGGCCTGTGCCTAGAACATTTTTTTTTTTATCAACTCAAAAACTAGTCATGTCTTCCTTGATTATTTGGTTTTGTTTGACAATTTTTGAGACAATTTCTACACTTATTTTATATTGCACGTAAAACTACATATCTCTTGCGCCGTGTTTTGTATAGTTTGGCATCTATAAGATCTATATTGAATTGATACTCAAATAAATTATCTACCATGTTTCATTTTCTTTTTTTTTGTGCCATCCTGGTTTGCTCATGAAATGTCCAAAATTTGTTTAGATGTAAAATGTTTTCTTATACTAGCTGTTAATCTCTCTCTCTGCGTGTGCGTGTCGGAAAACATACATATCAGTAGAACATAGGGATGCAGAATATGGGACTTCTCTGTCTGATGTCTTGAATAATTTTTGTCCATTTTTATAATCACCCCAAACTGATTTTTTACTCCCCTTTTATTCTGTCATGTGCACCAGACATCCTCTTGCTACTTGCTCAAATGGATAGGGATTTGAGTGATTTTAATATAATTTAGTCATTGTAACTGACCTGATCTTCTTAAAGATGTACAAAAGCTAACATATTTTGCATGTATGAGGTATAATTTTGTCAAACATTTGAACTATAGGTATGCTTTTTTTATGTAACTAATTGCAAATTACTATTGAAATCTAACTTTTCCAACATAGCTCAGGGTCGTTGTGGTCTATTTTACATGAGATTGGAGGTGGGTATGTGTATAGGAGTTTGATTCCCGTACAATGCATCATACTGTTAATGATTCATACCCATGAGGAGTAACAAGATTATTGGTTCTAACCTGGTGATTTCATAGTGAAAATTTCGTGATTTAAGTGAATGGTCTTAAAAGTCTGGCCCTTTTATCTTTGGGTTTCATGAAACATGGGTTATTTAGTGAACCGGGTATAATAGTCCCCTTTTAGTTCGTCATGTTGACTGACTTTTTACTTTTCCAGAAATGTATACTAGACCTAGAGCACTGTAAATATGCATCTTTAAAGGATGACCTCATCCTCAAATAAAAAAGTGATTGTTGTTTGAAGAAATATATTTTAAATCCCACAAAATTCTAACAATGAACTTTGGACCATATCAGAATTTTTAAAAGGTTATACTCGCAGATGAAGAGGCGCGCAGATCTGAGAAATCCTGGCTCTGTCTGCCCAATGCAAAATTTTGTGATGCAACTATACTATGCAAAGCCAGTACAGCCACGTGTTATGCAAAGCAGTACTAGGAATTCTAGATGTTGAATTTTCTAGAGATTGTTAGAAGATAAAAGCAGTTCTAGGAATTTTCTATGAAGTACATCTTTGTACTTCATTTTTTATGTACTAACAAAATGTGATGAGCCATATAAAATCATGCAAGCCCAATGGCCTTTCTTTGAATTTCTTCAGTACTCACAGTTGCCTAAAGAGAGGGTTAATGCAAAAAATATTTTAGCCACACTCAACAAGATCAAATTGAAATTTCTACAGGATACGTAGCTAATATGAGAACATCTAGTTTGTTTATAACTCTTCCTTGTTTGTACTTTTGAAATAATGTAAAAGTCTTGAGACTCCCTTAAAAAGATTTGCTTATAGCCATTGTGTTGTTATGGTAGATAATAGTAGTAGCATTTATAACTGGTTTAGTTAATATTGTAGTGACCTATAATTAGCCGCCAATGGGTATTCCAAGTTAATCTTAAAGTGTTGAAGGCAACAAAATCACTATTGGTGCCCATGGGACACAAATGATAGCAATTGTAGAATTGTATTTTTGTTGCTCATTACAAATGTATCATGGTATTTTGATATTACCCCAACATAGCATGCACAGGGCAGCCTCAGCACTCATTTTTACTAGACTAAGCTCATGCTAAGTATGGGCGAAAAGGTAGTAAATAAACTCATGACAAGTAGGTTAGTAACTGGCCGCTATCTACTAACGGTTAGAAAAAAAAAAAAAAAGGAAATTTTTTTTAATTTGTCTTTTTATTTTTAAATTTGGACACCCTTGGTTTTTTTGTATAACTAACTACCATCTTAGAATACTCCTAATGGCTTATGTATATCTCAATCTAAAATATCTAACCAAAACCCACTTTATCTAGTTTAACTAATAGGTATTAAAAGGTACCATACATCTAATTATTTATTCTTAATTCTATATTCTTTCAAATAAAAAATAAAAAAAGAATAAAACTTTATTTTTTTATTTTTTATTTTTTTTATCGTATTTTTTTACTGTCCTTTTTTTCAAATGATTATATTTGGTCATATTTGTCAACAATCATTTTATTAAAACGGTTATTTTTCTAATGCAAATTTTTCAATGGTCATTTTTTCTCAAACGTCGATTTTTTTTAGTAGTTATATTTTCAATGGTCGTTTTGTTAAATTTGTCATTTCTCTAAAGTCCTCTTCAGCATCTCCCCATCCTGTGCAAGGAACAGATTGGTTCAAGGGGAGGCAATAACCAACAATCACAACATTCTCATCTTTATCTCCATCACTATGAGACTTGGGTTCCCGTTCCAAATCCAACAACAATTCAGGATCTATCGTGGAGTTCCAATCAACTTCATCAAGCTAAATGCAACTCACCCATATCAAACCTGAAACAACAATCTAAACAATATCAAATCAAAAGCCAACCAAACACTATTACTACAAGAATCAAATTTTCAACTAGCACTAAAAAACAAGTTATGGTCACAAATCAAACACAATAACTAGGTTCTCCCTGAAGACAAGGTCTTGAAACTAACTAATCTCAAACCGTGGACAAATCATCTTTGACTTCTACTAATTAGCCACCGAAATATGAAATAACACACCAAAATAACATGACAGAATCTAACCCACAAAATCTTACAATGATGGAAACCAATTTCAACACAAAGGCCTTAAAAGTTAAAAACAAACATCATAAATCATTTGAAGAAAAACGATTTCTAATGGGCTCAGAATATATAACAGCTCTATCAATCAAGAATTTTCTGAAGCAGAACTGGCATTAAAGCTGTAACTTAATCATCACTGCCAATTTGTACATGCAAATCATATTCATACAAATCAAAGAAAATCATAAACTAGGCATTTTTATGAAACCAAAGAAAATCATTTAACTTAATAAATCATCAAACTTCTCCATAAATAGCTTCCATATCCCAAATCAAAAGCCAACCAAACACCCAAAGTACAATATAAAAACCATCTACTACCTTGGCAAATAACCACAAAAATAAACCGAAGCAACTCAAAACTTCTCATCAATTTCAGCTACATACCCAACCAGTTACCATCCTCAAACAAATATCTAGAGCCCCAAAACTCCCATTGGAATTGGTGATTAACACAACAGCCAATCCAAATAAACACCCATCTTTAATACCTTAGTCCAACATGAATAACCCTAAGTAATCATCCTCAATCGTCCATGATTTATAACATACAACAAAGATCTATACCAGAATTGCAAACCCAAAATCACCAAAGAAACTCTGAGAGCCTCTGATTTTGTAAAAATTAACACAAGTAATCCACAAGTTTCGATCAATCAAAATAAACAGAGGACGAAGTTCCCATCAACCTGCCAATTTGGCAATTAAAATTTTCACCATTTGGTAAATTTGCTTTCCCCATAAACTTATCAAACTTTTAATTGGTCTTCTAAACCATAATCGTGATTAAGTTGTGCTGCGATTTATGGGGAAAGCAAATTTACCCGCATGAAACCAAATATTAAGTCTTTACTCTTTTCTTTTTTTTGGTGATTTTCTAGGTAATTGTAAATGGTGCATTTCAATTCAGGGGAGATTTGTCACTCAAAAATGCTCCATTGTCACGTGTTGTGGATTCCGTCAATTTTTATGCCCGAATCTAACTTAGGGTCCTACTCGTAACAAAGTGGTAGTTTAGAAGAGCGAGTTGCAGTGAGTAGTAGTTTAAGGGTATAAATGCAAATGTGGTAATATTTTAATGGAGAAAAATGTAATTCAGAAACTCGAAACAACTAGAGCGTGAAAACTCTAAATAATCAGAGTTGGAAACTCTGATTTGTCCATTCATACTCCAATTTTGTCCGGGTCTATTGAGAGCATTGACTACTTGTAATGAGTCTCCTTCCGAGATGATCTTGTCCAGACCCCAGTTGCGGCAAAACTCAGCAGCTCTCAAGGCTGCAAATGCTTCTGCAACCGCCGGATTCACCCTTGCTTTCAGTGAAAAAACTAGCAGCTTCATGAACCTGGCCGTTAGAGTCCCGCACAATGAACTCACTATTAGCACATAAACTCGCTAATCTAGTATTTATTTGACTATGCAACACAATAATGTAAAGATAAATTAAGGTCTGAAATTCGATTGATTAGCGCTTACGGTTAGCATGAAAAAGTAGAAATGTTAGTCCAAAAGTAGTGAGCATAAATAAATGACTTTCCCTTAAAAATTACGTAGAATATGTCATAATCAAAAATTTGATTGTCTCCTTTACTTTCCTTTTTCTCATAAAAAAAACTCATAGACATAATGTTATTGTTCCCAAGTATAATTAATTCCCTATGTGTCTTGAGCTGAAAAGCTGAAAGTTTCAACCACAAACCATTGCTAGTAAAATTAGTTAGCAAAAAATTACATTTACTAATCCCTTCTAGAAATATATATTTTGTTTGATGCAAATTCCTCATTCACTACACCCTGTTTTTCCAAAAACCACCATCTCTTTTGCCTATTTAATTTTTGGTTGTTGCGATCTGCTTATTAGACATTTGTTCTTTGAAGATTTGGATTGTTTATTAGACATATGCACACTTGTATGTATGATAATTATAAGGCACATAATTATTTTTTTTTCTCTTGAATAATATTGCATGGTCGTTCATATTGTGGCAGGTGTAATACCAAGTGAAATTGGTAATCTCCAATACCTTGAGTTATTAGTTATCCGTTTGAACAACTTTACTGGTCCAATTCCATTTGAGATCTTTAATATCTCAACAATAACAGATATTGATATGGCTTACAATAACCTCTTAGGCCATCTTCCATCAAATGTAGCATCTTCCTTCCAAATCTTTATGGCCTTTATCTTGAAGGAAACAAACTAAGTGGAACAATACCAAGCTCAATCTCCAATGCATCACAACTCACTGAACTAGATCTGGGTGACAACTCATTCTCGAGCTTAATTCCTAAATCACTTGGTAATTTAAGGCTCCTGAAGTGGCTCACCCTATTAGTAAATAATTCGACCCTTGGATCTTCCACTCCAAAATTCAACCTTTTCTCTTTGTCAAATTTGGCATATCTAACAACTTTAGATTTGTCAAATAATCAACTGAATGGCGTCCTTCAGAGTTCCATTGGAAAACTCTCTACTTCACTTCAGGAACTTCACATGGATAATTGCAATATTAAGGGCGACATTCCTAGAGATATTGGCAATTTAAGCAACTTGATCCCTTTGGAGTTATTGAACAATGAATTGACTGGACCTATTCCAGTTACATTGGGAAGATTGCACAAGCTTCAAGGTTTGAGGCTTTATAATAATAGACTAGACAATCTCATCCCATCTGATCTTTGCCATTTAGGGAACTTGTTTGAATTGTTTTTACGCAGTAATGAGCTTTCTGGAGACATTCCTATATGCATGCATAATATGACTTCTCTAAGATATCTTTACTTTGACTCTAATCGATTAACTTCTATGATTCCAATGAGCTTGGGGAGCCTTACATATATCTTAGTGGTTTACCTGTCATCAAATTCTCTAAATGGCTCTCTCTCATTAGAGATTGAAAATTTGAAGGTCTTGAGAGTATTATAGTTCTCAAGAAATCAACTATCTGGTGGTTTCCCAACAACAATTGGTGGCCTCAAAGATTTAGCTAATCTCTCATTGGAGGATAATCGATTAGAAGGCTCAATTCCTGAATCTTTTGGCGAATTGGTAAGTTTGGAATTTTTGGACCTTTCCAGAAACAATTTATCCGGTAAAATTCCAAAGTCCTTAGAAGCAGTTTCGCAACTCAAATATCTAAATGTTTCTTTCAATAGACTGCAAGGAAAAATTCCTGTAAAATGACCATTTGCGAACTTTTCCGCTGCATCATTTATGTCAAATGATAGACTTTGTGGTTCTCGAAACAGGTGTTCCTCGACAAAAAAATACCGCAACAGCACATATACTAAAGTATGTATTACCATCGATTGTGTTAACAATGCTTGTAGTCGCACTTGTGTTATTTTGGACAAGATGCAGAAAAAGGAATGTGAAAATTCTAGTGGAGGGAAACTCATTACCAATAGCCACATGGAGAAGAAATTCTCAACAAGAACTTTTACAAGCGACAGAAGGGTTCAGTGCAAACAACTTACTTGGTGAAGAGAGCTTTGGATCAGCATACCATGGGACACTCCTTGATGGAATGATTGTTGCAATAAAAGTTTTCAACATGCTAGTAGAAGGGGCATTAAAGAGTTTTGATACAGAGTGTAAGATACTACACAATATTCGTCATCGGAATCTTGTCAAAATCGTCAGCACGTGCAGTAACATCGACTTCAAAGCTTTTGTATTGGAATACATGCCTAATGGGAACCTAGGGAAGTGGTTGTATTCTCAAGACCGATGTTTGAGTATCTTACAAAGACTAAATATAATGATCGATGTCGCATCAACAGTGGAATACCTTCATTATGGTTATTCAACACCTATTGTTTATTGTGATTTGAAGCCCAATAATATATTATTAGATGAAGACATGGTCGCACATGTTGCTGATTTTGGCATTGCCAAGCTATTAGGTGATGGAGATTTTATGATGCGAACCATGACTCTCGCTACTATTGGATATATAGCACCAGGTAATGGTTTTAGCCTACAACCAGAACTTGTATGTCTATCATGCTACTCATGCATTCACTGATAACTATAGCTTTTTGGTAGAATATTGCTTTTAGCATTATATATCTTTTGAATATATAATTATTTACTCATGATAATTTTTTATGTACACATATAGAGTATGGATCTGAAGGACTTGTTTCTACAAGAGGTGATGTGTATAGTTATGGTATTTTGCTTATGGAAACTTTCATAAGAATGAGACTTACAGATGACATGTTCGCGGGAGAAATCAGCTTAAAAGTGTTGGGTAAAGGAATCATCACCCCTTTCAATAACTAAAGTGGTTGATGCCAATTTGTTGAAAACCGAAAGGGATTGTCCTTGTACATTGGATTGCATATCATCTGTAATGGGATTGGCATTGCAGTGTTGTGCAGAGTTTCCTGAACTGAGGGTTGATGCAAAAAATATTTCAGTCACACTCAAGAATATCAAATTGCAGTTTCTATAGGATACTGAACGAAGCTAGTATGAAAGCATCAAACTCTTCTATAGCTCTTTCATGTTTGTGTTTTTTAAATAATATAATAGTCTTGGGACTCCCCTAAAGGGATTTGTTTATAGACTTTGCTTTGTTATGATAGATAATAATAGTAACTTTCGCTTGGAAAAAAAAAAAAAAGATAATAATAGTAACATTTATAACTAGTACAACTAATGATTGTAGTGACCTATAATTAGTACCAATGGTTACTCTAAGGTAGTCTCAAAGTTTTGAAGGAAACAAAGTCATTAGTTTTGCTCTTGGGACACGAAAATGATAGCAATTGTGACATTACACTTTTGGTGCTAATTATCATTGTATGTAAATATTGCCCCAATGTTGTGTGGGGGAGGAAGGGTGCTCAATTCTAAACTCTCAACTTTTTGCAATAACATCATTTGTAAATAAGTATAGGATAGCCTGAGCTCTCATCTTTTCCTATTCACTTCAATCCTTGGAGGATAATTGGTTTGGGATTTTTTTGTATAGGATTTGAAACCTTGGAGGATCTTCACCCTGAGTTTTCTGTTATTTATTTGAGAAAACTAAGCATATGCTTCTAACCCAACTTGACCAAGGAGCACATCCATGAAGAAAAAAATAATAAGACTACTCTTTTGCTCTTTGAATTTGGGACTATCTCTGCTTCCTATGCTAACATACTCTGTTCCTTGAACATAACCAACACTCAAAGATGTAACAAATTATGTTCTTTGAAGTTCATAGATTGAGTTACAATTGCTGGACATGGTATGGATAGAGTGTCCACCCTTTATTCATAGCATTGTCTTAGCAGACCAAGCTGTATCTTTGGATTAATGAAATTGAGTAATTTTAAGAGTACATTAAGTGTCCATCAAGTATTCATAAAAAAAAATGAGGTGACTTTTAAAATCATCATTGAGCGTGTGATTGATCAAATAATGATTTTGATTAAATTGTGATTTTAAAAGCCACTTCATTTTTTGATGAATAATTGATAGAAACTTAATGTACTCCAAGAATTACTCAATGAAATTACATCCTTTTCATAAAAAATAAAATGGTCCACTTTGAAGTTCATAGATTGAGTTACAAGTTAATTTCGGCATATAATCATATATTTTCTAGAATCTTACAATATACTAAAATCATTATTTTTCATTAGAAGAAAGATGAAGTTTCTAATAAATCTAAAGGATTCACAATGTGGTAGTCAGCATTCAGTCATTTGAGCAAATGAGAATTGAAAGGACTAAGTTTTACCCTCTTCGATCCCCTGATTCTCTAGCAAAATGATTAAGCTTTCATAATTTTTGATTGCCCATCAATGTCCATCACTTTGAGTGAACTAGGTGATCCTTAAACCCTTTTCCTTTTTTCTTTTTCTTTTTTTTTTTTAAAAAAAATAACTAAAATAAAATTTAAGGGACAGAATTAATTTATGTTCTCTATTTAACACAAAAACTGATGGATGTCTCGAATTTATTATGAATCCAAACTTGTACCTCAAATCTTTTAAATTACAATCTGAAGGCTTACAGTCAAATGACCAAAAGCGTGGGGATTCTAGTTTGATTTTTTTTTTTTTTTTTTTTTGGGCTTTTCGGTCCTCTAAGATAACAAAAAGAAGTGGCCTGGTCCATTTAAGAACCCAGCCCACAGCCAGAGCTGGACTCATAAAAGTTATGCATGAAGATCATCTAAAATATACCACATGGTTGTTGTTGTAATTGGTCTTCTTCCTCTTGCTAATTACACATTAGATCATGTTTGAATGGTACGTAGGTTATGTGGAGTTATTACTCCAAAATTCTCCTTCAAATGCCGATAGAATTAAAGTCAATTTTTGATCAAATTGACAATAATTAAGATTTTACATGCGAATGCAGTTATTTACAATGTTTAAACTCCAAAAAACCTTAATTCAATGCCATAATCTAGCTAGCGTCACAACTATGGCCTATCCTCAAACTACGAAAAAGCGAATTTCAGTGGATTAATCAAACAAGGCAGCTAAATTAGGATTGGTTAATTTATAGGCCAACCAATGTGTTTAATGTTTAATTTTTATTTAATTTGAGCAACATTACAAACTCAAAAGTGTTAATCTCGATGAATTTGGTTTCATAGCGCCTTCAAAAAGAAGAAATAGTTTGGTGGAGAAGTCTAACAAAGGCCAGGTGTACCATCCTCTGTGTTTAATAAACGAGATCAAAGAGGGGCTCAATCGTTGATGCTTGTGGAAATTTGGTGAGAGTATTATTGACGGAATTTAAAAATATCAATGCTTTTTTTTTCTTTTTCTTTTTTTTCTTTTTTTTTCTTTTTTTCTTTTTTTTTTTTTTTGCGAATAAAATTTGATATTTAGCTCTCTTTTATATTTATTTTCTCTTTTTAGCCATTATCATGCTCTGTTAGTATTGGGTTTATACGTTTTTGTATTGATTTTCTGTTTGAAGGATTTTCAATGTCATTATTATCTTCTTCGCAAACTATATCTGGACGTGTCCCGTAATATTTCCATCGAAGGTCCTTTTGTTAGAATATATAAAAAATATAATCGATATTTAGTTGATATTAAAATATTTCTAGATTTATTTTCTTAATTTCCTTGTTGTTTTAGGTTTATTTGCTGGGATATGTTAGTTGTACAACAATACTGATGTGTCCAATATTTTTATTTTTTACTTAATTTTTTATTAAAAAAAAAATGTTGGACATGTCAACACTGTTGTGCAATTATTATGTAAGAGTTGTGCAAATAACATATCTCTTATTTGCTCACTACTCTTTCTCTATCTATAAATTGAAGAAAAATGCTAGAGCATCTTTTGGTATTCTCTTGATGTTCTCTTGAAATAGTATAGATGTAATTAAAAAATTATATTTATGTCCTTTTGGGTGGCATAGATGTAATTTTTTAATAAAAAAACTACATTTATGTTATTCCAATAGAACACCAAGAGAACACTAAGAGATACTTTAATATTCCTCTAAATCAAAAGTTATATAATACAGTTAATTATACTTAATTAAACAAGATGTCCGTTTGAATTTAATATTTTAAAATGTGATTTTTAAAAATACAGTTAAATATTTGATAAAATTATTATTTAAACTTAAAAATCATAATTTAACTTTTAAATTTTCGAGTAGAAACCAAGACATGCGTACGTGATGCGTCAACCTCGTGCACATGACTGACATTGCATCTGAACATCAATCTTGATGTTCTAAAATGACATGCCTATTTCTACACCATGGTGCACGGCATTCTAAAGCCAGATAAAGACTTGGTTGCACATGTCATGACAATCTTGTCAAATTCATACTAGTTGGTCTCGTCCTTTAGTAGGAGCTTGGAAAAGTGGTCCGATTCTCACACTAATTTTCCCATATTTTTTACATTTATTTGTTTCCATATAAAATATTTTTCATTAAAAAAATCACAATATTTTATTTTATTTATATATATATATATATATATATTTTAAAAAAAACTTCACTTAAGAGTATCAAATTATTAACCTTTTTAACTTAAAAATATTAAACTTCAAAATGTCTCAAATAAAAATATTCAATTTTTAAAATATTTTATTATATCTTACATTAAAAAAAAGGAAGAAAAGAAAAAGCTAAAACTTTTTATGATGATATATCGAATAAGATGCAATTACTTGAACATCTTTCAACTATTTTTCTTTTTTTATTCTTTGTTTTTCTAGAATGAATAAAAAAGTAAAAAACAATAGAGTTTAGAATGTTAAACTTCTCGTTTGGTGGAGTAATTAAATCGAATGTTTAATAGAAGGGAAACGATTTTATCAAACAGAGACTCAATCTTTGATACTCGAAAATTTTGTGCAATTGAGTCTAGAATGTTATTGATTGAATTTTAATGTCAAGTCATTATTTATTCTAAAATTATAAACGGATAAGAATAAATAATTTAATAATTTAATTAATATTCTAACATTTAAAAATATTAATGTTTATTTTTTGTGAGAATAAAATTAATTGATCTTCACCGTTAATCTTAAAAAATCTTATTTTCTATATCTCTTTTCATTTTATTTTTAATAGCATTAAAAAGATAAGTATTTTTCACATGGAGATATAACAATTTTATAAATCAAATAAAAAGAAGTAAGAACTTCATTCTTTGAAACGCATATACCATTTCATGAACCCTCTATCACGGGAAGAAGTTAAGCCATAATTCGTTCCAATAATTTTAAGTCCTCGTTGGCGTAGAGTTGGCCGTCAATATATACTAATTGGAATATATTCTCTCTATTATTCATATATATGAGGGTAAAGCTTAAAATTAAAATAAATATCTTGGTCTGCTCAAATTCAATCTCCTTTACATGGGCACAACATAGAAGAAGCTTTGATAGCAAGCAACTCTTAATGGGAGTTTTGGCGTTGTACACCTAGTACTAGATAGAACGGCTGTTGCAGTCAAGGCTCTCAAATTAGCAACGTTAAGGACCAATCGGAAGTTTGAAAGAAAAAGGCCAAGAAATATTCAAAATGTGTTAGTGTGTACGTATTCTCACTACAATTTTCCAAATGTCCTTGAAATTAACACCGCATTTGAATATCTCCACCTGCCTATTTCTACACTGTGGCGCACGGCGTACGTTCTAAAGCCAGATGGCCCAGATGAAGACATATATTTTTGCACATGGTTGGTGACAGTCTTCATTGAAAATTTGCCATCTAATAAATCGATCAGAACGTCCTTTGATGACAGTCTTGTCAAAGTCATCTGCGATTTTGAAAAATTGGTTGTATTCTCACGCCAATTTTCTTAATGTCCTTGACAGATTGGACATCACCATTGACATTGACTTGGAATGTCTTCATCATGGCTATTCTACGCCGCTGTCCTTGAGTAACGCTGCAGATATAAGAATTAAGTCTGTCAAAAACATTTAGCAATTTTAGTGACATTTTGCATTCTCTTTGGCACTATAGAAGTATTAATTAAATAATTAATTACATACATACATATATATGTGGACTCCATATCTAAATGTACAAGTGAACCACCTACGTATATGTAGTCATAAGGATCATTATGTAATTAAATTTTTTTAAAAAAATAAATAAAAAAACAGAGAAGGAAAAGACATATTAGGGCTCATTTAATAATCATCGTGGGCTTACGTATTATATTAGCTATTGCCATGCATGTAGGCCACGAGTAATCAATGGTCATTGCTTCCTCAACCCACAACTACGGAACCAAAATTTATTATTATTATTATTATTATTATTATTCAGTTGGGAGAGAGGAAAAGAAAAATAGTGGGTTGGCAATTCGGGTTCACGGGTCGGGTTCGTGTCGACCCGATTGACCCGATTACATAAACGGGTCCGACACAAACCCGACCCGATTATTAATCGGGTTGTGATACACGACCCGATTAATAATCGGGTGACCCGAACACGACCTGATAAACACGACTAATAAACGTGTCACCCGTTTACCCGACACGACCCGACAAAAATAACCCACAGGCCCTAGCTCAAAACTCAAACTGCTCAAAGGGCAAATACACGCCCAAGCAAGCCTAAAAAGCACCAAACAACAAAGACCAATCAAAGAATACAACTGCAGAAATTTTGCAGGAAAGAATATAGACACAGCTAATAGCCAGGAAAAACAACTAAAATCTGAAACAGAGAGAGGCCTAGAGACCAACACCAAGCAAAACCAACAGGTCTACAACAGATCAACAAAAAGCATCAAAGACCGATTAACGAAAAATTCCATGAGGATTCGACATAGCAGCTAGCTGAAGATTCAACGAGAAAAGCTTAAATCTTTTCGCTAAATAATCTGTATCTTTCTGGAATAGTTCAAAGCTCTAAACAAATAGATCATAGATGGGAATCTATATCCAAGTAATCCAACCCATACACATTATAGGATTACAACGCATCATTCTTTTTTTTTTTTTTTTTTTTTTTTTTTCATTTTAGAGCTTTCTCAAGCCTATCTCAATCCACTTTTAACCCATTATTAAAGAGAACAAGAACAAATCAGATCCACAGTATAAATTAAGCGAAACCAAACCAACACCCATACGACCATACCTAACAGGGGGAAAAGGTCGGATGGTTGGCAGTCGCGCCGGTCGGGGGTGCGGTGGCCGGTGGGCGGGCCGGCGGGAGACATGCTACTAGGCTAGGGTTCTAGTTCCACCGTTTCGAACTTTCGAGTTTCGGCCCTTTCTGGCTTTCTCACTTCAAAAATCAGAGATTCAGAATATCAGATATGAGATATTCTCATATTCAGTTTTCTCACTTTTCGAACTTTTGGCTTTCGGGTTAGTCGGGTTAGGCGTGTTAGGCAACTTACCGTTAGACTAGTTTTTTTTTTTTTTTTTAACTTAACCGGGTCACATTCGTGTCTTGCGGGTTGACCCGCCAGACACAATTATAATCGGGTCATAATCAGGTTGACCCGATTATGACCCGAACCCGATTACAGTAAACCCTAACCCTATTTTCCCGTGTCGTGTTCGTGTCGGGTTCGCGGGTCGTGTCAAAAATTGACAACCCTAAAAAACACCCACTTAACCAAGTTAAGCCCATTGGGTAATATTGTCTTCTTCTTCTTTCTTTTCTTTTTCTTTTTCTTTTTCTTTTTTTTGTGACAAGGCAATATTGTCTTCTTAAAGCATGCTTTAGACAAACACAAATGCTCCCATCATTCTTTTGTCATGCATTTTGCCTGATGCAAGACGACTTACAAATTTAAGAATTACAAAATATCACATCTTTGGTTCACGCTAATAGAAAAATGACAATATTTTTTCTCATAGCTTAACTAATAAAATAGAGGCTCAACCGACACGGTGGGCAACTGGTTTTGTGAAACGAGGAGAGTGGCAGAGTGGCTTATTTATTAATTAGCTCTTAATTTAAACTTTTGCTTAGTTTTTTAGACATTAATTTGTTCACTTGTATGTCTGATATGATTCATTTAAACCACATTATTTTTTGTTTTGAAAATTAACTTTACTGGTCCAATTCTATTTGCTATTGATGACAACAACTTTATTGGTCCAATTCCATTTGAGATCTTTAATATCTCAACACTTCAACAAATCTGTATGTATTACAATAACCTCTCAGGCCATCTTCCATCAAATCTAGGCCTATTTCTACCAAATCTTCGGCATCTTGTTTTTGAAGATAACAAATTGAGTGGAACAATACCCAATTCTATCTCCAATGCTTCGCAACTCAGTAAACTAGATCTTAATGACAATTCATTCTTGAGCATAATTCCAAAAATTACTCGGTAATTTAAAGCTCCTCCTGGTAATCAACCTAGTAGGAAATAATTTGACCGTTGAATTTTCTACTCAAGAATTCAGAATTTTTGGTAAAAACCTAACTTATTATGCAAAAATGTCTAAAATACCATTGTGTTTTCTTAAAAAATAAAATAAAATTCTGCTTAGGCAACCCACCGCCTCGCCAAACCCATGGTGGCCAAGTTTGATTCCAACGAGTTTTAGTTTAAAAATATTTGTTAATTAAGGGTAAAATTGTATTTTATAAATTTTTTAAGGGGTATAAGTGACATTTCACTTGTTTACCATATCATTTGACTGTAAACCCTAATGATAGTGTTGATGGTGCAAAATTTTTGAACATTGGAACTCCGGCATTGCAGTTTTGAAAATTTTAAGGGTATGATTACAAAAGTGGCGAAACATTAGGGGCTGGCTGCCGAACCGGCAGCTACCCGTATCCTTTTTTTTTTAGTTTTCTAAATGTATATATTTTTTAAAAAAATATTTATATTTTTTTGGTAAAATTGACACATGTCATCATTTTATTGCTATTGATGTTGACACTAATGAAATCTGTCAAGTATTTTGATTTTTTTTTTTTATTTCACAATGAGCAATTTGTAATTTAAGCCAACCACATGGACAGATTTTGCATTTATCATTTTTTTTTTTTTTAAAAAAAATAGTATAGTTTAGTTTAGTTTTTTTATTATTATATGAGATAATTACACCATTGATCCTTGAGGTAGGCCTAAATTACAAATAACTCTGTGATTAAAAAAGTTCATGAATGGTCATTGTGATAAACTATAATTACAAATCAGTCACTGAACACGTTTTTCATCCACCAAGTTAACAAATTTTATTAGTCAGCCACGTCGCACTCAATTGAAAGCCGACACGTGTCTATTACAATAAAAAAATATATAAAATATATAAAAATATAAATAAAATAAAACAAAAATATTTGTTTTTTTTTTTAAAAAAAAAAAAAGATACCGAAGGGATGATTGCCCAAATTTGGGGGTGGCCCATGGCATTTAGGGGTGGCATGAAGCCCACCCCCAAAGGTGGCCAGGGTTGGCGCACGACCACCATCAGCCATTGGGGCAGCCACCTCGTCAATATTTTTATTTAAAGAATACAAATATTTTTGTTTTATTTATTTATATTTATATTAGATTTTATATTTTTTAATTGTAATTAACACGTATCAGCTTCCTATTAGGTGTGACGTGGCTGACTAACGGAATTTGTTAACTTGGTGGATGTAAAACGTGTTCATGAACTGATTTGTAATTGTAGTTTACTACAATGACCCTTCATGAACTTTTTGAACCAAAATAAGTGATTTGTAATTTAAGCCATCTAGGACCAATGATGCAATTATCCCGTATTATATTAAGTTTTTTTTTTTTAATTTTTAAGAGAATAAGGGTATTATAAGAATATAATGAAAAATTGTCTTTTTGAAAAATAGAAGTAATTTGACAGATCACTTTAGCACACTTGAGGGATTTTTTTACATATTTCTAAAACAAAAACAAAAAATAAAAAACAAAAACAAAAACGGAGAAGTTTATCAAACAGGCTTGATGATCCTCTTTTCTTCCTTGAAATGTCTTCACCGTTTGGGCCCTTGAAAAAGATTAGGATTCACTATAATTTCTTTAAATTTTGGGATTTTCAAATTTTAAAGAATTTAAGTCGTTTTTTACATCGAACAGTATGAAAAATGCTACATATTGAAAACATGACATGTTAACAATGAGAATTAAATATATTTTTTTCAAATTCTTACACTTTATGTCGTATAAAAGATTTTGAGCAAAAAATTATATTTTGGTTTAATAAATAATAAGTCTCTTAAAAAATAAAGAAAAAAAATTTTGAAATAATTTTTTTTTTTTTTTTACTTCGATAACATATGATATTTTTAATATATAACATTTTTCATACCTTTCAACGAAAAAGACAACATGATTTCTTTAAAATTTAAGAATCTCAAATTTTAAAAAAAAAAAAACTGTAAAAAATGCTAATTCCCCCTGAAATGTCTCGGAGTTGAACTTGTCGTCAAATTCCCCCACCGACAATAAATTGGAAGTAGAAAAGACATCGTATAATTAAACTAGAAATAAATTTTGGGCAAAATTTGGTGGAAAACAGGTAGTGCAAGAATGAAATCCAATAGATTTTCAGGTCAGATGCCAATAATACTCATTGCATTATTAATCTCTTGTACCCAGAACCTGAGCAAAGCAACTCGCTCGGTGTTTGTTGGGAGTTGTGCTATATTTATTACATGTCACGATTTTTGCTGTCAAGGCTTTCCATTTGCCTTTTTGTACTATACTTTAGTTAAAAAAAAATAAAAATTGCTGAAATGCATCACCGATTAACTGGAGAAGTTTTTACTTTCTTGAATTTTGCGAGATTTACCAAACGTTAACCAAGAGAGACTTTTTCAACGTACGTCTCACTTTGAGAAAAACAAATACTTCTAAAACCCAGCTTGAATTTCATAAAAACTATTTATTTTATTATATCTTATATTAAAGAAAAAAATAAAAAAATAAATAAAAAAGCTAAAACTTTTTATGAGGATATATCGAATAAGATGTAATTACTTGTACATCTTTCAACTATTTTTCTTTTTTTATTCATTGTTTTTCTAGACATTTTTTTTTCTTTATTTTTGGTGTGGGAGTATTTTTACTTTGCTTTTTAATAGAAGCTTGGCTGTCAATAAGGATGGACAATGTGGTAGTCAGCATTCAATCATTTGAGCAAATGAGAATTGAAAGGACTAAGTGTTACCCTCTTCGATCACCTGATTATTTAGCAAAATGATTATGCTTCCATAATTTTTGATTGCTTAAAATTACTGTTTTTTGTATGATGACAAAGTAGAATTGATTTCTTGGAATATTTGTTACATGTTAATTTTATAATTAAATTATTCGCTTGACTGAGATTAATGTGCATTAAATCATAAATTTCATATTTGAGGCCAGATTTGAAGAAGATCGGAGCAGAGAAAATTAGCTGAGAATCGATCGGATCCTATTGGTTGTATTATCGTATATGAAGCTCCAAAGACTGAAGAAGATCAAAGAAGGTGCATGGAATCTCTCAAAACGACATGTATCTCAGCAAATCCCAAGGCTTTCGGAGAGCTTGGGCTAAGGTGGGGGTTGTCTCAGAAGTGGTGTAGTGTTCTCACAGTAGCTTTCTATATTTCCTTCAAAGATTGAACATCATGACCATTCACATTGCATTGGAATATCTCCATTCATGTCTATTTCGACCCTGTGGTGCACGGCATTCTCGAGCAAATTAATGTGTATAGAATGTTATTGATTGAATTTAATGTCAAGTAACCACTTATTCTAAAATCTTAAATTGATAAGAATGGATAATTTAATAATTTAATTAATATTCTAATATTTAAAAATATCAATGTTTATCTTTTGTAGAATAAAAATTAATTGATCTTCACTATCAGTCCTAAAAATAATTATTTTCTATATCTTCTCCCCTTTTTTTAATACTATTAAAAAAATAAGTATCTTTCCCATGTTTAAAAGAGATGTAACCGAATCGAAAGAAGTAAGAACTTCATTCATTTATTCATTGAAACACATACTAATTCATGAAATCTTTGTCATAGAAGGACTTTTACAGGTTAAGCCATAATTCGTTCCAGTGATTTTAAATCCTCGTTGGTGTAGAATTGGCCGTCCAAATTTCAGCAGCATCAATATATACTCATTGGAGAATATTCTCTCTATTATTCATATATATGAGGGCAAAGCTTAAAATTAAAATAAATATTTGGTCAGCTCAAATTCAATCTACTTTACATGGGCACAACATAGAAGAAGCTTTGATAGCAAGCAACTCTTAATGGGAGTTTTGGTGTTGTATACCTAGTACTAGATAGAACGGCTGTTGCAGTCAAGGCTTTCAAATTTGCAACGTCGTTAAGGACCAATCGGAAGTTTGAAAGAAGAAGGCCAAGAAATATTCAAAAAAACATTAAATTCAAAACATTTTTATTTTTTATTTTTTATATCACATCAATAATTTTTTATTATTATTTAAATAAAAAAATTTACTACAATATAATTTTTTTTTTACTTTTTTATATAAATTCTTTCTACTTTATATCACATCAACCACTATCTATTTTCACACAATAAAAAAATTCTCATAAAGAAAAAGGGAGGAGATTACTAAATGGGGCGGTTTATATATTCTCACAACAATTTTCCAAATGTCTTTGAAATTAACACCGCATTTGAATATCTCCATCTGCCTATTTCTACACCGTGGCGCACGGCGTACGTTCTAAAGCCAGATGGCCAAGATGAAGACATATATTTTTGCACGTGGTTGGTGACAGTCTTCATTGAAAATTTACCATCTAATAAATCGATCAGAGCGTCCTTTGATGACAGTCTTGTCAAAGTCATCTGCGATTTTCGAAAGGTTGTATTCTCACGCCAATTTTCTTAATGTCCTTGACAGATCGGACATCCATTGACATTGACATTGACTTGGAATGTCTTCATCATGGCTATTCTACACCGTTGTGCACAGCGTTCCTATTCCAAAGAAAAAATTGTACCGTTGGTCCCTGTAATATTTATAATTATTTTTTATTTTTTATGGTTTAAAAAATTACTGGGAGG
The DNA here is from genome assembly GCA_028654335.1 of Alnus rubra. NCBI lineage: Eukaryota > Viridiplantae > Streptophyta > Magnoliopsida > Fagales > Betulaceae > Alnus > Alnus rubra. The sequence continues at coordinate 472,028 of JAJPGS010000127.1, read as the reverse complement.
TCCTCGTGGTATGCAATAATTACAAATCGATCCCTGACGTCAAATTCTGTTAAATTTTTTAACAGATTCCGTCAAATGCACGTCAGCGACACGTGTCGCCATCTTACGGCGACACGTGTCCATCTTAATAAAAAAATATAAATTTATTAAAAATAAATAAAAATACTTATTTTTTAAAAAAAAAAATTCAAAAAATAAAATAAAAATGAACGGGTGGCTTGGCCACCCCTTTGGGGGTGGCCTGACCGCCCCCAGCCACTAGGTGTGGCCGCGCGCCACCCCCAGTGGCCGCAGGGAGTGGCGCGCGGCCACCCCCAAGCTACAGAGGGTGGCCTTCGGGCCACCCCAGGCAACTGGGGGTGGCCGCGCGCCACCCCTAGACAACTTCGGGGTGGCGCACGGCCACCCCTAGGCCACTGGGGTGGCTGCGCGCCACCCCGGATCTTCCAGGGGTAGCCCGAAGGCCACCCCCTGTGGCTTGGGGGTGGCCGCGCGCCACCCCTGCGGCCTCTGGGGGTGGCGCGCGGCCATCCCCAGTGGCTGGGGGCGGCCAGGCCACCCCCAAATGGGTGGCCAAGCCACCCGTTCAATTTTTTTTTTTTTTTTTTTTTTTTTTAAAAAAAGTATTTTTATTTATTTTTTAATAAATTTATATTTTTTTATTAAGATGGACATGTGTCGCCGTAAGATGGCGACACGTGTCGCCGACGTGGCATTTGACAGAATCTGTTAAAAAATTTAACAGAATTTGACGCCAGGGATCGATTTGTAATTATTGCATACCACGAGGACCTCCTAGTAAATTTTTAAACCATAGGGAGTAAAAAATAATTATGACATACCACATGGACCAACGGTGCAATTTTTCCAAAAATTAATAATAATGAGGAGAACAATTTTGGATAGGCCACAAGGGGTTAGAACCAAGCGAAACGTGAATTGTAAATATAGGGAAAAAAAAATAAGGAAATTCTTGTTTCTAATTTTGAAAACTTTATTTTTTAATTTCTAAGCTTTAGTTCGCATGATAAATGTTACATCAATTTTGAAAAAATGTTAAATTAATACCTCAGTCAAATTTTTCGTTCAAAAACTAACGATCCGCCACATGTTCTTGAGTTTTGAAAACTTTATTTTTTAGTGTCTAAATCTCAATTTGCATCACAGATAATATTTCAGTTTTGAGAAAAAATAAATTAATACTTCAATCAAATTTTTCTTAAAAAAACTAACGGTCCGTCACGTGTAACACATGTCACAATATTAAAAATTACAAAATTAAAAAATCTTTAAAAATTAATTATAAAATTTTTTTAAAAAATTATTACAAACTAAAAAAATGAAAAAAAAAAAAAAAAAAAAACAGTTGAGGCAATTGTCCCTACCAACCTAATATTTGCGCATTTTAGGGGTAGAGCAGTGAAAATTCAAGGTTTAAACGGAAAAGAAAAGTTCAAAGAAGTATGACAAATTAAATATAGAAATTTTGAATCAAAAATAATATTGCACTCCTAATGTACACTTTTAAGTGTACACTGTCTCATCTGGTAATAAAAATTACTATTAAATTTTATACAAGTCACCATTAAAAGTGTGAATACAAATTTTTACAGTAACATAAAAAATGTGTATTTGAGAATGTGAACTCAGATTGCATGTAGCATTTCTTGTCTTGAATAGAGGGTTGGGTTTTGTCCCATTACAACATTATCTTTTAGCCAAACTTGATCCTTTTTTAAAAGATTATATATATATATATATATATATATATATTATTTGTTACCTAGTTTCATTAATGATTTGATCAAAGAGTCGAGACTTGAATATTATCCGATTCATTTAAAATAGAAAAAATCCTTATTCTGTTATTATAAGTGTTCTTCGGGGCAAATTAAATACAAAAATATTGTATAGAAGGAAGAGTTTTGTCCTATTCCATAAATAAGTTCCATGTTTATTGTACCAATATAATTAACTTCTTTCAGTTGTACAGGAAGAACTTTGTAGCATTGGTGTTATGCCTGAGCAGGAAGCATTAAACAACGTGGTTGGAAATTACAATACGGTGCGGACCGAAGGAGAGAATAAAATTCGCTTAGAAAAAAAGAAAGAAAAGAAAACCGAGTAACGTTTGCAAAGGACAATTGGAAGGGTGAAAATGATTCAGGGCTTACAACGTTAGGAAAATATCCTGTCATTTCAACAAATTTTCTTTCCAATTTTTGTAAATTCTTCATATTATAACAAAATGCTAAGTAATTCTTTATCTCTCATTTTATTCATTTCTCACTTCAAACTCTATTTCTCTCTTTAATTATTCTTTCTTAATCCTAAAAAGGATGAATACGGAAAGAATAAGAGATTAAAAAAGAAAAAAAAATCATTTAAAAAAAAATAAAAATAAAGAATGGGATATAAAATGTTTTTCAAAAGTAGTCTTTAAAATAAAAAGTGGTGTTATACTATTAAATTTAAAGAAAATTATTGTTGGGGATAAATCCCACTCAACCCGATCCAAAGAGGAGTCAAATAAGGTCCAAACAGATAAGGTGATATCAGATCAGAAGTCTAAGAAGATATCCAATTAGAAGTCTAGTAAATGATTAAAGTCCAATTAGAACTCGGACAGCAGTTCTAAATCAACAAGGAACAGGAGTCCTAATCCAGGTTTGACTCCACCTCTACGCCTATAAATAGGCTCATACCCCAGGTATAAACTAAGACTCAATTTTATGCATAAAGCATTATTTTCTCACAGAATCTAACTTAGGCATCGGAGCGGGACCCCCGGAAGGGTCCCTAGGTTTTGTTGTTTTGCAGTTATTGAGAAGCGTGAAGAACATCAAAGGAACGTGCAGATTTACACCATACCGGAAACTGTACCAACAGTTTGGCGCCGTCTGTGGGAAACGATTTTTCGTTCCTCATAAAAAAAAAAAAAAAAGATCCAGCATGGTGATGAACACACGTTCCGGAAGCCAGACCAATCGACAGCCCGTGGCCCCACAGGAACCGGCTATTCAGAATAATTTGCAGCCTCCACCAAACCCTCCCCCGGGGGGTGGAGATCAAGATCGCATAGCAGCGTTGGAAGCCCAGATTGAAGATTTAAATGCAGAATTGTTACGCATGAGGACGAGACAGCCCAATCCCGAGATGAACAGGGATGAGCGTGAGGAAGAAGATCACAATAGCAACATTAATCCTCGGAGGGAGGATGACCGCCAAGGAGATCTGAGCAGAATTATTGCCGAGCTGGAGAGAAGGTGCACGTACATGGAGATGGAAAGAAAGGACAAAGGCAGATTCGTAATGGTGGACAAGCTCCTAATGGGTACAGACTCACCCTTCACCAGACGGGTGGCAGACTATCAGCTTCCCGATAAGTTTAAGGTACCCCAAATTCTAAGTTATGCAGGAGACAGAGATCCCTTGGATCACCTAGAGAATTTCAAGGCTCATCTAGACCTTCACGGGACACCCGATGAAGTAGCATGTCGGGCATTCCCTCTTACTCTCTCGGGGAATGCCCGAGACTGGTTCAGGAAGCTGCCCCCGAATTCCGTTGATCAGTTCAAGGAATTGTCCAAGATATTCCTAACGGAGTTCTTGGCTTTCCGGACAAGGAAGAAGCCTTCGGGATATTTGCTATCATTGCACCAGCAAGGCAATGAGAGTCTTAAGGAGTTTATGGCTCGGTTCAACCGAGAGAAGGCTACGGTAGAAGATCCGACCGAGGATATGATCTTTGCTGCCATTTATCAGGGAATTTCACCCGAGGAGCCTTTGATGAAGAAGTTGATCCGGAAGCAACCGAGTACCTTGCAGGGCCTCATGGATAAGGTAGAAGAATTCATCAATCAGGAAGAGACGCTGAAGTCTATGGCCAGTTCCAGACTACCCCGAGAGACAGCCCCAGAAAAGAAAAGGAAAGAATTCAAGAAAGCTGATTGGGAAGAGCAGAGGCAGGTAAAGAAGTTCAAAGATTACAACTTTACACCTCTCAATGCCGAGATATCAGAAGTCCTCATGGAGATCAAGAGAGATCCGGCGTTTCGGGAACCGCAAAAGATACCAGGTAATCCTCCTTATAAGAATGCAGGGGAGTATTGTGATTTCCATAAACAAGCAGGTCATTACACCGAGGGGTGCGTAACCCTAAGGTTGTTGATAGAAGAATTCATAAAGAATGGCAAGCTAGTTCGGTTCTTGGGAGAGCGACGGAACCATCCAGGAAACAACAGGCCTCGGAATCATCAGGACTATCAGCCCCGAGATCAACAGCCACGGGATTACTATCCCGAGACCGCCCTCAGCTAGACGAAAGGCATCAAGAGAATGCTCCCGAGATGACATAGAAAGAAGAGAGGACCGAAGAAACAGAAGCCCACAGCATAGAGAGCCGAGGCAACAGCAGTATCTGCCCGTGATCCCATAAAAAGGACTCTCGGGAATTTCAGGCTTGCTTTTATTTTTCAGTATTTATATTTGCAAAGAACTAGACTTTTATTTTTAATTCAGACTAGACAGAAAATTCCCCAGATTTTGGGAATAAGTATTTTCAGAATAAATGAATAAAGCTGACTTAAGCATCGGAGTGTTCCCGGTCTAGGGACCGGGAACCCGTTGATGTTGCTTCTTTTGCAGGCAAAAACTCTCGGATCAGTCCTTGCCGAGAGCAAAACAACTTCTCGGATCAGTCCTTGCCGAGAAGGAGCCTCTCGAATCAGTCCTTGTCGAGAGCAAAACAACTTCTCGGATCAGTCCTTGCCGAGAAGGAGCCTCTCGGATCAGTCCTTGCCGAGAGCAAAACAACTTCTCGGATCAGTCCTTGCTGAGAAGGAGCCTCTCGGATCAGTCCTTGCCGAGAGCAAAACAACTTCTCGGATCAGTCCTTGCCGAGAAGGAGCCTCTCGGATCAGTCCTTGCCGAGAGCAAAACAACTTCTCGGATCAGTCCTTGCCGAGAAGGAGCCTCTCGGATCAGTCCTTGCCGAGAGCAAAAACAACTTCTCGGATCAGTCCTTGCCGAGAAGGAGCCTCTCGGATCAGTCCTTGCCGAGAGCAAAAACAACTTCTCGGATCAGTCCTTGCCGAGAAGGAGCCTCTCGGATCAGTCCTTGCCGAGAGCAAAAACAACTTCTCGGATCAGTCCTTGCCGAGAAGGAGCCTCTCGGATCAGTCCTTGCCGAGAGCAAAACAACTTCTCGGATCAGTCCTTGCCGAGAAGGAGCCTCTCGGATCAGTCCTTGCCGAGAGCAAAACAACTTCTCGGATCAGTCCTTGCCGAGAAGGAGCCTCTCGGATCAGTCCTTGCCGAGAGCAAAAACAACTTCTCGGATCAGTCCTTGCCGAGAAGGAGCCTCTCGGATCAGTCCTTGCCGAGAGCAAAACAACTTCTCGGATCAGTCCTTGCCGAGAAGGAGCCTCTCGGATCAGTCCTTGCCGAGAGCAAAACAACTTCTCGGATCAGTCCTTGCCGAGAAGGAGCCTCTCGGATCAGTCCTTGCCGAGAGCAAAAACAACTTCTCGGATCAGTCCTTGCCGAGAAGGAGCCTCTCGGATCAGTCCTTGCCGAGAGCAAAAACAACTTCTCGGATCAGTCCTTGCCGAGAAGGAGCCTCTCGGATTAGTCCTTGCCGAGAGCAAAACAACTTCTCGGATCAGTCCTTGCCGAGAAGGAGCCTCTCGGATCAGTCCTTGCCGAGAGCAAAACAACTTCTCGGATCAGTCCTTGCCGAGAAGGAGCCTCTCGGATCAGTCCTTGCCGAGAGCAAAAACAACTTCTCGGATCAGTCCTTGCCGAGAAGGAGCCTCTCGGATCAGTCCTTGCCGAGAGCAAAAACAACTTCTCGGATCAGTCCTTGCCGAGAAGGAGCCTCTCGGATCAGTCCTTGCCGAGAGCAAAACAACTTCTCGGATCAGTCCTTGCCGAGAAGGAGCCTCTCGGATCAGTCCTTGCCGAGAGCAAAAACAACTTCTCGGATCAGTCCTTGCCGAGAAGGAGTCTCTCGGATCAGTCCTTGCCGAGAGCAAAACAACTTCTCGGATCAGTCCTTGCCGAGAGCAAAAACAACTTCTCGGATCAGTCCTTGCCAAGAAGGAGCCTCTCGGATCAGTCCTAGCCGAGAGCAAGAAGAAACTTCTCGGGGGGTAAGATTTAACCCTCAGGTTTTGCAGGTTAGCAGGTTTTCAGAAGGAGACAAAGATCGGGTTTCCTTAGACATGGAATTCCCATTATTCAAGCAAGCTTCGGATAAGGGAATTGGGGGGTAACTGTTGGGGATAAATCCCACTCAACCCGATCCAAAGAGGAGTCAAATAAGGTCCAAACAGATAAGGTGATATCAGATCAGAAGTCTAAGAAGATATCCAATTAGAAGTCTAGTAAATGATTAAAGTCCAATTAGAACTCGGACAGCAGTTCTAAATCAACAAGGAACAGGAGTCCTAATCCAGGTTTGACTCCACCTCTACGCCTATAAATAGGCTCATACCCCAGGTATAAACTAAGACTCAATTTTATGCATAAAGCATTATTTTCTCACAGAATCTAACTTAGGCATCGGAGCGGGACCCCGGAAGGGTCCCTAGGTTTTGTTGTTTTGCAGTTATTGAGAAGCGTGAAGAACATCAAAGGAACGTGCAGATTTACACCATACCGGAAACTGTACCAACAATTATAAAGGATCCAAGGTGAATGCTAATGCTAATGAAAAGATTGAAGTTATCTACTTTGAATGCATAACTTTTTTTTGTGGATTTTGGTCCAAATAACCCAATCAAAACAAATGTCTTGAATATTTTTGTGGAATATGTCATAATTCATATTATGGCATTGACGGTAAATGAACCAAACTATGAAACTATTAATGAACAGTTTCATGAGCTTGTTTCGTGTAAACTCAATTCTAGTTTTTAATTAGTTTGATTTGTTAATTACTAAAAGAACTAATCTTTAATAAGAGTTTAGTAGACGGTAAGGGTTTGGACTAATACGATTATATCCTCTGCATTAGGAGTCCTTTGTTAGCTAGATTAATCGTAAGGGTTGCAAGTTCATGAGAAAATATGTACAAGCAACAATCCCAATCGACCTTAATTTGAGATCATATAAAGAATTTGGATCAACTAGTTTTGAGCCGAAATATATGTTAGAGTATATTATGAAATTTATTGTAATTGATTGTAATTTTTTATAATCAAATTTGATGGCAATATCTGATTTATATATATATTATTGTAATCAAATTAATTATATTTAATTATCCTACTTTTTCTTTTTTCTTTTTTATCTCAACTCTCCTACATATAGAGGTCTTTTGTATTATAATATTATCAAGTGAATAAGAATAAAAATGTAGCATTTGGGCTTTATTCTGTGTTCTAGGTTATAGACAGAACTACATAAAAAAATTCGTCTTTATTTTATTATTCCGATGTTTTCTTTTAATTTCTATAGCATTTTTCAATATATGGGTGACACTTTTACAATCATATTCTAAAAGTTTAAAAAGTTGTAATGCCGGGTTCCCATTTTTAAAATTTTTGCAATGTTACCTTTCTGTTAAGATTTTTTTTTGTTGTTGTTAAAACCTAACGGATGATGCAAAAATGTCAATAATAATGATACCAACCATTATTATTATTATTATTATTATTATTATTATTAATAAGAAAACAAAAGAAAACAAAAAAAATAATAAAATATTACCAGCCACGTCAGCTTGTTGTGAGACTGTTGTGAGAAATAAGTGTATGGATCATTTCTCTTATTATTATTAATGATTTTTTTTTTATTTTTGATTGTGCAGGAGTATTTTCACTTTGCTTTTTAATATAAGCTTGGCTGTCAATAAGGTTGATTCGATGTTTGTGGAACTCCCAAGTGAAAAGAGTGAACGTGTCATGGAATTTCAAAAGAAAGTCATGATATTGATGATGATAGTGAATTATGGATGAATCTTGTTAGGAATAAATTTTGGAGACAGATAGCAATTAAGCACGGCACTGCATTCAATTCTTGGACCCGTCTTTTGCCAAATTAATGAGCTTTCAATTCTTGGACCTGTCTTTTGCCAATGTCTTTTGCCAAATTAATGAGCTTTCAATTATTGTACCTATCCCATACTTAATAGCGTACCTGAAAATTCATTGGTTACCTAATCATGCCTATTTCTACACCCTGTAGCGTGCATTCTTAAGCCAAGTTATTTACTATAAAGAGAGGATCAAGGAACAATATGTCACAATAAGTAATTTACTTGATTCATTCAATATGAGAGAAAAATAATGACTATTTCAAAGAAATAACCATTATTTTATTCCAACGACCAATTCAACGAACTAAGCTAGCCCTTTATATTTCGATCTAGACAAAAAGATGCTCAAAATATCATGACTATGTAATTGGTAAAAATCTTTTACGTTGTTGAATATAGCAAGGCTCACCAAACATTAATAAAGAGAGACAAGTTTCAATATCACTTTGAGAAGAAACGAATATTTCTAAAACGTAGCTTGATTTTATGGTAATTAAAACGTTTATTGGGTGGATGTTGTGGCCGGGTTCAATGTTATCATTCATTTGTAAACGTAAAAAATAAATTAAAATTAAGGAAAAAGGACTTCTAAAATGTAGTTCATGAAAATTATTTATTTCATTATCTTTTATTAAAAGAAAAAAAAATATGTTTTCATATTACGTACAGTCGGCTCCATTAGCTTAGGATCAAGGAACATTTTTCTTAAGACTGAATTTTTGAGATCATCAAATGGGTAGTCAGGTAAGTAAAATAGAACCACAAAACTGAGGATAGGTATGATCACAAAACACTACTTTTCGATGATTTTCTTTTTTTGCTTTTATTTTTCTTTATCTAACAGTCAACAAAGTCAAAGCCATAACCACCCCACCCTCTTCTTCACAAAAAGGAAATGGGAAATAAGTTTTCTCCATGAATAGTGTATTTTGGTTGAGGTGTTAGCGAAAAGGGATTAGTGGGAGCTCAACAAAATATAAATTATTTTGCTTAGGAATGACCTAGGGCTGAAAAAGCAGGTTATTAATAATAGTAAGCTAATCGCCAACCACTTATAACGGTTAATAGCTAATCACTCTTAGAGGTTGTTTTTGATAAAGTAGTTAGCGGTTATAACTACTCATTGCCTTTATTTTATTGCAGTGATTTGCAACCAAACAGGAGTGTAAGATCTCTCTCGTTTTTTTTTTTTTTCAATTTCTTGATTTCATGGACAAAAAAATTTCTAGGAAATAATTAAAAATAGGAAAAGCAGGTAGTGGGGTGGTTATTAAATAACTACTAACCGCCTAAGCGATTATCCATTTTTATAATCGCCTAGGGATTGTGGTATTTCTAACTAATAATTGCTACCTGCAACCGCCCTTTCGGCCCTAATTATTATTCTGAAGTGTTGCAACTAGGCTGCCTTAGTTCATTTCTTAAACGACAAAATGTAATAAAATTGCTCTGATATATGGTCCAGCTACATTATATGTTGGCAAAACAAAATGATAGGTTACCGTGCATCAACAGTACAGTGGACTCTTGTTTTCACAATGAAAGATGGAAGGGGGTAAAGTAGATGATTGTGTAGAACTAATCGTGTGACACAGGGGATCCGTCTATATATATCACTATATAGAGCCACAAGTGCTTATGGTGATGCCTTCATCCATTTTACATGCTAGATGTTGATGGATGGTGTAACTTATCGCAAAGAGGTAGTTGGAGGAAATGGAGTATTACTTTTTAAGTCTCCATTCAACAACACATTAGTTGCTTTAATGTCTCTATGAACAATCTTGAGTCTATGATTCTTCGCAAAGAAAAACTGCGGATCGTTTGGGTGTGCAATTTTTTGTTTTGTATTTTTTTTTTAAAACTTTTTTCAAAATTAGGGATACCAAAGAATAAAACGTAAAGATAATATGTTTGAAATGATGTTTGGGTGATAGTTATTTTTTTTAAAAAAAAAAAAGAAAAAAAAAAGAGAGGAAAAAAAAAGAAAAAGAAAAAAGGAGTTGAGTCCCCGTAGCTATCCCAATACAGATTTTAAGGCTTGTAGGCTAATCCAGTTTAAGCTCACTGTTTTTTGGACATACAAAAACAAGAAATCACTGCTAAACCACTCAAATATTTACTTTTTGGTTTTTCGGAAAAGTAATGAAATAATTGAAAGGGCACAAAAGAAAAATCACTACAAAAAAAAAGGGCATTTATGGACGGTTTTAAAACCGTCTAGAAAAAAAAATTTGCAGACGGTTTTTTTGAAACCGTCTGTAAAAAATTTATTATGGACGGTTTGATTAAACCGTCCATAAAATTCCAGACAGTTTGAACTAAACCGTCTAGAAATTTTCATTTCCAGATGGTTTTGGATGAAATCGTCTATAAATATTTTTTTTAGAGAATTTTATGGACGGTTTGTTAAAAACCGTCAATAACATTTCAATTCCAGACGGTTTCAAATGAAACCGTCTGTAAATTTTTTTGCCCACGCCATGTCATCAATCCGCGTGATGCCCCCAAATTTTACCACATCCATTTGATTTTTTTACCAGCCAAAATCACAACCATCCATTTCATTTGACAACCAAAAAAAAAATGTACATAGAAATTATAAACCTAGCTGGCCTGAAACATCACAACCGGCCATCATCGATGCTCACGAATCTGCAGTCACATTTCAGGGTGAGAGTGGTGACGACATCAAGAATCGGGAGAAGAGGGAAGGAATCATAGGGAGGAGATCGATCTGATTGGGCATTGAGGGAGAGATCGACCTGATTGGGCGTTGAGGAAGCTAGAGATCGACGGTGACGGCTCTGTCCCTCGATCCGGATCCACCGGCTACACGGCCCGCGGTCCACGCAGTAATTCCCTAGCCCACTCTTCCCGGCTGTCCGCCGCATCTCCACCCTCCCCAACACCCACACCCCTCCAAGGTCGTTTGACCTCTGCGTCTTTGTCATCGACAGCGACGGCCCCTCTTGGCCCTACCCCAACAACGCCAACGACTAAATCTACCCTCCCTTCCTCAGTGCGTATCCCGCCAGAGGCAGAGTGGCCCTGCTCAAACCCAAGCAAGCCAGAGGCGTCGGATTCGAGCCGCCGTGGCCGTTCGATCGACGTGAAATTGCCGGATAAAACACGCCGTATTACATCTCCTGCTGATTCGTTGTTGACGCCTTGTTTACTTTTTCATTACATAATTAATTAATTAATTAATTATATTAATATAAAGAAAAAGGGAACTGAAAAAAAAAAGAAAAAAAAAAAAAGGAGAGTAAATCTGGACGGTTTGGACGAAAACGTTTGGAATTCCGGACGGTTTTGTCCAAATCGTCCATAAATTAATTTAGCGACACTATATTCTAGACGGTTTTAAACCGTCCAGAAAAAACCGTCTGGAATTGATTCCAAGCGGTTTTTTTTTACATTTCTGAACGGTTTAAAACTATCCAGAATTTGCTTTTTTATTTTTTATTTTTTAGTGCATACTCACCAAAAAGAGTAAGCAAGGCTATTATTTTGCATGTAGTCAGTCACACACCAACAATAATTGATCTGCGTCAATACAACAAAAAGTGGGCGCACATTTCAGTAATTCAAACGGAGATCAGCAAACTCCACCCATATGAAAGGTTAGTTGCCAGTGGACCTCAAATTGTTAGCTCCATGTATTTCTTAATTTGTTAATATATATGTAATAAGGAGTGCTCAGAAAAAAATTAAAAAAAATAATAATAATGAGGAGAACAATTTTGGATAGACCAAAAGGGGATAGAACCAAGCGAAACGTGAATTGTAAATATAGGGAAAAAAAAAATGAAACTGAATTAAAATTAAAGCATGTCTCAGATAAGAAACATGCATATTACTTCATTTTCTTGGAGAGTACTTTTTTTTTTTTTTTTTTTGAATGGGGACCAAACTTGCATTTCATAAAAGCCAAATGGCAAATACAACTGCCCGAAGGCGAAATAGCGCAACCCCAAAGTTACAACAGAGGCCCGAAGGCATAAGGTGGTGAGAAGAGATGAAGAATCCCTAATCACCAAGTTAGGAACAAGTCGAACTTAAAGCAGTTACTAAAGCAACAAGCTAAAATTACAAGAACAAACAATTGACCCTTTCTTACCAATGAAGAACAACCCTCCTAAAGTGAAAGGGCCTGGTCTAGCTACCAAGCCACCCTAAATGCCCAAGCAATTTTTAGCCCTTTACAAAAATACACTGTGAAATAGGCAAGAATATACAGTAAAAACACAGAACAATTCGTTAGCCGGCAAGAGGAGGAGCCACCCAGACAGCGGAGCGTTGGGCCACCCCAGCTGCAAGCAGTCAACAAACCTTCTCGAAATCACCATCCAACCGGCCGGAAAAGAGGCACGCGGTCCGTACGTCCAAGCCTTTCGGCGCGTGTAAGCCACGTTCCGAGCGTGGAGGTTCGACACAGTCGAAGGATGAGACGGCGGGATCAGAGGTTAACGGCAAACAGCACAGGGGGGGTCGTGTCGTAAGATCTCCGGCGAAACCATGTAGATCTAACTCAAATGAAAGCCGGAAAAACACGAACGAAAGTCACTCCCATAGACGACTTAAAAACAAAATGTATCTGTTCAAAACAAAAGAAGAAACAACAACCAAAGCACAAATAAACCAACTCCATAGCCCCAACAGCTAGGAGAACAACAACACCACCGGAAACTAACCGGGGGAACAAAAAAAAACTCCTACTGGAACAAGCCAGGGGACACAAAAAACCACCCTAGGTCACAAAGGAACTAGAGAGAAACACCACCAGGAAGAGGGAGGCGTGCGGCCTCCCTCCCCCGAAGAAACCAACTTCTCAGAAAACTCTCTCTAAACGAAGAAAAAACGAGACAGTCTCTCTCCTAATTTTTTTGTTTCACCTTCTTCTTGGAGAGTACTTATGGTTTGATCCATTAAAATAAGATAATTCTGTTTCATTAATGGGCATATACTCTCTAAGACTAAGGGTGAAAATGCGAGCCGATAATAACCGCTTGCACCCGTTATCTGCACTTAATTACCATTTGTCATCTATACATGCGGATGCCATTAACAAAAAATTAATATTCACATATGTAAATAGAGGCGTAAAAAAATGCAAATGAAGTTAATATATATAATATGAGGCAGGCGGGTATCATTTGAAAGTGAGACCAACTATCACATCGTAAAAGAAAAGAACTTCTAACAAACTTTAATTATCACTTATTGGCGCTTTCTTTTCAAAATTTTAGTTGAGGCAATTGTACCTACCAACCTTATATTTGCGCATTTTAGGGGCAGAAGTAGCGAAATTTCAAGGTTTAAACGTAAAAGAAAAGTACAAAGAAGTATGCGAAATTAAATATAGATAAATTGTTTGGCAAACATCTTTCACTCTCCCTCTATTTTTTTCACTTTTTATATCATATTAATAATTTTTTTTATTATTCAAATAAAAAAAAAACTCACTACAAAACAAAACTTTTTTACTTTTTTATAAAACAATTCAAAATTTATTTATACTTTATATCACATCAATCACTTTTTAATATTACTATTCTAACAAATATTTCACAATTACAATTATTTGCCAAACAAACTCAAAAATTTTGAATAAAAATACGATTGCACTCCTAATTTACACTTTTAAATATATATTGTCTGATGTGGCAGTAAAAATTATTATTAAATTTTTGATGAGTCATCATTAAAAGTGTGATTACAAATTTTTACAGTAACATAAAAAATGTGTATTTGAGATATTGAACTTAGATTACAGCATTAATGATTTGATCAAAGAGTCAAGACTTAAAATATTATCCGATTCATTTAAAATATAGACAATCCTTATCCTGTTACTATAGTGTTTTTTTTTTAGCTGTTACTATAGTGTTCTTCGGGGCAAGAGTTTGTCCTATTCCATAAATGAGTTCCATGTTTATTCTACCAATATAATTAACTTCTTTCAGTTGTACAGGACTACGGGAGGAACTTTGTAGCATTGGTGTTATGCCTGAGCAGGAAGCATTAAACAACGTGGTTGGAAATTACAATACGGTGCGGACCGAAGGAGAGAATAAATTCGCTTAGAAAAAAGAAAGAAAAGTAAAGTAAATAATAGAAATAAACCGAGTAATGTTTGTAACGGACAATTGGAAGGGTGAAAATGATTCGGGGCTTACAACGTTAGGAAAATATCCCGTCTTTTATGCTCTGTTTGTTTTGACGTAAAATGATTTTCGTCGTAAAATAGTTTCAGGGAAGTCATTTTTCTGAAAAATATTTTTCACCGAAAGCATTTTTTTGATGTTTGGTGCGTATAGAAAATCACAAATATTTTTCATATTTTCATTCAATCATATTAACTTATAAAAATTAATTTTTATTCAAAATATATAAATATTAATATAAAATAATATAAAAATCATCGATGACGAGATTCCATCACTGACCGACAAGATTCTGACCATTTTTACCCGATTACGACTAATATAGCAAGAATTCGAGATAAAGGCCGGAATCCGGATAGTTTCGTCGGAATCTGGAATGGCTGGATTCCGGCAAAAGTGGCCAGATTCTGGCAGTTTCGTCGAAATCCGGCACAAACGGCCGGATTCCGGCCATCTGGCCAGAGAGGCCGGATCCCGGCAGGCTGGCCGGATCTGGCCAGATCCATCCGGCCAGCCAGACGTTCTGGCCAGATCCAGCCTGCCAGCCGGAGCCGGCAGGGAACCGGCCGGGATCCGGCCTCTCTGGCCAGATCCGGCCAGCCGGTCAGGCTCTCTGGCGAGATCCGGCCTGTCTGGCAGGATCTAGCCAGATGGCCGGAATCCAACCACATTGGTTGCCGGAATCTGGGTTGAGTAGATTCCAGCGAAGGTGGTCGAATTCCGGCAACATTAACCGGATGTTGTTGGATTCCGATACCGACAATATTTCGATGGTGGTCGACTGCTTGAACGTGAAGGTCGACTGTGTCGTTTAAAATAGATCTACCGCGCCTGGTGTCTTCGGAAAACGATTTACGCTTTATTTTCCGAAATTTACTAAGCATTTTTGGTTAAACAGAAATTATTTTCCGGTTGACTATTATTTTCGCCCCTACCAAACACCAGAAAATACCAAAATCATTTTCCAGAAATCATTTTACACCGAAACAAACGGAGCATTAAATAATTTTGCTTTCCAATTTTTGTTAATTCTTCATATTATAACAAAATGCTAAGTAATTCTTTATCTCTCATTTTATTAATTTCTCACTCCAAACTCTACTTCTCTCTTTAATTATTCTTTCTTAATCCTAAAAAGGATGAATACGGAAAGAATAAGAGATTAAAAAAGAAAAAAAAAATCATTTTTTGTTTTTTAAAATAAAGAATGGGATATAAAATGTTTTTCAAAAGTAGTCTTTAAAATAAAAAGTGGAGTTATTCTTTTAAATTTAAAGAAAATTATGAAGGATCCAAAGGTGAATGCTAATGGAATTATGGAAGGGTACGTAGTAACCAAAGGATGAATACAATCTTAGCTGTGGGATTCCCAAGTGTAAAGATTGAAGTTATCTACGACTTTGAATGCAAAACTTTTTTGTGGATTTTGGTCCAAATAACCCAATCAAAACAAACGTCTTGAATATTTTTGTGGAATATGTCATAATTTATTATGACATTGACGGCATAAATGAACCAAACTATGAAACTATTAATGAACAGTTTCATGAGCTTGTTTCGTGTAAACTCAATTCTAGTTTTTAGTTTGATTCGTTTACTAATGCTCCGTTTGTTTTGGTGTAAAATGGTTTATGTCGTAAAATAGTTTCAGGGAAGTCATTTTTCAAAAAAATATTTTTCGTCGAAATCATTTTTCGGTGTTTGGCGGGTACAGAAAATTACAAATATTTTTTATATTTTAATTTAATCATATTAATTTCAAAAAATTAAATTTGATTCACAAAATAAAAAATATTAATATAAAAAAATTGCCGGAATCCGGCACAAAATGGCCGGATCCCGGCCAGTTGACCGGAAACTGGCCGTCCTGGCCAGTTTTCGGCCAGCTGGCTGGAGATTCGGCCAGAACAGTCGGATTAGGCCAAATGCCGGGGGTCCGGCCGTTCTGTCCGGATCCCGGCCAGATGGCCGGTGATCCGGCGTTCTAGCCGGATCCAGCCTCTTCGGCCAGTATCTCGGCCAGAACGGTCGGATCCGTCCAGGATTCCGGCCAGATGGCCAGATCTCCGGCGAGATAACCAGAGATCCGGCCGCTCTGGCCAGATTTCGGTCAGTTTGGCCGAAATATGGCATGATATCCCTTGAATCCGGCGACATCTGCCGGACGTCGCCGGATTCCGGCTTAATTTATCAAATTCCGACATCGACCGGAGTCGGAATCTGACTTGTCGAAATTCGGCAATAGTCAACTGCTTGAACGTAAAAGTCGACTGCATTGTTTCAAAAAGAATCGACTGCATCTACCATTTACAGAAAATGATTTACGCTTTTAAAAAGCCTAAATCATTTTTTGAAATTTATTAAGCATTTTTGGTCAAACGGAAATCATTTTTCGGTTGACCATTATTTTCGCCCCTACCAAACACCAAAAAATATCGAAACCATTTTCTAGAAATCATTTTACGCCGAAACAAACGGGGCATAAAAGAACTAATTTTTAATAAGAGTTTAGTAGACGGTAAGGGTTTGGACTAATTAATACGATTATTTCCTCTGCATTAGGACTTTGTTAATTAGCTAGATTAATCATAAGGGTTGCAAGTTCAAGAGAAAATATGTACAAGCAACAATACCGATTGACCTTAATTTGAGATCATATAAAGAATTTGGATCAACTAGTTTTGAGCCGAAATATATGTTAGAGTATATTATGAAATTTATTGTAATAGATTGTAATTTCTTGTAATCAAATTTGATGGCAATATCTGATTTATATATTTTTGTAATCAAATCAATCATATTTGATTATCCTACTTTTTCTCTTTTCTGCTTTCTTTTTTATCTCAACTCTCCTACATATAGAGGTCTTTTGTATTATAATATTATCAAGTGAATGAGAATAAAAATGTATTATTTGGGTTTCATCCTGTGTATCATTTATGATATGGGAGAGAGAATATATATAAATGGTTATCTTCTTGTCCTTATGGAATTTATTGAAATCTTTTTTTATATGTAATCCATAAATATCATTAAAAGCGTAAAGGTGCAAAACATAATAAAAAATAAAAAAAATAAAAAAGTATATAAAGGGAAGCACATAGTTATAAGGAGCAAAACGAAAAAGAAAATTGCTATAACTAATTGTCAAAAGAGAAACATAAGCAACTGTTCAAAAATACAAAATTTTAAAGAAAAATTACTCAAACTCCTCTGAAATCTGCTCATAGTACTCAAAACTTCAATCATTCATTTATTGAAAATTATAATCCTTCTCAATCCTCAATCATTCATTATTATCACTACGGATGATCAGATGTTTGGTAACAGTTACTGCTCATTGTCTCGTCCACAGCTCTAACTTCCCACAAACAACAAATGTATTAATTTTATGTTCTGTATATATTTCTGTTGTGACTCATTTTACATTCATTCCCTTATTCAACTCGAGATCTTATTCTCCAACATACTGTAGTATCAAAAACTTTAGCTCAGTCTTCTAGCTGGCCATCATTAAGATTCTCTAGTATTAACTAATTGGTAACCAAGAAGTTCACAAAAGTTACTAGCATTTCACGGCTTCTCTTTCTTTATTTCTTTGGATGGTACCTTTTTCTTGCGACATACATACAACACAAAAGAGTAAGAAGATTGGCAACTTAAAAAGAGCACTGAGCTCACTGGGGTGCCTAGCAGCAATGTTTTGAAAAATCAGGGAAATTGCTTTTTGTCTCAATTCGTTGTTTATCTTCTTTCAAGCTATATAATTTAACACAGCTGCATCTACTTCATAGTGCTTCTAACTCACCAGTAGACCATTTATTACAGAAACCTTGAAAAACTGTAATCTAGTGCAACCGTCAAAAACTATGATGGCATGCCAGTTCTTTGCTGATATGGTGATTTAAGTAATTGTGGACTCTAACTAAAGCAAATACGTACACCGCCTCACCAACACCCAATCGGCCACACCCATAAACGCGGTCACTGCCACCCACTCCCACACAGGCCCACAATCCAAAAACGCAAACGAGGCACCATCCGCGACACCCATTCAATTCCCTTTATCGGTTTCCATAGCTGTGTAGCAGCGATTGCAGCAAACCTCGAAGAAACCAGAATTCTAATGCTTTGGTAACCGAAACTTATTATGGGTCGTACTCGACGAATTACGATAGGCCCGTCCGACTGGTGTGGCCCTGGTAAAAAAACCTGTGAGCTCTCTCTCACCCACCGGCGACTCCCCATGGTCAAAAAACGGTTAGGATTTAAAGAAGAGGATCCAACGGCAAAAGGGGTACCCATCTTAGAAAGTTGAATTGCTACAAAACTCACAGGCAACTCTTCTTCTTCATGTTTCTCTTCTTTTTCTTCATCCAGTGCTATCATAAACAGCTGATACATGCACCATAAACAGTAAGCGACTGACAAGATAATAATATCAGTGGCAGCTCTTATTAGAGTAATGTCCATCAAGTGTCCATCAAATAATGAGGTGGCTTTTAAAATCACCATTAAATATGTGATCGATCAAATGATGATTTTAAGACATTATTAGCCTAACCACTCAGTTGGATGTTGGAGGTTTGTGCGGTGGCTTCTTGTGTGTTTTGGGTGTGACCTTTTCTCATCAAGTGAGGTTGGTGGCTCGTGTTTTGGTGGCAGCTTGTGTCGTTTGTGGTGGTATTTGCCATCTATTTGTTTATTATTATTATTATTATTAATTAAAAAAAATAATAAAAAAAGTTATAGTTTATTTTAACCGCTAACAGAAGGTTATTGAATAACCACTAAATGTTAGGCGGAATAACCGTGTCGGTGATTGTGGTTAGCAATTTTAACCTATAACTACTAAAATTCGACTCTAATTTTTAGGACAACATCAACAAATTGTATGACAGTTATATAAAAGTCTACTAAATAAGATTATTCATAGAATGATGTTTTAAGATGGTAATATACTATAGTTTCTCGAAAAATCTATTACATATAACATTTCAAACAATTAAAAATAAGGAGCTGAATCATAAAATCTAAAAATCTAAAATATAAATAAAATATCAAGAAATAACCCAAGCATAAAAATCGACCCTCTGTTTCGTCTTATAGCAAGAAAAATACTACAGGTTTTAGTGTAAGGGAGCTTACATGTTTTCTACGTGGCAAACACCTCCAGGGCAGGAGCAATTGACACTATTCTCGAATTTCTCGTACGACGGTCTCGAATTGTTCTTTGGTGTCTTCCAGCTTGAGCTTGCGTCGTTAATGCATGGGTCTTCGCTGAAATTCCAGTCGCTTTTCCCTAATTGTTTAGCTATTTCACGGAGGGCTTCCACTGCACCATCAATCTTGTCAAAGTTGGTTTCTTTATTGATTCCAACTTTTAATATATATTTTTATAGTTAAAAAATATATATATATATATATATATATATATATATATATATATATATATATATATATATATCTGAACTTTAATTTAATATATAACATGATTTTTTTTTCTATGTTAAAAGGCATTTGAAATGTTAGCACAAATTTTTAATTCTATATTTTCTTGAAATTTTTTTATTTTTTGTTGTAATAACGATCATTTAATTGTTCTTCTATTATTTTGTGTTTTAAATCTTGTTTTAAGAATATAATTTGTTTTTCTTTTTTGTTTCTTATTTGTTTGGAAATGACATTAATATTTTAGAATATGAAAATATATTTTAATATGTTAATATCTTTAGTTATTGATAAATTTGAATAAAATTTTATTTCTCATAATTTTAGTGTTAATTTTTTTTTTTTTTTTTATAAAGGATCAAAATAATGCAAAAAATAAATTTTTTAATATTATCTTATATATATATATATATATATATATATATATATATATATATATATATATATTCCACTTCATTATCTGACTGATCGAACAAATGGTACATATATTATTATTTTATTTATTTATTTATCGGAAAATGTTCTGCACCTTGTTCTACAAGTCCCATGCAATTGATACAAATATCATGTTTATAAATAGTCGTGCCAATATACATTTTAAGCTGGATATAGAAAATGCCGCATGCACTTTCACGCCAGTTTCTAAGCGTAATAAAGTGTACGAGCATCGATGTCTTGCAGTTTGAGACATTTTATCTACTCAAAAAGTGTTTTTTTTTTTTTTTTTTTTTTATTATTATTATTATTTTTTTACTTATTAATTTTTTCATACAAACTCCAACAAATCATTTACTCTACTCTCTATTTTAATTAAAGAATATTTTTCATTATTTTATTTTTTATTTTTTCTCTCTTTGTAGTCTTCAGAGAAAAAAAAGATGAAAGAGAAATAATAAAAACCTTGGACATTGTGGTACAGTGACTAGTAACTTATTGCTATTCCCTTAGCTAAAAATGTATTTTACCTTCTCTAGAACTAATCTGTTAGAGAAGAAAAAGTGCTCATATTAATTAAATATAATTATTATGAGCCTTTTAGTTATATTATGCTGGAGCTGCTCTAATGTAGACTACATTCACATTTTAATAATTGATGTGAAACTATCATGTGTACTACCAAGTACATCAGTTTCTATGAAATTTATAATAAAAATTGTAATACCCATAATAGCACCAGGGATGGAGGGAGGGGGGGGGGGGGGGGGGGGGTGGCAGGGGCCATGGCCCCCCTCCACACAATTTCCTAACAAAAAAAAAAAAAAATTATTAGGTAGAAATTTTTTTTTTTTCTAAAAATTTAAAAAATATAAGATAAAAATAAAAATTTAATTTATTTGGCCCCTACCAAAATTTTTTTTGGGCCATTAGCCCCTGTGCATAAGAACTTATGGCTCCGTCCCTGAATAGCACTATATTTTATTTTAAACCCAACCAAATGCAACTCCAATCAACTCATCCTTCACCATCAATGAAGCAAAGCACATGCAAGGCACGACCCACCGATTATCCTAGCCCATGATCTTGTGGTTGGGTGATTGAGAGTTAGATCATTATTTAGCCTTTTTATTAGTTTGCATTTTAGTTTTATTAATTATTTTTTAGATGGGTTGCATTATTTTAATTTGGAATTTATGTTATTTCATTAGCCCAAATACCACTAGGTTTAGAGTTAGGGTTTAGCCATTAATATATTTAAACATAATTTCTAATATCTATTTAAACACATATAATTTTATAATGTATTTGGCGGCTTATGATGAAGTATTTATACTCAATCTCCTCCCTCTTAGATTAGGATCTTCTAAAATTCAAATAATTTGTAAATTCTCAAATTTCATAATTTAGGCTGTTTTGAGGCATCAAAATACTTGAAAAATACCAAATTTTAAAAATTATAGAGGAAATCAAAAATAATTTTTCTTTCAAAAAGCTTATTCTTCACTTTTGTAGAAACGTTTCTTCTTCATAAAACCAAAAGAAAGTTTTGGTTCAAAGCTTTTTTACAACATACAGAGCAAAAACCAGATGAAAATATACTCAATTCTCAAATTTAACATGCCACATTTTTAATATGTATCATTTTTCAAGCATTTCAAAGTCTGGAAACGGCTTAAATTTTATAATTTGAGAATCTACTATTTCTTTAAATTATAGGAGATGCTAATTACTCCACTTTCTTCTCTATCTTCTATATAACTGTTGTAGAAAGAAGTGTCTTAAGAAAGGAAAACATTGATATAAAAAAAAATGTTTCTTACAATATTTTGAGGTACGTTAAACATGTCAGAAAGTTTAATTTGAAGATTTATTTTCTTAAATGTTTTTCCAGAATAAAATCATAGATTATGTGCTAGCTAGTGTATACTAACATGTGCAAACATGTGTGTGTGAGAGATCGTCGAAGAATAATATATATATATATATATATATAATAATTCATGTTATTTTTATATTAAATATCGTTCGAATTAGTAGTTTTATGTCATAGAATTAATGATAATATAAAAAATGGTTCTAATTCCAGCTTAAGTTCAAGCTGAACTTATTTAATCAAACGAGTCGAGTTCAAATTTTGTTAATTTTTGTCCAACCGAGTTCAACATGCTCCTAAAACTCATTTTGAGCTCGAGCCTAATTTTTTTTTTTTTTTTTTTTTTTTTTTTTCCGGAGCTCAAACAGTCAATATTCGAATCAAATCCGCTCTATTACACCCGTAGTCTCAAATATCACATCTTTAGGCTTATGCTAGCCACAGCCTGCATGTGATTATTTTATACAGAAAGAAAGAAATTCGAGATTGTTCTTGAGGAAGGGCAAAGATGTACATGTTCACCATGTTGCAAGACGCTACATGCATGTCATACTCAAACTGCCTTCTTTTTTGTATTTTTCTGTACTTGGTATGACTCAAAATTTTCAGTTGACAAGAAAAATTTCTTTTAAACTGCATAAAATGTTTTTTTTTTTTTTTTTTTTTAAAAAAAAAAAATTATAAATTATTTTTAAAGTTTGAACTTCTCCTTTAATTTCTTCATCTACAATATTTAACTTTCTTTTCGCATGCCTTCCGTCGGATGATCAAGGTCTTAATATATGGACAAAAAGTTTTGTATATATATATATATATATATATATGGATCAGGATTTTGTTAACATAGTAAATTATAAAGTGATAACAATGATTGAATTGAAGAACTCTACTCAATAGGATACCTTGAAAATTCTTTGAAATCCTGATATTGTGTATATACAGATAAAAAGAAGATACAAAACCCTCACCTTCGTCATGGGCTAGACGGCCTTCTTGTCCTTCCACGCGCATAAGCAAGCTGATGAGTACAATAAAGCAAATATAAGGATAAAGACTTGCCATCATCCCTCCTCTACCGACACAAGATCGCTTGCAAAGCACACAAGATCGCTTGCAAAGCTGCATAGAAATTAAAGTATGAACTGTATTATATGTATAGTGGTACTGAATTATTCATTTGCTGTTACATAAGGGACCCTTCACATTTATGGATGGTTGCTTCGGTACCACGTGATTCAAAAGTTTAAGTTGATAAGGAAAGATAAATTAATTTAATCATTTATTTATATGCTTAAATACTTTTCCTCACGTGTTGACTCAAACTCTATTTTTAATAGGTGAGACCCAACACGTAAAATATTTAATTAAAATGAAAGTTGAATGATGGAGTTAAGGTTCAAACTCATGACATTTGACTCTTATATCATGTTAAATCACCATTTATCTCAAAAACTTAAGGTAATAAGAAGAAGTAAATTTATATATGTCACATTTGTTGATTAGTATATATATATGTATTGGACTCTAAAACAGTGAGTACTATTTGGCTGCCGTAGGAGTACTCCTAATAATTTCTTTTTTCTTGAGGACTACGATTACTTATATTTTACTGAAAGGAAAAAACTTTATTCGTGATCCAAAATTCTTAGGATTGTGTCATGTACACTGATACCACATTAAAATATTTTCTTTTGAATTAAGTTTTATTGGGAGTTTTCAAGTTTACCATGTTATCAGGATGTACATGGTACTTTATTGTCAAGTTAGATATTAAAATGTGAATTAATATGTGACAGTTTGGATAATAGGTATCATGTTTATGGTAATCCACATTATATTTATTATATTAATCATTAAAGTCTAATTTGCCACGTGACCATCCACTTATACGTTATACTCGATCATTTCTATAAGATCAATAATGTAACTTTGAAATACAACTTCTTCATAAACGTAAAATTTCTTTGAAATAAGACATAATTTTCTTATTGGATATATCATCATAAAATTTTTTAACTTTTTTTCTTTAACGTAAGATAAACAATCACTACAAAAATTTTAGCTGTTTGACGCGTGTCTACAGTACCCGTTACTGTAGACACGCGTCCAATTTGACACGTGTCATGGGAGATACGTGTCAAATTGTACAGCCGTCCAAAATGGACACGTGTATTACATACACGTGTCCATTTGGACACGCGTATTTAATACACGTGTCCATTTTGGACGCGTGTCTGAATACACGCGTCCAATTGGACACGTGTATTCTATATGCGTGTCCAAATGGACACGTGTATTATTACACGTGTCAATTTTGGACGCGTGCTTGAATACACGCGTCCAATTGGACACGTGTATTTCATATGCGTGTCCAAATGGACATGTGTAGTAATACACGTGTCAAAAATGTATTAATTCGCCAAATATATATTAAAAAAAAAATCTGTGTTGTATTAATTATTTTAAAAAAAAATTAAAAAAAAACTCCTTACATTATTAATCATACAAATCTAATCAAAAAATACGGTGTACATAACCCTAACCTAATTTACATATTGTACTATATGCTATATGTAAATTTGTTGGTTGGAATTTATACTTTTTAGGTTCCTTATTTATATATATATAGTATACTAATAAGCACGTAAACCCTAACCTAATTTACATATTGTACTATATGCATAATTAAACAAATTTGGTGCTATATATATAATTAAACCAAATAGTTTAAATTAGGGTTTAGTTTTGTACACCATCTACGTTTAGAAACCAAAAAAAAAAAATTTAAACATAACAAAGTTAAAAAACCTATAATTAATACTATATATATAGATATGCATGCATGTAAACGGTTTAGAAACTATATACAGTAACCTTTTTATTTATGGCTATATATAGTAAATGCAATTATTTTTAGAGTTCTGCGCTACATAATGAATTAAATACTTATAGTTTAGTCCCTCATATAGTACATACATTTAGGGTTTATGGCTATATATAGTACATACCCTTAGGGTTAGGGTTTATAGCTATATATAGTAGATATAGTATATACACTTAGGGCTAGGGTTTATACCTAAAAAGTGTTGTGTTACTTTTTTAAAACAAAAAAATTCAAAGAAAAATACTCCTTATCTTATTAACCATACAAATCAATGAAAATACGGTGTACATAACTTATACACATAACATTTTCTTTGAAAACTATATGCTATATGTAAATTCTATGCTTGGAACTTATAATTTTTAGGCTCATTATTTATATATATATATATATATAGTATACTAATAATTACGTAAACCCTAATATATAAAGTATATACGATTAGGGTTAGGGTTTATAGGTATACATAATATATACACTTAGGACTATGGGTTAGGGTTTATATGTATATATAATATATATACTTAAAGCTATGGGTTATAATTTAATTGATTTTACATTTTATGAATAATAATGTCAATATATTTTCATGTGTTATTATTGTACACTTTTAAATATATATATATATTAAATCATGAGCAGTTCAAAATTAGATTGTTCCGATATATATATATATATAGTTATAGTTATAGTACATTTACTTAGGGTTCAGTTTTATAGCTATATATAGATATATACTTTTGGATAGAGGATTAGGGTTAGGGTTTATGACTAGATATAGTACGTACCCTCATGATTATAGTTTATAGCTATATATAGTCTAGCACTTAGGGTTAGAGTTTAATTTTATGGTTAGGTTTTAGTTTTTATTTTTTATGGTTTTAGGTTTTAGTATATATACTTAGTGTTAGAGTTTTAATTTATAGTTTACGTACAGTTTAGTTTTAGGGCTGCATGGGCTGCATGGGTTTGTATTTGTACTTACTTGAATAAATTATATATATATATTTATTCATATAATATTATAATATAATTTTTTTAAAAAAAAAAAATTAAAAGGTATATACATATATATATATATATATATATATATATATATATATATATATATATATATATATATATATATAGTATATAGTATATATAGTATATAGTATATATAGTATATATAGTATATAGTATATACTTATATACTTATATATATATAAGTAGTATATACTTTTAGGGTTATGGGTTAGGGTTTATGACTATATATAGTACGTACCCTTAAGGTTATAGTTTATAGCTATATATAGTATATACACTTAGGGTTAGAGTTTAATTTTTTGGGCCATTAAATTATTATTTTTTAAATAATATATATATATATATATATATATATATAATTATTTTTTATTATATATATAGATATATTTATTATTTTTTAAATTAAATACAATTTCTACTATGGGGACGTGTATTTTAGGGTTAGGGTTTTTTGCTATATATAGTACATACACTTAGGGTTATGGTTTTTTGCTATACAAAATACATACACTTATGATTAGGGTTTATATGATGAGTTCTATATATATATATATATATGGTATACTCATAAGTACGTAAACCCTAACCCTAAATTGACATATTGTACTATATGCATAATTAAACCAACTTTGTGAAGCATATATGTAGACCCAAATAAAAAAAAAAAAAAAAATTTGCAACATCAGTTTATGTTTTAGTTTTAGGGATTAGGGTTTATACATGTGTACATGCAGTACATGCACTGCATGAACTTAGGGTTGCATGGGTTTATATAAAATGGATATATATATATATATATATATATATATAATATTTTATATATAATTATAATATATGAAAAGTAGTGTATGGAGACGTGTATTTATATACACGTCTCCAATTGGGCACGTGTACGATTGTTTGGCCAGATGCTGCGTGGGAGTTCTCCCGCGCGCCACCTGGCCAAACAATATATATTATTTATGTTTAAAAAAATTAATAAATTAAATATATATTATATTATTTAATTTATATATATATATATATATATATATTTATATATAAGAAATGGGTAGCTTCCATCTCTCTCTCTCTCTCTCTCTCTCTCTCTCTCTCTCTGTCTCTCCAGCGAGCTCAGCCGGCCGGCGTGGTGAGCTGTCTGCCGTGGCTCCGGCGTCGTCACCTCTCCCTCTCACCGACTGTCTCTCTCTCACCGACCTTCCCTCTAGCTCTCTCGCTCTCCCTCTCTCACAGCCGGCTCTCTCTCTCTCTCTCTCTCTCTCTCTCTCTCTCTCTCTCTACTGGGACGTCCTCCGGCAGCTTGGCTAGGCCGTCGGTTCCATTTCCTCCGATCCGGTCAGTGGCTCTCTCTCTCTCTCTCTCTCTCTCTCTCTGTGTGTTCAGTCGCCCGTAGTTAATAAGCAGATATATATACATGTTATATGTTCTTAATATTATTTGCAGATAAATTTAGTGTTATATATATATACATTTGCTAACTTTTTTTTTTTTCTTTCTCCATAATATAACCCGAATATGCAGGTATATATATATAGAAGGAGCCCTAAATCCACAACCTACCGTCAGTGAGTAATTTGCCCCTTAAATTTGTATTTCATTTTTTTTTTCAACATGTAAATGAAATACTAACTATATATATATTGTAATAATTTGGACATTTGTTCTTGATTGATAATTGTAATAATTTTGGACCGTGTTATATTTTTTTATTGCAATGTTGCTGAATTAGTGTAATTTGTAAGCTTAAATTTCTGTTTTTTTTTTTTTTTGGGGGGGGGGGGCGGTTTCATGGACTAGGTATTTCATTTTTGCTATAGTTTGTGTTTTTGTTTTTAACAATGCTGCATGTATTTTTGTGTTAGTACACATTTGATAATTTCAAATTGTGTAGGCGTTTGTATTTTTGTGTCATTTAGTGTTATATGTATTTTTATTTTTTTGAAAGCCATGTTCTTTTTTGCCATGTTGTGTTTTTTTTGTTTTTAATTTTTCCTGTCCTAATTTTTTATTTGAGAGGTTATATATATAGATATTTTGAATGTGTTATTATGGATTACAATGTTTTTTTGTTAGTCAAACAAAATCAATCAATGTCCGATATTAGTTTAGCGTTATAAACCAACGATGACACTTTTGAAAATAATAAATGGGACAAACAAATAAAATGGGTACGAATAAAATAAGATAAAAATTAAAATTGACCGTCTACTTTTAAAGAAATACTTAAACTCCAACCTTAAACTTTATATCCTAAAATCATAACCATAAAACCAACACAATAATAAACCCTTAAATAAACTCTGAATCCTACACGTTCTAAAAAAAGAAACCCTAACCCTAAAAACAAAAGTCCTAACCTTATACCCTAAACCCTAAACCCTAACAAACCCTAAACCCTAAAGAAAAGGAAAAAAAAAAAATCCTACACTTTCTAAAAAAAGAAACCCTAACCCTAAAAACAAAAGTCGTAACCTTATACCCTAAACCCTAAACCCTAAACAAAAAGAAACCCTACACTTTCTAAAAAAAAAACCTAACCTTAAACCCTCCTAAACCCTTACAAACCCTAACCCTAAACCCTTAAGAAAAGAAAAAAAAAAAAAAAAAAACAAAACAAAATCCTACACTTTAAAAAAAAAAAAAAAAAACCTCACCCTAAACCCTAACAAACCCTAACCCTAAACCCTTAAAAAAAAAAAAAAACAAAACAAAAAAATCCTACACTTTCTAAATTTATACCCTAACCCTAAACCCTAAACCATAACAAACCCTAAACCCTAACCCTAAACCCTTAAGAAAAGGAAAAAAACAAAATCCTACACTTTTTTTTAAAAAAAAAAAAAAAAAAAAAAAACCTAACCCTAACAAACCCTAACCCTAAACCCTTAAAAAAAAACAAAAAAAATCCTACACTTTCTAAATTTATACCATAACCCTAAACCCTAAACCCTATACCATAACAAACCCTAAACCCTAACCCTAAACCCTTAAGAAAAGGAAAAAAAAAAAACAAAATTCTACACTTTTTTTTTTTTAAAAAAAAAAAAAACCTAACCCTAAACCCTAACAAACCCTAACCCTAAACTCTAAACCCTTACAAACCCTAACCTTAAACCCTTAAGAAAAGAAAAGAAAAAAAAAAACAACAAAATCCAACACTTTTTAAAAAAAAAAAAAAAAAACCTAAACCCTCCTAAACCCTAACAAACCCTAACCCTAAACCCTAAACCCTTACAAACCCTAACCCTAAACCCTTAAGAAAAGGAAAAAAACAAACCCTACACTTTTTTTTTTTAAAAAAAAAACCCTAACCCTAAACCCTAATAAACCCTAACCCTAAACCCTAAACCCTTACAAACCCTAACCCTAAACCCTTAAGAAAAGAAAAAAAAAAAAAACAAAATCCTACACTTTAAAAAAAAAAAAAAAAAAAAAAACCTAAACCCTAAACCGTAAACTCTAACAAACCCTAACCCTAAACCCTCACAAACCCTAACCCTAAACCCTAAACCCTAAACTCTAACAAACCCTAACCCTAAACCCTCACAAACCCTAACCATAAACCCTAAAACCCTAAACTCTAACCATAAACCCTTTAAAAGGGAAATAAATTCGTACACCCCATGTTGCGTGACATGCTCAACTTTTTTACACGTTTATTTGTTTGACGTATGATTTTGCTTGTCCTCTTAACCCTATACAGAGGAATATGGACAAGTCTTGGATGTCAGCACCTAGGGGTACGACACGGTATAACGACGGGTGTAGGGCGTTTGTGGCATTTGCCGTTAGTAACTGTACGGCCGTCGATGGAAAAATTTACTGCCCATGCAAGTATTGTCGAAATAACCAGTGTCACCCTCCAGATTACGTTCTTGCTCACCTGACTGGAGGTAGGGGGATGAATCCGGGCTACAATTTGTGGTATATGCACGGCGAGACTACGACTGGGTCCGCTATTCCTGGTCAGTGTTCGAGTTATCACAGTGGCACAGATACTGCTGCCTGTAGCACTGAACATGGTGAAGTCACAGAACAGGAGGGTGTCGCCGTGGAACAGGATGATAACATGCACGCCATGTTGCGTGACGCCTTCGGCGTGCACGATGTTCCTGAAGCCGTCAGTACTCTTCCGCAACAAGAACAGGATGATACCTCTTGCGGGGACGCATTGAAGTACCAAGAGCTGTTAAAGACCGCCGAGAAGCCCCTTCACCCTGGTACAAAGAATAGTAAATTGAGTGCTACTGTACACATGTACAATTTGAAGTGCGTTGGAGGTATTAGTAACAAGATTTTTCAGACATTCTCGAATTTATCAATCAGTTGTTGCCTCCTTGCGATGAGGCATTGCCAGATAACACGTATGAGGCGAAAATTTTTTTAAGTGGCATGGGTCTGGGGTATGAGAAGATTCCGGCGTGCCGTAATGACTGTATGTTATTCTGGAAAGACAATAAAGAATTAGATTCATGTACCGTATGTGGAGAGTCTAAGTGGAGGGCTGATACACATGTAGATGATGATGGTGAGATCATATCAGCGAGAAAAAAACGCCCGGTGAAGATCTTGAGGTGGTTTCCACTCATCCCACGGTTCCAGAGGTTATTCATGTCTGAGCATACTGTGCCCCATATGAGATGGCATGCAGAAGGCCGCACTAGGGATGGCGTATTGAGGCACCCGGCCGACGGTGAGGCATGGAGATCGTTCGACATTTTACATCCAGATTTTATGGCAGAGAGTAGAAACGTCCGGCTTGGTTTGACAGCAGATGGATTTAATCCATTTGGGAACATGAGCACATCCCACAGCACATGACCCGTAATGCTTGTGCCGTACAATTTGCCACCTTGGATGTGCATGAAACAGTCGTCCTTCATCCTTTCCTTGGTTATCCCTGGATCGAGCTCACCAGGTATGGATATTGATGTTTACCTTCAGCCATTGATTGATGAGTTGCTGGAACTGTGGAATGTAGGGGTACGAACATTCGATGCTTCAAAGAAGGAAAATTTTATTATGCGATCTCAGTTGATGTGGACGATAAACGACTTGCCAGCGTATGCAGATTTATCTGGTTGGCCTAACAGGGGTGCGAAGGCATGTCCTTGCTGTATGCAATCAACGCGTTCTATACGCTTAAAGAACGGATGCAAATTTTGCTATATGGGGCACAGGAGATACCTGCCACCTAAACATCTGTGGCGGCTTAACAGGAGGACATTTGACGGTACTGAAGAATTTGACAGCGCACCGATTGTGCCATGCGGATACGAGGTTCTCCAACAGTTGGACGGAGTTGCGTTTGGGGATGAGACCGCGGGTAAGAAGAAGAAACGGAAGAAGCGGAAGAAGGGTGCAGGGAGTTCCGATGTTATATGGAAGAAGAAAAGTATATTTTTCAGATTGCCGTATTGGAAAGACAATTTGCTTCGGCACAATCTTGATGTTATGCACATAGAGAAAAATGTCATGGACAATATACTTGGCACTATTTTGGATATAAAAGGGAAAACGAAGGACAACTTGGCAGCTCGGCTGGACTTGCAGGAAATGGGGTTGAGACCTAAGTTGCATCCGTTCACGGCCGCCAACGGTAAAACGTATATTCCCGCTGCCTGTCACACAATGTCTAGAGAGGACAAAGAAAATTTTCTGAAGGTTCTTCGAAATGTTAGGGTCCTGGACGGATACGCTTCGAACATTTCACGATGTGTTCGGCTCAAGGATCGTACAATTTCCGGCTTGAAGAGCCATGATAGCCACATACTGATGCAACAGCTTCTCCCAATTGCACTGCGTAAGTCATTGCCTGATAAAGTGGTTAGACCTCTTGTGGAGATTTCTGCATTTTTTAGAGGCATATGCTCAACAAAGCTATCACAAGAAGATATGGACCGACTGCAGGGTGACGTCTGTATCACTTTGTGCAAGCTAGAACAGATATTCCCTCCAGGGTTTTTTACCAGCATGGTCCACTTGGTCGTGCATCTTGTGCGCGAGTGTAGACTGGGCGGACCCGTGCAGTATAGATGGATGTACCCGGCAGAGAGGTAAAATTCGGCGTAATATGTAAATAAATATTTTTATTTAATTGTAATCCTAATTGACGACAATTAAATTGTCGTGTATGTGTTTAAACCAGGAGTCTGGGGAATTTCAAAAATAATGTGCGCAATAAAGCAGCTCCTGAGGGGTGCATTGCGGAGGGGTACATAGCGACCGAGCTGGTAACGTTCTGTTCAAGGTATCTGAATAACGCACCAACATTCCACAACAGACCTCAAAGAAATCCTGAAGGATCCAAGGGAGCGGGCACGCGTGTTACCATAAACCGGTTGATAATGCACCAGATTCATCTTTATATTGTGTTCAACTCTGAAGAGTTTCACAATTTGCGGACGTAAGTAGTCCTAACCTTATATTTAGCAGAATTCGAATAAAAGTATTAATAACAATTATTACATAATTGTATACGCTGAATGTAGGATGCACAAAGACGCGCTTAGGCGATCATGCACTAGGGGTCGCATTACGGAGGCTCTTATTGAAGCACAACATCATGAGCAGTTCTGCAAATGGTACCGTGCATATGTAAGGAAATAGTTGTAAATTTGAAATTGAATAAATTTATGCGGGTTCAATATAATTACCCAATGTGATGTTTACTATTTGTAATTAAAACATAGGTCGATGGCCTGGACGATCAACGTAGGGAGGAATTGGGCCACAAGTTGGTTATGCGTTGTAGAGGGCTAAAGGAGACAGCGGTGAAGTACAACAGGTACGTGGTAAATGGAAAATTATTTCGCACGCTTGCTCATGATGTGGGAAGGAGGACTCAGAACAGCGGCGTATGTGTTCTTACCGTTGAAGGCGAAATGTACTACGGGCAGTTAACCGATATATTTGAGGTCGAGTACTATGACAGGACTACGTACGTCCTATTTAAGTGCAATTGGGCAGACCCCACGATGGACAGAGGATTCACAATAGACGAGTATGGCCTAGTGTTTGTCAACTTCAATCACCTCGTCCACAGGGGAGAACTGATTCAGGACGAGCCGTACGTGCTTACATCTCAGGTGGATCAAGTATTCTACGTAGAAGATGGAAGGAACCCAAATTGGGTTTGTGCGGTTAGGACCAAACCGCGCAACGTGTACGACGTTGGACAGGGGGATGGGAGTAATGAGGATGGTACAACCTACCATGAGTGCGTACCGCTCGTACTAGCCACTGATGACCTACCAGATACGAATGATGAATTCGAGTACGACAGGCCCGACATAGATCCGATTGAAGCTCCCGTGATACAATGATTGATGTATTTGTTGTGAGTATAATTAGGTTGAACTCAATACACTTGACTGATATATATATATATTGTTTGTACAATTCGCTTGTACTCAATACAAATTTTTATTAATTGCATAAATTTCGTTGTTCTTTAGTATGTTCATTAAAAACATATTTAAAAAACATATTCTAATTAATTTGTCTGCATTTGTTCGCAGGTATTAATGGACCAGAGACCCCCTCATTATGCGTATCGGGCACCTAGCCCACCTGTGCCCCCCATGACCACGCCCACTGTTTCGACGGCATTGTATTCTGCAGCGTGGCCACACCACCCAGACGGGGCTTATAGACCATTGTTGCCGGGTACGGTGGCCTGGCCCACTTCAGATCACGGGCAGACCAGCACAGCTGGACCTTGCAACTCTCCATTGTCGGAGCCGCCGACATTATCTCAGCTAGGGTTCACCCAACCGGGTAACGCCTATCGATGGTGGGTGAACCAAGGGGGTTATGCGCCGTACTCCCTGTTTACGTATAGTGTACCGACGTGTAACCCTGATAGTGAGACGCAGGATTGTAGATTTCCACTGTCACAGACCGGGGAGATGCAGATGCCGGCTGTGGGGTTGGGACAGATACCGGCACAGGCGGCGATGCCTGGCCAGATTTTGGGGCCGAGACAGATGCCAGCATCGGGGGCGAGTCAGGGCCCGGGGCATGTAGAGAGCCAGATGCCTTTATCTGGTGAGAGCCAGATGCCACTTTCCGGTGAGAGTCAGATGCCAGATGTGGGGGGGAGCCAGAGTACCCATGAGGAGGACGTTGCGATGTTGGGTACCGATCAGTTGGCCCCCGGTAGTCCCCAGGATATGGATTCAGATGATGATCAGCAGGATCCACAAGCCGGAGGGGTTGGCGAGGAGGTTGCGGGCGACCCAGCGACCCAGCACATACGGATTGAGCAGATTCGGTTGATGGGTAAGTACATATTTAGACATCCTTAAAACTCATATTCTGTTACCAAAATATTTTTTTTTTGGTTTTGAAATAAATAAATATTTGATTACAAATTGTTTATATATATATATATATATATGTTATTTAATCTTATGATTAAATGTTGAATATTTCTTTCATTAGGGTACAACCCAGACGGGACCATTTATTATGAGGTGATTGACGACCCAGCGAGAAACTGGGTCCTCCCGAGGGGGAAGAAGGTTGTATTGCAGTACAATGCTGCTATACAACCTGTAAGACGGGCCTGCAATCGATTTCGGCGGGCTGAGGGCAAGCTGATCAGGAGTGGGTCCTACATACACATGCGGGACGAATGGGCGAAGGTAAATAGGTAGATTAAGCAGGCAATGTGGGACGCGCTGATGGTATGTCTATGAATATAATTTAATTATTTATTTGAATTAAACTTGAGATTAATGTATTTCTTGAAGTTTTTAAACCTATAAAAATGTGTTGAATGTGCAGGAGGAGTTCTATCTACCTGTATCAGTAGACGCGCGCAGGGCACAACAGGAGGCTTTATGTGATATTGGCCGTAAGCACCGCTCGTGGAAGTCGAGGTTCAAAACCAAACTATGTATTAGAGACGGTGACATGCCCGAGAGTATCCGTGCGAGAATGCCGGACAATTTTTTTGGCAACTATGACGCAGAAGATATAGAGTTCCTGCTGAGAGATTGGTGCCGTGAGCAAAAAATCGTATGTATGCCAAGAAAATGTTGTGGTTTTTTAATAACAGTTTATTTAATTTTAGTTTTAATTTAAGTATGTCAATGCTTACATTTTTATTTTCATGTTAAATGCGTAGGCAACCTCTGAACGGATGAAGAGGCTGCGCGAGCAGAATGACCTTCCTCATTGTACGGGATCTAAAAGTTATGCCAGATTTAATCACGAGGAGGTATGAAAATATATATGTTTATGTTATATATATTTGTTGATAATTGTTTTTATTTTTCTTTATACTATTTTTATCGCTATCTGTTTGTTATATATGTCAACTGCATGACGACAGACATGTACATCTGGCACGCCCCCCACTCGCGCCGCGTCGTTCGTGAAGACCCACACAAGGAAGGACGGCACTTACGTGAACGAACGTACACGGGTCCTATGCGTATGCTACTGATTTAATTTACTATTATTTTTAAAATTATGTGTGATTTGTCATTATTCAATATATGACTTTTTCATGTTGACGACGTACAGGAGAGGATGACGCAGAGTTTATCCAGTGATCCAGCCGCCACGCAAAGCGTCTCCGCAGACACGGTGCGTTGGGCACCGAACGACGCATACGAACAGGAGGTTGGGAGGCCTGAGTATGCAGGGAGGGTTCGGCAGGTTGGGCCGAACGTCACACCTGTTCGGGGGACATGTTTCTCATATAGGCCTCGGTCACAAGGGGGACCATCTCAGGGCACGTCTCGGGATTGGGCCGAACACACTCGGAAGATGGAAGAGATCTAAGCGGAGCTACAGGCTGAGCGAGCGAGGAATGACCTGTTGGAGCAGCGCCTGCGACAGGTTGAGGTCTTCATGTCCTCCATGGGAGCATCAGCACCATGTCTTGGTACGCCTTCACCTGCACACGTAGGCAGTACGTCGTCTGTTAGTAGTGCATCTGCAGGTATGATTTATATTGTGTGTAGGACAAAATTAATTTCAATTTGTTTTAATTACCCCTTTAATTTTGCAAGTAATATTATATACTTTAATTGTCTATATTATTTGCAGGTAATTCGACAACGGTTGGTACGTTGTCGCCTGTTGGACGACGGCTGAGCCAGCATTCCATTGTCGCTACACCTTCGCCCGCTACACCATTCCTTGCGCAGCAATCGCCGATTGGCGAGAACACGCCTGGGACGGTACCTCCTCATTCGCAGGGACGCCCTTCAGATTTGTAGATATTTTGTGTAATCAATTTTTATGTGTAAATATTTGCTTAGTTAACGAATACGTCATTAACTTATGATTTGTGTAATATTATTTTGTGCTGTTTTTCGGTAAAATCAATATTGCGTTATTTGTGGTCGGAAATAATAAAATTTGAAATAACGAAAAATTATTATACCAAATAATTTTAAATAACCAATACCAAAACTAAATTGAAAAAAAAAATCCAAATTGGATTTTTTATTTAATTATTTAATCGTATTTTTAATTTAATTTAAAAATACAATTAAATAATTAAATTAAAAATTTATTTAAATGAAAAATTCGATTTGGATTTTTTTATAAAAAAATAACAAATTTGACACGTGTATGTAATACACGTGTCAAATTTGACACGTGTATTACAATACACGTGTCAAAGTGTCTTGACACGTGTATTGAGATACACGTGTCAAATTGGTTTGACACGAATATTTAAAATACTCGTGTCAAACGGTTTGACACGTGTATTAAGATACATGTGCCAAACCAATTTGACACATGTATTGAGATACACGTGTCAAATTGTGCACTTAATGTCGTGCACATTTGACACGCGTCTTACGCGTGTCAAAGTGCACTTGTCTAAATGTTTGACACGTGTACAGCACTGTACACGTGTCAAACTGCACGTGTCAAAATGCTGTAATTTTTGTAGTGAATGTAGTAACTCGTGGTGGTGAACAAAAGTATCTACCATCAAACTATTAATAATTCATTTTGCATGTTATTTGTTCTTTTTTACTTTCACTTTTATTATTCTATTTTAAATTTTTAGGGATAATTGCACCGTTGGTCCCTGTGGTATACCATAATTATTTTTCACTCCCTATGGTTTAAAAAGTTCATGGGAGGTTCTCGCGATATGCAATAATTACAAATTGATCCCTGGCGTCAAATTCTGTTAAAATTTTTAACAGATTCCGTCAAATGCCACGTCAGCGCCACGTGTCGCCAATAAGATGGCGACACGTGTCTACTGTAATAAAAAAATATAAATTTATTAAAAAATAAATAAAAATACTTATTTTTTTATAAAAAAAATTCAAAAAAAAAAAAAAAAAAACTGAAGGGGTGGCCGCGCGCCACCCCCGGCCACTGGGGTGGCCGCGCGCCACCCCAGGCGGCCTCTGGGGGTGGCGCGCGGCCACCCCTATGGGCTGGGGGTGGCCAGGCCACCCCCTTTCCCCATTTTGGTTTTTTTCTTTTCTTTTTTTTTTTTAAAAAAAGTATTTTTTATTTATTTTTTAATAAATTTATATTATTTTATTAAAATTAGACATGTCAGCGCCACGTGTCACCAATAAGATGACGACACGTGGCGTTGATGTGGCATTTGATGGAATCTGTTAAAAATTTTAACAGAATTTGACGCCAGGGATCGATTTGTAATTATTGCATATCAGAAGGACCTTCCATGAACTTTTTAAACCATAGGGAGTGAAAAATAATTATGGTATACCACAGGGACCAACGGTGCAATTATTCCAAATTTTTATAACATTAATATTTTTTATTACCATTTAATAAAAAATATTCCTTAAAATTCTTTATCAAACAAGCCCATGTACCTCGAATAGCAGCCATCAGTAACAGTATTTCTTCTGTCACTTTTATTAACTCGAGAATTCCTTTCAACATTAATGTCCAATCTTCCAACGACATTCAGAAAATTGATGCGAGAATACGACCGCTTTTATGGCACATTCATATGCAGCAAAACCCCTCACCTCCTTCGTCAGGAGTAGGCCCTGCCTGCATGTACGTTCTTCCATACAAACAAGCAACATGAGTACAATAAAGTAAAGAGAAATGCTAGATTTTTTAATTCTTTGTTTTAAATTTTGTTTTCAAATGAGATTGTAACATATTTTTTAAAATATTAAATTACATGAAATTGTGATATATTATTTAAGAGCTAAATTTTAAAGAAAAAATTTAAAATATGTAATCGTCTCTGCTTGATCCGTCAACAAATTAATGGTTAATCTGAATACAATCCCTTTTATATAGAAACATGTCAAACAGATTAACTCTTTTATAACACAATCTTAATTATTTATATCAAACTTTAAGCTTCTAATGCTATATTGAATTTGACCCTGTTTGATATCGCAGTTCTCCTTCCCCCTTCCCCCATTTCCTCACCTATGCACTAACACAACAAGCTTTTGTTGCTTGAAAAAAAATCAGCTCATTTTTTAAGATGGGACAGACTTTTTTCCTGTTTGGGGTAAAATGAAAAAAAATAAATAAAATAAGATTTTTTTTTTTTTTTTTTCAATTTTACGGTATGTATGACCGTTTACGCTGTACAATATTTCTTCATGCCAAGGATAAAATGAAAAAAAGAAAAAAAAGAAGAAGAGGGCTATCCCATCTTGAAAGGATAAATTTTTCTTTTTTTTCAATAATGTTATTCTTTACGTACACGGATTGATATGTGGGTTTTTTTAAGAATTTTTTTTTCTCATAAAAGCGCCTGTCCCATCTTAAAAAAAGCCTGTCCTTTCAGAGCAAGTAATATTATTCTTCGAATAATGAGTGTACAATAATTATACAACACCCCTTCACAAGGGGTAGACTCCACACACTGTGGGACCCACCCCTTGTGAAGGGGTGTTGTATGATTGTTGTACAACAATCACTCCCCTTATTCTTCAAGGACACCGGTTGAGATGTGGTTTTTTTTTTAAGTAATTTTTTTTTTTTCATAAAAAAGCCTGTCCTGTCATAGCAAGTAATGTTATTTTTCATGTACGCCGGTTGATATGTGATTTTTTTTTTTCGGTAATTTTCTTTTCATAAAAAAGCCTGTCCTGTCAGAGCAAATAATGTTATTTTTGACGTACACCGGGTGATATGTGATTTTTTTCCAGTAATTTTTTTTTTCATAAAAAAGCCTGCTCCACCTTGAAAAAAGCCTGTTATGTCAGAGCGCATGTGGGGAAGGAGGAAGGGGAAGGGCGATATCAACCTCATAAATCGTGTGAATATGCATAGAAAGCGTGATAATATTCATATTATCATTACTCTACTGGATTATTAATTTAATTCACATTCATGAGGTACAGACTGTTGCACGTCCCTACGTCATGAATGTGACATGTCCCCCATTTATTGACTCTAAGAAGTCCAACAACTTTTTGGGTCGCGTGCGTTTTTAATTAATTCTGTTGTCCTTGAATTACGGGTTGTTTGGTAAGAACGTGAATAGAAGACATTAATGCGTTCTATTTTTATGTAACTTTTTTTTTTTTTCTTACTCTTTTATATTTTTTTAATAACAATCAATATCAAAATATTTTTTATTTTATTTTTTATATTACATTAATAATTTTTTATTACTATTCAAATAAAAAAAATCACTATAATATAATTTTTTTCACTTTTTTATTGAAGTTTTTATTTTATTTTATATAACATTATCACTTTTTATTAATTTCAAAATTAACAACTCATTACTCTGTTCTGTACCTGTATTTGCCAAACAAGACCTACATCTTATATTTTACTGAAAAAAATAAAAATTATGCTTTATATATAAAAAAATTCATTGGATACACATTGATAACACAGAAAGAGATTCTTTTGAATTAAAAATTAATAAAATAACTCTTGTGTGACTTAACATTAGCATCTAATAAGTTAACGTTGTTTTTTTTTTTTTTTTTCTTCTAATTAAATAAGAAAAAATGTTATATGGGTGGATCATTATTACTCTTGATCCCAAAAAAAAAAAAAAAGAGTTAGAAAACCAAAAATTGAAAAAATAGGTAAACACCCCCCCCCCCCCCCCCCCCCCAAAAAAAAAAAAAAGGAGAGTTGGAAAACCAAAAATTGAAAAATAGGTACCACCCTCCCCCCCCCCCCCCTTTTTTAAGGTTAGAAAATGAGTTTGAGTACTCTCATAGGATTTTCAGCTCTTGAATCTTTCTCCTTTTGTGTAGTCTCTATGCTTTTGCTTAGTACTTATGCTTAGATTGTACATTTTCTTCATGTGATTAATTTATGCAAATTACAATGTTTTTCATTAATTCTGCAAGTTACAATGTCCTTATTGTTATACTCAATTTTCTATATTTAGCTTGATTTTTTCCTATATGAAATTGTAGATGTCGTATGGCAAAATCATTCAAGGAAAATTACATTTGTTTGAAGCAAATATTAAAGGCCTAATCCCTCAGTGATCATATATATATATTTCCTCATTTCTTTAATTTCTCTTGATATAATCCATTGGATCTTATCAGAGTCCTCAATAGTATGATTGGGAGGATTATGATCAAGACTATGGTCCAATTAACTTGGTCTTAACCATCCCCCAATACTTTCTTCTTTCTTTCTTTTTTTCGCTTTAAAAAAGAAAGAAAGCCAAAAAAAAAAAGCCAAAAAAAAAAAAAATCCCAAAAAGCGAAATGTTAGAATTGTAATATGAGTAATGATACATTGTTATATTTTTATACAACTTTTCACCACCTTACCTATATGGCCCTTACTACTTTTTGAGTTTTAAAAATAAAATAAAGTGATGAAAAGTTGTATAAAAAATGGTAATGAATCATTACTCTTGTAATATTTATAGGGTCCACGTACTAACACTAACATTAATTTATGGCTCATCCATTTCATTCTTGGCACTACATATGCATGTAATTCTTTACCCTTCTTTGAAACTTCTTCATTAGTAATATTATTCTTCACATACACCGGTTTGATATGTCGTTTTTTATGTCAATGGCTTAAAGATAATATAAAATAAAAACTATTTAAAACGCGTTGCACACGAATAACCTTAATTAAGGAGCAGTTTTCATTTACTACCGTATTTATAAAGATCGATAATCCTTCCTTAGGTTGTTGAAAATTATTAATGGATTTGCATTTATCTAAAGGCCTACATTAATGAATCACCTCAAAAACGCCCTGCCACCCTTTTTGTTTGCTTGTTGAAAATTTCATTCACTCTTTCCCCGATCCTAATTAAGTTCGTCGCTCTCATTCATACCTCAGATTTAATTTTTCTGACTCCCACTGATAGCTAGGTAAAATTGGCACAGCAAATTCTTCATCTTTGCCCTTATAATTTACTCAATTTTTATCAATAACATAGCACTTTTTTTTAATAAGCTGTATTTTTTAAGTCGTTCGATACAAATAAACAGCCTTAATTTTATAACTTTTTAAAAAGATTGCAAGAATGTTTAGCTTATCCGTTATACGACCCAGTTCTTAAAAATGGGTAAATTCAACATGGGTGTGTTTGCCAACACACCATTTTCCTTCTTTTTTTTTATTTATTTTTTTAATTTTATTTCTCCCAAAAAAAAAAGTTATCCTTTTTTTTTTCTTATTATCAAACAATTTTCTTTTACAAAAAAATTAAATTTTATTTCACACTTATATCACATTTGTTAGAATATATGAAAAATATAATATATATTTGGTTGATATTTAAATATTTTCTATTTACGAATTAATTGTAATTGGAAATTTGATTACCATATTTTGTATTTACTCAAAATCTTATATATAAAGACATTTGTATTGTAGACAAATAAATTAATGAGCACAATATAACTTTATGGCTAAAATCGTGGTGGTGAATATAAGTGTCTAATATTAAACCACTAATAATCTTTTGTGTCATTTTTCTCTTTCTTACTTCTGTATTTATTATTCTATTTTAAATTTTTATAACATTAATAACTTTTTATTATTATTTAATAAAAAATATTCCTTAACAAAAATTCTTTATCAAACGAGCCCATGTTTATCGAATAGCAGCCATCGGCAACAGTTATTAATGGCATAACCTTGAGACTTCCAAAAGTTCAAAACCATTATAAATTTAGAACCCTATAGTGACAGCTTTTATTAACTCGAGAATTCCTTCGATATTGATGATTGACGTTTGCAGGCCGTTAGTGTTTCCACGGAAATGATTTGCGGGGACGAGAAACTGTCCTCCAACCCTTTTTTTGTATTAAATAAATAATTTTTAATGCAAAAATATCTTTTAATATCACATCAGAAGATACTTTTATATTAAAAGTTACTAGCTCATAACCCGTACTATGCACGAGATTCTTCCTTATAATTTAGTTTTATAATAAAAATAAAAAAAAATTGGAAGAAGAGAAGCATAGAAAATATAGATAAAAAATGAAAACCGAAAAAATACTAATATAATATAATAGGGACAAAAATTTCTTATAAACTGGTTTGTAGGAAATTTTTTATAACTCACATTTAAAAAATACATGTATCCTTTAAACATGTGAGAAACACATGTTATTTTATTAATGCTATTAAAAAAGCATGTACTATTTAAATAACGTGTTTCTCACATGCCAAAGGACACATGTCAATCTTATATGTGGATTGTAAGAAATTTCCTACAAACCGGTTTGTAGGAAATTTATGTCCATATAATAGTGTTATCTTTTTTGTATTACACAAAGTAATAAAAAACTACTCAATAAACATAATACGCTAAAAAAATCATCATACCCCGTACAAAAAACAACCATAGGAAACTCTAGCTCTCTCACCATCATTTTCTTGAATTTAGTGTAAAATTTACAAAAGATAAAATAAGCAATTTGAATGAAAAATAATATATTAATTACATTAAAAAAAAAAGAAAAAAAAAAAGAGAGGAAACGAAATAAGAGAACTATAGAAAATATAGACAAAAATAAAAAAAATAAAAAATACTAATAGAATAAAGTAGAGTTTTCTTTCCTATATGCTTTTCCAGTTCATATGAAACCTTGAAAATCAATATTGTCTATCAATTAAGCACATTAACAATGTGCATTATACAGAGAAAAAAAAAATTCAGTGAACAATGTAAATTAAAAAATCGTCATACCTCGTACTCATTAGATATTTTTTAATTCGACCATCATTCTTATATATAGCGTAAAAGAAACTACTTCTTCAACAAAAATAAAAAAATAATATAAATTATCAATGCAAAAATAAGGATAGAAAATCAAATCAGAAAAACAGAAACACATAAAATAAATACAAACATATTATTTACAATTCTATTGAACACAGCCCCAACAAATTTGAAAGGCAAACTAAAAAAAAAAAGAGGCTATAGCAGTATTACAAACAAAAAGGTTCCGACAATAACAAAAACTTTGCTCTCTTTGCTTTGAGCATCACTCTCCGATAATGTAAACA
The DNA here is from genome assembly GCA_028654335.1 of Alnus rubra. NCBI lineage: Eukaryota > Viridiplantae > Streptophyta > Magnoliopsida > Fagales > Betulaceae > Alnus > Alnus rubra. Next base: position 428,685 of record JAJPGS010000127.1, on the reverse strand, counting down.
ACATTGCAGTTTTGCATAGCCGGCCACAAACCATTACTTCTTCATATATTTATTTGAGAAAGCGAGAGATATTAGAGTGACTTTTGACATTTCCTAAAGAAAGAAAGAAAAACTGACGTTTGACTCTTTGAGATGTAACGGATATTTAGTGGGAGGGAAAGCGGTGTTGGAGTAAAAGATTTTACTTAAAGGAAGATAGAGAGGTAGAAATTAGTGAGAATTTAATGACAACAAAATTAAATGTTTCAATTCATTTTCTATTCAATGGAAGAGATTTGATTAGGAATATTAAACGCACCGTTTATTTCACTTGAAATACATGGAGCAATTCAATTTTACCTTCTTCTTTTTTTTTTTTTTTTTTTTTTTTTTTCTAGGTTTACTTAAAGGAATAAAAAGAGGTAGAAATTAGTGAGAATTTAATGACAAAAAAAATTTGACGTTTCTATTCATATTTTATTTAATATAAGAGAGTTAATTAGTCATATTAAATGCACCGTTTATTTTACTTGAAATACACAAACCGGTTTAGTTTTACTTAAATTACCAGTTTTTTACTCAAATGACCGGTTCAATGTTTAAAAAGTATGGATTCATATCACGTGTCCTAATTCTATGCCAACTCTAAGTTGGAACTCGGCTTTTATATATATATATATATATATATATATATATATATATATATATATATATATATATATATATATATGATATGTTTCAATAAAAATAAAATCTATATAATTTTGAGCATTAAAAAAAAATAAATTCAAATTTATTGTTTGATTAACTCTTTAGTGTTTTAAAAGCATTTATATTCCTTTTATGCACAATAATCAAATAAAATTTTAAAAACTTTGCTCTCTTTGCTTTTAGACATTGCAGTTTTGCATAGCCACAAACCATTACTTCTCCATATATTTATTTGAGAAAGCGAGAGATATTAGAGTGACTTTTGACATTTCCTAAAGAAAAAAAAAACTGACGTTTGACTCTTTGAGATTTAGTTTGTAACGAATATTTAGTGGGAGGGGAAGCGGTGTTGGAGTAAAAGATTTTACTTAAAGGAAGAGAGAGATGTAGAAATTAGTGAGAATTTAATGACAACAAAATTAAATGTTTTTATTCATTTTCTATTCAATGGAAGAGATTTGATTAGGAATATTAAACACACTGTTTATTTCACTTGAAATACATGGAGTAGTTCAATTTTACCTTTTTTTTTTTTTTTTTTTTTTTTTTTTTTTTTTTTCAGATTTACTTAAAGGAATAGAAAGAGATAGAAATTAGTGAGAATTTAATAACAAAAAAATATTTGACATTTCTATTCATTTTTTATTCAATATAAGAGAGTTAATTAGTCATATTAAATGCACCGTTTATTTTACTTGAAATACACAGACCGGTTTAGTTTTACTTAAATTACCAGTTTTTCACTCAAATGACCGGTTCAATATTTTAAAAGTATGGATTCATACCACGTGTCCTAATTCTATGCCAATTCTAAGTTGGAACTCGGCTTTTATATATATATATATATGATATGTTTCAATAAAAATAAAATCCATATAATTTTGAGCATTAAAAAAAAAATTCAAATTTAATGCTTAATTAACTCTTTAGTGTTTTAAAAGCATTTATATTCTTTTTGTGCACAATAATCAAATAAAATTTTGCCTTTTTAATTTTCAAAAGCAGAATAACACTTACAAAAAATAAGTGAAAATCATAAAAATCATATAAAAGAAAAACATATATCCCATAAAACATTTAAATGAATTAATACATAAGACCCTTATTTTTAGTTTAATTCATATCTAAATTAAAACATGTTAAAATATTTGTTCACATAGGTGTAGTTTATAATGAAAATAAGTATGAAGAAGAAAAATAGCAAGAAGAAAACCACGATTTTAATTATCAAAATATAAAATAGAAAATTAGTAGGAATTTTTTTTAATGTCGATGTGATACCTATTATATTTCAATCCTATGTAATTCTGAACATTCGAAAAAGCAAATGAACAAAAAAAAATCTCATAAATATTCAAATGAAGAATTGTTCAACCACAAATTTCACAAACAAAATGGAAACATATTTAGATTTCAACCAAAAATATAAAAATACCAAAGAGTCATACTTATATTATTAATTGAGAGAGAGATGCTACTTGTATCATTAATAGAGAGAGAGAGAGAGAGATTAAGGGTTCGTTTGGGTTTGCGATTTCAAAAAGTGCGATTTAAAATAACGATTTTAAAATGTGCGATTTGAAAAAAGTGATTTTTAAAAACGCAGTTAAGCGTTTGGCAAAATCGCAGTTTGGCCTTTAAAATCGCGAATTTACCTTTAAAATTCTGCATTTTCAAAAAAGTACCATCTTATCTGCGATTTGAAAAAGCAGATTTTCTGCGTTTTCAAATCGCAATTTTTAAAAACGCAGTTCCCAAACGATCAATATTCTGCGATTTGGTTTAAAATCGCACTTATTGTCTACGAAATCGCAATCCCAAACGCACCCTAAATGGACCGGTTCAATTTTATTTAAAAGACCGTTTCGGTATTTACAGGACCGGTTTAGTCACTAAAAAATATGAGTTCATGCCACGTGTCACTATTCTATGCCATACTAAGGAAGAACTCGGCTTTTATATATATATATGATTTGTTTAATAAAAAAAGGAGGCAAGGGACAGTCTCATCCACTGGGTATTAGGACTCGTGTTTTTGAGGTGTTTGGTTATTTATTAATTTGGTGTTGTGCCAACTTATTAGACAATTTGTTATACTTCATGTGAGGGTGATGGCGAATGGCGATGGATTTCTGATATATAAAAAATAGAAAAGATAAATGTATAATAGATTTTTGTGTTGGAGTGCGATTTAAAAATAGCATTTTACTTTTTAATTTTTAACATTTTTAATATTGACTTCTTAATTTTTTTGTGATTTTGAATTGAGTCATTCCATTACTTTTTCATCCAATTTTACAACTTCCGTTAATGTTATGTTAGCCTTTTTGCCACATCATCTTAATGTATTATTATTTTATTTATTTTTTTGTTTTTAAAAAAAGAAAAGAAAAATTAAGACGGAAAAGAAAAGGAGGTTGGGGGTGGCTTGTGGCTCGCAGGCCACCCCCTAGGGCTGGGGTGCCGCCCCCTAGGGGAGTCCAGGGGTTGTGGAAGGGGGAAGAGTGTTCCAATGTTAGAAGAGGTGAGATCGACCTGTGGATCCTTCTATCCACAAGGGAGGGTGGATGTGGAGGAGGATGTAGATCCTGGTGATACAGAAGAAATGGGTGATGATGAAGAGGAAGCTTAGATCTGTTTTAGTGTAGGAAAACAGAGTCAGACAGATTCGCCTTCTTGGATGGATGGCGGGTGAGGGAAAAAAGAAGGGTAATGAGAATCCAAATGTTCAGAAGAAAGATGATACTAAGATTGGAGGTGAAAGTTCAAAGATCAATGAATGTCGGAAACCGGCTTGTCTTTTTTTTTTTTTTTTTTTCATCTGATAAATTAGATGAAATTGCTGGGATGGCTATAAATATTATGTGTAAGAGTGGGAAGTCCAGGGAACCCATGAGGAGGTTTGTTGGTGGAATTGTTGTTGCATTCATGAAAGCTTATCTGCTTGGTGATAACAGTGACTTAATGGCTATAAGAGATGGGCATGAGACTGCACCAGTGGAGCTCAAAACTATTGAATTTCTTGAGTGAAATTTAATTCTAGAGGATGCTACAAGCGAAGAATAGATTTTTAATTTTCTATTAATTATATCATGTGCTCTTGTAGAAATTCAGAGTTTCAATAAAACTACCATATAATATTACTCTTTGAAGTAATGCTTTGGAGATCGATTCACTCAAAACCCAAAGACCTCTAAACTTTCTTCCTTCCCTAAGATACGGGAACAGACCTCACATTTAATCTTGGAAAAAATTGAACTTGTGTGGACGGATGTGATCCACATTTTAGCTCAATCATCTACTGTAACCTCATCCCAGCTAGTAGGAGAAATCTCACCATCACAAAGCACACTACCCATACTCGACTTCTGCACTGTTTTATCAATTTCAACCACGTTCGACACTTTGGGATTTCTCAAGTCTGAATATGATTTTCCCTCTCCTTGTTTTGCTTTAGAAATTCAAATGTATTAGACCAGTTTGCCTTTTCCAACTCCTTAGACCCATGGATTCTGAACTGACCTATCCTTGGTTACATTCACCTTTGGAACCTCTTTGGATGTCTCCTCCTGGTTCGAAGCTGCATGTCCAAACGCATAACAATCTTTACACTTCAACGGTAACCAAGGTATTCAACCCCAACTATATATACTCACTTCCCAGCGGCATCTCTTCCTGAAATTTCTATAGGAAATCTTGATTCAGATGAACCTCAACCAACAGCCTTGCTTATCAATGTTTACATTCAATCTGATGCAGCTCATCAACTTTCATCTCTTCAATCTTAGTATCACCTTCCTTCTAAGCACTTGGATTCTCATTACCCTTCTTTTTTCCCTCACCCGCCATCAAAGAAGGCGACTCTGTTTTCCTACGCTAAAACAGATCTAAGCTTCCTCTTACTCTTCATCATCACCCATTTCTTTTTTATCATCAGGATCTACATCCTCCACATCCACCCTCCCTTGTAGATAAAAGGATCCGCAGATCTCACCTCTTCTAACATTGGAATACTCTTCCCCCTTCCACAACCCCTCCCCTAGGGGCGGCACCCCAGCCCGGGGGGGTGGCTCGCAGGCCACCCCCTCCCCTGTTTTGGAACAACTCTTCCATGCACCGTAATGACCATTCAAAACTTTAGGATACTTTTAGATATATACATGCAAGAAAGAATCACAAGGCATTAATGAATTTCAAAGGCAGCAGTGGTTGGCAAAGTTGCAACTTAAAATCAGCAAAACTACAGTCCTGAATTGTCCGAACTGAACTTCTTTGAGCGGCTCTGTTTTGACCCCAACACCTCTTCACCTCAAGTTGTCTTTGGTGTTACTACTAATAATCATGAAAACTAGGTTAAATTTGGCTAACATATTATCCTGAAATTACAAAGATTATAAACAATTTAAAGTTAATTTAAAGTTGCAGAAGGAGATCTATTCCAGGAGAATGATCAAAATGATCAAAATATATAATATAGCTTCCAGGCCCATCCCTTTGCCAACTAACTCATACCACAACTAAGTCATAGCTTTCAATTCCACTGTGGGACAGCTTGCAATAAAGAACTTCCAGCAAAATTTATGAAACAAAATGAGAAAGATTTTTTAATGGAATATAGCTTTAAAAACCAGACTTGTACACAAAATTCTTGATGGAAAATTGATCAAACAGGGGTTGCACTCAAAATGACCCAGCCAAGTAATTGTAAGTAGCATTTCCTGTATCAATTGAACTCAAAATTCACTTCCCATTGACTCAGATCTTTTGTGTTCTCTCTTTAAATTATAGTTCACAGGAATATCTAAAACTTGTTGAAAAAAAAAAAAAAAAAAAAAGAAGCTCAAGCTAAAAAAGATCTCATTCACGGATACACTCTACTTTAAAGGCTCTAAAAGCCTCCAAAATAAATCTAGAAGTCCCCAGCAACTAGTTCTGGAGTACACTTTACCCTCAATCAACATGGAAACACAACTTACAAAATGGTATGATAAATCAATCACACAGTCGATCCAATAACAACAATAAAGTCAATCACATCAATTCAATCCATAAAATCCAGATTCCACTTTGCTATAAAATCAAATATAGATTCAAATCACAGTAAATTGCAAGATTTCAACCTCAAAGCGCCATGTTATCATCTGTCTTTTGTGACCAAATTCAGTAATATACCTAAAGATGATATCAAATTGAACCTAACTGTCTCAAAACAAGGTAAACACAAAACCGGATCCAAATTGAACCAAATCAAAATCATTCACCAAATTTACTGCAAACCCACTAGACCCCACACCTTGAATCCAACACGATTCCAAATTCAACATCCACCAGTCCCTGCAAAACCCATCAAATTTTCAATCTTTCAAATCCCACTCAACCGCTGGACATACCATTACAAGAATTAATCCTCAATAATACATCAACAACTAGAAAGAATAAAAAGTAGATCCAATGTTTTCAATTCTGTCAAAAGAATGAGCTTAAGATTTTTGACAGAATCTTACAAAATAATTAGACTTCTTAATTTTGTATCTGAGTGCCTCTATAGTAATGGATGATGTTTTAAAACCATACCAAGACATGCAACTAAAAGACACTAACTCCAGTTATTAAGCAAAATTTCAATCTTATACGACTTTGTGGATATGAGAAAACAAATCAACTCAAAGTCAATTATCTTTTTCCACTCCCACAGTTGAAATGGTCTGATTCTAAGATAGCAAATAAAACTGTTTACATGAACAGATTACGCATAACCAACTTGGCAATACTACAAAACAATTTCACCCCAAAAATACAAATTTAAAAACAAAAAGAAAAACAGAGAGAGAACTGAAAATGAAATATATCAACCTGTAAAATTGAAATGAAAAAGAAGAAGATTGCAATCAATAACTTAAAAAAATAATTCTGGCAATATCATAATAGAAGCATGACAAGAGATATCAAGCTTACAGTTCCAGTAAAGTATGTCAGGAATGATAACATAAGGCCATTTTCAAGAATTGACTGTACACGAGCATTGACCATCATGCCTGGAACAAGAAGATCAATCGAAATTCCCTTGAGATCCTTGATCTGTAGACAGCGCAACACAAAAATGTTTCATTGGAAAGAAACTGTGGAAGGAAAGGGAAATCAAAATTATAATTTCATGTAAGGCGAGGGCATACCACACATTTAGACATTATATCCGGGTCACAATCCAGATACACAACTTGACAAAGTTTGTCAATTCTTCCAACAACCCGTTATAGAAGTTGCCCAATTTCACTTCAATCTCTCTGCTTACTGGAAAGACCATAAATGAAGTGGGGCATGATGAAGAAACAACAACAGAAGATTTTGGACCTTATGTCCATTGGCAAATTGGTTGCAAGTTGCAACATAAGTGAGCATGGTACAAAAAGGTGTTTTCTTGTTTGAACGTAGCAACCAAATGATTTTTTCAAATTTTTATGGTGTTTCGGCCATAATAAAGATACAGCTTATAAAAGACTATGAGATATAGCTCATTATTTTATAAAATGTTTTGACCACCTAAATTGCTTGTTTCTAGCGTCCTCGGTTTTGCCGATTGCTACAATCACAAGCGCATGAATGATAATGCAAGATAGAAACATATAACATCACATAAAGATAGGAACATACTAAATGGCTAATTTATTTGTTGCCCAAATGACATTCTTAAAACGTGGCAGACAACATAACTAAATGGCTAATGACATTTTGCCTTTCTTTTCCACAATGCAAGACTAAAATTTAGATTAATAGATTCTTATTCAAAAGGAGCAATAATACCAGCCAAACTCATTTGAAAGATTTGATATACTTATCAACATAATCATGAGCATAGCAAACATACTTCACTTCTAAGAATGCTTGCAATAAAAAGGAAAAATCTTGCAGGATTGCCTAAATTTTTAGTGAAGACCAACTTTGATTTTTCAGAACCCATTGTACTTTTACTGTCTTGTTCCTGAACACATAGAGCATGATCTGTAAGAAAGATGCAAACCGTCAGAAGAATATATAACCAAAAACAGCCTGCACAGGATGTTAAATCACTTACTCCTGCTATATCAAACTTTGTGAAAGGACAGTAACAACGTTATCCAGCATTTGGTGCATTTAAAAGAAGAGACTCGCAGATAAATATGTTGGAAGCAACTACAGTCAACTTAAGCTCAATACCTTCTGTCATTAGCACAAGATAAGGTATCCAAATTTGATCCATAATGATAGAAAACATGTCGAACTGAACATCATTCAAAGTACCTACAAATGTTTGTACAATCATGTTTGACTATGAAAAGTGACATGTTTATCAAGAAATACCTGACAAAATTTTCTGATAGGCTTTCTTCCAGCTGCACATAAGTCTTTCCAAATACCACAAATGCAGGGTGCAATTACACCATATTCAAGATTCTGAATGACAGTGCCGAGCACATAGGACCCATGTTTAGCTGTAACAGGGGATGAGATAAGCCAGCTGAATATGCTATGCACCTTGCTATGCCTACTCTCTTGGTTAAGCTCACACACAAGGGCATAGACATTTGACGTTCTCTTCCACCAATTAGGTGACAGGAGACTCTTAAAAATTTGCATGTAGATTGGAGGAATTGCGGACTATTCAACTCAACAAGCTGAGCCAGCAGCTGAAATGCATAAGGGAAGAACTCAGTAACATCATTGGCCAATATTAGCTGCAGGAAAGGGGAAAAAAAAAAAAAACCCTTTCTTCAAAAGCTGATGTTAAGAGATGGCTCCTTCTCACAAGCCCATTTGACAAGAATCGCCACGGACTCGAACAAATAGTTATTAAATATTGGGATTCTTTGGGTTTTTACCAACTTCCAAGAGAATAGAGATCAACCAATCATGGGAGATTCAAAAAGAAAAGAAAAGAAAAAAGGAACATACAAGTCTCTGTGTTGACATATTAAGGAAAAAAATACTAGTCGTGGGAGATTCAGAAAAAAGAACATAAAAGTGTGTTTTCTTGTTTGTAAGAGTTATTCTCTTCAATTTGCAACCAAGCAACCGGAATACCAGCTCAGCCCCAACCTGGAAAGTCATACATCCAAAAGCAGTCAATAGCTTCAAAATCAATCGGTTTAATAAAAGGAACCAAAAAAAAAAAAAAACCCAAAATAAGATGAATCATCCTTGCCCTATCATAGTCCACCAGAAATGCAGTCAACATTAACCTAAAATGGAACTAGTTCAAAAAGCATATGCTGCTAGGACATTGACCTCAAATTTTTTGCCAGGCTTTGCAACTTCAAATTCAGACATATGCTGGACAGGACACTTAGCCTTCAAACCACCAGGAAATTGCACAATAGCACCAAAGCTGTTGACAGCTGTAATTTTAGCCCTCAAAACCATCCCAGGCTTGATATCCTCGTGGGTGACAGATGACTAAAGTGGGCCTCTTGTAATGTATTTCTTGCTGTAGCAGACATGCCTCGTGATGAGGATGATATTTGTTTAATCCCTAGTCTAATGGAAGTTGGCAAAAACTCAAAGAATCCAATCTGTAATCGGTATCTGTTTGAGTCAGTGGCCATTCTTGTCCAGTGGGCTTGTAAAAGGGACCCCTCTCTTATATCAGCTTTTGAAGAAAGGCTTCTTTTCTTCCCTGCCCCTAATATTGGCCTATGATTCTCCACCAATTCAGCTTTTTGAGTCTCTTAATTGGTGGAAGAGAACTTCCAATCTCCCCTCCCTGGTGCATCTGCTTCAAGCCTTCATTCACAAGGCACCCCACTAGCTTAACACAAAATGGAGGCTAATTAGTCAGCTGCAGAGCATAGTGAGGCATCTTATCTCATCCCCAGCTAGTGCAAAATATGGGTCATTCCTGCTTGCCTCTAGCATTCAAGATCTTCCATATCATCTAATTGCACCCTGTCTGTCTATTATCTGGAAGGACTTGTATGACCAGCGCCTCTTGTCAAAAACCTATGTCAGGTACTTCTTAACAAACATGTCACTGTTGGTAGTCAAACATGGTTCGCTAAACTTTGTTAAGTCTCTCAATCATAATAATAGTACTGTTTCGGCACAAATGACATGGTTTGTAAGATAATAGACGATTTTTGGATACCACTTTTCGGGCTCATGACAGAAGACAAAGAGATTAAGGTGACTCTACATGCTTCAACAATACTTTTACATGATTCACTTTATCTAGAAACCCTAAACTTTGATAACTTTGAAAGAATGCTAGACAAGGTTGCTGGTGTCATTGTGCATGATAGAATGGAGGTGGAATCTGAAATTCTAAAAATTGAATTTCAATGTACTTCCAATGATCCGAGGAACTTTTTGGTGGATCGTTTGGCACATCTTTCTTCAGTCCTTCCTCCTAGGATGTGCCGCAACATCATCAGTCAATTTCTTGATTGCTCTAATCAATAAGCACTGCTTCAACTTTGCAAGACAAGAAACGTTGAGTTGTGCCAAACGATCCCAGGAGGAAGGACTGAAGAAAGATGTGCCAAATGATCCACCAAAAAGTTCATCGGATCATTGGAAGGACATTCAAATTCAGTCTCTAGAATTTCAGATTCTACCTCCATTCTATCATGCACAATGACACCAACATCCTTGTCCAGCATTCTTGCAAAATGATCAAGGTTTAGGGCTTCTGGATAAAGTGAGTCATGTAAAAGTATTGTGGAAGCATGTAGAGTCACCTTAACCTCTTTGTCTTCTGTATGAGCCCGAGGTGTAGCATCCAAAAATCGTCTATTATCTTAGAAACCATGTCATTTGTCGCTCCAAATAGTACTATTATTATGATTGAGAGACTTAATGAAGTTTGCTGAACCATGTTTGGCTACCAACAGCGACATATTTGTTAAGAAGTAACTGACAGAGTTTTCTGATAGGAGGTGCTGGTCATAAAAGTCCTTCTAGATAATAGGCAGGTAGGGTGCAATTAGATGATATGGAAGATCCTGAATGCAAGAGACATGCAGGGATGACCCATATTTTGCACTAGCTGGGGGTGAGATTAGAAGCACTGCGTCCAAAGTCAAGAATTGCTGCTGCCACATTGAACTGCGTCCATAGTCCAGCCACAAGTATCAAAACGTCATCAGGTCGTGTCACGTGGACCTCCAAAACCGTCCAAGACTCAAGCTCATACGGTTATCCTTGCTTCCAAAAGCTCCAGAAATTCTCACCCATGCAAAACGAATCTACAGCCATGGCCACGTTGGTACCCCATGTCGCCCATCATGTAATGTGGCTGACATCAGCTCGGGGTAACAGAATTTGCTAGGCCCTGTAAGGAACTCTGCGTTGAAGCCCGACTAGCATCCGATCATGCCCCTCCATTTCCGAAGCGTCATAAGCATACACCAAGAAGCTGTGATACAGCTCAGCGTGCACCCAAGGAGCTCTAGAAACGTTGGAAATGCCAACGTCATATGCAAATGGGAAAGATACCGGAGGCCCCTGCCTCCGGTTAGCAGCACCCACGGCGGCAGCCAGCAAGAAAGCTTCCAACGCCATCAGTGTTTGAAGATAACCAAATGTGCAGCCCTCTCAGTCATTTCGGCAAACACGTTGCGCCCATAATCCAAAAGCCCGCATTTCATATACATATCAAACATAGTATTGCCAAGATACAAATCAGAAGCAAACCCACCAATCAAAAGCGTTTGTGCATGAATCGGCCGCCCTAAATCCACGTCAAGCACTGCACCACAAGCCTTAAAAAACGCAGAGAAAACGAACGACACAGGCCAACGGACTTGCTTCCCTGTAAGCGCAGCTCCATTGTTGATATGAAACCTAGCAGAAGCTGTTACACTAGGATATGGAAGCTTAGAAACAAGGGCCAAAACCATACGAAGTGGAACAAGATTAGAAAGGCCAAGGAAGCTGATGACAAATAAAAACCCAATCATTTTGCTTAATATAAAGCACATCACGATCAGAGGGCTGGCCGGGAGGAGGACGGTTCTGATTTGTGCCTTGGGCACCTTGAATTATTTGAGTTTTTGCCAACTTCTATTAGACTAGGGATTAACCAAAATCATCCTCATCACGAGGCATTTCTGCTACCGCAAGAACCCGCATGATACACTTCATATTGTATGGATTGTCGTGGAAGCCATGAAAAGGCTCAAACAGCAGCTGCTCCACATAGGGAGCAATACTCCAACTTCTTGGCTGAGGAGGCGGGTGCCCACTGGACGCAGAGACGGTTCATGATTGATTTTTTTGAATACAATTAGCTTTTTGATTTCCTTCTTTTTAATAGAACCTTTTCTCATTTAGCCGAGAGAGAGATTAGCCGTTCCTCTGTTTTGATTTTTTTTTTTTCTTTTAATTTTAACTTTTTCATTTAGCCGTTATTCAAATAATATGAATAATCGTGTCCAAAAATAATATGAATAATCAAAAAAAAGTGGACAACAACAACGATAATAATAATAATAATAAATTAATGATATTGTCAAACAGTTTATTAATCAACTTTTTCACATGAACAACAAAAGTTGGATTTTCTCGATCACTTTCCGTTTAGATAATATTTTGTTATTGTTGTGCCTACTGTCAGATTGATTTTGATTTTTAATCCATTTTTCTTTGTTTTTTTCTTCTTGTTACCATTTTGCCTTTTTGCACTACTTTATTAAAATTTTAACTTAATCATAAAGAAAATTTTCATAACTTTTCTTGTTCCGTGCAATACATTTTGTATGGTTGTTTTAGTTGTTTGTTTTAAATAAAAGTTTAGAAATATTTATCTCTTAATAAAGTTAAATTGAAATGATGGACATACCAATAGGTTCACTTTGGGTATTAATCTCATCCACAACATATCTTAATTTTGAATGTTAGTTGATGGATGCAGAATATAAATTACCAAGCGGTAATTCATTCTAGTAAAGACGCCCTTAATGGAATTTTCTATAAAAGAGGTATGTCAAATTTATTTTAAATTTTTTATCCTGTAAATTATGTTTTACAAGTGTGAGTGTGTGTTTAATATTTAGAAAATCAATGAGGGCAGTTCTTTGTTTTCATATGGTCTATTCCATGATATTAACCACTTCCAGGTAGGTATGACACTTTCCCGATGAACTTTTAATATAACACTAGTGCCCCAAATATTGTACGCTACCGTCAATCACTAGCAGCTCAACCGAGTTCGACCTCGAGTAGCCCAAGCCACTAGTGAAGTCCGTATATAATGACCACCATGCAAGCGTGGCTACAACGGTCACAACAACCATTGGATCCAATGCTAAATATTATTTCAAGTAACCTCTGTGACCATAGGGTCAAGTCCATATAGTAAGCTTATGGTTGTTCTACCGCACGTACCGGTGTTCTATGTCATACGATGCAAATATTGTGTCAATCGTTAATGTTGTAAAATAAACATTTCTCAGCGCAAATCAGTGTTAAAATAATAGGCTTACAACATGTTATTACGAAGAATAAAATGTGCTCACTTAGCTAACATATCACACGTGAAAATGAAGCCAATTTTGTAAGTATTTACTTACCTCAAACGCTCATCCAAATGCTCAAACATCTCGAACTCCTGCTACTACGAAATCATACCCTAATATTAAACAAAACACTACGAGAGTTTCAAACCCATGCACGTAAAAACCCTAAATATGACTTAAGCACTTTAACCCGTCATTAAAATCCTAATTACCCTTTCATGGCCATTGTCGAACATTCGGTATCGGGGTCGATCATTCGATCATTGTAGGGATCGAACGTTTGGTCCTCCACAATGAACGTTCACGAGGTACCAAAAAGCATAAAAAAGAAGAAGTTCAAAACTCAAACTCAAATCATTTTCTTTCAAAACTAGGACTTACAATAACTTGAATACAACATGAAGTTTTATAAAAAATAAGTGTGGAATAATAATAATAATAATAATAATAATAATAATAATAATAATAATAATAAAAGAGTAATTAGGGAACACATTTTTATTTTACAACTATCTCACAATATTGATGTGTAAGTTCCAACTAATCATTTAATTTAATTTTTTTTTTTTTTTTTTTAACAACGATTGATCTAAAAGTTGATTGAAATTGACCCGTTAGCATTATGAGACAATTGTATGATAATAATGTAATTTTTAGCATTACTCTTAATAAAATAATTACTTGTAAGACCCCGAAATCAAACCACAATTTTAATAAATAATAAGTTAAATTTTTATTAACAGTCAGCACATAATCGGTCACTGATTTTTTATTTTATTTTTTTAAAAAATATGTTTTTCCCCTATTAATTCACAAAAATTAAATTACCACCTTAAATTAATCAATAAATAAACCATGTTTGAACGTTTGACCGTCCATTGGAACGTTCGAAATGGACCCCCCTTGAATATTTGAAGAATCTCTGGAATGTTCGATTTGGACCACTTTTGCGCGTGTTTAGAACAGTACATAAAACGTTCGAAGCATCTTTGCAACGTTTGATGTGAACCACTTTTCCTTTTTCAGAACATTACACCGAACATTTGATATCACCTGAAAAATAATTTTAACCTACTTATCCGTTTCATACAGCCTTACCCCTCATTTCTCACATATATAATTAGAGAAAGCTATAAATCACCATTTCATCTTACTTTTTAATGTAACACTGCCAATTAATTTCTAGATCAACTATTGTTAAAAAAAATAAATTTAAAGACTAATTGTCATTATTATGTCAATTAAATAAAATAAAAGTGAGATATAAAAATTTGGTGTAAACATTACTCTAAAAATTATGGTAACTCTAACACAACTCTAAACCAATTATCTTGTTTCTTTACGGTTCTACCAATCTGGCTCCGTGAACGGAAATTAATCGCGTCCATTGGATAATAATAATTGAAACATCTGTCTCTTTCTTTTTGGGAAAAATAATAATTGGATAATAATTAAAATTTATAAGAAGTCCCCACATTTTCTACGCCAACAATATCAGGATTCATTCTATGATATTTTTCTGTGTCGATTGTTTATTCTTCTGGTATATTTATGCATCGGCATGCAGAAGACGCTACAAATTAAATTAAACAAATAGTCTTCTAATTGAAGAAATAAACAATTCAATTGGGTTAAAAAATTGAAAACAAAAGAGGGGGACAATTGCATGAACCAATTATATGTGTTGCAACATGTGCTATCTATAAACTCTTGGACACTATACTTTTTTTTAGAAACTTTGAGAAAATACAAAACTAAAGCCAAGACAAAGCAATGGAACATCAAAGAAAACTAAAAACAAATTCATAATACTAATTACAAAGTGATCAAGGTGGATCTTTGCCACTAACTATTTTTTAAAACTTAAACAAGTTATTTGATATTAAAATTAATATTAATTATATAAACATTTTAGTTACTATGTACCATCATATATTATTCAAGTTATCTAATAAATAGATAGGGAGAAGTTGTAATAAAGTGAATAAAATTATATAATGCAATTAATCTAGTTTAGTGAAATAAACATAATGTATCATGCAATCGAATGCACAATTTCTAAATAAATAAACTAAAAAAAAGGTATGGTCAATTGTCTAATCCAATTGGAGGCAATTTATTTTCATATATTTGTTTCGTATTTCTACAAGGAACGTTAGAATAAAGAATACGTGATAATTCATCAATGCTATCATTTTCCATGTAGAAAATATGATTCCAATCACTAAAACATGAGAACTAAAGACATCAAATTATTACAAGTAAATGCAATCTAAAAGCACCAGTTTTCTCGAACAGGATAAGCAGAGACAACTCAAGGGTACGTATATCTTATGCACTATTGTGTTTAGCACTCATAATGTATTGAATTCTACGATCAAGAGGTGAATTTCTATCGCTTGCAACAATCTTCAGCGTCATTTTACAGCATATTCTTTTTATTCAGAATTCAACAATGGAAAGAGAGATTATAAGTCTACTTTCTTCAGCTGTCTATAGCAAATGTTGGTTTATTAATTATAATAAGAGCATTTAGCATGGCTGGGGGCAATAGTATGCTGAATTTACTGAGAATCAAGATTAACTTGATAGAGATCCTGGGCAGATGTCGAAGAAGATCCAACCCATGTCACATCTGTTGAATGCAGAAGGCTCTCTTCTCCACTTGTTCTCCTTGTTACTGGTTGGAGTTGTTCAAACTGGTCTCTTAAGGCACTAAACCTCAATTCATCGCCATATATACTTGGATCCATGGTGACTTCATCAACAATGGTTTGGCCTTCGAGCATGCTTACTACTGCAGACATGGTGGGTCTAAGTGCTGGCGATGGATTAGTGCACAACAGAGCTACTTTGATCATTCTAATAGCTTCCTCCTTGTTTAATTCAGAACCAAACTGTGGATCCACCAGCTCCATGAGAGTACCCTTTTGTTGTAGAACAAGCGCCTATAATAAGAATAGAAAAAAGATCAATCTTACCCAATCTATCCTATAATGAGCATAGAAAATAATATACATGTCAATAAGCTGAAAGTGTGAAGTGAACGAATCAAACAATTTCAACATATGTTAGTTTATTTTGCTGGTTGAATCTAGAGTAACGTATTAGGATGACCAAATTGAGTGGAAAGGACAAAGAAGCAGCCAGGCCTCTGAACGTTAATTATAGTAGCATATGTCAAAATAAAAAGATCAATCTTACCCAATCTAGAAGGCATACACAGTTCTCTTTTGGTCGATATTTCATGATGCTCTTCCCAGTAACAATTTCCAGTGCAACAACCCCAAAAGCATAGACATCTGCTTTATAGGTTAAATAACCCCATAATGCATATTCGGGTGCCATATATCCTCTGCAAATGAAGATTATATTATGACTTATATCACTAGTATGAATTATCTTAAAAAAAAAAAAAGAAGAAGAAGAAGATCACTTGTATAAAGATCTGATCTTTCATATCCAACAAAGTACTTAAGAATCAAGAGAAACTTAGGTACCAAATCATATTTCATTTGCATTTACAATGCAATTATGCAATCAATAAGGCTACTAGGGTTGAGTGGTAATTTAAATTTTTGTCAGTGAGGAAGAAGAATATGTCATTACCTTTGCACATTGCAAGTGAAGAACTGATGTAATATAACTTTAGCCACACAATTTGTTTGGTCATTGAGCTCAAGTTTAACGGGGTGTGGTCTTAGATTCCGCAAGATCTCAATAATTTCTTTTTTCCCTTTGGAAATATTGGTTTTGAAAGTGAAGGATCATAGAATAATTGAGCATAAATTTCTCTGTATTGTTTATTTCTTAATTTTAAAGGGAGTCATTGTTTAGGGGTAGCATTTATTTTAGAGGTTGATTAAACATATTTTTCGCTCCCAGCAATTTTATTTTACCAGGAAATTGAACTGATTCTTTAATGCGTTAAGTATTGGGGCATACAATAACTACAACAAATTAATAGTACATTTTACTTTAAAAAAAATAAATATTAATAGTACATTTCATGTTTAGACGTTTTCAGCACTTGAAAATTGGTTGATAATTAATGTAGCTTCGAATTTCTTTGTAAGCATGGTTGTGTTGTAAATGCAAACAGCTGACATATAAAAATCCTAACAAACACTTGATCCAGGACGTCAATATCATATTCCATATACAAACTTTTCTGATATGCAGAGACTTTGAATGCTTCCATGTTCAGGTTTACTTTCAGGGCAGTATCTCACACAGACATAAAGATCAATCAATATTTGTTCCTTTTTCTCTCTTGGTCAATAACTTGGGAGGCAAATGAAACAGAAGAATAGAATCACAAAAAGACTCCATATTGAAGAAAGGAGGAAAAAAGACGACTCACATTGTTCCAGCGACTCGTGTGCTGATGTGGGTGTTTTCCTCTTCATCAAGCTTGGCCAAACCAAAGTCTGATATCTTTGGGTTAAGGTCCCTATCCAATAGCACATTGGTAGTTTTGATGTCTCTATGAACAATTCTTAGTGTTGATTCCTCGTGCAAGAAAGCCAAACCTCTTGCTATGCCAACGCATATTTTCTGCCTTGAAGGCCAGTCCAAGTTCAAGTGGCATTCCTCTGGACCTACATATTTTGCAGATTGTCCAATGGGGAACTCATCAACTTAGTTCTTAATATAGGCCATTCTCAGTTTTAAGTTTGTAAGCATTCTACGGTCAACATAAAATACTAAAGTGAAAACCTCAACCTCAGGCTTACCAAACAAAGCACGTGCTAGGCTATTGTTTTCCATGTATTCATATACCAAGAATAGTTGATTTCCTTCAACACAGCATCCATACAATCTAACAAGATTTGGGTGTTGTAAAGCAGATATCATTCCTATTTCGTTCACAAATTCACGATTTCCTTGATTTGATTTTGAAGAAAGTTTCTTAACTGCAATTATAGTACCATCTAACAGTATACCCTGCATCAGAAATAGAAAAATATAAATCTTCAGGTATGTATTCATTATGTAATTAGATGCCTCTAGGTATCATGGATAAATAAGAAAAAGAAAATAAATATCCTAAAATTGAAGGAAGATGACGTTGTGGGATACCTTGTATACAGATCCAAAACCACCTTCCCCAATCTTATTTGCAGCATCAAAGTTGTTAGTGGCTGCTTTGATTTGCCTATAGGTGAAAAAACCAGTTTGCAGATCTAATCCTCTCAGCTCTGCCAGAAGGAATGAAAATGTGAGGCTAAGATGTCACATTACATTTTATAAATGATATGATTAATTTTTTAATTAGTATCGTTGTGTCTATTGACTACTTAGAAGGTGTCAGATAGAATGTGACCAAACAAATGCAGTGAGAAAGTACCATACTGCAACTGGTCAACCGCATAAACCCCAAGTTTTTACAAGATTTAGGGTTTCATTTTTGTTTTCCAATCACAGGTGTACTGGGAATCAAAAAAACAATTAAAAAGAGAGGAACTCCATTGGTAGCTATTACCAAGAGATTTGCCTTTTGTTCTTTTCAACAATTATGGTAAGATCATTTAGATGACATTTCAAAAACAGAGTTAATTGAAATCCATAATCTTTTATCTCTCACAATGTTTTTTTATTTTTTTATTTTTAATATAGGTCCTTAGACATTTACTCTACTCAGAGACCTCAAGTCATCCATCTCTCATGTAAATATGCCTTCATTTAGATTTTATGAAAAAACAACAATCTCATATTTCTGTATGATTATGGTTGAAACTAACTGACTCCAGTAGCAGTACCGAAAAAGTCCAAGAAAGCTATCATGAAGACAGATTCTTATGCTCTGCAATCCAGCAACAGTATAATTGCTTTCATGGTGTATTTTGGATGGTTGATTTTTCATCAAGGGAAAAACGTTAAATAATATAACACGTAGACTGCAATAGTATATAAAGCCCTTGGGAAATTGCTATACATTGTTTCAACTTTGTGAATAGTTGGAGAAGATATAAATTATCCTATCTAATTTGTACACCAAAATGAGCGCCTGGTGATTACCTTTTTCCCTTGTTATCTTGCCTCTATTGATTTTCCAAATTCGAATACCTAAAATCATAAAAATGAGCAATAGCGCTGATACTACAGCTCCAACAACAATGAATATCTTCCTGTAATCAGCAGGGGGACTGAAATCTGCGGAATAGAAAAATACTTAAGGAAACTGATTGCAAAGTTGCATCCTGGAATACAAGTAGTGTCATATACATAGATAGACATAGGTAGACCAATCTAAAACAAGATATGAATGGATGGTTCAAGCTCACGAATATCAGAGTAAGAGATTAAAGAAGATTATAAAAAATTTTATTTCTTCCATCTAGTTGCAGTTTAATCTTGTTTTAGGTAATACTTTTTACAGCAAATAATCATAGGCTCTACTTCAACTATATCGTGCTATGCTTTTATTGCTCATCAATCTAATAAGTATGGAAGAAGTTGGATGGTAAAAAGATTCTCATACTCCAAGAAATGTTTACCAGATTTAACAGAGATTGCTGAGATGAGAGGACCATATGTTCCTCTCTGTGGGACAGCTGTAGTCCCTTTCCCAGCCCAATGAAATCGGATTTCTAAAGTATTATTCCTCACGGCTGCTTTAAATTCCAGAAAAACTGCTTTATCAACACCTTGTGCTTCATGTTCAATATCAAAATCCTTCCGCACCAATTTTTCCTGTAACAAATTAAATCAATAAAATTGTGTTCTGTGTATAAAGCGAAACAAATATAGCTTCATACCTGGATATAAATATCAAATATCCGTCTTCCAAGACTATGAAAAGATCTGTTGTCTCTTAATACTATCTCTGCAAAGTATAGTTTCACCGTATAATTTCCATTTGCCAAGCAACGTGCATAATATGTCAGAGAAAGAGGAGAGAGCCGTGCACTCGTGAATAGTTCAGAGTTATTCACTCTTAGTATTGACACATTATTTGCTATGTATTGATCTGCGGTTCTGTTGACATCCCAAAAATTTCCGCTGCTACTGAATCCCCAATTATCGGTGTAATGAACAAATTTTGCTGCACCTGCCTCGTCTTCATCCCCTTTGTAATCTATTTTTCCAATAGTGGTTGGACTTCCACCACAATTTATGTATAAGGAGTACCGATCTACCCAGAAACAAAAACAACAGCTTTTTAATGAAATAAGATATAAGCAAACATTATAAAGCAAAAAGGAAATTATGTATTAACTTTCTCTTGTTTCATTTACTAGGTTGCCAATAAAAAGATGGAATATTTTGCCGTATTTTTCTTTCATTTAATTACAAAAGAAAATCTCAAAAGGAACGCCTGAAAACATAATTTAAGTATACACCTCAATTGGAATGATTAAGTTAATATAATTACCTTTTGAGCATGGATAGGGCTGTAGGCACTCGCCACCAAGTGTTCTTAATTAGCGTAGTACAAGAAAGAAGTGTTAATGTAGCAAAATTAGAATTAAAAAAAAAAAATGCTGAATAAATAAAAGAACGTTGAAATATTTCTGCCTTCTCTCTACCGAGAGTAAGGAAAACTCTGCCTTCTCTCTACCGAGAGTAAGGAAAACTTAGGTCTTTTAACCTATTTCGCCCCTTTGTATTTTCGTCTTTCCCTGCCAAATTTCTTGTCTTCCACCCATTCACCTGTCCAGTTTTCTCTCCTTTTTCCGATTCACTGTGATTTGTTTCTTCAGCCTTCTCTCTTTCCAAGAGCAAGGAAAATATTAGTTTTGTCACCTATTTTCACACCCTTTCGAAATTTTCCACTGCTGCTTTTTGGTGATTCTTGGTGAGGTCGTTTCACCCTTCACGGATTCAGATTTTGATGAAGTGACCGAACAGTTCTTGCCGAGTCTGCTCTGGTTCTATCTCTACTGCTGCTTCACCAGGATTTACAAAGGCCATCATTTTAGCTCTTTTATGGATTCATTTGGTACGATTAATTTGGGTTTCTCTGGTAATCCGTATACTTGGTCAAATCATCGTCAAGGCTGCAGTTTGATTAAGGAACGACTTGATCGGGGTATTGCCACAAATAACTAGATACATCTTTTCCCTTCCTTTTCTATTACTCATTTACCTGCCCACACATCTGACCACAATCCATTACTGTTAAACACTGCCCTTCCCGCTCTCTTTCTCCCCCGCCCTTTCCGCTTTGAAGAATTTTGGACTCAGGATCCTACTTGTGGTGTTGTTATAAATGAAGCATGGTCTAAATCAATCTTTGGCTCCCCTGCTTTTTGTTTGCTTGGCAAACTTAAGCACACTAAGCAGGCTATCAAACTTTGGAACAAAAACCACTTTGGTAATATTAGTAGGAAATTGGATTCTACTCTTAGCCTTCTGGACCAGATTCAACAAGCTCCCCCATCTGACACAAATTTGGCATTTTAGCTTCATCTTCAATCCCTTCTGAATGACTACCTTCTCCAGGAAGAAACCCTTTGGAAAAGTAAATCAAGGGAAACTTGGCTCACTTGCAAGGATCTTAATACTATATTTTTCCACACTAGTACTCTTATTTGTCGGAGATGAAATAATATTGATCTCTTGCAGTCTCCAAATGGTGGTTGGCTCACTGATAGGAATGATATTGGCAACTGTTTTGTTTCCCATTTCAGTGATCTCTTTGCCTCCTCTACTCCTACTTATGGTGATGAGCTTCTAAATCTGTTTGATTGTTCCGTCTCAGCTGAAGATAATACTTTGTTATGTGCTATTCCCTCTGAATCTGAAATTTATGCTGCTCTTGCCAGTCTGGGTACCTCCAAGGCCCCTGGTCCTGATGGTTTTACTAGTTTATTCTATATGAAATATTGGAAATGTATCAAACTGACTGTCCTCAAAGCTGTCTGGAATTTTTTCAGGAATAATCATTTTCTCAAAGAGCAAAATCATACTTTTCTTGCTCTCATCCCAAAGAAGCTTGGCGCCTCGTCTGTT
Organism: Alnus rubra; assembly: GCA_028654335.1. Classification (NCBI taxonomy): domain Eukaryota; kingdom Viridiplantae; phylum Streptophyta; class Magnoliopsida; order Fagales; family Betulaceae; genus Alnus; species Alnus rubra. Next base: position 406,549 of record JAJPGS010000127.1, on the reverse strand, counting down.
CAGCATTATCGCCCTATCAGTCTTTGTAATATCATCTACAAGATCATCTCTAAGATCATTGCTACTAGGCTCACGCCTCTTCTCCACAAGATTATTTCACCATTCCAAACAGCATTTGTGCCCTCTCGACATATTCAAGATAATTCAATTTTGGCTCATGAAATGTTTCATACTCTCAAATCTAAGCGAGGCCGTGGTGGTCTTATGGCGGTTCATCTTGACATGGAAAAGGCATTTGATAAAATGGAATGGCACTTTCTGTTGGCAATTCTCCAAAAACTTGGATTTCACTCGAGATGGATTCATTGGATTCGATTATGTATTTCTACATCCTCCTTCTCAGTCTTACTTAATGGTAGTCCTTTTGGTTTATTCTCCCCGTCTCGGGGTCTCAGGCAAGGTGACCCACTTTCACCGTTTCTCTTCATTATTGGATCTGAAGTAATTTCACGACTGCTTCATAGTAGTTTACGTGGTTTTAAAATTGCTCGAGCTTGTCCTCCTTTAAGCCACCTACTCTTTGCTGATGACTTGATTATCTTTACCCATGCTACTTCTGGGGAAGCTACTATTGTTCAGACTTGTTTGGATAAATATTGCTCTTGGTCAGGACAATCTATGAATATCCACAAATCCTCGCTACAGTTTAGCAAAAACACATCGGCATCCATTATTGCTTCAATTCAGAATATTCTTCCTTATGCCACTACACCAGCTACAGCTAAACACCTTGGTCTTCCTATCTGTTTGGTAATTCCAAGAAAGCAGCTTTTAATGATATTTTGGACAAGATCCATGGAAAAATTGAAGGTTGGAGATCCAAAACTCTTTCTCAGGCAGGTAAATCTATCGTACTTAAGGTGGTGGTCTCTGCTATACCCTCTTATGCTATGAGCTCTTTTCTACTTCCAGCTGGTTTTTGTAATACTTTGGATAGGGCTTTCAAGAATTTCTGGTGGGGTTTTCCTAAAGACAAAGCCCGTAACTTATCACTCAAGTCTTGGCCTTCTTTGTGCTTGCCAAAGGATCAGGGCGGTCTTGGTTTCCGGTTGATGAAGGATGTTAATCTTTCTCTTCTCTCCAAACTTGGATGGAAGCTTCTTGCTAATCATGACAGTCTTTGGGTATCTCTTTTTCAGACGAAGTATATCAAATATGGTAATTTCTTAACATCTTATCTTACCTATGGTTCCTGGATTTGGAATGGTATTAAGGCTACTCTCCCAATTATTTCAGCTGGCGCTTGTTTTGTTCCCCACATTACTTCCACTCTCCCCATTTGGTCTTCCCCTTGGATTCCTACCATTCCCTCTTTTATCCCTTTACCTCGGCTGCCATCTTTCCCTTCCACCCATTCATTGGCTATTGCTGATCTTATTCATCCTTCTACTAAGTCTTGGAGAAAGAATCTTCTATTTTTTTCTGTTTGATCCGGGCATTGTCTCTGAAATCCTCAAAATCACCATTCGATCCAATTCTGATCTCCTTCTTTGGACACCCTCCTCCACGGGGGCTTTCTCTACCAAATCAGCCCACCATCATATTTGTTCTAGTTTACCTCCCCCTCCTTCCCCTCTTTCCCCTTCTTCCTGGAAATCTCTTTGGAAACTAAATCTGAATCATCGTTTGAAGCTTTTTCTTTGGAAGATGGTTTGGAACATTATACCCACCAAAGCTCGGATTTCTCAATCTATCCCTTCCTCTCTCCCTGACACTAGCTGTTCTCTTTGCTCCTTCCCTCTAGACTCCCTTTTACATCTCTTTTTCACATGCCCTATTGCACGTGTGGTTTGGCGCCATTCTTTCTGGCCTTTAGATATAAATGCTTTAAATGTGACTAACATTACAGATTGGCTTCTTATTAGTCTCGATCCACATCGCATGATTGGTATACCTCTGGCTGAGATACATCTGTTCCAAATATTTGCTGCTGTAGATTGTGATTATCTGTGGTTCATCAAGAATAAAGTCCATCATGATGGTCTTATTCCGAATGCTCTTGCTATCTCATCTACCATCAACAAGACTGTACTGGAGCACCACTCTGCTTGGAAGACAAAATTGGCTCCCACTCCTGAAGTTTGGCAGGCTCCTTCTCCTCCCTACTTAAAGATAAATTATGACACAGCTATTAGAGATTCTTTCTCTACTCAATCTGCAATTTGTAGGGACTTTTCTGGCTCCATTATTCGATGTATCTCCCTTATCAGTCCCCCATGTACTGCAATTTATGGTGAGGCTCTTGCAGCTCTCTTGGCCACTCGCTTAGCAATCTCAATGGGAATACCTTCTTTTATCTTAGAAGGTGATTCGCTTCTAGTCACCCCGGCTCTTCAACGTCCTGATATCACTCAAGACTGGCGAATTGCTTCCATTATCTCGACAATCCATTCCATCATCTCACCAACGTCTAGCTGGAAGGCTAGCAAAGTCAACCGAAGTGCAAACTTCTGTGCCCACTATGTGGCAAATTGGGCCGCAACTAGAAATCATTCTGGCTGCATTCCCACCTTCTCTCCTTTATCTGGATCTATTTTTCCTTTTTCTGGTACTCTTCCTCCCTGTTTTGGAAGAGACTCATCTTCTTTCTTTGTTCCTTAGTTTTGTTGTTTTCTATGTACTTACAAAAAAAAAAAATGCTTCTCCAAAATAAAATCTAAAAAAAATAAATAAATAACAGAAAAGCATGGATCCGGCTTACATCCCGTAGAAAAATAACAGAACATCTCCTGTTATTTTAAATGTACGGCCAAGATTAAAGCTTCCCCATTTTTAACTTATTAAAATATTGATTAAATTTACCTCTTTCTATAAGCTTAACTTTTTGGGATAAGTGGTAATTTAACATGGTATCAAAGCCAAAAGTCTTGAGTTTGAACCTTAATTTTGTCATTTATCCTCATTTCAATTAAATATTTCACGTTTTAGGCCTTCCCTATTAAAAGATAGTTTGAGCCCACACATGAGGAAAGTGTTAAAGTATTAATTAAGTGATTAAATTTATATTCTTCTATCAGCTTATGCTTTTGGGATAAGTGGTGATTTACCAACCGCAAACGACATAGCTTTAAGGAAACTAACAAAAGTTTTTAAACACCGTTTGCATGTCCTCCTCTTCCTTCTTCACCCACTTCCACTTTCTTTCTTTCTGCAAATTCGTCTTTCTGCAAAGAATTTTTTATGTTAGTTCTTTCTATAAGGCTCTTGCTTGCAAAGATGCTATCTTTTTTCCCTGGAAAAGCATTTGGCGGACCAAGGCTCCTTTGAAAGTGGCCTTCTTCGCTTGGACGACAGCGCTAGGGAAAATCCTTACCTTGGACAATCTCAGAACGAAGCGTGTCATTGTGATTGATAGATGTTGCATGTGCAAAATGAACGGGGAGACTGTGGATCACCTTCTTCTTCATTGCGAGGTTGCACGCGCTCTTTGGTATGTCATCCTTAGTCGCTTCAGTCTGTCTTGGGTGATGCATCTTCGGCTGATAGACTTATTCGCCTGCTGGTGAACGGGTGGACGCTCTCGGAGTGAGGTCGTGTGAAAAATAGTTCCTTGTTGCCTTATGTGGTGCTTGTGGACGGAACGCAATGATAGACAGTTTGAGGACAAAGAAAGAACCATAGATGAGCTCATTTCCTTTTTTATTCATTCTTTGTACTCCTGGACGGCTGCGTATCTCGCACCTCTAGTGATTAGTTATAACGATTTCCTTGTATTGTTTTCTTCTTCTTCTTAATTGTCTTTCTCGTATACCCCCTGTGTACTTGATTGCGCTTTGCGTTTTTTAATAAAATCTCTTTTACTTATCAAAAAAAAAAAAAAAGGGGTCAAATAGAACAAGTCCGCGAGAAACTAAATCACAATAATATATATCATTAAAAACGAAGTTTCCATGGAAACATTTCAGTGCTAAGAATATCTTCGATTAATAATTTTTATGGAATCATGATGCTATGAAAGAGGAATGGTCAACTCTATAATACCAAAGAAACCTGACAGACGCAGTAGCCATTCCTTCATGAATTTAGCCAAAGCGACACTCAAAGGGACAAAATCCTCAGGGGACCAAAACAATAACTTTTCTCCTTTCAATGTTTTGAGCTTTTAAGTTTTAACCCCTCCTTTCAACAACCATAGGAGCGTTTAACTGGTTTTATAGAAAACCAAAAACAAGGCCTGGTTTTTGCAGAGAGAGGCAACATCTTTCACTTTATTTAAAGTGGGAGAGAGTAAAAAATGGGAGAGAGACAGAGAAGAGAGAAAATTATGGCTTTGAAACTATCAGAGTTGAGGAAGATAATGTGTAAAGAGAGAGAGAGAGAGAGAGAGAGAGAGAGAAGAGGAAAGTCCTGAAAAGAGGGTTGTTTCAAAGACGAACTTACAGAAAGAGAGAGCAAGTGGAAGTGGGTGAAGAAGAAAGAGGACAGTTTTCGTTCGGTGCAAATGGCGTTAGAAAGCTTCTGTTAGTTTCCTATAAAACTATGTCGTTTGGACTAAAAATGGGGAAGTTTTAATCTTGACCTAGATTTAAAATAACAGAAGATGTCCTGTTATTTTTCTACAAAATGTAAGCCAGATCCGAAAAACATTGGTTCTTCTTATAAGTTTACAAGTTAGAAGCTTACAAGTTGTCCTGTCCAGAGAAGCTCTGAAACAAATTCCTGATGAAATCAGAATCTAGTTAGTTTTGAAAAACTAAAAGCTTATGAAGAGGGTAAGTATGCAAACCTCAAGTAAACTTAAATTAAGATTAAAAAGGATGAGAAAAGTCCTTACAGGCGTGCTCGACAAGGTGGCGCAGAGCTTTCTGGAAAGTTATTGTAAGAAAGATCTATTTGGCTGCACAAAAACGTATTTTCATTTTTTACAAATTATAAATCCATAAGAAAAGAAAAAGTATATTTGAAAAGGTTTTGATAAACTAAAGATAATTGTAAAAGAAATTCATTTGAATATTCCAGAAACACCTAGACAGATAAGATCTGACCCTTACAGAAGTAGTATGACTGACTGCATCTAAATCAGTAGTTTAAGCTGTCAATTCCAGCTTAAGACCACCAAACTTCCATAACCAACTCAAAATTAATTGTGAACATGGAGTTTCCAAATAACAGAGATCCAACGTTAATAATGGTAAAAAGAAATTTCTCTCCACTCTTTTTTTACTGGAGTCACATGGTGCAAGAAGAAAATCTATGCCAGTAGAAAAATCGGTTGAATTCACCCATTCAATATGATTGAAGGAGCTCTCCCGCTAACCATAAAGGGTTCATGAGATGAATCAATGTCTAAAGTAATGTATATTTGAACATTATGGTGTCCGTAAAGATTAAATATATACAGAAACATAAAAAATTAAAGAAAAAAAATAATCATGCCATGCAAATTTCAAATAGAGTTCAAGATGAATTATGTACTCGGAAGGATCTCGGTTTCTGATCCAGTCTGGAATAGTCCCATTGAGCAAGTTGCTTGTAAGAATCCTGTTCAAATAGCAATAATCACGCTCTTGTTAAACTTTTATTTATATCATTACTAGAGGAGAAATATTCGAATATAAAATATACTTTGTGATGATATATATATATACATGCGTATTGGTAACCAACCAAAAACAGAGGAACAAATTTTGAAGGTTATTTTTTGGGAAGTTCGATCCAGAATTTTGGGTAAAGGAAGATTCAAGAAGTCTAGGGGAAATTTTGTTCTTTGTCAAAACTGGAATCTCACTGTAAACTTGTTGGTGTAATGCCAGATTCTAGTTTATTTTCTGGTTTCTTTGGTTAAGTTGTCTATTGTAGGGTCAGGTTTTGTTTAGGCCCTTGTTTTGATCTCTGTTGTGTTTTTATCAGCTTGTTTTTTGGGCTGGTCTGCTTTGTAAGTTGGTTTCAGTTGTTGAATGAGAAAAGTTTACTTCTTCATTAAAAAATAAAAAAATAAAAAAAAATAAAAAAATAAGAGCTATATTTAGGGTTTTGACTCCACACTTACATGATTTCCAAATGTGGTTGATCTTTAAAATCTGGAATATTTCCTTCCAATCTGTTGAAGCTGAGATCTCTGCATGGATATAACGATGAAACAGTATTAGTAACAGAAAAGAAGGATTATAAAATGAGATATAAATGTCCATATTTTGAAGATATAGGAAGAAAAAAAATTGAAAGAGAGACGTGAATGTCCATATAACAATGGAAATGTAGGTTAGAACAGATTCCATAGACAGCCAAACTAGAGCGCACATTGTTCAAAGGTATCTTATGGCAGCTGCCACAATGGGCCAAAGGAGTAGGAGGCACTACAAAAAAATTTGCAAGTCGCTATTTGCAAGTTGCCACGTGTATGGGGCCCATACACGTACATGACAAACTGTTAGCCACGTGTAATTGGCAACGTGTGGGAGGCATAGTAGATCCAGTTGTTGAAAATTTTACAATTTGCCACGTGTCCAAATTGTACACGTTGCCAATGTGCCACGTAGCACACTGACCACGCCGCAACACGTCAGCCGCGTGTATTACACATGTGGCTAACGTTTCAGCCACGTGATCTCACTCCATGTGGCACATTGGCCACGTGGATTACAATCCACGCGGCCGGCAGTCAGCCACGTGGACAATAATCCACGCGGCCGACTGTCGGCAACGTGGATTACAATGGATATTGGTTTTAGAAACCTTAGATAGCTACTTTCTAAAAGGTGTAGGTTGCAAAGATTAGAAGCAATCATCATTGTTTTCAAAGGCTAAATGATGAAAGCAGATAATTAATTATTACATATTCATTAGATGAACGATGTTTCCCCATCCTTATTTCCAATTAATGTTACTCCAAAACTACACCTTGGTTTGATGGTTTCTGTAGATAATCTTAATTCTAGAAAAGAATGACCAAAATCTTTATTGAAATAGTTATCCACTACTAGCTTTAAGAATAGGGTACCATGAAAACCCAAAGTCCATAAATTTTAACATGCCAATTTCTACTTACACTACCCAAAAACAAATAGGAAAAAAGAAAACTTTACGCCTGTATGTATGTACAGTATAATGTTCTTAATGGAGATAATCCAACCATCTGGGGTTTGTAGTTCAGTAATATTTCAGCAAATGAAAAAAAGAAGAAAAAAAAAAACAGAAAGGAAAGAGGACCTACAGAGTTTGTAGTGCTGTCATTTTTGATATATTTGGGGAGATTGGTCCGTAAAGATTGCAGCTCCTCAACATCCTGCAATGTCAACCGCAGTCATCTAAGCAAAATTGCTATAAACTTGTATCATTTAAGTTGTTGAAATTTTACAGAAAAAGAATCACTTACAATCTTTTCATTCCTGTCATGTCACTTAAGGATGGAAATTCAGAACCCTCACCAAGTATGTCACTAATCCTTCTGCATTAAATTGCATTATTAATAACTGTTAGTGTCTTAAGCAACACGTCTTGTTATTTTGAGTATCACATGAAGATAGGAGAGAGATTATGCAACCCAAGAGTACATCGAAGGCAGAACCTACAACTCGGCTAAATTATTCAGGACTGAAATGCTACGGGGGATGGGCCCCTCGAGACCACTAGCCTGAATCTCTCTGTTAAAAACACAATTATAATGGGTTAGATTAAACCGGAATACTCTACTAGAAGAGATTTTAACATTATAGAAAAATAAAAATAAAAAATAGAACGCATACAATTTCTGAAGGTCTTTCCAACTTTGAAAAAAGTCAGGTATTCTTCCAGTGAAGTTGTTACTGCTAATCCTACTGCATATAGCCAAATTGAAAATAAGACTGAATAACATAGAAAGCTGAAGTTTTTCGAGTAAATGTATAAAATTACTGTAAGTATAGAAATGGGTAGTAACCACTTACAGTTCCATTAATTTGGTTAGATTAGTGAGAGCTTTTGGCAACTCTCCAGTGAGATTGTTAGTGCTAAGAATACTGCAGTCATCAAATGGGATGCTCAGACCAATTCAACTTAGTGTCAGTTGAATAAGAAAAGCATTGATAATTAAAAAGAGAATCATCAAATTTGATTTGAAAATGAATAGAAGAATTAAAAAAGAAACACTGACAGATTCACCAAGTTAACCAAATTCCCAAGCTCAGGGGGAATAATTCCAGAAAACAGATTGTTCTCCAAGCTCCTGAAAATATAGTCTTCATCAATATTAAAGCTCGGCTAAAGCAAATGAAACTATGATGCATTCTACTAGATTAAAAAAAGGGTGAGCAAGAAAGATACAATATGAGAATACATGTATATAAGAGTGGTAAAGCTTCCCAGGTAGCGTGGGATTGGTCCAGATAACTTGTTTACAGTAATGGACCTGCAGTGAATCAGCTCAATTCAATAAGAAAGAGCATTCAGTGGCTAACCTTAGACATGAAATCAGTCGTAACTTACAGATATTCCAACTTTATAGAAGCCCATCCGGGTGGTATTGTACCAGTGAGGTAGTTTCGAGTGAGGTCACTACAACCAAGAGGAAAGCGGGCTGTTAGATTAGAAGCTTAAAAGAATTTTGAAACGACTCAGAAAAAGTGATAGCAATGTCTCGCTATTGGGATTAGACAATTTACAATTTTTTTTTTTTTAATTTTTTTTTTTTTATACAATTTACAATTTTGTTAGAATCACTTAACTCGTGAGTGTCTTTATCTATGTTTTCATGTAAATGTAAATAAAACAAATAGTTGGCGAGTCTTCTTACATCATCTTTAGGTAGGGTAGCTTCTCCAGGGAAGGTGGAAGCACACCATTGAGATCCTGCCCTTTAAGAAATCTGTAACAAGAAAAATCACACTTGCATTAATCCATAATGTACTAGGAGAAGGAATGAAGGATCCTCTTCCCCCCATATATTTCTGATGAACAGAGAATGGCAAAATCGAAAATTGAACCGGCGACCTCACTCTCTACTCTTGAAAGGTGTACTTTTTTCTGCTTTTGGTTGAATAAAAACTTGATCTGTTCACAACTTCAGTTACATATTATATAAAGGGAAATGAAGGGTACGTACAGTTTATCCACGTGACATACACCAACAGCGATTGTGCAATTGCAGTTTAGAGAATTGTTGTACAATGGCCTCAAATCCGATTTTGTTGTATTCCAGCTTGAGTCATTACTAGTGCATGGATCTACGCTGAAATTCCAATCTTTTTTCCCCACTTGTTTACCTATTTCACGAAGAGCTGCCACTGCATATATAATACACCAACCACATCAAATTTGTTGTTGATTTTTTTTTTTTTTCATCCTTAAAATGCTCTATAAATTAATCTATATAAAAATATAAAGCAACGTTTTTATTATATAATAATAATAAAAATAAATAAATAAATAAACCAATTTTGAGCCTAGGACCAAGTATCTGGAGTGGGTTACTAATTTATGCAGTGCATCCCCCTCTTTAACCTCCTCTTGGTGGTTGTAGTAGCTTTTTCCTAGCATACCATCGGGTTGGGTTCATGGGCCTTTTAAGGGTTCGGATAGAATTAAATTGTCTCACGAGGGTCATACCCCTACCCATTTGGATAGGTTTGAAGGGTCTTTCAAGTGTCATGACCTTTAATTTCTCGCGTCCCCTTCACTGGGAGTTCAGATAGGGTTGAGGGGTATCACGATGGTCATGACCTTACCCTCCTCTATGTGACCCATATCACTTTATGTGACCCATTCTTTAGCTTACGCCCAAGGTTTATAGGATTGGCTGAGACATTTATGACCCATTAATTTGAGGTCATAAACACAGCCATTTCCCTATTTGTTATTTACAGATTCATGCTGTTTTTTTGGTTTGAGTTTGTTTTTGGGAGCCCATTCATTTTGAACTTTTTGTTGCTTGTGAGCATTCGCAATGAGTTCTTTTAAATTTTTCTAAATTTAACTCTAAACGTATATTTTTGTCGATTCAGCTAGTCACTTTTTAAAATTATTAAATAACAAACTCTTTAAATGTTTTGCTACATTAAATAAATACTATTTTTTATTGATAAAGTTAGTTACTAAAAGCATTCAATGCATTAAATTTAAGTCAAGCCTAACGTTTTGAACCATTTAATGCAAAAAAAAAATATATTAAAAAAAAAATTATGGCTCTTTAGAGTTTAGATTTAAAAAGAAAATTCTGGTAGATGTTAAATTTAGATAAATACTACCTTATACACCATGATCCCACTGCCATCATACCCGGTCCTACATGGCATTTTATTTTATTTTATTTTTTTGAATTCCAAATGCATTGGGAGGGTTTTCATTTCCCCTCCCAACGCATTTTGCCCAGCTCTCTCTCTCCAGCCTGCCGTCCTTCTCCTGACGGAATCATTTTGTTGCTCATGATTGACTTTTATTTTTAGCAATTCATTTGCCTAGGATTCTTAACCAAAAAAAGGAAAAAAAAAAAAAAAAAAAAAAAAAAAAAAAAAGTTAAAATTTTTACAGAATCTATCAAGAGATCGAATGCGCACATGGATGGGAAACAAGATACAACTCATGTAAATAATGGCATGAATCAAAACATTAGACATGTACATTGGCTTGCAGATAGGAATGGAGGGAGCAAATCAAAAGGACAAAAATATTAATCGATCTCAATATGCATAATGTTTAATTAATGGAACCAAGCTTGAAAGATTTTAGATAAATCATAATGAACAAAGAGAGAGAGAGAGAGAGAGAGAGGAACAGGCAAAACACATTTGGGATTAATTCCAAAAAAAAAAATCATAGGACTGGGCGGAATGACAGTAGGATGATGGCGTATAAGGTAACATTTATCTTAAATTTAACTTTTGACAAAGAGTTTGTTAATTTTAACTCTTAGCTTTAATTTTTAGAGAAAAATTAAATTTAAAGAGCTGATTGTAAGTGCTCTAATCCTTTTCTCATTTATTGAATGATGTCCTAATTTTTTTTTAAAAAAAAAAAGAAAAAGAAAAAGAATAATAAAAAACACTATTAATATTGCCACGGGAGGAGCAAGGAGCTCTATGTCTTTATTCACGGCCAAACGACGCCGTAAAATTCCGCTTCATTGCTACTGGCAACACATACGGTGTAACTTTCGCGTCTGGTTCTCCATCCTTAATTTGTCGGTAAACATAAAACATTCATGTGGTTGTGGTGGTCGACATCTAAATTTTCTACAATATTTTTAATTTTCATGAAATTAATTGTACGTTGATGTAAGCTAGTCAACTGCTGCCGGCCCTTTGACTGCATGACCAGTTGTTACTCTATACCTACTATTTACACGTGAATAATCCTTCCTAACGACGTTGGATACAACCGGAATATAATTTGGGTAGGTTAATTAAGAGAGAATTTGGAGATAAATTTTTTTTGATAATTTTATTAACACACAAGAGTTTTTAAATAGATTACAATAAATTATAATACCCAAATTCATAACAACTTTTTAATCTTAATATAACGATGGATAAATGGCATGCTGCCACTAAAAGCTAATTTATTAGGCTGAAAACACACACATATTATATATACATATAAGCTAATTCGTTAGGCTGAGGATTTAAATGTTTAGATTTTCATTCCCACCAACCTGAAATGATCGAAAATTTTACATATATATAGAAAGAAGAAGAAAGAGCTCCTCACCTTCATCATCAGGAGTACGCCCTAGACGGCCTACTTGGGCTTCCATGCAAATAAGCGAGATGAGTATAATAAAGCAAATATAAGGAAGAAATCTTGCCATCATCTCCTCTACTGCCAAGGCCGGGTATTCCACAAACTCGATCTGTTTGCAAAGATGCACAGAAAATGTGATATGTATATATCATTGCTGAATTATTTCATTGATGTTACTTAAGGGAGTCGGGACCCTTAACATTTATGAGCCACGGAGTACTGATGCTTCAGTATGTCCCATCGTTCATTAGTATGAATCCGACACTACTAAGGAAAAAAAAAAACACTTAAGGCCTTGTTTGAAATCCCCATTCTCCTTCCCTCCCCTTTCCTTCACTTCTCCCAAAAAATATCAATTTCAAAATATTCTTACTTTTTTCACTTTTTATATCAAATCAATACTTTTTTTATTACTTTTTAAATAAAAAACTCACTACAATACAAATTTTTCTCACTTTTTCATATAATTTATTTCAACTTTATATCACATCAATCATATTTTTTAATCATTAAAAAAAAATTCCAAAGGAAAGGGAAAGGGAAATGGGATTTCAAACGGGGCCTAGGCCCGTTTGAAAACCCCCTTGCCCTCCCTCCCCTCCCCTTGGGTTTTTTCTTTTTTGAATGATTAAAAATTAAAATTGATGTGATATAAAGTTGATATAATTTATAAGGAAAAGTGAAAAAAAAAATATTGTATTGTAGTGAATTTTTTTTAAAAAAAGTAATAAGAAAGTGTTGATGTGATATAAAAAGTAAAAAAAGTTAAGGATGTTTTGAAGTTGATGTTTTTTTGGAGAAGTGAAGGGAATGGGAAGGAAGGGGAAAGTAGTTTTCAAACGGGGCCTTAGATTTGACTCTTTTCTTGTCTATTTAAGACATGCAGTGCAAGTCCTATGTGGCTACTGTCAGGTTGAGATTTTTTGTGTGCATGGGTCGATCTGAACCTATATATTATTGTAATATAATCTCCTACCATCACTGTTTTACACAAAATATATGTATGTATATTGTATATGTAGTCTATCTATGTGTGCGCATGCGCACTTATGTAAAATAAAACAGGTAAATATTAAATTTAATTTTATACTAAGTTATAAGTTATAATTGTACATAAAAGTTATGAGAGCCCCCTTCTATCCAATTAGGACTGAAAATAAGGGTTTTATACTCATCAATAAGAAATTATCACATCAGTCTGGAATAAAAAAAAGCAAGCGTGGGCAAAACACTAAATCTAATCCCTTTCTTACTCTTTTGGTCTGAAAAAAAAAAAAAAAAAAAAAAAAAAAAAAAAAAAAAACCTCACAGCCATTTCCCACCTCAGACAACGCTATCACCACCGGTTCCGCCACCGTTAACTTCAACCCCTCTCCCTTTCTCTCTCATGGCGGTGGTCTCTCTATGGTTTCACTGACCAAGTCATGTCGAAATTCAATAAGGTTTTGAAGATTACCCATTTGAAAAACAATTTCTTCTTTGGATCGGAACAAATTTTTAGTTGGAATTATGCAGTTGTGGTTGATGGTTTCTGGGGTTTGGAACGATTTTGGTCTACAAATGGACCTCGAATCCGCTATTGGAGGGGAGACTTCAAGAGGTTGAAGAAGAAGAAGAAAATTTTTCTTTAAGGATTTATTTTTAAAATTTATTTTTTAGATTTTACTACCGAGAAGAGAGAGACAGAGAGAGCGATTTAATCAAACATTTCACAAAACCCGATTTGGAAACCCAAATTTGAAAAATCTGCAAAATCATACCATTAAAACTCGCCGGAATCTTGCTTGTCAAATTGTTCCCAGAAAGTTTAAAATTTGACAGAGAAGAAAGCTTCCCCATAAAACTTGGCAATGGACCCACCAAATTGCAACTCATGCAAGAGAGATTTCTCAACTGGGGTGAGTTCTGCGACTGAGTAGGGAACATCCATCCAGTGCTGGCATTCAAATTGATGGAATCCAATGCCAAGACCTCCAGACTCACAAGCCCATCAAAGAAATCTCCCGGGATGGTATCAAGTCTGTTGTAGTCCAAGTAAGCATTTTTTAGATTGGTTAAGCCGCTGAAAGACGGTAAGGTTCCGGTGAACTGGTTCCTTCGGAGGCCAACGTTTGTGAGCATGCATGGAGAGCTGGTTGAGGTTCTGAAGAAGAGGGCCAATCAGTCCCATTTTTGGACCTGAATCTGGCTGACCCTGTCGTAACCGTTGCAATACACATGCGGCCACTTAGACCCACAAGGATCAACATCGTTCTCCGGCCACTTGAGGAGCTCTGGGTTCTTCAAATTTTTCTTGATCATTGGGGTCGATGGCATTAAATACCACCGCGAGGAGCTCTGGCAGATTTGATTTTTTGGAAGCTCTAGAGTATCCGGCAAATTTTTTTGGCGAGTTCCGGCAGATTTCGCATGTATCCGGCGAAATCTGAAATTTTTTTGTGGTTTTAGTTGTTTCCGGCGGCTGTTGTGGACTTTTCTAGCAGAATTGCTTGAGGAAGAAGAATCACTGTCCGCCTGTGGCTGGGCCCCTTTTTTTTTTTTTTTTTTTTTTCAGACAATAAGAGTGAAACTGGTTAGATTTGGTGTTTTGCTAACACTAGTTTTTCTTATTTGATGTTGATGTGTCAACCTTTTATTGGAGGGCAAAAATCTCTTTATTTTTGCCGATACCTGATAATCATAAGTTATACTCAAAAGTTATACGTCCATAAAACCATATTTAAAAAGAATTTTCATTCCAAATAGAAAAATTTTCTAGTTAGCAATTTTATTTTTAATATAAACTATTAAATCATCCGCCTAAAACTCATTTTCTATCTAAGGTGTGAAAAAGTCATTACTGAAATACTTTTATAAGGACGTTAAAATTTTCTTGGATTCGAAAGACTCTCCAACCATTGAGGAAGGTATGTACGGTAATGTACCTCGCTACGGTAGCCTGTGTAAGGGCTCCTAAGAGCATCCTCGTCAAGCTATCTAAATTTTCTCTAAATTTTGGCTTAAGAAACTACTTTTTTGATTTTATTTATCACTTTTAAAATGTTTCTTACATCAAACTCTCTAAAATTTTCTTCATTTTAACTTAATATTATTTTTTATTGATTTTTAAGACCAACCGCTTTAACAACCCCTTCCTCTTAATCTCATTCCCAATCCACTCCATCACAAACAAACCCATCTTTCTCAGAACCCATTTCCGATCAAAATTAAAAAGCTTCACTCTCCCAGTTAGACCCATTTTCGATCAAACCCATCTTTCCCAGTCAGACCCATGAATTAACAAAGAGGAAATAACATAAACCTTCCACTACTCCTTCCGAGATCATAAAGAGCAGCTGCACTCAAACAGCAACTGGGTCCACCATCTTCAACCAGCTCCACCACAAACCAAGAAACCCTAATTTCAAGCACTTTCTGTAAAACTTTTCATTGCAGGTAAAGAAATGAACAGCAGAGAAGCACCAAGAAGGATTGAGAAAATTCCAGAAGCTCAAGAACAAAGAAAATGGCGGAATGAGAGAGAGAGACAAAGATAGAGACAGAGACAGAGGCAGAGAGGTCTACGGGAAATGAAGGTTCGGGAATAGAAGAAATAAAACTCGTTGTTCCACTCCAAGGCCTCCACTGTCATCACCGGCGGGTCACAAAAAAGGAAAAGGAAAATGAAAAGGAAAGGGAAAGGGGGCGCCAAGGAATAGAGGGAAGAAGCGGGAGAATGAAAGAAAATGATAAAAAAAAATAGATGGCTTAAGAAATTTTGGGGTCAAATTTGGAGAGGTTTTTGGCCATAACTTATTTTAGAGAAACTTTGGAGAGTTTGCTGCACGAAGGATTTCTGGGTTTTTCTCTAAAATTTGTTGAAACTTTTAAGTTGGAGAGTTTGTTTACCTTAATTTCTAGTGCGTCCTCTGCATGCAGGTGGGCACAAATAGAAATATCATAGAAGGAATCCCATCACATGCATGCATGTCAATTTGCATCATATCAGAGTTTAGATCATTTTTTACATGTGTTTAATTATATAGACACGTGCCTTTTTCTGTTAGTTTGTTAAACAGTTTTTATTATTGTTAATTGTCTGTTTAGCTAGTCTTTGACTTCCAATGTAAGTTTTGTAGTACAGTATATATACTGTAAGTCTTGTAAAGTTCATTTCATTCAGATTAATAGAATTCTTCATTCTTCCCAAATTCTCTCTTTCCTAAACCTTGACATGGTATCAGAGCGTACAACCATGGAGTCCGAAATTCCTCCTTCATCTTCTCATACTTCACCTGCTGATAATCCTTTACCAAACACCGACAATCCACCTCTTCAATTCACAGTTTCATCCTCTGTTTTCACCAATCCTGCAAGTCCTTTTTATCTTCCTCACGGTGAAAGTCCGGGAGCGATTCTCGTCTCTCAACAACTCGTTGGTGAAAACTATAATACCTGGAGTCGTTCCATGACAATGGCTCTCACTGCGAAGAATAAGTTGGCATTTGTCGACGGATCTCTTCCTCAACCTGCGATCGACACCGGCGCTGAATTTCAGGCTTGGGTGCGTTGCAACAACATGATTTTGTCCTGGATTCTAAATTCAGTCTCGAAAGAAATTGCCGCCAGCGTCATTTACATTGATACTTGTCACGATATGTGGCTTGATCTCAAAGAGCGATTTTCTCAGAAAAATGGACCTAGAGTTTTCCAGCTCCAGAAATCAATTTCAGCTCTTTCTCAGGGGGATTCTTCTGTGAGTTCTTATTTTACACAACTAAAATCACTTTGGGATGAACTCAGTAACTATCGTTCAATTCCTCCTTGCTCCTGTGGTAGTATGAAAGTTGTTGCTGAATTATTTCATCAGGAGTACATTTATCATTTTCTCATGGGTTTAAATGAATCGTTTGCTTCTATTAGAGGTCAGATTTTGTTGATGGAGCCTTTGCCTTCTGTAAATAAGGTTTTTTCTTTGGTAACACAAGAGGAAAAGCAGCAAGAAATTTCTGTTAAATCACAGATTTTTGGTCAGGAATCTACAGCTCTTCTGGCAAATTCTTCTATTCCTGCTTCTCGTTTCACAAAACAACCATATCGCAAAGAGAAGCCCATTTGTACTCATTGTGGAGTACCCGGTCATATTGCAGACAAATGTTATCGCCTACATGGATTCCCACCAGGATTCAAATTCACTAAGAACATCAAAAAATCTGCACCTAGTCATTCTGCCAATCATGTTCAGGAGGCAGATATTAATTCTGTTTCTTCGACTGATTCTCTTCATGCTGTTCCTCAATTGCCCATCACTCCAGACCAGTGTCAGCAGCTTCTATCCTTCCTCCAACAACAATCACTTGTCCAGCAACCTTCTGCGCACATGGCAGGTAGCATGCATGCTTCTTCCTCTGCTCCAGTTTCCACTTCTTCTCAAGTGTCAGGTTATACTTCTATTTTTTCCAATCTTGATTTCAAGTATTCTGTTTTCTCAGCCACTTGTTTAGTTAAATCTCCTCATCTTAATCCAAATTGCACTTCCTGGATTATTGACACAGGGGCAACTGATCACATGATCAATTGCCCATCCCTATTCACCACCATTACTGCGGTGGTTTCCACTTTTGTTAAATTGCCCAATGGCTCTGTTGTTCCTGTCACACACATTGGTACTGTTGTTATTTCAGAAAGTCTTATACTAACTGAAGTCCTTTGTGTGCCTTCTTTTACTTTCAACCTTATTTCTGCTAGTAAACTTACAAAATTTCTCAAAGTTTGCTTAATTTTCTTGGCTGGTTTCTGTTTTATCCAGACTTTGTGCCCTTGGAGGACGATTGGAGTGGGTAAGGAAGAAGGCGGTCTATTCTATCTGCAGCAACCAAAGGTTTTATCATTCTCATCTGCTGCTAGTACTGTTGCTAGTTCACTTTCTGTTTGCCTTAATTCAATAAAGAATTCCATTTCTGATGTATGGCATTATAGGTTAGGACATCCTTCCGCATCTCGAATGCAATTTCTTCATAATAATGTTCCTGATATTTCCTGTAATTCTAAAGACATATGTTCTATATGTCCTTTAGCTAGGCAGCACCGTTTACCTTTCCCTGTACATACAACTACTTCTTGTATGCCTTTTGATTTGGTCCATTGTGACATTTGGGGGCCTATAGCTCATACTTCAATAAATGGTTCTGTTTTTTTCTTAACCATTGTGGATGATTTTACTCGTTTCACTTGGGTACATTTAATGAAACATAAATCTCAAACACGCTCTCTTGTTCAATCTTTCTTTTCTTTTGTTCAAACTCAGTTTAATCTCACCATCAAATGTATCCGCACTGATAATGGTCCTGAATTCAAAATGGACAATTTTTTTTCCACACATGGTACTACTCATCAACTTTCTTGTGTTGAAACTCCACAACAAAATGCTGTTGTGGAGCGAAAACACCAACATTTGCTAAATGTAGCTCGGGCTTTAAAATTCCAATCTCAAGTTCCCATTTCTTTTTGGGGTGATTGTATTCTTACCGCTGCTCACATTATAAACCGACTTCCTTCACCTATTCTTTCTCACAAAACTCCCCATGAACTTCTCCATAAAGTTTCTCCTTCTTATACTCATCTTAGAGTTTTTGGATGTCTAGCTTATGTTTCCACTTTATCTAGACATCGCACCAAATTTGATACTCGAGCTTTACCTTGTGTTTTTATTGGGTATCCTTTTGGCACTAAAGGTTTTCGGTTTTATAATTTACATACACATTCTGTTATCACTTCTAGAGATGCTGTTTTTCATGAGAACATATTTCCTTTTGCCTTAAATCTCACACGTACATCTCCTGATGGTTCTTTTCTTAATCCTGTCTCCTCATCTCCAGAATTTCCTGTTTCTTTACCTGTTCCAATTTCTGATTTGTCTTTTGATTCTTTTTCTCCTATTACACCTAATTCTCCTATTTCTCCTATCATTTCTTCTTCTCCTTCTCAACCGAATCATTCTTCTTCTTCTATTTCGGATCAGTTTTTATCTTTACCCTCTTTTTCAGATGAGCCTTCCTCTCAGCCTCCTATTCGTAAATCATCTAGACTTAAGACTAAACCTCGATATCTGCAGAACTATCACTGTCAATTGGCTTCTTCCCTGCCTTCTATGCTGTCCTCCACTGCACAAAAGTCAGGTATTCCCTATTCTTTTTCTAGTTCTGTTTCATATGATAAATTGTCCCCTGCTTATAAACATTTTTGTCTCTCTATCACTTCTCAACCTGAACCTAAGTTTTATCATGAGGCTGTTGTTTTTGGTCATTGGCGTGATGCCATGTCAGCTGAGATTTCAGCTCTTGAGGCTAATAAAACATGGGTAGTTTGTGACCTTCCTCCCAACAAACGTCCCATAGGATGTAAGTGGGTTTATAAAGTCAAGTTTAGAGCTGATGGGAGCGTTGAAAGATATAAGGCTAGGTTAGTAGCAAAGGGGTATACCCAATGTGAGGGTTTGGATTATCATGATACTTTTTCACCGGTTGCTAAGATGACTACTGTGCGATGTTTCTTAGCCCTTGCTGCTGCCAACAATTGGTTTTTGCACCAATTAGATGTCAACAACGCTTTTTTGCATGGCGATTTGCATGAGGAAGTTTATATGAAAATGCCCCCGGGTCTTGGTGTTAAGGGGGAGTCAAAGGTGTGTCGATTAACCAAGTCTCTCTATGGTTTGAAGCAGGCTTCAAGACAATGGTTTTCTAAATTTTCATCCACTCTCATTAGTCTTGGTTTTATTCAATCTAAAGCAGATTATTCTTTGTTCACTCGCTTACAAGGTTCTTCCTTTATTGCTTTACTCATTTATGTGGATGATGTGGCCATTGCTAGCAATGATACTGTTGCTGTATCTTCTTTTATTACTATGCTGAATGCCACTTTCAAGCTCAAAGATTTGGGTTCTTTACAATATTTTCTTGGCTTGGAGATTGCTCGGTCATCCAGTGGTATTTCTGTTTGTCAACGGAAATATGCTTTAGAAATTTTGGAGGATTCTGGTCTCTTGGCTTCCAAGCCAGTTCAGTTTCCTATGGAGCAAAACTTGAAGCTTTCCCGGGATAATGGTGCTCTTCTCTCAGATGCTTCTGAGTACAGGAGATTGATTGGTCGTTTATTGTACTTGACCATCACTCGTCCTGATTTAGCTTATTCAGTTCAAACCCTGAGCCAATTTATGGCTCAACCAAGGCAGCCTCATCTTGATGCTGCTCACCGTGTGCTCAGATATGTTAAATTTGCTCCAGCTCAAGGTCTTTTCTTTCCTGCTAATGCTGATCTCCATCTCAAGGCATTTTGCGATTCAGATTGGGCAGGGTGTGTGGACACTAGGCGATCTATTACTGGTTATTGTGTGTTTCTTGGTAGTTCTCTCATTTCCTGGAAGTCCAAGAAACAGCAAACCGTCTCTCGCTCCTCAGCCGAAGCCGAGTATCGATCTATGGCTTCTACTTGCTGTGAAATAATGTGGCTTCTTTCCTTACTCAAGGACTTACTTGTTCCTCATCCACAAGCTGCTTTCCTCTACTGTGACAGCCAGGCAGCTCTCCATATTGCTGCAAATCCTGTGTACCACGAAAGAACAAAACACATTGAGCTCGATTGTCACCTGATTCGAGAGAAAATCCAGCTTGGCATTATCAAGACGTTTCATGTTTCTTCTCACAATCAGCTCGCTGATCTTCTGACTAAACCTCTTGGTTGTGCCCTTTTTCACTCTCTGCTGTCCAAGATGTCTGTCCGTGACATCTACCATCCATCTTGAGGGGGAGTATCAGAGTTTAGATCATTTTTTACATGTGTTTAATTATATAGACACGTGCCTTTTTCTGTTAGTTTGTTAAACAGTTTTTATTATTGTTAATTGTCTGTTTAGCTAGTCTTTGACTTCCAATGTAAGTTTTGTAGTACAGTATATATACTGTAAGTCTTGTAAAGTTCATTTCATTCAGATTAATAGAATTCTTCATTCTTCCCAAATTCTCTCTTTCCTAAACCTTGACACATCACAAACAATTGAAAGGTTCCCTGAGAAAGCAAAATAAAGATAAGGAAATAAAATGCTAACAGCTGTTTCAATGAAATCGACTCCTGCATTATCTGTTGATTTCACACAAAGTACAAAGTTGTTCAACTTTGCCTGTTTAATTTGACCTGTCGTTTCTTGGTGCATGTAAAGAAACAGAAAAATAACATAATAAAATAAGTTAATTACACTGAACTAAAAATTTAATTCATAAGCTGAAATGGCTAGGAGAAATTTTCATTCTAAAAAAGATAGAGTACATATATAGAGTAGTTAAAAAATAATAATAATAATAAAAATAAAAAAAATAACTCAAAACCTTAATATACCTAAATCTAGAATTAAAATTTTTTTGACATGACTCGTAAACTCGATATGAAATAAACAATATAGTGAGATTTGTGCTCCATATATATATATAATAAGAAGGAATCCATCATGCATAATTGCATATGATCAATTTGCATCACAAACAATTGAAAGGTCCCGTGGGAAAGCAAAATAAAGACAAGGAAATAAAATGCTAATGCTAACAACTGCGTCAATGAAATCGACCCCTGCATTATCTATTGATATCACACAAAGTACAAAGTTGTTCAACTTTGCCTGTTTAATTTTACCTGTTGTTTTTGGTGCATGTAAAGAAATAGAAAATAATATAATAAAATAAGTTAATCACATGAAACTAAGATTTAATTTATAGGTTGAAATGACTAGGAGAAATTTTCATTCTAAAAAAAGATATATAGAGTACATGCATAGAGTAGTTTAAAAAAAGAAAAGAAGAAGAAGAAGAAGAAGAAGAAAATTACTTAAAACTCAAAACCTTAATAGAGCTAAATCTAGGATTAAATTTTTTTGACATATGACCCGTAAACTCGATATGAAGCCAACACAAAATTAGGGGTTAAAATTAAATAATTTGACATGTTTAATTAAATGGATCGAACGGATTAGATTCGACATAAATAATCTTATATCCATTCTTCAAAAATTTTACAGACACATGTATATATAAAATAGAGACAAAAAAAAAAAAAAAAAAAAAAAAAAAAGGGACTACTAAATTATTTAATTGATGTTACTTAAGGACCCTTCCCATTTAAGAGACACGGACTGTTGTGTATGTCCGACACTACGAATTAATAAAAAGAAAAACACATATATTTGAGTACTCTCATCCAGTCCTATTTGGCTGCTGCCAAGGCAGAGCCACAAATTTTTGGTCTGAACTTATATATATATATATATAATAATATAAAAAATATAAAAAAATAATATATATATATATATATATATTTCATTTACGTGTGGATACGCACGTTTATGTAAAATAAAAATAGACAACTTTTAAATTTAGTTTCATATACAATTATAAGTTATAATTGTATATAAAAATTTCATGTGTATAAAACTTCTTCTCAAATTAAATATAAAAGTTTTCTAGTTTGTTATAGACGTAAAAAAAAAAAAAAAAAAAAAAAAAAAAAAAAAGAACTTGACATCTCATTTGAATTATGTTTGACGATTGTTATTCATCGAATAAAATTCATTTATTCTAATCTCTATAGTGAAATTTTTAGCAATTTCTTTTTCAATATAAATTACTAACTAAAATTATCTTCTAAAAATGCATCTTTTATCTAGGTGTGAATAAGTCATCATTAACGGGGCCATAATATAAAAAATAATAATTTTATAAGGATATTAAAATTTTTTAGGGTTGTCAAAGACCTCCCAACCATTAAGGTAAGTTCGCCCCTCACTCCTGTAGCCCGTAGGGCTCCTAAGAGCTTCACACTCAGCTACCCAAATGTTATATATTTTAGCTAATTGAAGTGAAAATTTCGATAAAATGTGGCTGGATTTGGTTATTACTTTAACCAAAAAAATGGGTGAGCATGCACAAAACATAAAAAAATTTAAAAAAAAAAAAAAAAAATTTGACTCTTGATAAGACATACACATAACTTTATAATGTAGGTGGTTTGAAAGAGAAAAAATAAAAACGACTACCTTTGAAGAAAAAAAATTACCGTAAAAAATACGATGCTTAGAAAAGAAAGAATAAAGGTAGAGTACACAAAAAGAATATTTAAATAGTATAAAAAAAATAACTAATAGAATATTGTAAGATGCATTTTAAAAGTCATTAATTAAAATAGATAAAAGTCGCTTTTGATTAATTATTTTAGATAAAAATACGTTAAAGCCATATTAAAAAGGCTCTAAAAAGATGATCAAGTGCATGGAACGCCCGATGCATGTGTTTGTATGCTTGGGGACTTTTTCTCTTACTGCCGACATCTTTAGAATTCAAACACGCTTCTAATTCAGTAAGGTATGTTTGAGATTGTGATTTAGTAGATAAAAAATGTGATTTTAATTAAATCAAATCGTAGAAAATATACTATTTGGGAATTGTGTTTATTTTTAAAAACGTAGAAAACTGTTTTTCAAATTGCAGGTAAGATGATTTTTTTTAAAAATGCAGAATTTTAAAGGTTAACCTGCGATTTTAAAAGACAAACTGCGATTTTACCAAACGCTTAACTGTGTTTTTAAAAATTACTTTTTCAAATTCAACATTTTAAAATTTCTATTTTTAAATCGTACTTTTTTAAATTGCAAACTCAAATGGACCTTAAGACTAACTTGTTTGGCATCTACCGCTGCTTCTTCATCCAGCTCTTTAATTTTCTCTTTGGGAGCTACTACATGTCGTGATTCATCGGAAAAAATCTTTCCTTGAGATCCTTCGGTGGGTGATGCTAAGTCTACTTTACTCTCCATCAAATTTGTCGTGGCAGAAGGCATTAATAACTTCATTTTCTAGGGTAATTCGCAAGTGGTCGTTTCTGTCTTTATTAATTATGAGCTTATATATGCTAGACTAGCAATTGGAACCCTTTATAATAGAAGTCTGTCATCTCTTCGAGTGCATTTCAGATTGGTCGTTTAGAAAAGTTCATTGTAGCGCTAACTGTTCTACGCATAATCTTGCTAGATGTGCCGCCTCTACAAAACAAAGTGAAAGCATTCCCATTTTTGCCTTGCCTCGTGGGACTTTTGTACCCATTAGTGATTTCAACCCTCCTTAGGCAGTAGCTCCCCTCTGCTGGTTTCTTGTTTTCTCTTTTGTTATGTTGTTTTTCTTGCTTTGCTCTCTTTGTCTATTTGATCGAAAAAAAACAAAAAGTGATCGGTTGATGCTTTCTTATTGATACTCAAAAGTTATTTAAAGACAAACTTTACAATGAAAATAGACCCACATTTTGTTATCATCTAGGATAACCATTCCTAATAACATGACTTACTCCTAATTAAGATAAGCAATGTAACAATATTGTGCTTATATTACCAAAAATAAAGATTAACTGGATAGAGGTCCGGCAGATTTCGCATGTATCCAGGGAAATCCGAAAATTTTCTGTGGTTTTAGTTGTTTCCGACAGCCATTGTGGACTTTCCCAGCGGAATTGCTTGAGGACGAAGAATCATGGTGCGCCGCTGGCTGGGTTTTTTTTTTTTTTTTTTTTTGAGACAATAAAAGTGAAAGAAGGCTAGAGTTAGATTCGGTGTTTTGCTAACACTAGTTTTTCTTGTTTGATGTTGATGTGTCAACTTCTTATTGGAGGGCAAAAACCTCTTGGTTTTTGCCGATACCTGATAGAAGTTATACTCAAAAGTTATATGTCCATAAAATCATCTTTAAAAGGAATTTCCATTTCAAATAGAAAAGTTTTTAGTTAGCAATTTCTTTCTTCATATAAACTATTAAATAATCTGCTTAAAACTCATCATTTTCCATCTAGGGAGTGAAAAAGCCATTACTGAAATACTTTTATAAGGATATTAAAATTTTCTTGGATTGCCAAAGAGTCGCCAACCATTGAAGTAGGTATGTACCTCGCTACCAGGGACGGAGGGAGGAGGGGCCTGGCAGGGGCCATGCCCCCCCCCCCCCCCCAAATTTACTAAAAAAAAAATTAAAGGTAAGAAAAAAATAATCTAAAAAATAAAAATATATAAGGTAAAAATAAAAATTTAGCTTACTAGGCCCCTACCAAAAAAATTTTTCGGCCATTGGCCCCTGCCCATAAAAATTTCTGGCTCCGTCCCTACTCACTACGGTAGCATGTAGGGCGCTCCATATAAGATATATCATTCACACGGAGTACTGTTGCTTCGGTATGTCCCATGCATTGTTGATTAGTATACATATATCCGACACTACTAAGAAAAAAAAAAAATACAGATTTGACTATATTTTGTCTATTTTAGACCGTGCAAGCTAGTCCTATTTGGCTGCTATCAGGTTGAGATTTTTTGTGTGCATGGGTCGATCTGAACCTATACATTATTGTAATCTCCTACCATCAAAGTTTTACACAAAAATATGTATGTATAGTCCATTTATGTGTGCACACTTATGTAAAATAAAAACAGGTAAATATTTAACTTAATGTATTACACTAATTTGGACATTAATAACACTTAACCAAAGATATTCTATCTGATTTAAATTTCTATTATATTTTGATTTATTTTTTATATATCATATTTAAAAAATCACTTGTCACAATTTTAGCCAATTCTCTTGAAAATATCAGCTATTATATATATGATGAGAGAAAATATATATATATAGGAACAGATATTGATTGATCTTTAATTAGGTCTCCGTGCAGTGACGTAACTAGTTGAAGGCTTGGGGGGCCATAATATAGGAACAGATATTGATTGATCTTTAATTAGGTCCCCATAGACTCCATGGGATGCTGCCCTGAAAGTAGACCTGAACATGCATGGATATGGAAGTATTCAAAGTCCATATCTGCATGCACATTAGAATTCTTTTTAGGATATGGAAATAAGGAAATATTATATAGACGTCCGGGATTAAGGAAAAGTATGCCCCCAATACTTGATGCATTAAGGAATCAGCCCGGCCAATTTCCTGGTAAAATAAAAATTGCAGAAATGAAAAATTAAAGAAAAAAAAAGGAAAAAAATATGTTTATTCAACCTCTAAAATAAATGCTACCCCCTAAACAATGAGTACTCTCTCTAAAATTAAGAAATAAACAATACAGAGAGATTTGTGCTCCATGTATATATAGATAACAATTGACACGTACATATAGAAACATCATAGAATGAATCCAACCAAACAATCAAAATATAATTGGTCCAAGAACGTATCCGGCCTATTTTGTGTTAGCAATTAATTGTTGGACGCAACGTACTGAGAGGTTTTTTTTTTTTTAAATGAAAAGGTGGGAAGGGTGACCGGTGTAATTTCTTCCTTGGGCAGGACCATTGGGGTTCTCACCCATTGTGGAATGTTCGGTTTGAGCCATAGTTACTGTCTCTGAAGGCGAATTTGTCACCACACCCCACCAAAATGCAAGTTTGTAAAGTCCTTCTTAATAGCATCTTGTTCGCGGACTACTACTACAAGCGGGTTCAAACCTGTGACCACCAGAAAGAAAGCAGGGGAAGTACTTAAACCCTATCCCCCGCTGCTTTACCAACTCAACTACTACTTTAGTAGTTTTAATCAGAAGACTTGTTTGTTTACTTTAATTTCTAGGTCGTCTTTTGCATGCCGGTCGACACAAATTAATAAAATATCATAGAAGGAATCCCATCATACATATCAATTTGCATCACAAACAATTGAAAGGTCCCATGAGAAAGCAAAATGAAGATAAGGAAATTAAATGCTAACAACTGTGTCAATGAAATCGACCCTACATTCTCTATTGATGTCACACAAAGTACAAAGTTGTTCAACTTTGCCTGTTTAATTTTACCTGTAATTTCTTGGTGCATGTAAAGAAATAGAAAATAACATAATAAAATAAGTTAATCACACGGAACTAAGATTTAATTCATAAGCTGAAACGGTTAGGGAAAATTTTCGTTATAAAAACGATAGAGTAAAAAAAAAAAAAAAAAACTTAAAAACACTTAAATCTAAGGTCAAGATTTTTTAACATGATCCGTAAACTCGATATGAAGCCAACACGAAATTAAAAGATTAAAATTAAATGATTTAATTAGATAGATCGGACAAATTAGATTTGACATATATAATGTCATACTCGTGCTTCGAAAATTATACACACATGTATATATAAAATAGAGACAAAAAAAAAAAAAAAAAAAAAAAAAGACATCCTCATTTTCAGCATCAGGAGTGCTTGTGCTTCCATGCACAAAAGCAAGATGAGTACAATAAATTAAAGCAAAAATATAAGGAAGAAGAAGTGTTGCCAATTGCCATCATCTCCTCTACTGATCGTAAGGCTATTCCGCGAGCTCGATCCGCTTGCAATTAATGCTGCACAGAAAATATCATTACTAAATTATTTAATTGATGTTACGTACTTAAGGGACCCTTCCCATTTAAGAGACGCGGACTATTGTGTATCTCCGCTTGGATTGAATTTTCTGCTTTGATTTGTTTGTGTATTCTCTTGCTTCTATGTACAATTGCTTATGTGTGGTTCAGATTTTACTAGAATTTTATTTGTTAGGAAGCTGATTGTAATTTTAATAAAATTTGAGATTCTACATATGTAATTATTTTTTTAAGTCAGATTCTTCGATCTGATTTAAGAGTGTGGGGAGTATGTCCCTCATTTTTTGTTGTAGCCTTTGAGCATCTAGTTCTTATAATAGCACATGCTATTTGTTCTAAAAAACAAAATATCATTATTCAAT
This sequence comes from Alnus rubra, assembly GCA_028654335.1. Lineage (NCBI taxonomy): Eukaryota > Viridiplantae > Streptophyta > Magnoliopsida > Fagales > Betulaceae > Alnus > Alnus rubra. Next base: position 379,122 of record JAJPGS010000127.1, on the reverse strand, counting down.
TATTTAAAGAAATATCATAGAAGGAATCCCATCACATGCATGCATATCAATTTGCATCACAAACAATTGAAAGGTCCCCTGAGGCCCTGAGAAAGCAAAATAAAGACAAGGAAATAAAATGTTAACAACTGTGTCAATGAAATCCACCCCTGCATTCTCTATTGATGTCACACAAAATACAAAGTTCTTCAACTTTGCCTATTTAATTTGACCTGTCGTTTCTTGGTGTATGTAAAGAAACAGAAAATAACGTACATAATAAAATAAGTTAATCACACAGAACTAAGATATAATTCATAGGCTGAAACGGCTAAGATAAATTTCCATTCTAAAAAAAGATATATAGAGTACATGCATAGATTAGTTTTTTTTTTTTTTTTTTTTTTTAAAAAAAATTCACTTAAAACTCAAAACCTTAATACACTTAAATCTAAGGTTAAAATTTTTTGACACATGACCTGTAAACTCGATATGAAACCAACATGAAATTAGGGGTTAAGATTAAATAATTTGACCTATTTAATTAAATTAATTGGATGGATTAGATTCGATATATATAATTTTATGCCCATGCTTCAAAAATTTTACAGACACATGTATATATAAAATAGAGACAAAAAAGAAAAAGAAAAAGAAGAAGACTTCCTCACCTTCATCATCAGGAGTGCTTGTGCTTCCATGTACAAAAGCAAGATGAGTACAATAAATTAAAGCAAAAATATAAGGAAGAAGTGTTGTGGCCATCATCTCCTCTACGTACCGATAGTAAGGCTGGGCTTGTTTGATAAGTTATAGAACAGTAACAGCATTAGATAGTAAGGCTGGGCTTGTTTGATAAGTTACAGAACAGTAACAGCATAATGCTGTTACTGTTTATGTAATTTTTTTTTTTTTTACTTTATTATATTTTTTACCACCAATCAACATCAAAACATTCTCACTTTTTTCACTTTTTATATCACATTAATAATTTTTTATTACTATTCAAATAAAAAAATTCACTACAACACAAAACTTTTTCACTTTTTTATACAAATTCTTTTTATTTTATATCACATCATCACTTTTTACTAATTCTAAAACTAACAATCCACTACTCTGTTATGTTATGTACGTGTCTTTGCCAAACAAGCCCGCTATTACACGAGCTGCGCTTAATTGCAAGAGCTGCGCAGAAAATGTCATTACTAAATTATTTAATTGATGTTACTTGAGGGACCCTACAAAAAATGGAGTCTTTAACGTCTTTTTTATTCCCTGCCTTTTGCAAAAACGCTGTTAATTGCATAGTATCACTACCTTTTGTAGAAATGACTCTTTCAACTAAGAGATAGAGTCATATTTTAGTTAAGTCGTTGAAATCAGGGTGTTTAGGTCATTTTTTCTACTACCCTTTATTAAAGTGATGTAATATGTAGAGTTTAATTAGCAACTTTTTGATGAATTTTTACGTTGCTTTATCATAAAGGTCTCCTAATTTTCTTATTTTTTGTCCTTTAAAATATATGGCTACTCATTGAAGAGATAGCGTCACTTTGCAATAGGCGTTGGTTTGAAATTCATTTGAGTTACTTTTCGTCCTTTTACTTTCAACTAAATAAATTTTAATAAAAAATTGAAACAAACGACGCTAGTTTAAAGCAAAAGACACAAGTGGTTTTATTTTTTTGAATTCTGTAAAAACGGTTGTCATACACTCAACGCCAACTGTCCAACCATAAATCTTTAAAGATTAAATCCTAGCCATCTGATACCTTCAATCTTGACCATTCATTCCTCAAATAATCCTATATTTTTTCTTCTTCTTCTGTGCCGTTGTTGGATGAACTCCCAAGTCCAAGTCAGTAAAAAAAGTTAAAAACTCTCCACTCTTCCTCCTTTGCAGTTCCGACTTTGGCAACCTCACCCTCGCCTTCGCCCTCGCCGCCGATGTTCCCGGCAGTCAAGTTCTTCGCTTTCTACCACAAGACCGGCCTCCTCTGCTACAATTAAGCTCGACTCCACCTGCTTCGTTCGCACCACAAACCCCGTCTCTAAGCTCGATCTCCATGATGTCTCCAGCGCTGACGAGAGGAAACTCCTACTCGACCTCAATCTCGTGAGATCTAGTCCAAAAGCTAGCGAAGATTGTCTCAGATGATGTCATCTACAGTTTATTTGATTTTTGAATTCTGTAACAAAATCATTGTCAGATGAGTTTCATTGTTTGTAATTCCAAATTCAATTGTAGATCGTGTATATTTGGTTATAAATAGAATGTAGGACAGAGTCCTCAAGTGTGCCATTACAAACATATCTACAGTATTTTATTATATGGTTTGAGAGTGAGGTTCGATTTCATCAGTTTTTAATTTTGAATTTTCTATTTGGCTTATGAGAAATCTGAATTTTTTTTTTTTAATTGTTATTCCAGATTAACGTCGTTTTACATAAAAAAAAAAAAAAAAAAAAAAAGCCTAAAAACTTAAGATCGTTTATGTTGACGCTGCCTTTCTAAACGTAGCTAGAGTATAAAAACTCACGTCCCTAGAAAAAGGGTCACTAAATTATGCAAGACGTTTCTCAAACGACTTGAAGACAAAGAAAGACGTTTACATTTTTAGGACGTGAGTTTCTGATGTTTGGGGTTAAAAAGTCACAGAATTTTTTCCTAGACTAAAGGCTTACTACACTTTACAAGTGTCTTGTTTAAAAGGTCATACATTGTTTTAATGTCCTTTTTCCTTGGTTTGGGGACTTTTTTAAAAGGATGTAAAGGCCTTCACATCTAAGAGACACGGACTGTTGTACGTGTATGTACCATGCATGGTTGATAATTAGTATATATGTAATATATTTGACTCTCATGCAGTCATATATATATATATATATTTCATTTATGTGTGCGAACGCGCTAAAATAAAAACAGATAACTTTTAAACTTAATTTCATAAAGTTATGAGTCATAATTATATATAAAAATTACATGCGTATAAAACTTCCTCTCAAATTAAATACAAAAGTTTTATAGTTTGCTATAGACGTGTATAAAAAAAATAAAAAAAGAACTTGACATCTCATTCAAATTATGCTTGACGATGGTCTTTTATGGAATAAAATTTATCTATTCTCGTCTTTATAGTAAAATTTTTAGCAATTTATTTTTCAATATAAATTACTAATTAAAATTATATATTAAAAATGCATCTTCCATCTAGGGGTGAAAAAGTCATCATTGAGGGGGCCATAATATAAAAAATAATAATTTTATAAGAATATTAAAAAAAATTTGGGTTGCCAAAGACCTCCTTAACCATTAAGGTAAGTTCGCCCCTCACTCCTGTAGCCCGTAAGGCTCCTAAGAGCATTCACATTTGGCTAGCCAAATATTATATATTTTGGCTAATTAAAGTGAACATTCGATAAAAACGCAGAAAATTACTTTTTCAAATCGTAGGTAAGAGAGTGAGTTTTTGAAAACGTAAAATTTTAAAAGTTAACATGCGATTTTAAATGTCAAATTGTGATTTTACCAAACATTTAACTGCGTTTTTAAAATTTATTTTTTCAGATCGTAAATTTTTAAATCATACTTTTTAAAATCACAAAGTCAAACGAATCCTAAGACTACCTCCTTTGGCATTTACCACTGCTTCTTCATCCAGCTCTTTAATCTCTTTGGGAGCTACTACATGTCGTGATTCATCGAAAAAATTTCTTTCCCCGAGATCCTTCGGTGGTGAGGCTAAGCTACTCTTCTCTCCATCAAATTTGTCGAGGCAGAAGGCATTAATAACATCATTTTATAGGGTAATTCGCAAGTGGTCGTTTCTGTACATCTTTATTAATTATGAGCTTATGCATGATAGACTGGCAATTGGAACCCTTTATAATAGAAGCCTGCCATCTCTTCGAGTGCATTTCCGATTGGTCGTCTAGAAAAGTTCATCGTAACGCTAACTGTCTTGTGCATAATCTTGATAGATATGCCCTCTCACATCAGTGGGACCCCATTTTCCAACAATCGCAATCCAAGGAGGGCTTGTCTGCCTTCATTTTTTACTTTAATTCCAAGTCACACGTGGCACACATGCAATGGCTTCCATTTTCCGTGGACCCTCTCATCCAAGCTTTACAACCAAACTTCAGAAGAATCTCCTTCCCCATGGATTCTCTCACCAACGGGAATATCGATCACACTTAAAAATATGAATATGAATATTATTATTACTATTATTATTATTATTATTTTATGCATATGTAATATGAATGATTATAGACTGAAATCGAGTTGTTTAAGTTTGTGAATTGAGGTTATGAAATAGTTAAAATTACTATTTAAAACTTTGCCATTTGATAATATTATTAAATTATCAAGAATTGATAATAATAATTATAAAAAAAGATCTATTGCAAATATGAGTTGATATTTTTTTAAAAAAAAAGTTTTATAACTAAAAAAACTAATTTATTTAATTAGCTTGACGAATATGATTTTAATTACAATATAATAACTAAGTATTAGGATGGTTTTATCTAGGATAAAAAAAATTAATTATGAGCTTATATATGATAGACTAGCAATTGTAACCCTTTATAATAAAAGTCCGCCATCTCTTGGAGTGCATTCCAGATTGGTCGTTTAGAAAAGTTCATCATAGTGCTAACTGTTCTACGTATAAACTTCCTAGATGTGCTGCCTCTACAAACCAAAGTGAAAGCATTCACATTTTTACCTTGCCTCGTGTGATTTTGTACCCATTAGTGATTTCAACCCTCCTTAGGCAGTAGCTCCCTCTGCTGGTTTCTTGTTTTCTCTTTTGTTATGGTGTTTTTCTTGTTTTGTTCTCTTTGTCTATTTGACCATCATAAGAGAAAAAGAAAAAAAGAAAAAAGAAAAAGAAAAAAGAAAGAAGTGATCGATCGATGCTTTCTTATTGATACTCAAAGTTATTTAAACAAACCTTACAATGAAAATAGACCAACATTTAGTTATCATGTAGGATAACCATTCCTAATAACATGACTTACTCCTAATTAAGATAAGCAATGTAACAATATTACGCTTATATTACCAAAAATAAAGATTAACGTACTGGATAGAGATCTAGGACAACGTACTGTAGAAGAAGATCCAAGCTATGTTGGAACTGAAGACAAAATAAGGCTCTCAGCTTCATTGACCTCATTAAGTGGGTGTCTTAAGGCTTTAAACCTCAATTCCTCACCATACATACTTGGATCCATTAAAAGTTCATGAACAGCAATTTGGCCTTCAAGCATGCTTACTACTGCAGACATGGTGGGTCTAAGTGCTGGCGATGAATTAGTACATAATAGGGCTACTTTGATCATTCTAATTGCCTCATCATTGAACTGGGAACCCAACTTTGGATCCACCAACTCCATTAGATTACCCTTTTGTTGTAGAACAAGAGCCTATAATAAGCATAGAAAAGAGAACGGAAATGAAATGTATCACTTCTCTAGGCCATGTTTCAAATTCATATATTAAAAGGGAAAGATCAATCTTACCCAATCTAGCAGGCATACATAATTATCATTTGGTCGATAATTCATGTTGCTCTTCCCAGCAACAATTTCCAATGCAACAACTCCAAAACTGTAGACATTTGCTTTATAGGTTAAATAACCCCATAATGCATATTCTGGTGCCATGTATCCTCTACAAAATAAAGATTGTGTTCCGACTCTTAGTTACCACATCATATTTCGCTTGCAGTTATGCAATCAATAAGCTGCTAGAATTGAGTGGTAAGTTCATTCCATCAAAGATACACAAAATTATTACTGACAGTGAAAAAGATAATTTCATTACTTTGCAAATTGCAAATTGATAACTGACGTAGTCTTATACCTTTACCCACACAAGTTGTATGATCATTGATCTCAAACTTAATGGGTTGGTTTATGACTCCAAAAGATGTCACGGATTTCTTTGTTTCACTTGGTAACATTGTAGCAGTTTTTTGAGAATATTTTAAATGGGAGTTAAAGCATTGGTATGGGGAAACAGAATATTTGAACCCGAGTTTCTCCCTATTATTTAGTTATTAAATTTAATTAAAGGAGTATATGTTTAGATGGAAGCATTTATGTTAATGTTTGAGTAGACATATTTTCCTATCCTGCAAATTTTGGTTTTGGTTTAGTTTCAGGTAAGCATTTCAGATAGACATTAAGGTTACTAGTTGTTCCAATCATTTGTTAGTCAATAAATAGGGAGGCCAAACAGAAAAGTCACAAGTAGGGCCAAATTGAAAGAGAGATGGAAAGATGTAGCATACATTGTTCCAGCAACTCGAGTGCTGATGTGGGTCTTTCCCTCTTCGTCAAGCTTGGCCAAACCAAAGTCAGAAATCTTTGGATTAAGGTCCCTATCCAGTAGCACATTGGTACTTTTGATGTCTCTATGAACAATTCTCAGTGTTGATTCCTCATGCAGGAAAGCCAGACCTCTTGCTATGCCAATACATATTTTCTGCCTTGTAGCCAAGTCCATTTCTAATCGGTACTCCTCCCGACCTACATTTTGCATAGATAGTCCAATAGGGAATTCATCAACTTAGTTCCTAATATAGACCATTTGCAGGGTTTGGTTCCTATGCTTTAGTCAATGCAGAATACTGAAGTGAAACATAAAACTTACCAAACAAAGCACGTGCCAGGCTATTGTTTTCCATGTATTCATATACCAAGAATAGTTGATTTCCTTCAACACAACAACCATATAATCTAACAAGATTTGGGTGTTGTACAGAAGATATCATGCCTATCTCGTTCACAAATTCTCGATTTCCTTGATTTGATTTTGAAGAAAGTCTCTTAACTGCAATTATAGTACCATCTAACAGTATACCCTGCACCAGAAATAGAAAAATATACAGCTTCAGGTATGTATTCATTATGTAATTAGATGCCTCTAGGTATCATGGATAAGTAAGACAAAGAAAATAGAAATCCAAAAATTGAAGAAAGATGACGTTGTAGGCTACCTTGTATACAGATCCAAAACCACCTTCCCCAATCTTGTTTGCAGCATCAAAATTGTTAGTGGCTGCTTTGATTTGTCTGTAGGTAAAAAACCAATTTGCAGATCTAATCCTCTCAGATCTGTCAAAGGAATGAAAAGGCGGGGCTAAGATGTCAGATTGTATTTTATAAATGATATTACTAATTTATAACTAGTATTTTGAGTCTATTGACTACTTATAAGTGTCGGATAGAATGTGACCAAACAAATGCAGTGAGAAGGAACCATAATGCAGTTGGCCAGCCACTTAAACCCCAATATTTTTACAAATGCAGGGTTTCATTTTGTTTCCTACGTTTGCCCAGCAATCATTGTTGTCTTGATTCCAAAAAGAAAGAAAGAAGGGGGAACTTCATTGGTGCCTATTAGGCTATTACCAAGAGATATGCCTTTTGGTTCTTTTTTCAAAAAGAGAGTTTATTGAAATCTACAATCTTTTATCTCTTGCAAACTTCTGTTACATGGTCCTTTTTAGACATTTAAGCAACTCAGTGACCTGAAGCCCTCCATCTGTCATGCAAATATGCCTTTATTTAGATTTTATGAAAAAACAATGATCTCATATTTTGTATGATTTGGTCAAATCATTTATGATTATGATTGGAGCTGACTCCAGTAGCAGTATAGTAAAAGCCCGAGAAAACTATCATGAAGACAGATTCTTATGCTTTGCAATCCAGCAACTGTATAGTTGCTTTTCATGGTGTACTTTGGATTGCCAATTTTTCATCCAGGGAAAAATGTTCAATAATATGCCACAGAAACTGCAACAGTATATAAAGCCATTGGGAAATTGCTGTACATTGTTTCAACTTAGTGAATAGTTGGAGATAAATTATCTAAATGAGCGCCTGCTGATTACCTTTTTCCCTTGATATCCTGCCTCCTACGTAGCTTTTCCACCCAAGAATGCCTAAAATCATTAAAGTGAGCAATAACATTGATACTACAGCTCCAACAACAATGAATATCTTCCTATCATCATGACCAGGGGGACTGAAATCTACAAAAGAGAAAAATAGTTAAGGAGATTGATTATGGAATACAACTAGTACCATACAAATATACATAGGCAGAGCAATCCAAAACAAGATACAAACGGATGGTTCAAACACAAATCATCAGAGTAAGGTAAAAAGAAGAATATAAAAATTTTGATTTCTTCCATCTAGTTGCAGTTTAACTTTGATTTGAGTAATACTTTTTACAGCAAATAATCATGGATTCTACCTCAACTATATCGTGCTATGCTTTTACTATTCATCAATAATAATAATTATGGAAGAAGTTGGATGGTAAAAGATTCTCATACTCCAAGAAATGGTTACCAGATTCAACAGAGATGGCCGAGATGAGAGGACCATATGTTCCTCTCTCTGGGCAGCTGTTGTGCCTTTCCCAGCCCAATGAAAGCGGATGTGTAAAACTTTATTCCTCACAACTGCTTTAAATTCCTTAACAACTGCTTTATCAACCCCATTTGCAGCATTTTCAATATCAAAATCCTTCAACTCCAGTTTTTCCTGTAACAAATAAAAATCAATAAAATTGTGTTCTATGTATAAAGCAAAACAAATATGACATCATACCTGGATATAAACATCAAATATCCGTCTTCCAAGACTGTAAAAAGATCTGTTGTCTCGGAATACTATCTCTGCAAAGTATAGTTTCACAGTATAATTTCCATTGCCAAGCAACGCGCATAATATGTCAGAGAAAGAGGAGAGAGCCGTGCACTCGTGAATAGTTCAGAGTTCTTCACTCCTAGTATTGACACATTATTTGCTATGTATTGATTTGAGGTTCTGTCGGCATCCCAAAAATTTCCGCTGCTACTGAATCCCCAACTAGCGGTAGTGGGAAGAAATTTGCTGGACCTGCTAGGTCTGGATCCCCTTCATACCGTATGTTCTCAATAGTAGTTGGGCTTCCACCACAATTTATATGCAAGGAATACTGATCTACTCAGAAACAACGGATTTTTTATGAGATAAGACATGAGCAAACATTATAGAGCAAAAAAGAAATTAACTTTGTCTTATTAGTTCATTTACTAGGTTGCCAGCAACAAAATGAAATATTAACTGTCTCTTTTTCATTTTTGAAGGAAATTATCAAAAAGGAAGGCCTGACAACATAAGTAAAGCATACAACCATACACCTCAAAATTTGATTGAAAGGTAAAATAATTACCTTTTGAGCATGGATAGGTCTGCAGGCACTCTCTTCCTAGTGTTCTTAGTTAGTGTCATATAAGAAAGAAGAGTAAACTTAAGCAAATTTGAATGAAAATTGGAAATCCTTCTGCAAAATAAAAAGCAAGAAAAATAGAGAAAAGCAGAGAAACATTGGTTCTTGTTATTAGTTTTCAAGTTAGAAGCTTACAAGTTTTCCCATCCAGCGAAGCTCTCAAACAAATTCTGATGAAATGAAAAACTAGTTAGTTTTGGAAAACTAGAAAGCTTATGAAGTGAAGAAAGTATGAAAAGCTAAATTCAAGAAAAGTTCTTACAAGGTTCCATGACAAGTAGGTGTCACATAGCTTTTTGAAAAATTATTATAAGAAAGATCTATTTGGCTGCAAACAAACATATTTTCATTAAGAACATGCTATTAATGCATAAAAAAATGGTATATTTAAAAAAGTTACGATAAATTTTTTAACTATCAACATAGTGTTGCCAGATAACAAACAATAGAAAATCTTTGTTAAATCTTTATTTTCTGTCTTTTGTTTTCTGTTCTCAAAACAAAAACATTAACAAACTATTCAAAACACAAAAACAGTTTTTCTCCTTTGTGCCACATCAAATCACTTTTTCAAACCAAAAAAATAAAAAATAAATAAATAAAGTACCCACCAAAACACATTAACAAGCATATTCGATTTTTCTGCCACTCTTTTTTTACAAGTGTCACGTGGTGCAAGATGCAAATTAGAGCTAGTAGAAAAAACGATTTAATTCACCTATTATATATGATTGATGGAGATCACCCATTGACCATAAAGAGGCCATGAGATGAATCAACATCAAGGTAATATATATTTGAGTGTTATGAATGCTTGTAAAGATTATAAATATGGAGAACCATAAAAAATTACAATAAATAAATGTCATGCAAATGTCAAGTGGAAATCAAGATGAATTATATACTAGTCACTGTTTCTGTTTTTTATCCATTCTGGAATAGGCCCCGTGAGCAAGTTGCTTGTCAGAAACCTGTTCAAATAGCAACACAGTTACGCATTAGTTAAAACTTATTTATATCATTACTAACGGAAGAAAATGGACAAAAATTGGGAGGTAAAATACTTTGTGAGTAGAAATATGTGTGTGTGTGTGTATCACAACCCAAAGAAAGTAACATGGGACTTGACACGCCTTTATAATCTATATACGTATTGTTGGACTTTAGTTTCATAATTGAGAGTATCACAATTTCTTTTAATCAAATACCTAACATTCTCACTAGGTCTCACTGTCAATTGGATTGAATGCCTCTCATTGTGAGGGTTCTCGTATTATATAGAAATAAATCAGTTAGTTACAATGCTGAATATCAGCAATTACACGATTCTCGGAAATCAAATATCAAATAAGATAACTATCACCAACCTATAATTACAGAATATCTACAACTATAATCAAGGCTAAATATATGCTAACAAATCAAGACTAAATATATGCTAACATCCCCCTCAAATTGATGCTGGTTGATCAAGAAGCATCAATTTGCCCACAAGAAACTGATGGCGCTGGCGTGTCAAGGCCTTAGTGAAGACGTCAGCGATTTGGAGATTAGTAGAAACATGAGGAAGAGATATAACACAAGTGTCCACGGCTTCTCGAATAGAATGACAGTCTACTTCAATATGCTTGGTACGCTCATGGTAAACAGGATTAGCAGCGATTTGAATGGCACTAGTATTATCAGCATGAAGAGGAGTAGAATCAGTTTGAGGAAAACCAAGTTCAGCCAGAAGCCCACGAAGCCAAACGATCTCAGAACAAGCAGTAGACATTGCCCGGTATTCGGATTCAGTAGAGGATTTAGAAACGCGAGCTTGTTTCTTACTCTTCCAAGAGATCAAAGAATCACCAAGAAACATACACCAACCTGTGACAGACCTCCTAGTATCAGGACATCCGGCCCAATCAGCATCACTATACGCAACAAGGCGAAGCGGAGAGGTAGTCGGAAAGAAGAACCCACGACCAAGTGATCCCCGAAGATATTTGATAATGCGGCGAACAGCAGCTAAATGAAGATGGCGTGGAGTTTGCATAAACTGGCTAATCTGCTGAACAGCAAAGGAAATATCGGGCCGAGTAATAGTCAAATAGTTCAAGCTTCCTACCAACTGTCGGAACATAGTGGATCAGCAAGAAGATCACCCTCCTCACTTCGATATTTCACATTGACCTCCATAGGTGTATCCACCGAAGGCGAATCCTGAAGACCCGCTAGCCCAATCAAATCCTGGGTATATTTGCGCTGATTCAAAAATATACCTGAAGAATCCGTGTGTACTTCCAAACCCAAAAAATACTTAAGAGAACCAAGATCTTTCATATGAAAAGAAGCCTGAAGATTCTGCTTGAGCTGGCCAATCAAGGTGGAGTCAGTGCCAGTAATGACAATATCATCTACATATACCAGTAAGATAACAAGACCAGTCGGAGTCTTGCACAGAAACAAAGAAGAGTCATACTGGCTTTGAACAAAAATAGGCGAAGCAAAGTAGACTTGAATTTTTCAAACCATGCCCGGGGAGCTTGTTTTAAGCCATAGAGGGACCGCTTTAACTTACACACAGCGGAAGATGGAGAAGAAAATAAGCCCGGAGGAGGACTCATGTAAATGTCCTCTTTGAGATCACCATGAAGAAAAGCATTTTTTACATCCATCTGGTAAAGGGGCCAGCCTTGGGAGCGGCAATAGAAATAATAGTACGCACTGTAGTCATCTTTGCCACCGGAGCAAATGTCTCCTCATAGTCCACTCCATATTCTTGCCGATTCCCAAGAGCAACTAAACGCGCCTTATACCTGTCCAGATTCCCATCAGAACGGAGCTTAACTGAGAACACCCATTTACAACCAATAGCTTTAACAGTAGAGGGGCAAGGAACCACATCCCATGTATGATTATCCTGGAGAGCCTGGAGTTCCTCATCCACCGCCTTTCGCCAACACTCATGTTTAACAGCCTCTGAAAAGCATGTAGGAATGGAAATAGACGACAAAGTAGCATTAAAGGAAGTGTCGTAATCACCATACAGCTCAGGAGGACGTACGACCCGGGTAGATCGTCGAGGAACAGGCTCAGGAGTCATGGAAGAACTGATTGGATCTGTCTCGGATGTCATTTCACTCTCAGGAGAAGTTGTCGGAGTAGTTTCAGATGCAGGATCGGGCTCAGGAAGGGGCAAAGTTGGTCGACGTCGAGTATACACAAGTCCCGGTTTGAACCGGTCAGAAAGTGGTGGCAAATCATCAAAACAAGGTAGAATACTAATCTCAGGCAACGACTCAACAAGTGTAGGAAAGAAATATTGATTTTCAAAGAAAACAACATTACGGGATATACGAAATTTGTTAGCACAAGAATCATAGCAAATATAACCTTTGTGAGAAAGACTGTAACCCATAAAGGCGCATTTAACAGACTGAGCCGAGAGTTTGTTACGTTCATGAGGAGGCAAGTGAACAAAGCAAACACATCCAAAAGTATGCAGAATAATATAGCTAGGATGCTGATGGTACAAACGATAATACGGAGAATCAAAATTCAATACCTGAGAAGGTAGTCTATTGATTAAATAAACTGCAGTAGATAATGCCTCAACCCAGAATTTAGAAGGGACAGATGATTCAAGCAATAAAGTGCGAACAACATCTAATAGGTGTCGGTTCTTTCGTTCCGCCACCCCATTTTGCTGAGGAGTATAAGGACAAGAACGCTGAGAGATAATTCCTTTTTGATGTAAGAAATCATGAAACTCATGGGACATGTATTCCCCACCAGAATCAGATCTCAACAATTTAATACATGTAGAAAATTGATTCTCAATATATGCAACAAAGTTCTGAAAAACCGATAGGACCTCAGATTTGGCCCGAAGAAAATAGACCCAAGTATACCGACTGAAATCATCAATGAATGTCACAAAATATTTATATCGAGCATGAGAAATTACAGGGGAAATACCCCATACATCACTATGCACAATATCAAAGCATTTAGCAGCACGACTACCATGAGAAGGAAATGAAAGGGTCTTACTCTTACCAAGTTTGCATACAGAGCAATCAAAAGACAACAGTTTAGAAACATGTTCTTTATTACCAATCAAACCAGAATTGAACAGACGAGACGAAATAACAGAGTTAGGATGACCCAAACGTTTGTGCCATACTTCACTCGGATTATTAATGGTCATACAAGCCAAAGATAAATTACGAGGAATAGAAAAATGTAGTGGAAAGAGTCTGCCAACTTTAGGCCCCTTCGCGAGTATCTTCCCCGACACCTGATCCTGCACACGACAACCATCACGAGAAAAATGGACATCACAGTTTTTTTCAACTAATTGGCCAACTGAAATAAGATTATTAGACAGTCAAGGAGAGACATAAACATCTTGGAATGAATGATTAATATCCCCTATTTCCTGAATAGCTAAATGACTCCCATTAGCTACCTGAATTTGGGAGGAACCATGATATGGACGAACATTGCACAACGCATCAGATGATTTGGTCATATGATTGGATGCAGCAGAATCAATAAGCCAAGACTGATGTGAATTATTACCTTGAAGTCCTAAGGCGGAAAATGCTGACATAATCATCTGCTGGACCATCTCAGGGTAAGACTAGAAGATCCGGCTGTAGAAGAAATTGAGGACATCCCTGAAGCAGAAGAAGTGTGCACTGTAGCCTGATAAGCAGTAGCATGACGTGGTGGAGGCCGAGTGGGACATTCTTTGATAAAATGACCTGGTTTCTTACAGTAGTTGCAAACTTTCTTTGCACAATTGGCGGCAATATGACCAAACCCCTTGCAACCGTAACACTGGACATGTCGCATATCCTTACCTTTCCCTCTCCCGTAGGCTGCGTAGGCAACTGGATTCGGGTTGGCATCTTGTTGAAACGCAGTCTGCGTGTGAAGACGCTGCTCTTCACGAAGTAATTCTCCAAAGCAAACATCCAAAGATGGTGAAGGTTCCCGGTTCATTAAATTTGAGCGAGTAACCTCAAATTCAGGGCGCAATTTCATCAGAAATTGATCTCTCTTGCTCTGCTCATGAACAGCCTGAACAGCAGGAATAGAGGCAGCAGGCACCTTGGCATAAACCACATCAGAAAATTCTCCCCATAAATTCATAAAACCAGAAAAATACTCTTGAATTGAGAGATTGCCTTGAGTGAAATTAGCAATTTCATATTCCAACTGAAATCGACGTGCGGAATTATCTTGGTGATAAACCTTAAGCAAGTACTCCCACATAGTCTTTGCAGTCTTATATGCCCTTAAATTAAGTACAATAAGAGGATCAACAGATCCTAAAATCCAGGACATTACACGGGCATCCTTGACCTTCCACTTGGCCAACTTTTTGGGCTCCGTAGGTTCGGGATCACTGCCATCAATTTGACCCCATAATTCTTTTCCCGTAACAAATAAACGAAACTGGAATTCCCAAGCAGAGTAATTTTTTCCAGTAAAACGGACCCCAAAAGAATCACTAGACGACATGATGAAATCCAATCAAAGTGAATAAAAATAAATAAATTCTGATTTACCCGTCTCTATAACACGTGTCAATAGCCTGCTCTCCAACCTCCAAGAAATATTAGTCAAATACTCTCCTGATCAGAACCAGGACCACACGAGCCCACCACACGGCCAAACCACACTAGAAGACTCCACGTCCAGAACCGCACCAGAACCGCACCAGCCCACTCTCACCGCACCAGCCCAGAACTCACCACGTCCACACCGCACGGAAATATCAGCCCAGAACCGCACCGACCCAAAACTCTCCACGCTCCTCTCGGCAGAACCTCTGAACCACCGAGCAGCACACCCGAATCGCCCAGCACGAGCACACCGGAATCGCACGAAGGCGCCGGACCGGAAACCACACCAAACAGAAGCTGAACAGAACACACCGGGATGATCTCAGAACCGCACCACGCAGCCCAGATCAAAAACTCACCAACCAGACTCAAACCACCCCACCGAACCACCGAACAAGAATCACCAGAGGATGCTGACAGCCCAGGACCACCGAACAGCACCTAATTCACACAAAGGTACGTAACCCAAAACCCTCCGTCGCTACCCTTGGAGAACACGAGAAAAAAAACTTTGAACCCTAATTTAGCTCTGATACCATGTCAATTGGATTGAATGCCTCTCATTGTGAGGGTTCTCGTATTATATAGAAAATAAATCAGTTAGTTACAATGCTGAATATCAGCAATTACACGATTCTCGGAAATCAAATATCAAATAAGATAACTATCACCAACCTATAATTACAGAATATCTACAACTATAATCAAGGCTAAATATATGCTAACAAATCAAGACTAAATATATGCTAACACTCACGTCAAAATCATACTGCCCTAATGCCATACGACATAACTAAGTTGGCTCTAATACCATTTCCACAATTCATTCTACACTTTTAAAATGATTAGTCAAAGTTGCAATTGGAATTCCTTAAAAGTAATTTATATAACCTAGCCTCACTTAATAAGGAACCAATGTAGGACTTAGCACCCATGCAACATTTTCACAATCCATCCACCCATTGCATGACTTAGTTTTGCGGAGTCTAACAATATTTTGTCAACCAAGAAAATGCACTAACCACATTCACGTTATACTTCACAAGACTAATCAAAGTTACAATTAGATCATCCTAGAGTTACTTATACTACCTAGTTTCAGTTAGAATGAACCAATGTTGGACCTGACTTTCTAGGGTGTCATAAATATCCCTCACTTACATCCCTAAAATCCTCGTTTAGGCCCATGTCACACTACATTATTCCAATGCCACATGATGTTACTAGATTGGCTCTCATATCAATTATCACGACCTAAGAAAATTGTTAGTCACATTTGTGCTATACTCTAAAATGACTAGCTAGTCAAAATTAATGTTAGAGCTCGATCTCTAGAGCTACTTATAGATTTAAGCCTCATTTAGTACACAATCAATGTATGACTTAACTTTTTGGGGTATCATAATACATAAATCTCAATCATAAGCACTATAATCTCTTTGATGATATATTTGTGTGCTTTGTGCTGCTTTAAATTGTTTGTTGGAGCTTCTCTGCCATATAGCTAGATTTAGGGTTTTGAGGCCACACTTACATGTTTTTCAAGTGTGTTAGGCCTTCAATATTCGGAATCTCTCCTTCTAATCTGTTGAAGCTGAGGTCTCTACATGGATATAATGAAAAAGGTGTTATAATAACACAAAAGAAGTTTTATAAAATGATCTAATTAACCGTGAACATATTGAACCTGATAAGACATAAATGTCCAGCTTTTAAAGTGTAAAATCAGGAAAACATCTTAATTCTAGAGATGAATGAGTAAAATCATTATGGAAAATAATTATCTACTGTGAACTTTAATATGACAATATCTACATATGGTAACCCCTCCCCCACCCCTTCTGTAACAACCCACCCTAACGACATAATATTGTCCGCTTTTAGTTCCTCCGAACCAAACTTTTCAGGAGATCACCCATCTTATTATTATTCTCATAGAAGCACGATTAACTTCGGAGTTCTGATAGGTTCATGGCCATTACAGTTTTAAAACGCGGTGTCAAGAAGAATGTAAATATACATATAAGCGCATCATCATTCCTACACCTAGTCAATGTGGGATGTCACAACACTCCCTCCCCTTCCCCAACCCCACCCCCTCCCCCCCCCCCCCCCCCAAAAAAAAAAAAAAAATAGAATACAGAAAACTTCACGCATCCCTATGTTTGTAAATTAAATATAGAGTTAAAGTGCTTAATGGAGATAATTAACAGGGTCTAATACAACCATCAGGGGCGTGTAGTGCACTAATGTTTCAGTAAACAAAGCAAAAAATGAGAGGAATATAGAAAGGACAGAAGGGCTACAAAGCTTTTAGTGATTCCATTTTTGATATATTTGCAGGGATTGTTCCAAAGAGATTACAGCTCCTTAACATCCTGCAATGTCAACCGATATCATCTCAAAAAAATTGCTATAACTTCGTATTATTAGAGTTCTTGAAATTTTACAGTAAAAGAATGACTTACAATTTTTTCATGCCTGTCATGTTACTTAACAGTGGAAATTTAGAACCCTCACCAAGTAAGTCACTAATCCTTCTGAACAAAATTCAATCATCAATAACTGTTAGCCTCTTAAGCAACAAGTCTTGTTAATTTGAGTATAACAGGGAAATATCACAAAGATTATGCAACCCAAGAGTACTTAGAAGGCAGAAATTACAGCTCAGTTAAGTTACTCAAGACAGAAATGCTAGGAGGAATGGGCCCCTCGAGACCACTAGCTTGAATTTCTCTGTTAAAAACACAATTTTAATGGTTAGATTACACCTGAATGTTCTACTAGAAAAGATTTTAACACTATGGGAAAAAAACACTAGAACACATACAATTTCTTAAGTTGTTTCCAACTTTGAAAAAAGTCAGGTATTCTTCCAGTGAAGTTGTTACTGCTAATCCTTCTGCATATAGCCAAATTGGAAACAAGACTGAATAACATAGAAACTATAAGCTTTTCAAGTAAACATCTAAAATTACTTATAAGTATAGAAATGGGTTGCAATCACTAACAGTTCCGTTAATTTGGCTAGATTAGTGAGAGCTATTGGCAACTCTCCAGTGAGATTGTTGGCACTGAGAATACTGCAGTCATCAAATGGGAATTTCAGACCAGTTAAACTTGGTGTTAATTGAATAATTAAATCATTGATAATTAAGAAATGAATCATCAAATCTGGTTTGAAAGAAAAAAAAAAGGATAAAAAGAAACACTGACAGGCCCTCCAAGTTAACCAACTCTCCAAGTTCAGGAGGAATAATTCCAGAAAACAGATTGTTCTCTATGTTCCTGAAAATAGAGTCTTTGTTAATATCAAAGCTGGGCTAAACCAAATCAAACAATCATGCAAAATTACTAGATAAAAAACGGTGAGTAAGAAAGATACAATTAGAGCATACAAAAGTTTGAGGGTAGTAATTTTTCCCAGGAAGCTTGGGATAGGTCCTGATAACTTGTTTACATTAAAGGACCTGCATTGAACCAGCTTAATTCAATAAGAATGAACATTTACTGGCTAAAATCAGAGGTTAATTGAGTACTACATACAGATATTCCAACTTTATAGAAGCCCATTTGTGTGGAATTGTACCAGTAAGGTAGTTTCGAGAGAGTTCGCTACAGGCAAGAGGAAAGTGTGGTATTAGATTAGAAGCTTAAATCAATTTTCAGGTACTAATAAGTAAAACATGGCTACTCTTCTTACATCTTCTTTAGGAAGGGGAGGTTCACTATGGACGGTGGAGGCACACCATCAAGATCCTGCCCTTTAAGAGATCTGTGTGACATGAATGATTATAGATAAAAGATCAAATATCATCTGATTATTCCTCCATCACAACCTTTAAAACCCTTAATCTGCTAGGACAAGATTTTTCTTCCCTTATATATGTTTGAACAGACGATGAGAAAATTGAAAGTATCACTGGCTCAGAAGTAAACAATATTTCAACCCAGCATGCAACTTCCAAATTAAATAATCAAATTCATCATTTATATCCGTTTAAGCAATAACCGGTGGTTGATCATCGTGTCAAAGCAAAAGTCTAAATTCAAACTTTTTTTCTGTAATTTATCTTTGATTGCAATTGAATAATTTATGTGTTCGGTCGAGTTTGAATCCACATGTAAGGCAAGTGTTACGATATTAATTAAATAAATAAATTTATAATTTTTTATCAGGTTAAGGTCTTAGATAACTAGTGATTTAATACAAAAATTAAAGAACATGCATCAATCTTAAGGAAATTTAGAGTTACAGGAGTAATAATTCGAAAAATTGGAAAAATTTCTGTTTTGTTTCTAAGTACCCCCAGCCATGCGCCTTTGGTGGTGGCTCGTTAGCCACCCCCACCTTATATTTGGGTGGCCGAACCACCCCATGGAGTGGTTCAGCCAGCCTTCACGTTTCATTTTTTTTTTAAAGTTATTTTTTTTATTATTTTAGTTTTATAAAAATGAAGGGTATTATAGGAACTAAGATAAAAAAAAGTGGTCACGTTCATCGCATGTGACCAATTTCCCATCAAAATAGACCGCAACATTTAACATATATAGTATCTTAAATGTAACAAATTTATAGTTTAATGGTCTAATTGTCACACCTATTAATTTACAAAGCTTTATAAAAATAGTTATTAGCTAAGAGGTTAAAAGCATATTTAATCTAAACCTTCATTTAAGCTTTGAAAAGAGCGAATAGGAATTATTTAATAGGATGTACGAAGGAAATGAAGGGTACTTACAGTCCAACCACGTGACATACAGAGGGTGAGCATTTGCAGTTCACAGAATTCTCGTACACTGGCGATTCTGTTGTTGTCCAGCTTGGGTCGTTACCGCATGGATCCAAACTGAAATTCCAATCTTTCTTCCCAATTTCTTTGGCTATTTCACGAAGGGCTTTCACTGCATGATACCCCAAACTCATCAATTATTTTTCCATTAGTTTTGCCTTAAAAAGAATGCTAAGATAGAGAAAGAGAGATGAACAAAAAATTATTTAACTATTGTTTCAAATAAATGATAGAGAAATGAGAGAGGAAATAGAAAGTTTTTTATATTAAAATAATGCTAAGGTAACCATTTTTAGTTTGATTTCCTTGGTGTTTCTTTAGTTTAGGAAACAAGAAGGGAATCTGATTCAATAGGTTTTTTAAGAATTTTTCCTACATATAGAGAAGGAAATGAAATTTAGAGAATCTACTACTAGTGTTCTAAGAAATCTTCTTCGATTTGAGCGCACCCCATGTTATATTATATGGAAAAGTATACATGTTTTTTTTTTCAAGTGTCTTTTGACATGTTTTCGATGGGAGTAATGTTACGCACAATCTCACTTATCTACATCCTTAGGTGGTTTTTAAAACCACCATTGAATAAAAATCAAATAAAGATCCATATCAAAGCCAATGGTGGTTTTAAAAGCCATTACTCAAACTGTTTGGAGCAGGTGGGCTTACAACCCTCTCTGAGCTCTCTCTTAAGGCACCCAATTTGAGAGAAATTTAGATAGCCTAATTTCATGGGATCTTAATCCAAACAAAAAGCAGAGAATAGTAGAAATTATAGAAGCCATGTGAGAGTGAGGGGCTGTAACAAGCATTTTATCTTGTTAAGCATTCCTAGTAGCCTTTTGGCTACTTTGGTTAGCCAATTTGATGAAAACACTAAAAATTCACTCACAGCAGTCTCACCATTTTAACCAAAAAGTTTTGGTGAGTGAAATTACTCACCAATTTTAATGAGTAATATTCACTCACTAATTTTGTTTCTCATTTCTCTCTCACATGATCATCACACTTTTTTCTTTTTTTCTCTCATTTTCTTCTCTCATCTCCCATATTTCTCACACGATGATGTCCTTATTTCATGGACATTAAGGTTTATTTGTTTCTAACATAAATTTTATGGTTCTTTTCATAAATAAAAAAAAAATTAAAAAAAAATACTTAGTGATTTTTTCATTTATCTTTTCTTTATTTCTTTTTTGAATTTGGTGAGAAGCAAATGAAAACTTCTGTAAATTTCTTAGCAATGATTTAATCTCAAGATGAAGGTGTATAGTAGCTTGTTGTATAAAAAGATTAAACAGAGAAAGAATAAAGAAATCTGAATATATATATATATATATATATATATATATATATATATATATATATATATATATATATATATATATATATATATATATATATATATATATTGTTTAAATGGAATAGTGAATAGTTAAAATGGTGAGGCTACTGAGAGAATTTTAAAAAAGTGGCTCACCAGAATAAAGAAAAGTTCTAGTTACTTTGATGAGTAAAATTTGATGAGGCGATTAAGAATGCTCTTACTGATTTTCTAGGTATTTAGGGTTTGATCTACAGAATTTGTAAAAGGAAATTGGCATTGGAAATGAATTGATGATGAAATTGAAATGGATTGATTCATAAAAGGAAAAATACAGAATTCAGCCACATTCGAGAGGGCCAATCTCCTAGCACATTCGAGAGTGCAATTCTCTAAATTTGTTCAAAACAATGATCAAATCAATGCCTCTACAATTAGACTTTAGGCCTTATATTAAGGCCCACTAAGTTACCGAGGCCAAAGGTCACTAACCTAATATTGCCCACTAAGTGACCAAGTCAAAGGCTACTAAGCTACTAAGGCCAAAGGCCCATTAAAGCTAATATACCTGTGACTACTGACCCCTTCAAGTCCAACCATTTCTCATCCTTTAAGCCCATTTTAAAAGGTCTGCACCATTTGACCAACACAAACATGTGTAGTACTAGCACCGCTAACTCCTCCAAGCAAGGCATTGAATGTTGACTTGTTAAAAAAAAAAAAAAAAAAAATTCCAACTGGCAGCAAGTAGGCCCAGCTGTTCAGCACCATTCCGCACTTCAGTCTTCAGCCTCCCAAACATCACGTGAACTTCTGGTAGACACGTAACCGAAACCTCTCTTCCTAATGAGTTCTACCCAAGCACCTTCCCTCTCAACGCACCGTTTTGCTAGCTTCCAGAGTCTTCTCTTCTTCTTCCTTGTTCACATTCAATCTGCCGTTCCTCTGACCCTTGCTGGTCGGCCATCCGCCAAATCGTCCGAGTCCCCGGCCCGCCGGCTCGGCTTCGCGGACTATCCGGTTTGCTGTCACGCTCGACTCCGGCGACAGCGAGTTGCCCCTTGTCTACGCCAGCATAGACGCACCCTGGTGGCATTGCCTCTTGCCCGAATTGTTCCCCGGCGGAGCACGTGGAGGTCACCTCCTCACATTTCGGCGCTTCCTCTACCGCCGCCGCATCCTCTTCTTCTTCTTCCGCGTGCTTCCAACGCCATCGGTGCTTCAGGGCAACATAGTCCAGCCCATCCGCATACAACAGCACCATCTCAGCCCCTCGCAAAGGTTGCATCCCAGATTTAGTGTGTCTGAGCTCGAACTTTGGATGCAACCTTGCATCACCCAAGTTCTTCTCATTCTGATAAAGCCCCTCCCGATCTAGAATTTGCTGCACCTCGAGAGATTCGGAAATTTGTGGAGGAATTTCGTCTAGCAGGATCTGTGTATTTTGGAATTTCGTTTCAGATTCTGGAATTATTGTGTGTTTTGGATCTGTTTCTGAAAATATTGTATATTTTGGAGCTTCATTTGGATCGATTTCTGGAAGTATTTCGTCTCTCTTCTCCTCTTCATCGTCTTTCTTCTCTTCTGCTCCTTTCTTGAATTTCTCTTCATTGTCTACCTCCTCAGGGACCGAAAAGCGTGCTTGAATAGCCCTAACAAGTTCGTCCCACTGAGAAACACTTTGAGTAGCATTCAATTACCTCCTCATTTCAGCCATTAGAGTGTCGGATCGTTGCTGGTCGGCTTCTTGAAATTTTCGCTCAGCTTCTTGCTTCTTCCTCACATGCTCTGGAACTCCAGAGATCTCGAGCTGGAAATCTCCCAACGTCGGTCGAGTCGGTGTATATTGCGAATAAAATTCCATGGATCTAGGGCTGTAACTGAACCCAAGTGGATCTAGGCTCTCATACCACTTGTAACAGGCATTTTATTTGTTACCGAGGCTTTTTTTTGACAAATGCACGTATAGAACAGAGTAGTGGATTGTTAGTTTTGAAATTAGTAAAAAGTGATGATGTGATATAAAATAAAAGGAATTTGTATAAAAAAGTGAAAAAATTTTGTATTGTAGTGAATTTTTTTATTTGAATAGTAATAAAAAAAATTATTGATGTAATATAAAAAGTGAAAAAAGTGAAAATGTTTTGATGTTGATTGGTGGTAGAAAGTATAAAAAAATGTAAAAAAAAAAAAAAAAAAAATTGCGTAAACAGTAACATAACTATGATGTTCTTTTTGTATTCTATCAAACAAGCCCTGATTTTCTATGTATTTAGGGTTTGATCTACAGAATTTGTAAAAGGAAATTGGAATTGGAAATGAATCGATGACGAAATTGAAATGGATTGATTCATAAAAAGAAAAATACAGAATTCAGCCACATTTCATAGGGCCAATCTCCTAACACATTAATTCTCCAAGTTTGCTCAAAAAACAATGATCAAATCAATGCCTTTACAATTAGACTTTAAGCCTTATATAAACAAACTTAAGGCACATTAATCTAATATTACTCACCAAGCTATCAAGCCGAAGGGCACTAACCTAATATTGCCCACTAAGCTACAACACCAAAGGCCACTAAGTTACTAAAGCCGAAGGCTCGTTAAGCTAATATACCCGTGACAATATAGACAAATTTAAGGCCCACTAAGCTACCAAGGCCAAAGGCCCATTAACTTAATGTTGCCCACTAAGCTACCAAGCTAAAGGCCACTAACCTAATATTGCCCACTAAGCTACTAAGGCCAAAGGCTCACTAAGCTAATATACCCGTGACATGGCCTTCTTACCCGAATAGCGAACCATCTGCCCAAACAACTTGCTCAAGCAATGTGCTCGTTGCTCGGACAGAAAGGACCCAACAGGCTCTCCTCACATCCTCTACCCAATTACAAAGGGTAAGGAAATTCTTCGAGATCTCCAATCGTAGGAAATTCCCAGATTTGAGAATGGTCCAATTTGGGATTTCCAGCTGCTTGAGCCAATCTTTTCTTGGGTTTTTGTTTGTTTGGAGGGTTGAATGGATCAGGGATTTCAAGTAGTCTTTTGGTGGTGGAATATGGGCTTCATTCGGTCGGGAGTATTTGATTTAGCGGTCCATCACTGATGGGTGGGTGGGCTTGAATGCCGCACGCCTAGGACGGCAATGGACTGTGGATTCGGACGGAGAAAACATTAGGTTTAGGTGTGGATATAATTGAAGTGGAATAATTTACCTCTTTAAGAATTCAGCAGTAGACATGATGGAAGTACTATATTAGATTAAGAGATGATTTTTTTTTCACTATAAGACACAACTTTTGACCACCTTATCTATATAGCAATGTGGTCTCCTAGCTAGCTTTGAGTAATGATTCAATGCCGCCCAAAGATACAACTTTTTACCGGTGGTCCCCCACTACTTTTTGAGTTTTTTTTTTTTATAAAAATAAATTAAGGTGGGGGACTACCTCATTACTCAGCTAGCTTTAGGGTTTTTTTTCTAAAAATTTTTTTTGCCACTTTAAGACACAACTCGTGACCACCTTATCTGTGTAGTAAGGTGGTTTCCTAACTAGCTTTAGGGTTTTTTTTCTAAAAAAAAAAAAAAAAAAAAAAAAAAAAAAAAAAAAAAAAAAAGTCAAAGTTAAAGTTGCCACGTGGGCAAAGGTAGTCAATAGTTGTGCGTTAAGGTGACAATGTATCACATCTCTTAGATTAATGTCAAAAGGGGTTTTTTTTTTTTTTTTGGAAAAAAGAACTTAAAAATAAAGAATTTTGACTAAATTTGGTGTAAAATACTACAATCTCACTTCTATTTACGAGAACCAAAAAACAATTTGATTTTCTTTTTGTCAAAAGTAATAAAAATGAGAAAAAAATTAAGAAAAATATTTGGCTATACAGTCTCATCCTACACTTATTTACTTGAACTAATAATGTGAGAGATACAAAAAAAAAATAAAAAATAAAAAATAAAAAAATAAAAAAACTCCATTGATTTTAATTGTATTCCTAATAACCAGGGTGTCTAATCATCCAATCAAATAAGTTTTTATATACTCAGGGAAATTCCAATTGTAAATCTCATTAGTCTATTTGGATTAAGAGTACAAATGTGGCTCACACTTTTTTTGGGCTCATGATAAATGGTAATCTAGATGCCACATGTTCCCCCAACCCCCCCCCCCAAAAAAAAAAAAATACCATGTGCATTTAGCCATTTAGGCATTGCAGTGTGACGTGGTTATGAAGTGGAAATCAATGATTTAAATGAAAAAAAGATTGTGATCGATACCTTAAAAAGTAAGTCTTAGTGTTTCACATTGTTGTGAATGGATTATGAAAAATGTTTAGAGGCGTTATGTTTCAAATTAGTTTTTTATTAGGTGATACTGACCTCTAGAAAACTCTCTAGGAATAATTTAGACTAATCTTTTTAAGGTAAAACGAAGCAAATATGACTAACGTTTTTCCTTCGTCAACAACATAGATATGACTCTGTCTACTAGTTTGCAGTATTGCCCTTGTTCGTACCACCATATGGCATGCTGCCAATAAAAGCTAGCTTCATTATGCTAAGACCTAATTTGTAGATTTCCATATCCACCAACCTGATATACATGAAGGAAAGTTTTGACATATATATATATATAGAAAGAAAGAAAAAGAAAAGCCTCCTCACCTTCTTCATCAGGAGTAGTAGGGCGTAGACGGCCTGCTTGTGCTTCCATGCATAAAAGCAAGATGAGTAGAACAAAGCAAACACAAGGAAGAAGTCTTGCCATCATCTCCTCTACTGATCATAAGGCTATTCCACGAGCTCTGCTTGCAAGCTAGCTGCATATAAATCAATTATTTGACGTACTCAAGGGACCCTTCACATTTATATATATGCATCTAAAAATGATTTCCATGATATAAATGATTCTTCTGTAAACTGCAATATTCGAATATATAATGTAATGTAGTAATTTCTACCAAATTCGAACCTTACAATTGTAATACTAGCATGGTCTTCCTCGTTGGTCGGAAAGGAGAGAGACTATACA
This sequence comes from Alnus rubra, assembly GCA_028654335.1. Lineage (NCBI taxonomy): Eukaryota > Viridiplantae > Streptophyta > Magnoliopsida > Fagales > Betulaceae > Alnus > Alnus rubra. The sequence goes on along the minus strand of JAJPGS010000127.1, from coordinate 353,068 downwards.
TATATATAATGCAATTTAATCTTGAGGGGGGGCTTGCAAATCTGCCTCTGCCTAAGCCAGTTCAATTTGGAGCTCCAAACCAGTTTAATTAATACAGTTGCAGAGAGTAGGTTTCTTGACTTGAGTAAGTAAACAAGTAGGTCAAGGCCAGCAAATTAAACTAAAAAAAAAAAAAAAGAAAAAAGAAAAAGAAAAAGGGTCTTCTGATTAATATAGAAATAAACTAGAAACGAAAGAAAGGAAATTAAAGGAAAAGGGCCGTAGTCTACACGCGAAAACTTGTGAGACCACGTGCTATGACTAATATTGGTCTTTCTTGACTCATGGCCGGCATCTTGGACTCTAGGATTACTAGCTTTTTACCACATTTAAAGGAGAAACATTTCTTTCAAAATGGTTTAGAAAAATTTCTTTCAATTCTGTCTCTAAAAAGAGCAATGCTTTGTTTCATTCTCTTGTCTATCTCTTGAACGTCTCTGTATAAAAAATGTGCAAATTCACCATTAAATTTGTGGAGCCATATATAAGTTCCACAAATTTAGTAATGAATTTGTAAAAGATATGTGTAAGAGAATGACATTAAACACATCTTATTTAAAAATGTCATAAGTCCATTGAGAATTTGAGAAGCGCATATTATTTTTATTAATGCTATTAGAAAAGTATGTGAGAAACACATACTAAAAAATATATGATTTTCAATTCTCATGTTTAATATTGGATACATCACACTTTTATTCATTCAACTTGGTTTAAAGGAAATTCTTGTGCACATCTAAAAAGATTAAAAAGTTTTTAAGGTATAAATTTTTTTTTCAAATTGGGTTGGGGAAAAGTGTCATGTGTCAGGTTAAAAAAACACATATTTCTAACATGTTAAGGGACAACATTTTTAAAGACCGAATTAGAGACTCAGAGAAATTTCTCTAATCGAGAAAATTTATATTCAAATGGACGTAAACTCTCTACAAATTTATAGATCATAGAAACTCATATAACTAGTTCCTAAAAAGTGATATGTATCATTTAAGCATGCATGTAAGAAACACATTCTTTCTTATAAATGCTACTAAAAACCATATAATGTGTTTTTCGATTGTTAAGAAGCAATATCTTTAAGAATTCGGCCTCCAAATTGAAGGCAATTCATATCGTTTTAAGAATTTGTAGACCAAGACGTCCGTCACAAGGCCCTTCATTGGCCCTCATCCTCAAATACTTTTTGTGAATTTGAGAAGGATCTCTGTCGCAAGATGTCCTTATGTTTGGAGGATAAACATATGAAAAACATATGTTTAAAGGATATATGTCATCTTTATACATGGGTCGTAAAAAATTTAGTTTGTAAAATTTTTTTGTTATTAACAAGTAATTTCTTATATTTTTTCATTCTCAACAAATAGAAATTATGGAGTAAATAAGTTAAAATTAAATGGTGTTTAATGATTTTATAAAGTTGAATGGAATAGTACGAACACATCAAATGGAGGTTTTTTTTATTCCGTATATAGATCTCACTGTCACTGTCCGTTCCCAAATTAAAGCAAAAAATTCCAACACTAATTTATCGCGCCAATCACGCAACAAATCCCCTCCGAGAGAAAACGTGCTGTCTGCAAAAGACGACTTGAGTTGTCGTGCTTGATGAATGACGAGGGATCCTCGCCCCCTCCCTCACGTCACGAAGCTCCCATTAACGGAAGTTTTTTTTTTTTTTTTTTATTCGCTTATTGTGAGGCTTTCTTCGTCTTTTGTAGGCCCTATTCAAGCTCAATCAGTCATCTTCCGTCAGCTCCACCCAACAACACGCCTCATCCACTATCTTCACCAACCTCTACACTCCCCACTGTCACCTCCCACACCTCTGCCTGGCCTCAGGGGTGGAACATGTTTTCTCCATTTCTATTTTTTTAAAAGAAAAAGAACCTTGTAACCCTTTCAAAAATTAAAATTTTGAAGAAATTAAGAATGAAATAGAAAAATAAATAAATAGCGGTATAAAAAGAAAATAAAGATATGAGATTTTACATGGTTTGATTTAAGATCTACATCCACAAGATAAAACCCTAAGGCTACATGCATTTTACTTTTATTCCTTGATAATATTATAATACACAATATTCATATTTATAGGAGAATTGTGGTTTATTTGATTTGATTACCATCAAATCTGATTATGGGAGATTACAATAAATTATAATAAGATTTCTGAAATCAAATCTCATAATATATATATAATATCCCCACTTAAACTCAAGGTGGAAGATGGTGAAGTCCGCTGGAAACTTGTTGGAATTTGTGGCAGCTAGCGACGATGATTGGAGGTGGTTGACGACAATGATCAAAGATAGGCCTTTAATAACAATAGGCTAAAAATGGGCTAACTATGAGCTAAAATGAGAGCCAACTGTGGGCTGAAATAAGGTCAACTATAGGCCTTAAATAGGCATAGTTCGTTAAACAATACCACTAAGGCCAAAGAAATTGGGCTACCAAAGGACCCAAAATAGGTTTTGGTCAACGGCATGACTAACAATAGACCAAATAATTGGGCCAACAAAGGGCCGAAAGATGGGTCACATGGCTAAATAACGACAACTTAGCCCTTTCTTTTTCAACCCAATTTTTTTTTTCTTTATGCTCTCGTTTTATTTATTTTTAATTATTATTATTATTTGAAATTGCAATTACCTTGAAAGAACAAACAGCAAAATAAAAATTAACAAGTAACCCAATGCGGAGAACGACGCAAGGATAGCTAGCACCTTTTAATAACCCCCTCCCTCTTCTCTCCTCTTTCTTTCTTTTTTTTTCTTTTTTTTTTAACTTCTCTAAAAAAAAAAGTCAACTTAAATACATTTTAAATTTTTTTTTTTTTACTTTTTATATCACATCAATCAAAAAAAAATTTCTATTCAAATAAAAAAAATTCACTATAAAACAAAACATTTTCATTATTCTATAAAAAGATTTGAAACCTCTTTCTACTTTATATCACATAAATCACATTTTATTACTATTCAACAAAAATTTTCCTCTACAACGAACACCATTGGAAAAAAAAAAAATTCAAAGTAGGCGAATGCATTGTTTTGTTTTGTTCTCTGATACAATCTAAAAACTAGAGATTGAACAAAAAGAGAAGAAAATTAAAAATAAAAATAAAAATAAAAAAAAATTGAAAATTCACAGGATCGAAACTCGCTTAACCTATAGCTATGATACCATGAAGAAATTAAGAATGGAAGAGAAAAATAAATAAAAAGAATATAAGACGAGATTTTATAAGATTCGGTCTAAGACCTACCTCCATAGGATAAAGTAGCTACATTTTTCTTTTCTTTTTTTGAAAGAATAAATAGATCTATATATTGACAAAAGAATCAACTGTACAATCAAAGGGAAACAATCCCAAGCAGAACACCCTTTACAACCAGAGAATGTCTCCAGGCAAACAACCAAACAAAACTACAAAGAAACAACTGAGCAGCTAATTATACTAATGCAGTATATTGACATCAATATTCCACCTATGGCAGAGGGAGACATTCTCCATATTCCTAGGAAATTTTCCTTTTCCAGAAATTCTACATTGAACCTCCCAAAATATTTGTTTCAGGAGTTGCTCTTCCGTTTGAGGATGACCCACAAATTTAATCTCATTCCAGGCTCGCCATATATTATAAATTGTAGAGCTCAATAACGGCCTGCATATAGTACCCATCAAGCTCTTAGTTTTCCAGTGATTGCACCCCTCAGCAATACCATCATTCTAACTAGTAGAAGGGCTCAAAATGCCACATCGCTGCAAACATGCTTTTCAAATCCGGGAGCTAAAACCACATAGAAATAACATATGGTTTCGACTCTCAATTTCACCCCTACAGAAAGTACAGTTGGTATCCCCTTGAAAACCCCAAGCAGTCAGGCGATCTCCAGTGGTGAGTCTGTTAAGGACAGCCAGTCAAAGGATGAAAGCCTGTGTAGGAATGGAAAAAAAATGCCAAACCAAAGGCCACCAACTCACCTCATCTTTCTTCTTCCTAAGATGGTTCCAGGGTGTTTGAACAAACATAAGAGCCTGATCTAGCAATAATCCAGATTGGCTTATCTACTTCACAATGGGCACTTCCGGCAACTTGCTTTGTATAGCAACAAGATCATCAGACCGTGCAGGACACCAACACCAATTACCCTGCCTAATAACAGAGTCTAGCTTAGCCTCCAACTGGCTATTAGAATCATAAATGATTCTATACCCAAACTTGTCAACCAAAGCTCAAAAGGGGTGTCAATTATCCACCCAAAGATGAATTTTACTTCCAGGACCAACATCAAACCTGAGAAACTCCCAAGCTATGTTTCGAATTTTGAGTAATTTCCTCCGGCACTAGGAACTGTTGTTAGGGATGCATACTTTCCATTGGCGAAGTAGATAAGCTGGCCTAGCTACATTTTTTTCTGATTCATTGATAATATTACAAAACAAAATACTCATATTTATAGGACAATTGGGGTAGATATGTATGATAATTTGATTTGATTACCATCAAATCTGATTACAATCAAACCAATCAAATTTGATTACTAAAAAATCTGATTATGGGAGATTACAATCAATTACAATCAAATCTCGTTATATATTCTAACAATTTTACCTTGCCAAATTTTTAATTTTCTTAGTTTTACCTCCACAAACTTCAAATGCTTGTTCGATCTACCCTTTTCTGGCCTTTGTGTGCTTGCGCATGGATCTCACATTCCTACCATCTCCTCGGTTGGTGTTATTGATTTTTGGGTTATGGGTTGTACTTTTGTAATTTTATTTTATTTTTATTTTATTTTTTTTTTAGCTTCTGTACTGGTGTTTGTTGTTGTTTCCTAGTTGGGGTTCGGAAAGGGTTGAGGGACCTTTCGAGGTTCATGCCATTTCACGTGCCTCTTGGCTGTGTCATCCTTGGTACGCCTTGTCAAACCGCCTTAACTATTAACCATTTTTCTTGGTGTTCATGCCAATAATTCATATGGTTACATCATTTTTTAGACGCATTTTCTTTTAATTTTTGTTTATCTACACTGATCTTGCTATTTTAGAGCTTATTGTTGGGTTGCCAACCTTTTATTGTTGTTATTGTAGAGAATGTCGGTTTACAAAAAGATCATCGGATGTGATTTATAAATTTTAGGTTTTTGTTTAAAAAACAAATAATGACTTTTTTTTGGAAAACCCATCATGTTCCTCTAATAATAACTTTTCCTTTAAAAAAACATCTCCCCACGTATTTTATTAGGGTGATAGGATACCCGTAGAATGTTTTGATTTTTTTTTTTTTTTCTATTTTCTATTTATAAATTTTAGCTTTAAAAAAATTTAAAAATAATGAGTTTTTTTTCTTTGGAAAACCCATCATTTTCTTCAAAGAATAGTTATTTCTTTAATTAATTTTTTATTTTTAGAGGAATAACTATTCCTCTATTTAGGGGAGTTATAGTGTGCTACCAAATAAAAAAAAAATGTTTATTCCATAAAATTAAGAATAATCATTCTATTTCAGGGATCTTTTCTACATTCCAAATGTGTAGCCTTCATGTTGACAAACTTTTTAGTGATACATATGTTCTCTAAATCAGCTGGTCCTTATAACTTATCATAAGATTACGATTAAGAATAATCATTTCGTTTCATGGGTCTATTCCACTAGTGGTTGAGTTCTAGAATGGCATACCGATCCCTATCTTCAGCTCAGATTAGCAGGATGTTAAGCCAAGTACTTCCAACTTTCTTGTGGAGTTAAGTGAAAAATGGAAGAAGAACCTGAGCCTTGAGACGTGGGGAAATTAAGTAATCCTCGTAGTTGATGTTTCTTTCTTGTTATTTCAAGTCTGCAGTAACAAAATGTGCAGAGACAACTAGAATAGAAGGGTAGATACATCTACCAATATTAAAAGCTGTAGACTGTATGTCTGTATACATGTAATGTAATGTAACATTTACAGTCATCTAGAGCCAAGCTATGTTGAATCTAATGACTGAATAAGGCTATCAGCTTCACTGATCACATCAAATGGGTGTCTAAAGGCTTTAAACCTCAATTCCTCGCCAAATATACTTGGATCCGTTATAAGTTCATTAACCGCAGTTCGGCCTTCGAGCATGCTTACTACTGCAGACATGGCGGGTCTAAGTGCCGGTGATGAATTAGTGCATAATAGAGCTACTTTGATCATTCTAACTGCCTCCTCGTTGAACTCGGAACCCAACTTTGAATCGACCAGCTCCATTAGATTACCCTTTTGCATTAGAACAAAGGCCTGGAAGAAGCATAGAGAAGACAATGGAAATGAAATGTAGCAAATCAAAAGATATATATGTATCGTAGCCAAATGTACATAATAGAAAAATAAAAATATACATGTCATTAGCTGAACTCACGCCTAAAGCGAATGAGTCAATCTCAGCCTAGTTAGTTTATTTTGCTGCTCGAATCTAGAGTTACATATCACAATGACTAAGTCAGAAGGAAAGCCACAACGAAGCAACCATTCTTTGGGTTATGTTTCAAATTCATTTATTAAAAGGAAAAGATCAATCTTACCCAATCTAGCAGGCAGACATAATCCTCATTTGGTCGATATTTCATGTTGTTCTTCCCAGCAACAAGTTCCAATGCAACAACACCAAAACTATAAACATCTGCTTTATAGGTTAAATAACCCCATAATGCATATTCTGGCACCATGTATCCTCTGCAAAATAAAAATTTTATTTTGACTCCTGGTTGACTAGTATGAAGTTCTTATCTTATATATTCGAAAAAGTCCAACATGAATAGAAACTTAGTTACCATCTCATATTTCTCTTGCATTAGCATTCAGTTATGCAATTGATTAGCTACTAGAATTGATTGGTAATCCATTCCATCAAAGATGCACAAATTATTACCGACAGGGAAGAAGATAATTTCATCACTTTTGAAACTTGCTAATAAATAAATAATGCCCACACAAGTTGTCTGGTCATTGAGCTCAAATTTAATGGGGTTGGTATTACATTTTTTATTTTTTTTATTTTTTGATGAATGAAAATCTGTGAACAACAATGTACAAAACACTCTAGCAGAGTAATCTACTAGAACCATAGGCCCAGAGGCCCTTACAACACAACCCACTATCTCAGCTCAACCAGTAGCGCCACTATACAAGCTACTCCCAACCTGACAATCAAAACAAAACTATATCAGAATTCAATACAGACAAACCACCTATACTGAAGACCCCATCAGCATCAAAACCCTGTTCCAGGAGAACCAGCAGCAGCCAATCTATATAGTAAGAAGCCAAGAACTGAAGCCCCTCAACCAGAAAAACAGCAGCTATACAAACAAAAGTGCGCACACCAGCACGACCCTTATTTCCAGCCCTATTCAGATCAAAAGAGTCAAAACCCAGACCTGAGCAGCAATACCAGCAACCAACAAAACAGCCAACACCTCAACCAGAATCAGCAACAAGCAGCCCAATCAGATCAAATCAAAACACGGATGGGAATATCCCAATTAGCACACAGCCGCATTTTCTCCACTGCTTTTAAACTTGCCCTTCCACATGATTCGGGATCTAACCTCCCAACTAATCCTTTGAACCATTTTCTCCTCCGAGATTAACATATTCCCAAACTTGACATCATTTCTTTGCCTCCACAAATGATAAACCACTGAGCCTCATGCAAGCCTACAAATCACAGCTTTTAAACTCTTTCCCTTTCAATCTTTCACTCCCTTTTTAATTACATCTTCCCACTCAAAAGGGATGTTATCCAGGTTGCATTTTTCCACAATGGCTTTCCAAATTCACGTGCTAAAACCACAACCAAAAAATAAGTGGTCCCTACATTCTATGCAACCTCTACAAAATAGACATTTAACCTCGCCTTTAGCTCCCCATTTCAGTAACCTATCCCCTGTAGAGAGGCTAATTTTTAACATCTTGTGGCTTTATAATTCCACAAGGTGTCAAGAATTTCTCTGTTTCACTTGGTGATGTAGCAGTTTTTGAGAATATTTGAAATGAAAGCATTGTTATAGGGAAACAGAATATTTGAACACATGTTTCTCCAAATTATATAATTCTTATTTAAGCCAAGGAAGTATATGTTTATGGGTAGAACTTATGTTAATGGTCGAATAGACAAATTTTTCTCCTTTTTTTCCCAATCCTGCAAATTTTAAGCTACAAGGAAATTGAGCTAATTGTTTGTTGCATAAAGTATTGGAGCATAAGAAATCTACAGCAGATGATTAGTTCATGTTTCATGCTTAGACCAGTTTGTAAAGCATGAACATAGGTTGATAACTGTTGAATCATGTAGTTATGAATTTCTCAGCAAGTATGTTTGTGTTGCGAATGTAGAAAGCGAGCATCCTACCAAATGCTGAATTCAGGCTTTACAGAACTTTCCACAAGGAAACTTTTCAAATATGCAGACTTTAAATGCTTCTTTGTTCTGGCTTAGTTTCAAGGCAGCATCTCACATAGACATTAAGGTTAATATCTGTCTGAATTATCTCTTAGTCGATAACTACAGAGACCAAAAAGAAAAGCAACAAGTAGGTGTAACTTACATGGTTCCAGCAACTCGAGTGCTGATGTGGGTCTTTTCCTCTTCGTCAAGCTTGGCCAAACCAAAGTCAGAAATCTTTGGACTAAGGTCCGTATCCAGCAGCACATTGGTAGTTTTGATGTCTCTATGAGCAATTCTCAGGGTTGATCCCTCATGCAAGAAAGCCAAACCTTTTGCTATGCCAATGCATATTTTCTGCCTCGTAGCCCAGTCCAATTCTAATCGGTATTCCTCTGGACCTGCATTTTTCATAGACAATCCAATGGGGAATTCATCAACTTAGTCTTTGGACCATTTGTAGTGTTAGGTTCCAATGCTTCGGTCAACATAGAATACGAAAGTGAAAATAAAGCTTACCAAACAAAGCACGCGCTAGGCTATTGTTTTCCATGTATTCATATACCAAGAATAGTTGATTTCCTTCAACACAACATCCATACAATCTAACAAGATTTGGGTGTTGTAAAGCAGATATCATTCCTATTTCGTTTACAAATTCACGATTTCCTTGATTTGACTTTGAAGAAAGTTTCTTTACTGCAATTATAGTACCATCCAACAATATACCCTGCATCAGAAATAGAAAAATATACATTTTCAGGTATGTATTCATGATCCAATGAGATGCCTCTAGGTATGTAACAATTCACTCCCAACACCACAATATTATCCGCTTTTGGTTCCCCTAAACCAGACTTTACAGGAGGTCACCCATTCAGATACTATTCTTGGATAAGCACGCTTAACTACTGAGTTCTGATAGGTTTACGGTCATCACAACTTTATTAAAACACGTGTCAAAAAGGGTACGAATATACATATAAGCACATCCCCATTGGGACATCACAATCCCCCCCTCTTGGAACCCAGTGTTCTCGCTAACGACCCTCAAAGGATCACCCCATTCTTGACGTCCCATCTAGTGCCCGCTAGCGACCCTCATAAGGTTGTGCACACTCCCCAAATCTTAGGTTGGGCAATAACTCTGATACCATTTGTAATGACCCACTTTGTGACGTTCCACATTGCCTGGGTATGGGAATGAGGATGTGCTTATATGTATATTTGCACTCTTCTTGACATAATGCATTTTAAAGTCGTGATGGCTATGAACCTATCAGAAATCAGCAGTTAAACGTACTTATTTGAGAGTAATAGCAGGATGAGTGATCTCTTGGGAAGTCTAGTTTGGGAGAGCAAAAAGTAGACAATATTGTGGCGTTGGAGGTGAGTCGTTACAAGGTATATCATGGATAAGTCAATAAAAAAAAAATAGATATCCTAAAATTGAAGGAAGATGACATTGTGGGATACCTTGTATACAGATCCAAAACCACCTTCTCCAATCTTGTTTGCAACATCAAAGTTGTCAGTGGCTGCTTTGATTTGCCTATAGGTGAAAAAACCAGTTTGCAAATCTAATCCTCTCAGCTCTGTTAACGGAATGAAAAGATGAGGCTAAGAAGTCAGATTACACCTTATAAATGATATAATTAATTTTTTAATTGGTATTCTTGTGTCTATTGACTACTTAGAAGATGTTAGATAGAACGTGACCAAACAAACGCGGTGAGAAAGTAGTACCATACTGCTATTGGTCATAAACCCCAAGTTTACAAGATTTAGGGTTTCATTTTTTTTCCTATGTCTGCTTAGCAAACAAAGGTGTATTGAGAATTGAAAAAAAAAAAAAAAAAAAAGGGCAATTCATTGGTGCCTATTACCAAGAGATGTGCCTTTTGGTTCTTCAACACTTATGATAACATCATTTAGAGGACATTTCAAAAAGAGAGTTAATTGAAATCCATAATATTTTATCTCTCACATTTTTTTTATATGGGTCCTTCTTAGACATTTACTCAACTCAATGACCTCAAGCCATCCATCTCTCATGTAAATAAGCCTTCATTTAGATTTTATTAAAAACAATGATCCTAAATTTCTGTATGATCTGGTCACATCATATATGATTATGATTGAAACTAACTAACTCCAATACAAGTACCGGAAAAGCCAAAGAAAACTGTCAGGAAGACAGATTCTCATGTCTGCAATCCAGCAACGGTATAATTGCTTTGATGATCAACTTTGGATTGCTGGTTTTTCATCAAGGGAAAAATGTTAAATAATATAACATGCAGACTGCAATGGTATATACAGCCCTTGGGAAATTGCTATACATTGTTTCAACTTCTTGAATAGTTGAAGAAGATAAAAATTATCCTATCTAATTTCTACATCAAAATGAGCGCCTGGTGATTACCTTTTTCCCTTGATATCCTGCCTCCTATGTATATTTTCCACATTAGAATGCCCAAAATCATAAAAATGAGCAATAGCGCTGATACTACAGCTCCAACAATAATGAATATCTTCTTGTCATCATTGGGGGGACTGAAATCTGCAAAAGAGATAAGAAGTTAAGGAGATTGATAATAAGTTGCATTCTGGAATACAAGTAGTACCATACAGATAGACATAGGTGGACCAATCTAAAACAAGATATGAATGGATGGTTCAAACACACGGATATCAGAGTAAGAGTAAAGATCATAAGAATTTTGATTTCTTCCATCAACTAGTAGTTTAATCTTGTTTTAAGTAATACTTTTTACAGCAAATAATCATGGGCTTTACCTGAACTATATCTTGCTATGTTTTTATTGTTTATCAATCTAATAATGAAGAAGCTGGATAGTAAAAAGATTCTCATACTTCATGAGATAGTTACCAGATTCAACAGAGATAGCTGAGATGAGAGGACCATATGTTCCTCTCTCTGGTGCACCTGTTGTCCCTTTCCCAGCCCAGTGAAAGCGGATTTGTAAAACTTTATTCCTCACAATTGCTTTAAATTCCCGAACAACTACTTTATCAACCCCTTGTGCAGCATTTTCAATATCAAAATTCTTTAACGCGAGTTTTTCCTGTAACAAATTAAATCAATAAAATTGTGTTCTATATATAAGCAAAACAAATATAAACTTGTACCTGGATATAAACATCAAATATCCGTCTTCCAAGACTATAAAAAGATCTGTTGTCTCTGAATGCTATCTCTGCAAAGTATAGTTTCACAGTATAATTTCCATTTGCCAAGCAACGTGCATAATACGTCAGAGAAAGAGGAGAGAGTCGTGCACTCGTGAATAATTCAGAGTTATTCATTCTCAATATTGACACATTATTTGCTATGTATTGATCTGAGGTACTATTGACATCCCAAAAATTTCCACTGCTACTGAATCCCCAACTAGCAATGTTAGGAACAAATTTTGCCGGACCAGCTTGGATTTGATCCCCTTCGTACTCTATGTTTCCAGTAGTAGTTGCACTTCCACCACAATTTATACGCAATGAATACCGATCTACTAAAAAACAAAAACAACTTTTTAATGAAATAAAATATAAGCAAACATTATAAAGCAAAAAGGAAATAACTTTATCTTGCTTCATTTACACAGTTGCCAATAAAAAGATGAAATATTTATTGTATTTTTTTCATTTATGAAAGAAAATATTATAAGGAAGGCCTGGCAACATAATAAAAGCATACACCTCATAATTTGAATAAGGTAATATAAATATAATATAAATACCTTTTGAGCATGGATAGGTCTGCAGGCACTCGCGGCCAAGTGTTCTTAATTAGTGTCATAAAAGAAAGAAGTGAAAACTTAGCAAATTAGAAAGAAAAAAGGAAATGCTTCTCCAAAATAAAAACGAAAAAAAAAAAAATGGTTCTTATAAGTTTACAAGCTAGAAGCTTACAAGTTGTTTTGTCCAGAGAAGCTCTCAAACAGATTCCTGATGAAATGAGAACCTAGTTAGTTTTCAAAAACTAGAATGCTTATGAAGAGGGTAAGTATGCAAACGTCAAGTAAACTTAAATTAAGATTAAAAAGGATAAGAAAAGCTCTAACAGGGTTTCTCGACAAGTAGGTGGTGCAGAGCTTTCTGAAAAGTTATTGTAAGAAAGATCTATTTGGCTGCACAAAAACTTATTTTCATTAATAACTCATTATAATCCCATAAGAAAAAGTATATTTGAAAAGGTTTTGATAAAACTAAAGATAATTGTAAAAGGAATTCATTTGAATATTACAGAAACACCTAGACAGATAACATTTGACCCTTATAGTAGTATGACTAACCGCATCTAACATGTACTCTAAATCAGTAGTTTAACCTGTCAATTCCAGCTAAGACCACCAAATTTCCGTAACCAACTCAAAATTAATTGTCAACATCGTGTTTCCAAATATCAAAGATCCAACATAACAATGGAAAAAAAAAAAGAAAAAAGTTTCCCTCTCTTCTTTTTTACTGGATTCACATGGTGCAAGAAGAAAATCTATGCTGGTAGCAAAATCAATGGAATTCACCCATTCAATATGAATGAAGGAGATCTCCCACAGGGCATAAAGGGATCATGAGATGAATCAATGTCCAAAGAAATGTATTTGAACATTATGATGTCTGTAAAGATTATATATCTGTAGCAACATTAAATAAAAATAAATAAATAAATAACATTACAGAAAAAGAAACATGTCATGCAAAATTCAAATAGAGTTCAAGATGAAGTATATACTAGCGACTATCTCGGCTTTTGATCCAGTCTGGAATAGGCCCATTGAGCAAGTTGCTTGTCAGAAACCTGTTCAAATAAGCAACATAATCACGCTCTGGTTGAACACTTATCTATATCATCACTAAGGGAGAAAATTTTGAACGTAAAATATACTTTTTGATCATGTGTGTGTGTGTGTGTATGGTAATCATAAGCACTATAGTCTCTTTGATGGTAGTGAAATTCCTTATATCTTCACCTATAAATATAGGAGAAAAGCCAAATAATTATTCTGACTGTGCTTTGAGCAGCTTTTTAATTTATTATTTGAGCTTCTCTGCAATAGAGCTAGATTTAGGGTTTTGACTCTACACTTACAGGGATTGCAAGTATGCTAGACCTTCAAAATCTGGAACCTTTCCTTCCAATCTGTTGAAGCTGAGATCTCTGCATGGATATAATGATGAAGGTGTTACACAAACAAAAAAGGAACATAGGGGTATGTTTGATAATGAACTTAAAATGTGGCTTTTGTGTTTCCTTTGAAAAGGTGTTTTAATGTGGTATAAAGTGAAGTTTTTTGGTGGGTGAGAAGTGTCTTTAGGTGGGGTTCACTTAAGAATTGTTTCGTTGAGTTTTTTTTTTTAAAAAAAAAAAAAAAAAAAAAAAAAAAAAAAAAAAAAACCACAAACAAACAAACAAAAAACAAAACAAAACAAAACAAGAAAAAAAAAATTAAAAAAAAAATTAAAATGGCCATATGGCTACCTTACATGGAGGAGAGGGATGGTTGCGCAGCAACACCTATCTGGTCAAGGTGTCCGCACGAACACCCATTCTAGTCAGGGTGGTTGCTTGCCACCCCTAACATGTTATGGTGGTTGCACGCCCACTTCTAACTAGCATAGAGGTGGCCGTGCAACAAACACTCTTTTCTTTTCTTTTTCTTCTTTGTTTTTTTTTTTTTTTTGAGTTTTTTAATTTTTCATTTTTTAAAGTAATAAGTTAGCCCCTAAACCTACAAAAATTTAAGAACTTGTTTTGTCAAAATACTCCTATAAGAAGGTGTGTGTTCTCTAAAAATTTGTTTTGGAAAGTGCTTTGTATTTTAAATTGTTTGTTAATGGTTTTGAGAAAAGTGTATTTTAGATTTTGAAAACTGAAAGTGTTTTCAAATACATTACCAAATAAAGCCATAATATACACGAAGAAAAAAATTGAAAGAGAGAATTAAATGTCTATATAACAATGGAGGTGTAGCTTAAAACAGATTCACAATGCAAGGACTTTTATTATTTTCATTCTAATGAAAAGAATGCACCATAGACAGCCTAACTAGAGTGTGCATTGTTCAAAGGTATCTTATAGCAGTTGCCACAATGGGACAAAGGAGTAGGAGGGGTGGATCATGGCTGACATGCCTACAATGAGTATTGGTTGACAACCTTAGATAGCTGCTTTCTAAAAGAAGTAGGCTGTAAAGATTAGAAGCAATCACTATTGTTTTTCCAAGGATAAAGGATGAAAGCAGATAACTAATTACTACATATTCATAAGATGACCAACGTTTCCTACCCCTTTTTTTAAACTAATCTTACTCCAAAACTACACCTCGGTTTAATGGTTTCAGCAGATGATCTTAATTCTAGAAGATAATGACCAAAATCTTTATTTGAAATAGTTATCCACTATTAGCTTTAAGAATAGAGTACCATGAAAACCCAAAAGCCCATATATTTTAAGGTGCCAATATCTACTTATACTACTCAAAAACAATTAGGAAAAAAGAAAACTCACGCATCTGTATGTATGAACAGTATAATGTTCCTAATGGGGATAGTCCAACCATCTGGGGTTTGTAGTTCAGTAATATTTCAGTAAATGAACAAAAAAAAAAAGAGGAAAACAGAAAAGAAAGAAGAACTACAGAATTTGCAGTGGTGTCATTTCTGATATATGTGCGGGGATTGGTCCAGAGAGATTGCAGCTCCTCAACATCCTGCAATGTCAACTGCCATCATCTAAGCAAAATTGCTCAAGTTTGTATCACTTTAGTTCTTGAAACTTTACAGAAAAAGAATCACTTACAATATTTTCATGCCTTTCATGTTACTTAAGGGTGGAAATTCAGAACCCTCTCCAAGTAAGTCACTAATCCTTCTGCACTAAATTGCATTATTAATAACTGTTAGTGTCTTAAGCAACAAGTCTTGTTAATTTGAGTATCACATGAAGATGCGAAATAGATTATGCAACCCAAGGGTATTTCAAAGGCAGAACTTACAGCTCGGTTAAACTATTTAGGATAGAAATGCTAGAAGGAATGGGCCCCTCAAGACCACTAGCTTGAATCTCTCTGTTAAAAACAAAATTATAATGGGTTAGAACCTGAATGTTCTACTAGAAGAGATTTTAACATTATCAGGAAAAATAAAAAATAAAACACTTACAATTTATGAAGTTGTTTCCAACTTTGAAAGAAGTCAGGTATTCTTCCAGTGAAGTTGTTACTGCTAATCCTACTGCATATAGCCAAATTGGAAATGAGACTGAATAACATAGAAAGCTGAAGTTTTTCGAGTAAATGTATCAAATTACTATAAGTATAGAAATGGGTTGTAACCACTTACAGTTCCATTAATTTGGTTAGATTAGTGAGAGCTTTTGGCAACTCTCCAGTGAGATTGTTAGCACTAAGAATACTGCAGTCATCAATTGCGGTGTTCAGACTAGTTCAACTTACTGGATAATTAAGAAAAGAATAATGAAATATGATTTGAAAATGAATAGAAAGATTAAAAAAGAACACTGACAGATTCTCCAGGTTAACTAAATTCCCAAGCTCAGGGGGAATAATTCCAGCAAACAGATTGTTCTCTATGCTCCTGAAAATATTCGTCAATAATAAAGCTCAGCCAAAGCAAATCAAAGTTTAGAAAAAGGGTGAGCATGAAAGATACAATACGAGCATACATGTATATAAGAGTGGTAATGTTTCCCAGGTAGTTTGGGATTTGTCCTGATAACTTGTTTACAGTAATGGACCTGCAATGGATCAGCTTAATGCAATAAGAAAGAGCATTCACTAGCCAACCTAAGACATGAATTCAGTGTTTTAAAATGGTAACAGAGTTAAACGTCCTGAATTCGAACCTTGTTTCCAATCACTTCTCATTTTAATTAGATATTTCACATGTTGAACCTCATTAATTAAATGAGAGTTTGGATTCACATGTGAGGAGGAGAGAGCTTTCAAATACAAATTAAAGGATTAAACTAACCCATTTCTATGAGCTGACTCTTTTTAGAATAAGTAGTGATTTTACGTTCAAGAAGTAACTTACAGGTATTCCAACTTTGTAGAACCCCATTCGGGTGGTATTGTACCAGCGAGGTAGTTTCGAGTGAGGTCACTACAAGCAAGAAGAAAGTGGGCTGTTACTGTTGGATTAGAAGCTCGAATCAATTTTCAGGAACAAATTGTTGGTGACTTCTTACATCGTCTTTAGGTAGGGTAGCTTCACCAGGGAAGGTGGAAGCACACCATCAAGATCCTGCCCTTTAAGAAATCTGTAACAAGAATAGTTATAGGTAAAAGATAAAATGTCATCTGATTATTACTAGGAGAAGGATCATCTTCACGAATTTATGTTTGAACAGACAATGGCAAAATCCAAAATTTCGCTGGCTCAGAAGTAAACTATCCTTCAACCCAATCTGCAATTTCCCAGATTATGGAGCTAAAAAGCAAGGGCTAAAGAGCATACATCAGAATACTAGCCCTCAACCCATCGAACTACAGAATCATAGTCTCCCTTTCCCGAGAGCGCCCCTTTGTCTACAGGGACAA
This sequence comes from Alnus rubra, assembly GCA_028654335.1. Lineage (NCBI taxonomy): Eukaryota > Viridiplantae > Streptophyta > Magnoliopsida > Fagales > Betulaceae > Alnus > Alnus rubra. The sequence goes on along the minus strand of JAJPGS010000127.1, from coordinate 336,025 downwards.
GCGAGCGTCCCTTCATCTTCTAGAGCTCGTCTCTCTCTCTCCCCTCCTCCAATGGGCTCCTTCTCTCAGTCAGTGTTTTGATCTTCCTAAGAGAGCATCCCCCCCGCTCCTTCCGTTTTTTTTTCTCTCTCTCTCTCTCTCTAACGAACTTGACCCACGCGCCACCCCCCGCAATTTCACCGGCCTCCACTGCTTCTGTTGGCCTCATATGCCCGTGCGAGTGCATACCCCTGCTTCTTTTGCTCACGTGGCACATTCACTTTTAATTTTAATTAAATAATTAAATTTAACATTTTTTTTAAAAAAATAGAGGTTTGAAATTCAAACTTATACCTTAATTCATCTTTTTTTTTTTTTTTTTTTTTTTTTTTTTTAACAAGATAGCATTTACTATCATATATTGCTGAAACGCCCCAAGGGCAAGTACAAGGGTAGAGGTACAAGACCCCCTAATCCTTAAGTCAGAACCAAGTCTGACTTGAAGCAGTTGCCTAATTACAATCCACAAATATTACAAGGACTCCAAATAAAATACATCTTTACAATTAAAGCCCATACAATCAACATAAGAGGATTGGCCTAGTCTAACCAGACACCAAATAAGCCCATGAACATTTGTGCATTACAAGTAGACAAACTGTGACTCACAGTAGACACAAGGGAATATACACAGAAAACAGAAACACCCAAAACAGCTTCCGGCAGAAGACAATGGCAGAATCCGCCGGAGACGGCGGCACGTGGAGGACACGCGCCGTCCCCGGTATCACCCAGCAGAGGAACAACCACCGGTGACCCCAACCAACGCCGTGCACGGCCAGAAAAGGTGGAACGTGGCCAACACATGCGCCGAAGAGCGACAGGCCTTCTGGCGCGTGCCGTCCACGCGCCGGGAACCGAGAACCGCCGTGGCCTGAGCTTCCGGCCGCTGGAGCGGACGACGACGGTGAACGCCGCTGGGGGGCGCGTGTCATGAAATAAACACCGGATGAGTATAGATCTGGCACCTTAATTCATCTCTTATTTTGATTAAATGATTAAGTTTAAAAAATGAGTAATGTTATATACTCTTTCAAATTAGTAGGTAATTTGTAATAAGGGTGAAAATCCAGGTGGATAATAACCACAAAAACCATTATAATTCACATATACAGATATATATAGTGGTTTTAAAGTATGCTGATGTAGTTAATAATCATGTCCGCATTTCTTTAATATAATATATATAATTAAATTCACCAAAACGATATGATTTTGGTTTTCGTTTTGGATTCAGTAAGTTTAATACCTTTAAATTACGTTAGAGTTTTTTCATTATCATCTTAAAGTCATACCTCACTACATTTACTTTCTTTTTCTTTAGGGAATCCAAATCTCAGTTACTTTATAAGACAATGACCTTCTATAGCTAACAATCATGAATTGTTTAACAAGTAAAATATTAATTTATTTAAGCTCACATACAAATTTGGATAGTAATCCAAAACATTAACTACCTCATATGAGGATAGTGGATAGTAACCGTATTTAATAACCACAATAACTGCGCGTATATTGATAATAACCGCATGATACATATACATATACGGATATCTAAAAGTAATAACCGCATTATATGAATGTAGATACAGATACAAATACAAATATTAGTAATAACTGTATCCACATTTTCACTCCTAAATTTTGTAATATCTTTCTCTAACTTATTATAATTGAAACAATATTTCTTACAAACTATCAAAAAATTGCAATGTACCATTTTTGTCTCATGAAAAGACTTGTAATACCTCCAAAAAAATCTCAAAAAGACAAATTCTCTTATAAATTTCAAAAAAAAAAAAAATGGCGCCATGGGACGATGGGTCACCAATTTTTTTTTAAAAAAAAAACATTTTTTATGTTTTAATATTTTAATATTTTGAAAATATTGCATACCGACTACAACTACCAAGAATCAATATTTGTACATTTTCTCTTTCTTTCTTTCTTTTTTTTTCAAAAAAAAAAAAAAAAAAAAAAAGAAAAAAAAAAAAAAAGAGTATGGATCGGTAAAGTTAAGGGATCACAATCCCCTATAATTTTTTCTTCTCAAATTTTGAAATTTTGGCTATTTCTAAGCATCAAAACATTTGAAAATTGCCACATAATAATAAGGTGGCATATTACATTTGAGAATTAAGTATATTTTTACTAAGTTCTTACTCTCTATGTTGTAAAAAAATTTTGAGTCAAAATTTATCTTTTAATTTTAAGAATAGATGTTTTTGCAAAAGTGAAGATGAAGTCTTTTGTGAGGAAATTCTTTTGTAGTTACATCGATAACCTACTACCTTTTTAATAAACGACAATTTTCCATTTAAAAATAATAATAATAAACAAATAGCATTTTTTTAATACCTAAAAACGGTCTAAATTGCATAATTTAATAATTTACAATTTCTTTAAAATTTTAAGATCTTAAGTAAGGAGCCTAACCTAGACGGAATTGCATGGGAGGAAAGGTGATGTCATCTGATTAAAAGGCCATTAGGGACTTTGTATGTCAAGTTTAACTAATTTTTCTGATTTTGGTTGAACAAAAACTTGATCTATTCATAATTTCAACATAGTTGGATCATGGATGGTATAAGGGAAATGAAATGGAAGGGTACATACAATTTAACCACGTGACATACGCCAGCAGGGAACGAGCAATTGCAGATTAGAGAATTGTTGTACAGTGGCCTCAAATCCGATTTTGGTGTTGCCCAGCTTGAGTCATTACTAGTGCATGGATCTACGCTGAAATTCCAATCTTTTTTCCCCACTTGTGTACCTATTTCACCAAGGGCTTCCACTGCATTTATAAACCAACCTCATCAATTTTTTTTTCTCATTAAATTAATTGCCTTAAAATGCTCAATAATTTAATCTCTATTAAAAAAAGACAATTTTATATTCAATGTGAAAATTTCATGTTAAGCACTTAAATATACTGATTAAAGGGATATAGGTCAAAAAGCACTTGAATTGGCCGCTCTCAAGAACTTTCTGCACAAATAGCCAATCAATGACCCATGACCCTTCCAACGGGCTATACTTGAAAAACTAAAATAGAGATCTTTGGAGAGCAGATGTGAAAGAGGTTTCGTGGAATCATTTACTCAAGTGAGTGGTTAGACGGTCTAAAATTTATTTAGACGTATACATCTTATATAGACTCCACCTTTTCCAATATTTTGTCCAAATCCTAATTATCCGAATAACCGTTCATACCACAAATTAGCCTTAATATTCATCCACCCAAAAAGTTCATTGGCCAAAAATCCACTTTCACAATTAATAAATTATTGGCCTCAACTTCATAAGTTACCAAAAAAATATAAAACATATATAGAAGAAGAAGAAGAAGAAGAAGAAGAAACTGTATTTAATTACCTTCATCAGCAGGAAGACGTCCTACTTGGGCTTTGACTGTGAATATTGCTCCCATGCATAGAAGCAATAATATGAGCTTTTGAAGGGTGAAGCTGATCATCCCTGGTCTGACCATTTTGCCCTCCGCCTCCACCTCCACCGCCTGCTTTGTTTGCCGTGAGATCTGCGTGGAAACCTGTATGAAAAAGATGATACACATCTCGCCGGAATGCTTGAATTTGAATATATATATTAAATGTGAAAGGTTTATATATTTACGCCATGCTCGATCTAGCTAGTCTTACTGGCATGGATAGTATGTCTATCTTCTCTAAGCTTCAATTCACTGGGTAAACCCTCCCCATGTCGAACCGACAGGCTGCCATTCTCTTCGGTTCAAAAAGCGTGCATGTCTCATTCACATTAGAGCGAGTCTTGGACTAATTTGTTCTTGTCCAGTTTTGTCAAGTTGATCCATTTTTATAAGAAAATTTAAATCGAGATTTAAATTATATTTTGGAAAAAATTAAATTTAGTCCTTAGGTTTTTTATCTTATTTGAATTTAGTCCTTGAATTTCTAATTTCAAGAATATGGTCTTTAGGTTTTGCACAAATTTTAAATAGGCCCCTCTATCATTTTTTTCTTTAAAATTAATAGTTTATCATATTTCATGTATATCTCAATTGACACATTAGTGTCCATATTAGCATCCAATATCAATGCCACATCATTAAGCGAAGAAAAAAAAAAAAAAAAAAAAAAAAAAAAAAAAGAAGAAGAAGAAGAAGAAGAAGAAGGCCTGGCCAACTCTAGAAACAAAAACCATCTTTTTCGTTATCTTAATCTTTTAGATTTGTAACATTAGATGGAAAACCGTTAAATTTAATACTGATATGGACATTGACATTGTATTGGATGCTAGCATGAACCCTAAAGTGTCAAATGAAATACATATAACAAAAAAAAAAAAAATCATTAACTTTGACATTAAATTAATAAAGGGATCAATTTGAAACTTGAGCAAAAGCTAGTGACCTTATGTTTAAAATTGAAAACTCAATGACTAAATTCAAATCATATGAAAACTTAGGGACTAAATATGATTTTTTTTCTTCTTATATTTTTAATGTGAATGAGACACATTTAAAACCTTTTGGGATAGACTTTAAATTAAGATTAATGCTAAAAATTATATTTTTATCCCATAATACATGTCGACCTGACAGTCCTAATCAATTATTGAATCATACGTTATTTAAAAATACAAAAAAAAAATTAAGAATTAATTAAAATTACCACATCAACAATATAAAATAATTATAAAATAAAAATATAATTTCCAACCTTCCTTTTAAATCAAACCAATTATCATACCATAAGGTACGTAAGCCAAGAAAATCTTCGTGAAGTCATGAAACTAATAAACTATCATTTGAAAAGATAATGCAATCGATCTTCGTGATAAACTATTATTGGAAAAGATAATGCAATCGATCATTGGATTTCTATATATCATCACAAGGACATTGATATTGGACCAGTCAAAGTTTAGCCAAATTGTAGTTTATTTAAAAAAAAAAAAAAAAAAAAAAAAAAAAAAAAAAAAAATCTCTTTTCTATTTTAATATTCACTTTTCTAAAACGCCATATATTATATATATTCCACCCTTTGAATTTTTCTTTTCTTTATTAAAATAATTCTATATTTATTTTTTATTTTATCACATCTTTCTCTCTCAACATTTGCTCTCCACATTTGAAGAGTATTTTTTTAAAAATAAAATAAAATAAAATTAAAGAGCATTCAATAAATTTATTTAGAGAGTCAATATTGGGAGCTTTTTAGCTATTAGCTATCAAAATCAACTAAAAAGTGTAGTCCGTTGAGGAATTGTGAATGGTCACTGCACACACGCAATTGGCTTGTCAACGTACTACCCTTTTTGTTTGTAGCCTTGCCACTTTTCTACGAAAGATAGAAAGTCGACTCTAAAATTTTTCTTTTAACAACATAAATAATAAAGATGAAGTTGGATAAGGGAAGAATAAAAAAGAAAAAGACCACAGCATACGTTTAATAGTCAATAGTCAATAGCAGCGGCGTAGCGAGGATTTAAGGTTAGTGGGGTCAATTTTTTTATTTTTATTTTATATAAATTTGATCGTAATTCAATTGAATAATTATTTTTCGTAATCTCATGCAACTATAATTATATATTTTATATAATTAAAATATAAAACAAAGATTATATATATATTCATGAAGAATTAAATATAAAAAAAATAATCTAAATATAAATGAACAATAAATTAAAAAGAATAATTCAAATATAAAAACTTAAATTTTAATAAATACGAAAATTTATTACATACCTGAAACTGAAAGACTTAATATTGTTTAGAAATTAATTTAAAGAGTTGAATGGTTACACTTTGAAGACTTATTTAAATACTTAAAAAAAAAAAAATCATAGTAAATTCTTCATACAGTTTTACTTCCCTCATTTTCAGAATTCAGACTGTTTAGTAATTTGTAAAATAACACTTTGAATGAAAAAGGTGTAGAAAAACAAAAAGATAACATTGGTATTAAGTTTAACCGAAAAGCTCGAAGTTTGATATGGCAGTTAATTATGATTATGACAAACCCACTGCTCTAAACAACAATATAATATTTTTTTTCTCAAGCACAACTCACAAGATTTGATCCGTCCATATAACAAAAAAAAAAAAAAAATTCCTAATATGATCCGTACTTGTAGCTGTAGTCTTGTAGAGTTGTAGGCTTGTAGTTGTTCAGATCAAGTCCTTGTAGCTGTAGTCCCGTGGAGTTGTAGACTTGTAATTGTTTAATACTTGAGTTTTCGTAAGTTGTGCATTTCAATTATTTGATGGTTTAATTATATTAAACAATTATTTTTATATTCTTTTAACCTTGGAGTCGTTGACAACTTCTAAACTTGAGACTTACTTTGACTGTTAAAAAAAAATTGCCACGTAGACTTCTAAACATGCATTTTGGAGATGAGAAAAAAAATATGAAAAATGTTAGATTTACAACACCAATATAATAATGGAAAATGTTAGATTTACAACACCAATACAACAACTGTACAACAATCTCTCACATGAGGGTAGGTCTCACATAAGGATTGTTGTACAGTTGTTGTATTGGTGTTGTAAATTTAACATTTTCTTAATCTCTCATATAAGGGTGGGTCCCACTTACTAGGTCTCACCCTCATGTGAGGGGTTATTGTACAGTTGTTATATTGGTGTTGTACAAGAATCAAATCCAAAAAAATATATATCTGCCTTTGTCTTCCACTTCGTCCCTTCTTGGACCTCTAGACTGCAATTTTTTATTTTTTATTTTTTTACCTGGTTAATAAATTGCTGAGGGCATTCCAAGGATAGAAAAAAAATTATACCAAGGTAAGGTGATATTTTAGAAGGTGGGGAAGATAATTGACCCTCTCGACTAGGGTTGGCAATTCGGGTCGGCGGGTCGGGTTCGTGTCGACCCAACTGACCCGATTACACAATCGGGTTCGACACGAACCCGACCCGATTATTAATCGGGTTGAGTTGCAGAACCCGAACACGACCCACTTCCCATTCGTGTTACCCGAACACGACCCGGGTAACACGATTCACTGATTCAGCAATTTCAGGCTTTCAGCCGCTAGATCTGGCCGTCTGGGACTCTGGGTCTTCCTTCTTCGTTGCCGACTCGCTGACGCTGTTACCATCAAGGCTCAAGCGCTGGGTCTTCCGTCTTCGTCGCTGTTACCATCAAGTGCTGCTGGGTCAGAGGGTCTTCTGTCAGAGGGGGAAAACTGGAAAAGGTCGAGTGGTTGGCAGTCGCGCCGGTCGGGCGTGCGGAGTGTGGTGGGCGGGCAGGCGGAGAGCGGGCCGACGGGAGTGCTACTGTGCTAGGGTTCCACCGTTTCGAACTTTCGACCCTCTCTCTGTTTCTCACTTCTCGAAACTCACTTCTCACTTCTCACTGTTCTCACTTCTCAGGAATCACTGAATCAGAAATCAGAATATCAGAGTCCAGATATTCAGTTTTGAGTTTTGAGTTTTCTCACTTTTCTGAACTTTTTGATTTCAGGTTAGTCGGGTTAGTCGGGTTAGCGTGTTAGTGTTAGAGTTAGAATAGACTAGTTTTTTTTTTTTTTTTTAAACTTAACCGGGTCACATTCGTGTCTGGCGGGTCAACCCGCGGGTTGACCCGCCAGACACGATTACAATCGTGTCATAATCGGGTCGACCAGATTATGACCCGAACCCGATTACAGTAAACCCTAACCCTATTTTCCCGTGTCGTGTTCGTGTCGGGTTCGCGGGTCGTGTCAAAAATTGCCAACCCTACTCTCGACTCCCTCCTTCCACCCCTGGTCTATAGTAAATACGTCTTTCAACCGGTTTGAAAGTCTTTTTCAGTCCTTGACACATGATTGAACTTGTAGAATTAGACTGCATTCTATTAAATTGGATTAAACTGAGATTGGAAAAGACAAATGTTGACCGAATTGTATTAAATTGTTTTATACGATTGGAATAGATAAAGGCTATCCCAATTTTATATTAAATTTTTTTGTTTTAATCAAAATAGTTTTTGGTGAAAAATGAAAATACAGACAAGTTTTGATATTAAATTTTTATTTAAGAAATTATTTTTTTTAAAAAAAAAAATCTAAAATCTAATATTTTCTTGAATAAATTAGCTCTAAAAAATATAAGATTTTTATTGTAGCAAATAGCATGGTATATGATTTGACGTGATTAGCATTTTAATACCAAAATAAATATTTAAGCTTGTTGGGGAAATTACTATTCCCAAGAAAAAGTGAGCCCGTAATCGAATTGAGACCCGGTCAGGTCGGCCAACTCGAGATGATTCGGTTGGACGTATGAATATCACATATGAACCGCATGGTTTGTCAAATGTCCTGACCACCTGTTTGGGAATGTATCCCTGCTCATGGAGCTTTGCCTTGGGATCACCTTAAGAAGACATAAGAGGGATATGCAGAGGTCCCTGCCCCGATGGCTCTACGGAGATTCACGTTACCAAGGTAAATCTACTCTGACACAACAAAGATTTACAAGGACAAAAATCAACTCTAGTCATGTCTTTGGATTTGCAGGGTCAAATCAAGCTGATAGTCTCAGAGGAAATCCCAAGATTTCTAAAAATCCGAAATCCCTATCCCTCCACTACTCCGGTATGCCTAAAAATTTGGAATCCCTATCCATCCTACTTGAAGTCATCTAGTAGTTGGACATTGAGAACCTTAGGTTTAAGCCCAACTGCCAATAATGTTCCATTTGAACATTTTGATTTATCTCATTTTACTCCCAAGAATTCTCCGTTGACTTAGGCATTAGAGGGAGGAACGTCGGCCAACTACCAATGTGTTCTCGTTGTTTTGTAGATTATTGAAGGCTCAGGACATCGAAAGAGCGAATCAGGAGTTGATAGGTCACTAGACAGAAAAACTGCACCAACAAAGCTCAATGCTCTTTGAAAAAAAAAAAAAAATCTTCAATTCAATAGGTGTTTTGGTGGGGTTAATGACGAAAAAAAGGAGAAGAAAATAGAGTGCATAAAAATATCATAATTGGTGAGCCCAAGCACTGAGTAATGCTACAAGTCAATTTTTTTTGTCCTTTTTTGTTTGTTTTTTTTGTTTTGTTTTGTTTTTTTTTTTTTTTAATCATCTTGAAGTTGATGTGACTTTTAAAATCATTATTGACTTTGTAATGGATTACTTTGAATTTTGATCCAAAAGTTTTTTTAAAAGTCACGTCAAGTCATCAACTTTGATAGAATGAAAAAAAATTCCTAGCATTACTCGTCAAAATTGTCATTATTTATTGATTAGGTAATTAATTGAATTACTAACACGATTATGGGAAGCACCATTCATGCCACTTAAGGCCCGACAACATACTATTAGATCTACTACGAATTAGGCTTAGGTGTTGTAAAAAAACTGTATCATAAGTGTTGTAATTTTTTCAATGGTCAATATCTAGTTTTAAGTGTTTTATGAAAAAAAAAAAAAAAAAAAAAAAGAAAGAAGAAGAAGAAGAAAAGAAAAAGAAAAAGAAAAAAATAAAGTTATATCTTGACCATTGAAAAAATTACAGCATCTATGCTGTAGTTTTTTTATCTAGTGAAAGGGACTTTTACGATTGGAGTTCGTTCATCCTTGTCGGTAGTGCCTCCCCCTCAACAACTTGCTTTTGATGGTTGTTGCAATTATCTAGTGCGAGTTCGGGAAGGGTTGATGGACATTTTGAAGTTCATGCCATTTGTTGTGCCTCTTGCCTATGCTGTTAAGGTAGGGCTGGCAAAACAGGTACCCGACACGACCCGTGGAGACTCGCGATCTGTTTAAGCTAGACCCAAACATGACCCGTTTATGTTAACGGGTCAGGGCTCCAGATACGATACGACAATTTCACGGGTCACCCGATACGACCAATGAAACCCGTTTAGCATAATGGGTCCTATCGGATCGACACGACCCGTTTGACCCAATTTGATTCTTGGACTTTTGTTTTTAAGTTAGGGCTAATAATAATCTAATCCCATTTCAGACCGGTGAAGGGATATTAATTATTTATCTGAATTGCTAGTGAGGTGAAACGTACCAAGAATGCAGTGTAGTTTCAACACATCCTGAGTAGGAGGAATGGTGCCGGGGCCTTTGAAGACGTCTAGGCACGAAAGAAAAAGCTCCTGCAGCACTGGCCGTTGAACTCTTCGGCAGCATTTTCTCCTCGCAATACCCTTCTTCACATACCTAACCCTCTTAACATGGCCAACTCAGTCTCTTCCCTGCTCCACCACCGCTACCTCCATTTTCACCGACAACTGAATCACGTACCAAATATTCCTCCAAATGCAACACAAATTCTAAAATATCTGTCTAGCAACCCTCGATATTGAAAAACGCTCTGTTCTTGACAACCAACATCAACTTCGTCTTACAAATCGGAAAAAAAAACCCCAATTCCGTAACACTCAGGATTATTGGATGCCCAGAAGCCAGAAATAAACAAAACCAAGATTTACAAGAAGAGGGGGCGGCACGACAAGGCGGCGTTGAAGAAGAAGAAAATGGAAGAGGGGCGGCGGGTAAGGCAGCTGAAGGAAAAAAGAAAACAATCTAATCCTATTTCCTCTTTTTTCTTTTTCTTTTTTGAAAAAAAAAAGGTTAATCATGTCTGGCAAATCACCTATAGGAAGACACCATAGCGAAAAGACAACCATTAACCGAGACAGCTAGTCAGATGGCGAAAGACGTTTCCTTAGGAATTCAACCAATAGATACAAGTTAAGATAATAAGATATTAATGCGAAATAGATTAAACAAGTAACTAAATAATAGTAAAATAACATTTAAAAATTCAATAAAATCTGAAAATTGCATGTCGTTGTCCGGACAGGGTGCGGAGGAGCAACATAGTGAAAATAATAAAGTTGATAATTTTAAAATATCTTATTTTAATAAATGACTACGAAATAAAAGTGTCTGAGATGATACACTAGCATGTTTGGCTTATGTTTGAGCCAAGCCCTGAGTTACTTCTATGGTGAAGTGTGTGAAATCCACGCTGTTCACTCGAGTCTTTTTGTGAATAGACTTAAATATGAGGCTATATTGAGGGTTCAAGGTACTGAAGGATTATGATAACAAGATGATCTATCATACAGCTTGAGCCCTATAGCGTACAAGGTCGTGATGCCACCTAGTTTGGCGGACATTCATGATGAATTCCACGTGCCTCAGTGGTGAAAATGTGTTCATGATCCCTCACATGTGATGAGCCTCTTGATATTCAACCAAAATTGACTTATAAAGAGTTACCCATGCAAGTGTTGGATCGCAAGAAACACCAAATTGAGACTAAAACTATCAAGTGTGAGAAAATTCTGTGGTGAAATCATGGTGTTGAAGAAGCCACGTGGATGCTTGAACAACAAATGCAGGAGCGATTTCCTTATTTGTTCGTGTAAACCCATGTATGATTGTTTGTCATACCACTTTTACTCAATGGTTTTGAGTAAAGTGCATACTTGCATATGTGTTTTGAGTAAAATGCATGCTTGTATATGTGAAAAATGACTAAGAGTTTGAGGCACTAAAGATAAAATAAAGTAAAAGGTATGGAGGACTAGGTATGATTCACCCTAAGTCATAGTTTGAATTATAAGTTTTGAACTAAGGAGGGGAGACTTAGTGAATTCACATAGACTTGTGATGAAAATATATAAAAGAGACAAGTGATATTTGTAAAGACCGAGAAAATAAATCGGGAGTTTTGCAATTAATAAATTATATTTATTAAGTAGTTGAGACTAATAATAAATTCTAAGTTATATTTATATGATGTTAATTAATATTATTAATTAACCCTGGTATAGTAAATAATTAATTATAAGTGTAAGTTTAATTGAATTAGATATTGTGGATTAAATATCAATTAATAAATGAAAGAATTAATATGTTATGGGGAGCTACCCTAATTTATAGGGAGTTAGGGCTTTAAAAATAATGGATATCACACCATTGCCACATGTAAGCCTGTGGCTGGATGGGAGAATATAACCTTGTTTTCTCCCTCACTTTTCAGCCCCACACCACACACACACCAACACGTCACTCTTCCTCTCCCACTTTCTTTTCTTTTCCTCTCTTCTCTCTATTCTCCACGCACACTCTCTTCCTCTTCCTTTCTTCTCCTTCCTTCTCTTTTCTTCCTCTTTCCTCTGTTCTGCACACCCCACTCGGCCGAATCTCTCCTCTCCCCATTTCTTCATTCTCCTTTCTTCTGCATACTGTCACGCACACGGAGAGATAGAGACCGTGAGAGAGATTGATTGAGTGAGAGAGAAAGAGCTCCAGTCGAGTGGTCGGAGACCCAAAAATCCATGGGTCGCCGGTGGTTGATGCTGTCAACGCTGTGGAGCAAAGGCGCCGGTGTTTAGTGGGTGGGTCGTCACCAAGTAAGTCACTAATCCTTCTGCACTAAATTGCATTATTAATAACTGTTAGTGTCTTAAGCAACAAGTCTTGTTAATTTGAGTATCACATGAAGATGCGAAATAGATTATGCAACCCAAGTGTATTTCGAAGGCAGAACTTACAGCTCGGTTAAACTACTCAGGATAGAAATGCTAGAAGGAATGGGCCCCTCAAGACCACTAGCTTGAATCTCTCTGTTAAAAACAAAATTATAATGGGTTAGAACCTGAATGTTCTACTAGAAGAGATTTTAACATTATCGGGAAAAAGAAATAGAACACGTACAATTTATGAAGTTGTTTCCAACTTTGAAAGAAGTCAGGTATTCTTCCAGTGAAGTTGTTACTGCTAATCCTACTGCATATAGCCAAATTGGAAATGAGACTGAATAACATTGAAAGCTGAAGTTTTTCGAGTAAATGTATAAAATTACTGTAAGTATAGAAATGGGTAGTAACCACTTACAGTTCCATTAATTTGGTTAGATTAGTGAGAGCTTTTGGCAACTCTCCAGTGAGATTGTTAGCACTAAGAATACTGCAGTCATCAAATGGGGTGTTCAGACTAGTTCAACTTAGTGCATAATTAAGAAAAGAATAATCAAATATGATTTGATAATGAATAGAAAGATTGAAAAAGAACACTGACAGATTCTCCAGGTTAACCAAATTCCCAAGCTCAGGGGGAATAATTCCAGAAAACAGATTGTTCTCTATACTCCTGAAAATATTCGTCAATAATAAAGCTCAGCTAAAGCAAATCAAAGTTTAGAAAAAGGGTGAGCATGAAAGATACAATACGAGCATACATATATGTATATTTGTCCTGATAACTTGTTTACAGTAATGGACCTGCAATGGATCAGTTTAATGCAATAAGAAAGAGCATTCACTAGCCAACCTAAGACATGATTCAGTGTTTTAAAATGGTATTAGAGTTAAACGTCCTGAATTCGAACTTTGTTTCCAATCACTTCTTATTTTAATTAGATATTTCACATGTTGAACCTCATTAATTAAATGAGAGTTTGGCTTCACATGTGAGGAGAGAGCGTTAAAATATAAATTAAAGGATTAAACTAACCCATTTTTATGAGCCGACTCTTTTTAGAATAAGTAGTGATTTTACGTTCAAGAAGTAACTTACAGGTATTCCAACTTTGTAGAACCCCATTCGGGTGGTATTGTACCAGCGAGGTAGTTTCGAGTGAGGTCACTACAAGCAAGAAGAAAGTGGGCTGTTAGATTAGAAGCTTAAATCAATTTTCAGGAACAAATTGTTGGTGACTTCTTACATCGTCTTTAGGTAGGGTAGCTTCACCATGGAAGGTGGAAGCACACCATCAAGATCCTGCCCTTTAAGAAATCCGTAACAAGAATAGTTATAGGTAAAAGATAAAATGTCATCTCTGATTATTACTAGGAGAAGGATCATCTTCACGAATTTATGTTTGAACAGACAATGGCAAAATCCAAAATTTCGCTGGCTCAGAAGTAAACCATCCTTCAACCCAATCTGCAATTTCGCAGATTATGGAGCTAGAGAGCAAGGGCTAAAGAGCATACATCAGAATACTAGCCCTCAACCCATCGAACTACAGAATCATAGTCTCCCTTTCCCAAGAGCGCCCCTTCGTCTACTGAGACAAGCGAGCGTCCCTTCATCTTCTAGAGCTCGTCTCTCTCTCCCCTCCTCCAATGGGCTCCTTCTCTCAGTGAGCCTCCTCCCCCCGCCCCTTCCCTGTTTTTTTTTTTTCTTTCTTTAACGAACTTGACCCACGCGCCACCCCCCGCAATTTTTTTCTCTCTCAGTGGCCAAGTTTGATTCCAACGAGTTTTAGTTTAAAATTATTTGTAATTAAGGGTAAAATTGTATTTTATAAAATTTTTTTAGGGGTATAAGTGACATTTCACTTGTTTACCATATCATTTGACCGTAATCCTTACCGGTAGCGTTGACAATACAAAATTTTTAAACATTGGAACTCCGCATTATAGTTTTTAAAATTTTAAGGGTATGATTGCAAAAGTGGCGAAACATTAGGTTGGGTAGTCACCCGTTGAGCGATTTGTAATTTAAGCCAATCATGTGGACTGATTTTGCATTTATCTTTTTTTTTTTTTTTTTTTTTTTTTTTTTTTAAATAGGATTATTATACCATTGGTTTTTGGGGTTAGCCTAAACTTCCTGTGATTAAAAATGTTTATGGAGGGTCCTTGTGGTAAACTATAATTACAAATCAATCCATGAACATGTTTTCCATCCACCAAGTTAACAGATTATATTAGTCAGCCATGTCACATCCAATAGAAAGTCGACATGTGTCTATTACAATAAAAAAAATATAAAATATAATAACAATATAAATAAATAAAACAAATATATATATATATATAAAATAAAAAACACTGAAGGGGTGATTGCCCAAATTTGGGGGTGGTCACGTGCCACCCTATTGGTGGTCGGGGGTGGCCACGACCGAGGGTGGCGCGCGGCCACTCCCAGCCACTGGGGCAGCGACCCCTTCAATATTTTTATTTTATTATTATTTTTTTAAAAAAGAAAACAAATATTTTTGTTTTATTTATTTATATTTTATTAGATTTTATATATTTTTTTTATTGTAATGGACATGTGTCGACTTCCTATTATGTGTGACATGGTAGACTAATAGAATCTGTTAACTTGGTGAATGGAATACGTGTTCATGAACTAATTTGTAATTATAGTTTATCACAAGGATCCTCCATAAACTTTTTGAAACACAGTGAATGATTTGTAATTTAAGCAAACTCCAAGGGTCAATGGTGCAATTATCCCATCGTTTGGCCCTTGAAAAAGATTAGGATTCCCTACAATTTCTTTAAATTTTGAGATTCTCAAATTTTAAAGAATTTAGGTCGTTTTTTACATTGAACAACATGAAAAATGCTACATATTGAAAACGTGACATGTTAACAATGGGAATTGAGTATATTTTTATCAAATTCTTACATTTTATGTCGTATAAAAACTTTGAGCAAAAAACTGTGTTTTGGTTTAATAAAAAAAAAAAAACAAAAAAAAAAAGCTAACTTCTCCCAAAAAAAAAATAAAAAAAAAAAAAAGTATTTTTGGAATGATTTTTTTTTTTTTTTGGCTGCTTCAACAACATGTAATATCTTTAATATATAGTATTTTTCATACTTTTCAATGTAAAAAATGACATGAATCTCAAATTTTAAAAAATTGTAAAAAATCTTAATTCCTCGGAAATGTAACTGGAGAAGTTTTTACTTTCTTGAATTTTGAGAGATTTACCAAACGTTAATCAAGAGAGACCTTTTCAACGTACGTCTCACTTTGAGAAAAATAAATACTTCTAAAACTCAGGTTGATTTGGTGGTACTGTAAAACAAATTATAAAAGCTAGTTCATGAAAACTATTTATTTTATTATATCTTACATTAAAGAAAAAAAAAAAAGAAAAAAAAGAAAAAAAAGCTAAAACTTTTTATGATGGTATATCGAATAAGATGCGACTTTGTACATCTTTCAACCTTTTTACTTTTTCTATTCTTTGTTTTTCTGGACTTTTTTGATTTTTGATTTTTTGTTTTTGGCGTGGGAGTATTTTTACTTTGCTTTTTAATATAAGCTTGGCTGTCAATAAAGATGGATAATGCGGTAGTCAGCATTAGTCATTTGAGCAAATGAGAATTGAAAGGACTAAGTTTTACCCTCTTCGACCCCTGGCCTGATTATCTAGCAAAATGATTAAGCTTCCATAATTTTGATTACTTAAGATTACTGTTTTTTGTATCATGACAAAGTAGAATTGATTTCTATAAGCTTACCTTTTAAGACAAATGATGATTTAACATGGCATCAGAACTAAAGATCTTTAATTCGTGTTATGTGAATGATTTCACAAACACGTAACGGGATAATTTATTAGGTTTTGAGAGAACTTAGATTCTTTAAATTCATTAAAGGCAACCTAAATCTTATCAAACACAAGGTTTAAGATTATTTTTTTTGCATATATTTTCATTATTTCATCACGCTTAAATAGAAAATATTACAATTGTAGAGGTGGAAATAAAAATAAGTCTAATAATCAAATTATTTGATTTGATTACCATCAATTACAATCAATCTTAAGTATGATAATCAAACTTCAGTATCAAATCATAACATATATTCTAACATAAGGAAAATATTCTAATGTTAATATATGCTCCGCGTAGAATTTTATTTTCATAACAGTTCGAATCTTATCTTAGTTATTCAGTATCCCAATTAAAATAAATATTTTATATGTTAGGTTTTATTTATTAAAATAGAGTTTAAGTCTACACGTTTGAGGGAGTGTTAAAATATTAATTAAATAATTAAATTTTTTTCTTTCTATCAATTTAAACTTTTAAGAAAAATTGTGATTTAACAAAAGTAACAGACAATTTGGACAAAACAAACTTGATTGACGTTGGGAGTTTTGGCATGGTATACAAATTAAGGTCTTCAAATTGGCAACATCAATGACCACCCACAAACCTAATTAAGAGATACCTGCGTCAACATGGTAGAGAGAATCTTGTAAAAATCATCCGGTCCACGAAATCGTTTGGTGGAGTAATTAAGTCGAACGTTTAATAAAAGGGAAACGATTTTATCAAACAGGGACTCAATCGTTGATACTTGAAAATTATGTGCAAGAGAGTCTAGAATCTTGTTGATGAAATTTAACATCGAGTCACAATTTATTCTAAAATCTTAAACCAATAGAAATAAATAATTTAATAATTTAATTAATATTCTAACATTTAAAAATATTAATATTTGTCTTTTGTGAGAATAAAATTAATTGATCTTCACTGTCAGTCTTAAAAAATTTCTTTTTTATATCTCTTCTCTTTTTTATTTTTATTTTTTATTTTTAAATGCTATTAAAAAATAAATATTTTTCACATGTTTAAAAGAGATATAACAATTTTATAAACCGAATAGAAAGAAGGAAGAACTTCATTCATTTATTCATTGCAACACATAATACCAATTACCAATTAACTCTCTGTCACAGGAGGACTTCTACAACTTAAGCCATAATTCGTTCCAGGATTTTCAGCCCTCGTTGGTGTAGAATTGGCGGTCCAAATTTCAGCAGCATCAATATATACTCTTTGCAATATATTCTCTCTATTATTCATATATATATATGCACGAGGGTAAAGCAGAAAATTAAATTAAATATCTTGGTCAGCTCAAGTTCAATCTCCTTTACGTGGGCACAACATAGAAGAAGCTTTAATTTGATAGCAAGCAACTCACATTGGGAGTTTTGGTATTAATTGTATACCCAGTACTAGATAGAACGGCTGTTGCAGTCAAGGCTTTCAAATTTGCGACGTTAAGGACCAATCGGAAGTTTGAAAGAAGAAGGCCAAGAAATATTCAAATTTGCCAAGAAATATTCTCAATACAATTTTCCAAATGTCCTTGAAATTAACTTCGCATTTGAATATCTCCATCTGCCTATTTCTACACTGTGGCGCACGGCATTCTAAAGCCAGATGAAGACGTATATGTTTGCACATGTTTATATATATATATAAACCAAAATCAAAAAACAAAAAACGAAAACAGAGAAGGAAAAAACACACTAGGGCTCATTGACTAATAATTGTTGGTCTTACACAATTTATTTGCAGTTGCCAAGCATGTTAATTGCTTCCTCAATCCACACCCATTTAACCAAGTTAAGCCAATTGGGTATTCCCTTCTTAAACGAGGATAGTGGGCAGAGTGGCTTATTTATTAATTTGCTCTTAGTTTAAAGTTTGGTTGGTTTATTAGACATCTGTTCACTTGAATGTATGATTCATTTAAAGCACAATGTTTTCCTTTTTTAAATAATAATCCATGATTGTTCATATTGTGCCAGGTGCAATACCAAGAGAAATTGGTAATCTACAAAACCTTGAGTTCTTCAATATAGGTGGCAACAACCTTACTGGACCAATTCCATTTGAGATATTCAATATCTCTACAATACGAGAAATTGCAATGCCTTTCAATAACCTCATAGGCCATCTTCCATCAAATGTAGGCTTATTTCTTCCAAATCTTCAGCATCTTTATCTTGAAGGAAACAAACTAAGTGGAACAATATCTAGCTCTATCTCCAATGCTTCACAACTTACTGAACTAGATCTGAACGGCAACTCATTCTCGGGCTTAATTCCAAAATCACTTGGTAATTTATTGCTCCTCAAGTGGCTCAACCTAGCAAGAAATAACTTGACCATTGACTCTTCCACTCCAAAGCTCAACATTTTCTCATCTTTGTCAAATTTGGCATATCTAAGAGTTTTAGATTTGTCAAATAATCTAATGAATGACATCCTTCCCAATTCTATTGGAAATCTCTCTACTTCTCTTCAACACCTTTACATAGATAATTGCAATATTAAGGGCATCATTCCTAGAGATATAGGCAATTTAAGCAACTTGCTGATTTTGTCCCTACGGACCAATGAATTGGTTGGACCTATTCCAACTACTGTGGGAAGATTGCACAAGCTTCAAGTTTTGAGACTTGAAAAAAATAGATTGGGCAGTCCCATTCCATCTGAACTTTGTCATTTGGAGAGCTTGTATGAAATGCTTTTCAGTCTTAATGACCTTTCTGGACCTATTCCTGCCTGCGTGAATAATCTAACTTCTCTAAGAGCTCTTTACTTAGATTCTAATCGATTAACGTCTACAATTCCATTGAGCTTGTGGAGCCTTACGTATATCTTGGAGGTCAACCTCTCATCAAACTCTCTAAGTGGCCCTCTCTCATTCAAAATTGAAAATTTGAAGGTCTTAAGAGTATTAGAGTTATCAAGAAATCAACTCTCTGGTCATATCCCAACAACAATTGGTGGTCTCAAAGATATAGCTAGTCTCTCCTTGGCGGACAATCGATTACAAGGCTCAATTCCTGAATCTTTTGGTGATTTGGTCAACTTGGAATTCTTGGATCTTTCCAGTAACAATCTATCTGGAGAGATTCCCGAGTCCTTAAAAGCACTTTCACACCTAAGATATCTAAATGTCTCTTTCAATGGACTACAAGGAAAAGTTCCTATAGGAGGACCATTTGTACACTTCTCTGCGACATCATTCATGTCAAATTATGGACTTTGTGGTGCTCCCCGGCTGTATATTCTCCCTTGTAAAGAAAGTGTTGGTCGACCAAAAAAGACTGAAGCAACACGTATACTAAAGTATGTATTACCAACGATTGGGTCAATAGTGCTTGTAGTTGCTCTTATGTTAATCTGGACAAGATGCCGAAAAAGGAATATGAAAATTCCAGGGGAAGAAAACTCATTACCACTAGCAACATGGAGAAGAATTTCCCAACAAGAACTTTTACAAGCAACATAAGGGTTTAGTGTAAGCAATTTAGTTGGTAAAGGAAGCTTTGGATCAGTATACCAAGGGACCCTCTCAGATTGATTGATTGTTGTAATAAATTTTTTTAACTTGATTGTAGAAGGGGCTTTCAAGAGTTTTGATACAGAGTGTGCGGTACTACGCAATATTCGTCATCGGAATCTTCTTAAAATCATCAGTAGTTGTAGTAACATGGACTTCAAAGCTTTTGTATTGGAATACATGCCTAATGGGAACCTAGAGAAATGGTTGTATTCTCAATACCACTGTTTGAGTATCTTACAAAGACAAAATATAATGATCGATGTCGCGTCAACACTGGAATACCTTCATTATGGCTATTCAACACCTATTGTTCATTGTGATTTGAAGCCCACCAATATCTTATTAGATGAAGATATGGTTGCACATGTCGCTAATTTTGGCATTGCCAAACTATTAGGTGATGGGGATTCTATGATGCGCACCATGACTCTTGCTACTATTGGATATATGGCACCAGGTGATATTTTTAGCCTACAACTAGAAATTGCATGTCTATCATGCTACTCATACATACACTAATAACTATAGCTTTTTGGTAGAATATTCATTTTAGCACTTTATATTTTTTTTTTCTTAAAAAAAAAAATAAAATTATTCACTATAGTGCAATACATAATTTTGTTCTCATGATTACTTTTTATGTTCCAAATAGAATATGGGTTGGAAGGAATTGTTTCTACAAGTGGCGATGTCTATAGTAATGGTATTTTGCTGATGGAAACTTTCACAAAAAAGAAACCTACTGATGACATGTTTGTTGGAGAAATGAGCTTGAAGCGTTGGGTAGAGGAATCATCAGCCCTTTCAGTAACTAAAGTCATTGATGCCAATTTGTTGACAATCAAAAGTGATAATGCTTCTACAAAGGATTGCATATCATCCATAATAGAGTTGGCATTGCACTGTTGTGCAGAGTTACCAGAGCAGAGGGTTAATGCAAAAAGTATTTCAATCACACTCAACAAGATCAAATTGAAGTTTCTAGCTACAAGATAGTGAAGGAAGCTAGTATGAGTGCATCAAGTTTGTTTATAGCTCTTTCATGTTTGAAATCTTGAAATAATATTACAAGACTCCCTTAATATTTGAAAACCATAGTTAACATATTATTGCAACAAATATTCCACGACATATATGTAGAAAATGACAACAAAAAAATAATTGTGAAGAAAAAACTTGTATTTTTTATGCGTAATGAACTCTACAATAAAATTGTCTATTTATAATTGAATGAAGCCAAAAAAGAAAGGAAATACAATAATTACAAAATTATAGATTATTCCTAGCATCTTTGGGGCCAGTAGTAGTGTTGTACCTATAATTACTATATCTGCATGTTATGCTAACATACACCATTCCTCATGCCAAAGAGCATGCTTGAACATAACCCACAGTCCAAGATGTACATTATTTTCTAGAAGATATGCATCATTTTCAGTTAGCAGAAAGATGAAGTTTCACTAAATTTAAAGGATGAACAATATTGTGGTAGTCAACATTCAGTCATTTGAGCAAATGAGAATTGAAATGACTATCCCGGATTATCTAGCAAAAACTATGGATTAATCTTCCATAATTTTTGATTGCTTAAAATTACTGTTTTATGTATGACAAAGTAGAATTGATTTCTTGGAATATTGGTTACATGTTAATTTTCTAATTAAATTATTTGCTTGATTGAAAAATGTGCATTAGATAATAAATTTCATATTTGAGTAGAATTAAAATTTCCAAGAAGCTAGATTTGAAGAAGAGAGGAGAGGAGGAGGGTTAGATCTTTGATTAGCTAGGGTAAAATATTATCCCAAAAAAATAATGAAAGGAAAATTTAAAAGATTAAATGATGTTTCTGTAAAAGAAAAAATTTAAAACATATAATGACATTTATAATAAATTTTAATTTAATTCTGTCTCAAATCAACGTGTCATTATATGTGTGGTATTTATCATATATAACTACCGATTATAAGTTTAACATGTTGATTATATATATTGATCCGATTATTTGACCATGCACACCACCTGATGTACAAGACTTGTAAATAAAAATAATTTATATTCGAATTTCAAATTTTGAGTTATTTTTACAGGATATTTTTTTTTTAGATGAATTAAAACTTTATAGATCAAGAACACTAACAAATAACACACCAAAAACAAATCTGGACCGAGTCCAAAAAACGGGACTCACAGGGGAGCAACAAGCAAAACCCCAAATAGCAAACACTTACTACATCAAAGCTAGCAGATTATAACAGACAACTACCAAACAGAAACCTAACAGATTACAACAGGGAGTGAAGATTCCACTTATACACCAACTTAAACAAGAAGATAAGCTCTTGAACCTCCCTTTAGCTAGAAGTCTTATTCTAACATCCCAAAAAACCTGGACCAAAATCTGAATGCGGTATTTTGCTGGAGGTCATTACGATGCTTCTAGAGATGATACATCACTGAGCCAAAACACAACAGACCTACACAGGCTTGCAGACTCTTGCCATGGAAATGAGAAAGACCCCAATCCACAACATCATCCCAACAGCAAGGAGGATCAGCAAAACCACATGCCTTCATAGCAGCCCTCCAAATCCTGCAGCTAAAGCTGTAGCTGAAAAAAATATGCTTTCTGCACTCAATGCAACCATAGCAGAAAAGACAGTTCAAATTACCACTAAAACCCCAACAAGACAGCTTCTGTTTTGTAGTGAGAGCGTCTCTAAACACAAGCCAGCAAAGGAAAGAATATTTAGGAATAGCTATAGAGAACCAAACCAACCTCCAACAAGCAACTTCTAGAAGCTTCTTCCTAAGATTATCCTAAGTGTCAACACGAGTAAGTGCCCTTACTAGACTTCCAAATGGGCATATCAGAATCCCTAAAAGTAATTTCAAGTAGCTGGCTCTGGATGATAACCAAATCATCTGATCTAGCCCCTTACCAAAACCAGTCATTATTCTTGATAATAGAGGAGTCTTGCATCCTTAGAGAGCCTAGAATCATAAATCACACGATAATCATATCTCTCCAACAAATAACCTGCAGGGTGCCAATGGTTATGCCAGAGAAAATTACTACTAGTAGCTTGAGAAGCTTCTTCCAGCTCCAAGAATAAGACTGTGTCCGAATCTGCCAAAAACTTCTACCTTTTAGCCAATTCAAATCAATCCAGGCCACCCACAATGACCCAGCCTTAGTAAATAAACCCCAAATATAGTTTAACATTGAGTCCTAGCTGATTCCAATCAGCACCCCTTTTGAGCCCTAAACCTCCCTCCTTAAGGAAAAATATTTTTACAGGTAAATTACACTTATATGATCACTAGTCAATTACACTTATATGATCACTAGTAATTTGCTGCAGCTTTTCGGATTTAGTTGATGTCTTCTATTCCATTACTTCCGTACACATATATTATTAAAATTATTAAAAATCATGCGAAAATAATTAGATATTAAAAAGACGGATTAGAGAGGAAAATAGGCGAGCGATTGAGCAGAATCATACATATGCGCGCATCTAGCTCTTCATATAACTAGTTTCTTATATATATATATATATATATATATATATATATATATATATATATATATAACAATCTAACGTCACAACAAGTGTGATTAGAAAGATTGAAAAACTAAGCGATTTCAATAGCACTGCATTAAATCACAAAAGTACAGATTCATTTTAACTGAAAAATTACCTAACGGTAATTGGTTATTCACCATAGTGTTTTACAACTCTTAGTTATATTTTATATTTGAAGATGTGTCAGATCATTAGACTTGTTTTGTAATATTTCAAGATTTGATTTGGTGACCAGACTAAAATTGAGATACTTGATATCATCTTATCATTCGCTAAGTTATGATGTTTTAGCATTATCTTGTTCTTCCACTGTATTGCCCTCTTATCTGACCTCTCTGCCACTAGCTACCAGAAAACCCATTTTTCATTGTAGCATCATTTTCTACTTTATTATTGCTTTATAACTATTTCGACTTAACTTGAGGTATTTTCTGCAAGGATTCCGTCAAGTGAAGGAAAGCGTTGGCAATAGACAATTAAGCAAAAAAGTTGTAATTACTACCCCCATTAAAACCCTTCCAAGTCCAACCATCAAACTAACCAATAACTGTAGTACGAGCAGCTAGTACATGATAATACACTTTCTCAAACCATTTGAACTACTACCACCAAGCATGATTTGACTTGGGACTGGATCAGTAAAACCTCCTGCTAAAAAGGCAAAGGAAATAGTTTACACTTCTACAGAAATTCCAGTAAACAAGGATATCGAGGCTTCATGATGCAGGAGGAAAAAACATAAGAACATAAAATAAAAATAAATCTACGTTAATTCAGAGTCTCACCAAATTAACGAAAATGATTAAAAAAACTAGAGTTTCACTGGCCTTGGCAGCGTCTCACTACCAAGAAAGAAGAGAGGAGTCACACCGTACCTCATAGCTGGGAACAAAACTGTTTTCTTAATTCATCATAAACAGTCTATTACAATAAAATATTATGCTTAAATAAGCTCATAGACTAAACCCTAAAGCTAAACCTAATGTGACTAGCTAACTTTGGCCAAGGGCCAAACCCATTATTAAATAACAAATAACCTAAGCTAATGTGACTTACTTTTGGGTTAAGTCTATTATTGAATTACAAATAATTTAAAACTTTAGGCCAACGCCATAATTAAATTCAAATAAAACTAATAATCTAAATAAACTATAACAACAAATTTATTCTTATCTCATCCTGCATCACTTCATCTATATAAAGAGGTTTAACTTGGAAAGAATAGTTCGCATTCCCTACTAATTGCAGCTAAACCTCAAATGCTCTGCTACTGGAAGTTTTTCTCTCATTTTCTTTCTTATATGGGGATACACACACACGACACACTCTAAGCTTGAGCATATATACCAGTTCTGTTAATTTCCTTCCAAGTTCCAGAACAATTAAATATCGTGAATCTTGTCATTTGACCAACCACAAACATAAAAACATTTTCTTTTTCTTTTTCTACATTTTTGAATTACATGACCGGATGACCCTGTTGTCATTAAAAAAAAAAGAAAAAAAAGAAAAAAAAAAAGAAAAGAAAGAAAGAGTAACAAACGATTATTGATATCTTACCTTTTCCCGCTTGCTCGCAACTGAATCACTGTCTCAACCTGGAAAGACAACTAGCCCACGTGAGAGAATGCAAAATGGAAACACTAACATCAAAATGAAAATGGGCCATTTTGTAGTTGTTATAATTAATATGAGATACAAGGTAGGTTATCATAGAAATTGATTTTCGCATAAGCTTACATCCGTATCTTCCTTTTTCTCTTCTTTTCTTTCGCCTTGAGCTTACTGACACGAGACGAAGTCGCTTGCACTTCCAAAACTCCATCTGCTACATTGAGTAGAGCAAGGCTCTCCACATAAGTATCGAAATAAAGCAAGCCACTTATATCATACATGTGAAGATACCAGGATTGTTCGCTATTACGTTTGTAAGAACACAAAGTTCCCTCCTGGTCCTCTAGTAAAACTTCACCGGTCTTTGTAAAACCTATCGGACCATGTGAATATGATCCACACTCAAACTTAATGTCGAACTGCTTAGTCCAAGATTCCGTTGTTCCATACTCTTTCATCACCCACACGGGCATATCCTCCTGATTGTCCCTGTAAGGAATAACAGCAAGCAACCCATCAACTATTGACATAAAAAATTCGAAGGTTTCCTCGCCTTGTAAACTCTTTGGCATAGCCATTTCACTAAACACCTCATCCTCCATATCGAACGACATGATAAAATGGCGAAACGGGCGCGGGTGCTCTGGAGTGCAAGCTGGCCAGTGGACTGCCCCATTAAAGAAAATATTACGTAACGAGTCTCCGCCCATGGGTTCTCTAAAGTAGTAGGGAGGATCGGGGGCCGTAAAAGAGCGACATGCACCGGTTGGAAGTGTATAAATCTCAACCAAAGAATGAGTGGTGCCTTCGACATATACAATCCTCACCACTTTGTAATCGTCAGTCTTGGGGCAATACCCAAAGCCATGAGTTTCGGATTCAAATCCCCGAGGGCCAATATTAGGGTGCGGAATGGATATGGCTTTTTGAATACAAGGGTTGCAGAGGACGTATGAATCAAAACCTCTGGTGAGAAAAAATAGGCCGTTAGATGAACCAATTACTTGCATGCAATCACGCAAGCAACGCGATCCTATGAAATTTGATGGATCTCCTCTGACATCAAGATCAAATTTTGGAGTGACCAAACTCCTCTCTTATATTTCTGGATCAAGGGAAAGCAGGTGGATGCGGATGGTAGGGGATCGGTGTTTCTTGAGACGGTAGTTGAAATGGTGGAAGACAAGGTTGGATGGGTATATTGGGGCTTGGAAAGAGTGCGGCTGAGGTGGGTGGCGATGAAATGGGGGCTGGAGATGAGAGAGCACCATGTCTTGAAAACGCACCTGAATTTGATGACCGACTTCACGGGCAGTCGGGAGAGGATTTCGGCGATAACTTCATTTGGGAGACTGTTTGACATTGTGCTCCTTTTTTCTGGGGATCGAAGAGAATGAAGAAAACTTCCGAGAGAGAAAATAACTTTTGAAATTCACTTTCTCCTCCTTTTCTTTATTTTTACTTCTAAAATAAATAAATAAATATTACCAACTTTAAAACATTCTAAACTTTTTTCACTTTTTATATCAAATCAACATTTTTTATTATTTTTTAAATAAAAAATTTATTACCATACAATTTTTTTTTACTTTTTATATAAATTATTTTAATTATATATTACATCAATCCTATTTTTCGATCATTAAAAAACATTCCTAAGAAAAGGGGAGAGAGATTTTCAAACGGGCCTAATCAGTTGCAGAGCCTCTCAACGCTTCTTTGGGTTTTTTTTTTTTTTTTCGTAGAAAAAGACGAGGGAAAGAAGAGAACATGAAAAGGGAAAGAAGGGCAACTGTTTCACTCCTTTCCCGCACACTGTTTTTCGTCTTTCCACGCAGCACGCACATCGCACACTGTTCAAAGAAGGGCAACTGTTTGACTCCGTTCCTTGGCCGTGCGATCTTAGTGTTGTTTGGCAAATGCATGTGTTAATTTTAAAATTAATAAAAAATGATGATATGATATGAAGTAAAAAGAATTTGTATAGAAAAATAAAAAAAAAAATTTATATTGTAGTGAATTTTTTTATTTGAATAATAATAATAAATTATTAATGTAATATAAAAAATAAAAATGTTTTAACCGTTAATTGTAATTAAAAAATGTAAAAATAAAATTAAAAAAAATGTAATTAGTAACCTTCACTATTCTGTGCCGTAACCAAGCTTGTCAAACATGACCCTTATAGCACATGCCCCACTTTTACATCCTGAACAACTAGTTTTAGACGCTGTCATTTCAACTTTCCATATAAAATGAGTTTAAATCCTTTTTCATTTCAACCTTCAGACCTCGAGAATGACAATTCCTTCTTGTCCCACTTTTATAACCTGAACATCTCATTTTAAAGTAAGTGCATACACCATTATTTTAAACTATTCGTTTATTTCTCTTTTCTAGTTTTACACTGGTATTTCAACTTTCTGTATAAATGTTTTTTTTTTTCTTTTTTTATTGTCCAACTCAAATGTATAATTTTTACCCAATTTAAGAAATATTAATAAGAATCTATGCATGTGCATCCACCGTATATTTAAATTCTACCGATATATTTCAGGCTGTATAAGAATGTTGCAAAAATCATTTTTCTTTTTTTCTTTTTAAGTCTTTTTATTTCTTTGAGCCCAGTACACTGGGTTCGTTAGAGCATTCACATCCTATTATGTATATATTTTATATTTGAAGATGTGCCAGACCATTAGACTTGATTTCAAGATTTGATTTGGTGACCGGACTAAAATTGAGATACTTGATATCTTCTTATCATTGGCTAAGTTATGATGTTTTAGCATTATCTTGTTCTTCCACTGCATTGCCCTCTTATCGGGGAGCTAGTAACTCCAACTTATTTCCTTAATACGGAAAAGTTACCTTAATACTTTAAGTTAATTATTAATTAATTAATTATTAATTTCGAAAGCGTTATAAAGTTAAAATGATCTCAGTTAAAGTGATCTTCTGAACTTTCCTCTCTGGTATACCAGAAAACCCATTTTTTTCATTGTAGCATCATTTTCTACTTTATTATTGCTTTATAACTATTTCGACTTAACTTGAGGTATTTTCTGCAAGGATTCCGTCAAGTGAAGGAAAGCGTTGGCAATAGACAATTAAGTATAAAAGTTGTAATTACTACCCATTAAAACCCTTCCAAGTCCAACAACCATCAAACTAACCAATAATTGTAGTACGAGCAGTACATGATAATACTCTTTTTCAAGTCATTTGAACTACTACCACCAAGCATGATTTGACTTGGGACTGGATCAGTAAAGCCTCCTGCGAAAAAGGCAAAGGAAATAGTTTACCCTTTTACAGAAATTCCAGTTAACAAGGACATCAAGGCTTCATGATCCAGGAAGGAAAAACATAAGAATATAAAATTAAAATAAATTTATAATAATTCAGAGTCTCACCAAATTAACGAAACTGATAAAACAAACTAAAGTTTTACTGGCCTTAGCAGCGTTTCACTACCGCTACCAATAAAAAAGAAAGGAGTCACACCTCATAGCTAAGAACAAAACCATTTTCTTAATTCATCATAAACCGTTTATTACAATAAAATATTATGCTTAAATAAGCTCATGGACTAAACCCTAAACATAATGCGACTAACTTTTGATCAAAGGCCAAGCCCATTATTAAATAACAAATAACAATAAATTTATTCTTATCTCTGCATCACTTCATCTATATAAAGAGGTTTACCTTGGAAAGAATAGTTCGCATTCCCTACTAATTGCAGCTAAACTTCAAATGCTCTGCTACCGGAAGTTTTTCTCTCTTTCTCTTTCTTATATGGGGATACACACACACGACACACTCTAAGCTTGAGCATATATACCAGTTCTGTTAATTTCCTTCCAAGTTCCAGAACAATTAGATGTTGTGAATCTTGTCATTTGACCAACCACAAACATAAAAACATTTTCTTTTATTTTTTCTACATTTATGAATTACATGACCTTGTCAATGAAAAAATAAAAGAAAAAGAGTAACAAACGATTATTGATATCTTACCTTTTCCTGCTTGCTCGCAACTGAATCACTGTCCCAACCTAGAAAGACAGTTAGCCCACGTGAGAGAATGCATAATGGAAACACTAACACCAGAATGAAAATGGGCCAATTTGTAGTTGATCTTCCTTTTTCACTTCTTTTCTTTCGCCTTGAGCTTGCTAACACAATACAAAGTCGCTTCCACTCCCAAAACTCCATCTGCTACATTCAGTAGAGCAAGGGACTCCACATAAGTCTCGAAATAAAGCCAGTCACTTATATCATAAATGTGAAGATACCAGGATTGTTCGCTATTATGTTCGTAAGAACACAAATCTCCCTCATGTTCAACTAGAACTTCGCCATTCTTTGTAAAACCTATCGGACCATATGATCCATACTCAAACTTAATATCGAACTGCTTAGTCCAAGATTCCGCTCTTCCATACTCTTTCATCACCCAAACGGGCACATCCTGATCGTCCCCGTAGGGGATAAGAGCAAGCAACCCATCAACTACCGCCATAAAAAGCTCGAAGGTTTCCGCGCCTTGTAAACTCTTTGGCATAGCCATTTCACGAAACACCTCATCCTCTATATCGAACGACACGATCAGGTGGCGAAACGGGTGCTGGTGCTCTGTAGTGCGAGCTGGCCAGTGGACTGCCCCATTAAAGAAAATATTACGTAATGACGGTGAGCCGAAGGGTTCTCTAAAGTAGTAGGGAGGACCAAGGGCCATAAAAGAGCGCCATGTGCCGGTTCGAAGCGTATAAATCTCAACCAGAGAATGAGTGGTGCCTTCGGCATGTACAATCCTCACCACTTTGTAATCGTCGGTCTTGGGGCAATACCCAAAGCCATGAGTCTGGCTTTCCAATCCCGAAGGCCAATATTAGGGTGCGGAATGGATATGGCTTTTTGAATACAAGGGTTGCAGAGAATGTATGAATCAAAACCTTTGGTGAGACAAAATAGGCCGTTAGATGAACCAATTACCATCATGCAATCGCGCGAGCAACGGAATTCGATGAAATCTGCTGGATCTCCTCTGACATCAGATTCTTGAGTGACCAAACTCCTCTCTTGTATTTCTGGATCAAGGGAAAGCCGATGGATGCCTATGGCAGCGGATCGGTCTTTCTTGAGTGGGTAGTCGAAATGGTGGAAAACAAGGTTGGATGGGTATTCGTGGTTGGAAAGAGCCCGACTGAGGTGGGTGGCGATGAAATGGGCGCTAGAAATGAGAGAGCACCATGTCTTGGAAACACACCTGAATTTGATGACAGATTTCACGGGCAGTCGTGAGAGGATTTCGACAACAACTTCATTTGGGAGAGTGTCTAACATCGTCCTTTTTCTGGGGATTGAAGAGGATAAAGAAGAAAACATTTTAGAGGGAAAAAAGCTTTCCGAATCAGTTGCAGAGCCTCTCAAAACTTTTTTGGTTTTTTTTTTCTTAGAAAAAGATGAAGAAAAGAAGACAACATGAAAAGAGAAAGAAGCAGTGGCGGATGCATTTATAGGCCAGCGTGGCCACTACTGGAGTTAAAAGTGGGTCCCCCGATGTGTCTTGGGATTAGTATTTTTAACATTTTTCTAAATATATATATCTAATTAAATTTTCATTGCTAGCTAGAGTTAATGCCCCTACCGCTTTACCGCTTCTCTAATACTAATAGCACACTTTGCCCCACCACCTTTTCCTTTTTCCATTTCTTTTTTCTTTTTCTTTTTTTCGTCTTCTTGTAAGTCTGTAAAACACGTCACTGCAATGGCAGATGCATTCATAAGCCAGCAGGGTTGTGCCCCTACTGGAATTAAAAAAAAAAAAAAAAAAAAAAAAATCTTATTAAATTTTCATTGCTAGCTAGAGTTAATGCCCTACCGCCTTACCGCTTCTCTAAGACTAATAGCTCACTTTGCCCCCACCACCTTTTCCCTTTTCCATTTTTTTTTCTTTATTTTTTTATTTTTTTTTTGTCTTCTTGTAAGTCTGTAAAACACGTCACTGCAATGGCAGATGCATTCATAAGCCAGGAAGGATGTGCCCCTACTGGAATAAAAAATAAAAAATAAATAAAAAATCTTATTAACTTTTCATTTCTAGCTGGAGCTAATGGATTCTATGTACGGCTTTACCTCTTCTCTAATGCTAATAGCCAAACTGGCCCAACACCTTTTCCTTTTTTTTTTTTTTTTCTTTTTCTTTTTTCTTCTTGTAAGTCTGTACGTAAGACAAGTTACTGAGAAAATTTTGCTTACAAGTACAAAACGTAGGGAAAAAAAAAAACACAAGTTCGAAATAGGCTCAAGCTACTACTACTCTACTAGTGTTAGGGACTTTACATGGGAACTTAAAAAAAAAAAAAAAAAAAAAAAAAATCACAATCGTGTGGTGGAAGCCAGAAGTGCTTGAGAAATGAAATGAAAAAGTAAAAAGTTTGAGTTAGTCTCTGTAAAACCAAGACGTGCACGGAAGATATCCTCTTCATTTTTCGGAGCAAAAGAAAATCAGTTTGAGAATTTAGTTGAAGTATTTTAATTTGAATGTGATGCGCAAAATGAATCGAAATTACAAAATTTGTCGTCCATTGCAGAATTATTTTAATGATTGGAATGTTGGCATAGGCCACCCCAAAACGCTTCGGGGATCCACCACAGATGTAATGTAGGTTAGTTTTTTTTTTTTTATAAAAAAAATTAAAAATTAAAAATGAGAGGAAATAGAAAATAATGAGTTATTTTTTTATGGAAAATGTAATTTATTCCCAAAGGAATAGCTATTCCTCTAAAAAATTAGAGGAATAGTTATTCAAATGGAAATAAAGAATAGATTCGTACCAAACAAAGGTCATAGAATAATCATTCCATTTTAGAAGTCTATTCTGCGATCCAAACGAGCTAGGCATTAAGACATTGCATTTACAAGAACATATCAATGCATAGCTAATGTGAATGAAAGATTCACTATTTTTAATGCAAGTTTAAAAATAAATCATGACCTAAAACTTGGCCCAAACATTTGAGACTAAAATAGCATACTTCCTATCTTCATATGTCAAATCACATGAAAAATAGGTTGAGAACATCCATTAATTCAACTCGACGAGACACAACGTCAATAACTCCACCGCCACATACATATATACTACATTATATGTCCCTTCAAATTAACTTAGAATATTCCAAAATAAGTAGAAATTAAGAACATAATAATATTTCTAGTTACTAACATTGAAAAATAAACATGACAAATTTATTATGTAAGACAAGTCGGTGAATGACTGGATAAATCTTACTAGACATTTACAATATTTATTTAAAATTAAAAACAAACATTAGTAGAATCGAGTCAAACGATTTTATTAGATGATTCAAAAGTCATAATACCGTGAGACAAATACAATGAATTATGCATTCTCTAAAAGATACTTTTTTTAAAAATCTTTTCATATGCACATGAATTCTCTAGAGTTCTTGATATTAGCATACTTTAGGCAATACAGATCCTTTCACATAATGGAAGCTCTCTAATATTTCTACGTTCTTCGACTGGCGGTTCGTTCTAGCATGTGGATGAACAATTTGTTGCATGATCTAGACGACTGATGGAGCAAATCAAAACCTTATACGACCAACTTGATGCCATATTGCCATGGATGTTGCTAACAATCGTCGCTGTCAACGAACTCCACGTTTTGTGGATGAGGATGATGTGATTACTTTTAATGAGGCACGATTTCAACGGAGGAAGGTACAGTTTGACATGTGGAGTCCTTGGTGGGCCACCTTGACCGTTATTCGTGAGCCTCCAATTCGTCTACCAAATCCATCTTATGTGGATGAGAAAGATGAATTTCTTGATGAAGAGTTCCAAGAAGACGAGTTTGTTGATGATGAGTTTAAACATAGACATGTTTATGAAGATGTCGAAAATTCTTCACTAGGATTCACAGGTTGGGATTCTCCACCAACCTAGGATACTGATATCAATGATGGAGATCTTGTGGGGGTTGTTTGTCGTATGATCAAGACGATTAATCTGTAGTAGATTAGGTTTCACCACTAATCTATGACATCTATCCTGGGAAATAAGAACCATTGGAAAAGGTACATCTCTCAGGTGATATTGACAATTTTGTTGATGAGAGTTCTATACATAATGTGCTTGATGAAAGCCTTAAAAGTAAAGTCTTTGATATGGATGTTAACGAAGTTGATTTCCTTGGGGTAGAAAATATTTTATCAAATTTTTTTGATGTGAATGTTTTTTTTTTTTTATGAGAGTTTTGTACATCACATGCTTGATGAAAGCCTTAATTAAAGTGAAGTCTTTGATTTTGATGTTAATTAATGAATTTGATTTTCTTCGGGTAGAAAATATTTTATCAAATTCTCTTGATGTCAATGTTTTTGATGATTTTTATGCGGAGAAGAATTTTATGTTTAAAAGTGAAGAGATCGTTGATTCTTTTTGGAAGATATTAATGGCGCATGAACTAGAGAAGATGTGTGACAATTGTGTGATGCTAGAGTTCTTTAATCTAGTGAGAAAAGTTTTCAAGTTAACTATCGCAGTTTTATGGTGATTAGTGAAGTATTATTTCTCGTGGGATGTTACATTATTTTGCTTTTGAAGGGAAATGGATAGAATAAATTGATTGGGCATCCGAAGGATCGAGACAAGAATCATCCGAAAGAATGACATAATAATCACCAAATGGAGCACGAGCAAGGCTATTATTTACCATATACTCCCATACACCAATAATAATATATCCCCTTCAGTACAACATCCATGAAGCTTAATTCACAAGATTTGAGTGCTGCAAACAAGAATCATGCCTATCTCATTTAGGGTATATTAATTTCAACTCATGATTAAACCAATCCAAGAAATCACTATGGAGTGCAGGGGTATCAAAACGGCCATATAACAATTAAAAAACACGGAAATTTTCAAAGGTTTGAGGTCATAGCAGTACACTTAACAAGAAAACCAGAGTCTTTCTACTTTATTTTTATTTTACAACTCAAGCCCACTCATGAAGACTTCAAACCAAAGTTCAAAACGTACAGGTACATAAGACTGGTAATATTTCCCAATTCCTTTGGAATCTCCCCTGATAAGCGATTCCCATGAACATAGCTGCACATTACTTGCTGGTTAATTTAAGAGAAAAGCAGCTAAATCAAAACTTAATCAATATAAAATAAAAGTGCTCACATAAAAGTTAATCGCATTGAAGCCCATTCCAGTGGTATTGTCCCATTGAGATAGCTAGTTGTAAGCAAAATCACTACAATGAGAGGACAACCAGTGTAAATTGAAAATGCTGAAAAAATAGTCTTTATTAAATTCTAGTGAATTGTGTTAGACATTAGTGCTGTAAAATATTACCATCAAACTTGAAATTGAAGCATTTCAAAAAGATCTTACATTTCTTGAAGGTGAGGAAGCTTCACCAGTTGAGGCGGAAGCATGCCAGGAAGACTATAGAACTTGAGCACTCTATAATAAATGAGTTATTAGATAATGAGTATAGGTAACGACTATCATGAGAAGTAGATCAATCATGATATGCTGTTAGCATTTTACAGTATATTACATATGTCATGGATGTTAAAAAGGCAGCTTTTGAAAATAATGTTCGGTGGCCTTCATTACAATGTATAGTCGACAAAAATTTTCACTAACCTGACAAACAAAATAACACATATAGATTCATAGATGAAGGCTTAGATGAGTTAACTTAAATTAATCAATAAAATAATTATATTTTTTGACAATCATACGAAGATGTAAAATTATGCATAAAATGGAAGATTTTATCTCAGAATTGAAAGTTGGCAAGAATTACCATCAAACTTTCAATATGTTGAGCCCATGGTACTAGCTATTTGTTGGAGTACATCAACTACACAACATCCCAATCAATAAACATCACATGTCAAATCGTACTAGTTTGCTTATGAAAAAGAAATGGCAATCCAACTTCACTGCAATTAGTTTTGGCTGCGTTAAGTCACAAATTCATATTACAAAAACCAAGGAAAACATTTATCTGCACTTGAACACTACAAGCTCAACTGTGTCCAGCAGTTTTGAATACCGAAGAAATTTTTGAAAATTTTTGTCATTCTCAATCACATGACCTTGAAGCTTGAAGCAAAAAATGTATAAATGAAGAAATCGGTTTAATTGTCCAATTTACTTCCGTATTTGTGACGGAAAATATGAAAACTAACAACTTAATATGACATTGGACAATTCGATTAATGCATTAAAAAAAGGAAACAAGAAAACAATCAATTTTGCTAGAATTATGAGCATGTGAGAATCACACTAATTAGAACTTAGCCCATCTAATTAGAGAGTACCAGAGAATCATGCACTAGTGAAGCACCATAATCATAAATTTCAATGGGGAAACCCCCAATTTTCTTTTTGGTCACCAAATAATTCAATGAAAAAAAAAAAGGAAAAAGAAAAAGATCAATGCATAGTACTTTCATATCTTACTACGAAAAATGATAATCTAAGCCCAACTAGTCCAAACATTTAATGGGTGACACCCAGTTTGACTAATTTCCCAAAGATTCAAACTTTTCCGTTCTTTCCCCTATATGCCAACTACAATGGAAGAGCAAGCTCGTACCTTCTCCTTGGGGTACCACTGCCTTTGCGAATCTCAGCAACCTGAAGCAACTCAATGCAAAAACCATGTACACGAAGCGATTCTTCGCCAGCATGATCAAGAATTTGACAAAACTACCACAAGTGCTTCTGAGGGAACTTCAGTACATGATTTGGAAACAAAGTTGGCTCAAACTATCTTGGTTTTGCAAAAGCTGTACCTACAAGAATCAGCCAATGTGTGTAGTCGACATTTGACACTATAATCCCACCACCCAGGTGTTAAAATGGATGAAACTAATGTTGTGGATTCTTTGGAATTTACGCCAGGAATGAAGTACTCATATGCCAGGATATGCTGTGAAAACTTTTATGCCAGGAAATTATATATTTTCGGAAGGTGGGAAAAAAAAAATCCCTAGATACTAGCGCGCGCGGGATTGTGAAAAAAATTGCTTCTTTTTCAAACTTAGGTTTATCAGTTTATGGTTATTGGTTAAACACACGTACGCCTCTCTCTCTCTCTCTCTCTCTCTCAGATAGTTTTCTTCTCAAAGCCTCTCTGCCTCTCACGATCAGTTCGATCAGTTTTCTTCTCAAACTCTCTCTGCCTCTCACGATCAGATTCTTCTGGTGTCCAAGTTTTGTTGCTCTATCGCTCTCTCTCACAAAACATATCCGGGAAAACGCCACTTCACCGCCGTTGATCGACGCCGACTGCCCGCTCAGCCCACCAGCTCGCCTCCCTCTAATCAATCGGTGTGTTTTTATATTTTCACTCTTCCTGGTCCATTGATTCATGTTTTTTTTTTTTTTTTTTTTTTTTTTTTTTTTTTTTCTTTTAGTGAATGTGGTCGATTTCAATTTATGGTTTGAATTTGTTGAGTGAATGTGGTGGATTTCGATTATTTAAAATAATTGTTGGAGGCTCATATGTGCAAAACCTTAAATTTTCGTTTGGATTGGGTTCATTAAAGGTTCAATATTTGTTGGGAAATTAGTTAAAGGTTCAATATTTGTTGGAAAATTTGGGTTTTTGTTATTTGGGATTTGTTTGTTTGTGTTCTTTCTTGGGCATTCTGTTTAACACACGAAAGTCTAAGAGCTTTCCCATTGAAATTGTGTAATTTATTAACATTTGTGTGTGTGTGTGTGTGTATGGCTTTTCTTTTTCTGTTTAAGTCGATTTTGGTCTTTTCCCTGTTCTTTTGGACTGCTCTGTGAGTTAGTCATTCACTTTGATACTGCACAAAGAGTTGAACAGAAAGGCCATTTGACTGGAACAGCAGACAGAAAATGTAACAGTGCAGATTTCTTCGGTGCTTGAGGGAATCACGCAGTAAATCATGTAATCTGTCCTAGATCTCAGAATCATTGTATCTGAAACCCAACTCTTTCACTTATTATGCAATAGATTTCACACTGAATTGGATCATTCTTAACACACCTAATAGAATCCTGGCTGTCAGCCTCATAGGAGCTCAAATTCTGTCTCACTGATGCATCTAGTGTGCATCTATAGTTTGCTAATTGGAATCATTTTTTAGAGGAATTTCCTTCTTTCATCATTTTCTCAATTGAACCAAGTATTGTGGTAATTTTTCTAGTTGTAATTCTGTAACTTAGTTACTAGTGAGTCGAATTCTCTCCAATTTAAAGTGTTCCATCTGGTACTGGTTCTCTGTTTGAATCAAGGAACCAGTACCAGATGGTATTGCAGCAGTTGTATGGCATTTTCCCAATTGAATGTGCAATAGTAGTAGTGGTATTGCAGCAGTGCATAGGTATTATTATTAGCTGTACTGCAGTTTAGTAGTTTGATATCAATTTAAGAGATAATGCTCCTCATTTTATCCTTTACGTTTTACTCAATCTAGTCACTTGATTCTAGCATTTCTGTTATTCTGGTAATCATAATTCTTGCCATTTTTTATAATAGATGTTTGAACAATCCTTTTGCATTAATACATTCAAAATTCACCTCAAACTGTAACTATCTAGAAAGGAATGATAAGGTCTGTTGTTGCTATGAAATTCTCCTGAGGTCATATAGGTTATAATAGATGCTTTTTCTGAAGTTTACTTTGAGATCACCTCAGAGTGAGGTGCTTGTACACCTTGAGGCAGTGCAAAGTTAAGTGGCGGTTTCTAGGTGTATGCCTCACCATCCAGTTCTTTATCAAAGGTGTGGCCTGTGCCTAGAACTTTTTTTTTTTTTCTTTTTTTATCAACTCAAAACTAGTCATGTCTTCCTCTATTATTTGGTTTTGTTTGACAATTTTTGAGACAATTTCTACTCTTATTTTATATTGCACGTAAAACTACATATCTCTTGCACCTTGTTTTGTATATTTTGGCATCTATAAGACCTATATTGAATTGATACTCTAATAAACTATCTACCATGTTTCATTTTCTCTTTTTGTGCCATCCTGGTTTGCTCATGAAATGTCCAAAATTTGTTTAGATGAAAAGTGTTTTCTTATACTAGCTGTTAATCTCTCTCTCTGTGCGTGTGCGTCGGAAAACATACATATCAGTAGAACATAGGGATGCAGAATATGGGACTTCTCTGTCTGATGTCTTAAATAATTTTTGTCCATTTTTATAATCACCCCGGAAAAGGGTAACCAAACTGATTTTTTACTCTCCCCTTTTATTCTGTCATGCACACCAAACATCCTCTTGTACTTGCTCAAATGGATAGGGATTTGAGTGATTTTAATATAATCTAGTCATTGTAACTGACCTGATCTTCTTAAAGATGTGCAAAAGCTAACAGATTTTGCATGTATGAGGTATAATTTTGTCAAACATTTGAACTATAGGTATGCTTTTTTTATGTAACTAATTGCAAATTACTATTGAAATCTAACTTTTTCAACTTAGCTCAGGGTCATTGTGGTCTATTTTACATGAGATTGGAGGTGGGTATGTGTATAGGAGTTTGATTCCCGTACAGTGCATCATACTCTTAATGATTCAGACCCATGAGGAGTAACAAGATTATTGGTTCTAACCTGGTGATTTCATAGTGAAAATTTCCAGATTTAAGTGAATGATCATAAAAGCCTGGCCCTTATATCTTTGGGTTTCATGAAACGTGGG
This sequence comes from Alnus rubra, assembly GCA_028654335.1. Lineage (NCBI taxonomy): Eukaryota > Viridiplantae > Streptophyta > Magnoliopsida > Fagales > Betulaceae > Alnus > Alnus rubra. The sequence goes on along the minus strand of JAJPGS010000127.1, from coordinate 297,156 downwards.
TTATTTAGTGAACCGGGTATAATAGTCTCCTTTTAGTTCATCATGTTGACTGACTTTTTACTTTTCCATAAATGTATATTAGGCCTAGAGCACTGTAAATATGCATCTTTAAAGGATGACCTCATCCTCAAATAAACAAGTGATTGTTGTTTGAAGAAATAAATTTTAAATCTCACAAAATTCTAACAATGAACTGTGGACCATATCAGAATTTTTAGAAGGCTATACTTGCAGATGAAGAGGCAGATCTGAGAAATCCTGGCTCTTTCTCTGCCCAATGCAAAATTTTGTGATGCAACTACTATGCAAATCCAGTACAGCCACGTGTTATGCAAAGCAGTACTAGGAATTCTAGATGTTGAATTTTCTAGAGATTGTTGGAAGATAAAGGCAGTTCTAGGAATTTTCTATGAAGTGCATCTTTGTACTTCATTTTTTATGTACTAACAAAATGTGATGAGCCATATAAAATCATGCAAGCCCGATGGCCTTCTTGGAATTTCTTCAGTTCTCAGAGTTGCCTAAAGAGAGGGTTAATGCAAAAAATATTTTAGCCACACTCAACAAGATCAAATTGAAATTTCTACAGGATACGTAGCTAATATGAGAACATCTAGTTTGTTTATAAATCTTCCTTGTTTGTACTTTTGAAATAATGTAATAGCCTTGAGACTCCCTTAAAAAGATTTGTTTATAGCCGTTATGGTAGATAATAGTAGTAGCATTTATAACTGGTATAGTTAATATTGTAGTGACCTATAATTAGCGGCCAATGGGTATTCTAAGTTAATCTTAAGTGTTGAAGGCAACAAAATCACTATTTGTGCCCATGGGACACAAATGATAGCAATTGTAGAATTGTATTTTTTTTGCTCATTACAAATGTATCATGGTATTTTGATATTACCCCGACATGGCATGCACAGGGCAGCCTCAGCACTCATTTTACTAGACTAAACTCATGCCAAGTATGGGTGAAAAGGCGGTAAATAAACTCATGCCAAGTAGGTTAGTAACTGGCCGCATCTACTAACGGCTAACCGTCTAATCGCGTAACCGCCTTTAAAGTGGGTTGGAAAAAATTGTTAACTATCTATGACATGATGATTATCAGTTTTAGAAGTAGGTGGTTGCAGTATATACAAAACGAGTAATTTCACCCCCAAGTTTGAACTTTGAAGACATGCATAATATTTAAGAAACCCCCACTCTTGTCTCTCTCGTAATCCCATTCTCCCTGTGCCGCTCATTTCTTCTCAATACTCTCACCTCCCTATTTCTCTACATCTCAAAGTGGCCAAGGGCATGGGGATTGGCAAGTCTAATTTACCCCCTACCAAACGGTTCGTTAATTACTGCAAAGGCTTGGTAATTAATTACAACTTACAAAGTTTTTAAAAAAGGCATACTGTTGGACAAGCAGCAGGTATAGCTTCTAATGGTTAGGAACCAAGCATCTTTGTTCGTAATGACCATTTTTGTCCATAGTGACCTATATCAGCTATGGGTTTTTCAAATAAAAGTTTATAAAAATTGGTAGCTGTTATAGTACTTGCAAGACTCTAAAAAAAAAGTTGGTTCTTTGCAAAAACTCAGTGAATAGTATACATTTGAGGTCTTAGTGTATTTATTTATGCTAAGGCGATGGGCTCATAATTCTACCTATACGGATGTGGCAAACCTCCATAACCGTATAGATGATGTTCTTTTAGCTGCAGATATTCCGATCGTAGTTGATAGTGTTGTAGAAGTATACTTGAGATATTATGACTGAAGTTCACCGCGACGGTTGTAATTGTCGGACCATGGGTTGTCCACTATTTTATAGTTTGTTTATGGCTTGTGACAGTTGTGTCACTTGTTGTATAAAGCCATTTATGTTATGTATTTAATTTGAGGAAAGATTTAGTCATATAGCTATTTAATGTCTCTTTGTTGTAATTATGGGTGATAGAGGTATATGTTATGATTTTCACTATTCAGGTTTATGTTTTTCGCTGCATAGATGTTATTAGATGTGTTACTCTGATTTATCAGGTACATATTATGGAGTATGTACCATATGTTGGCTTTGCGACACATCGTCGTGCCACTGTGGGAATCCATTTTTATTATAAGAGATTAATGTTTATGCTAATGATTTATATATATAAAAAGAAAAAAAAATAGGTCTTCACAAACGACGCAATGTGTGGTGCAGCTCTTCTTCAAGTCGATCATTCCATCCATGCCACAGTGATAGAAGACTTTAATTCGTAGCGAAGGTCTTCAAATTGATTGATGCTGGGAGTTTTGGCATAGTATACAGAGGTCTTGAAATTGGCAACATCAATGAGGGACCAACCAGAAGTTTCATACCAGAAACCAAAGAAACCTATCACCACAAGTTGATCCTCACCAGTCTTGAATTTAGACCATTGGCGCAAGAGTACAATGGCAGAGACGGAGGTGGGAAGTATTCTCACAACAGCTTTCTAGATTTCCTTCAAAGATTGAACATCTCGATTGGCATTGCATTGGAACATCTCCATCTTGGCGATTAATTTCTACACTGTAAATGTCTAGCTTGATAAAGACATGGTTGGACATGGAATATCTCCATCGTTTCTTGTACTACACCTTGGTGCACGGCATTCTTAAGCCAAGTAATGTCTTGCTAGATGAAGACTTAGTTGCACGTGTTGGTGATAATGACAAGGGTATTGCTGCCAAGGTTTTAAGATTATCAATATCAATATCAAGGACCACTGAGAAGTTTCAAAGTAGAAATTAATTCGTGAACTTTGCCATGACAATCTTGTCCTGATTTTAGACCCTTTGGAGGTTTTGACAAGTCTTCGATCGTATTCTCACAACAATTTGCTAATTAAATGACTGAACATAGGATTGACATGGCATTGTTGGAATTTCGAATTGAGACCTCAAGTTGTAACAAATACTGAATATTTCAATCTTGACAACAATGAAGATTAACAAAGTTATTAACTTGTCGATTCAACCACCACAAAAATCAATATCAAAATAAAGAAAGCTGTAAAGGATATTAGGACAGATATTTTGGTAACAAATTGAAAACCTTTTTGAATGAAGAGTTCTTAAAGAAGTAAAATCATTTTGAGATCCACTAGAAGTCGTATGTGTTACAGATTGGAGATAAAGAACATTCGGGGAACACATACTTTTCTGTTTTTAAAATGTAAATGTTTCTACAAAATGATTTTAAAATGTTTCAATAGACAAGGTGTCTGTTTGTGTTTGCGATTTTAGTAAGTATGATTTTAGAATATGTAATTTGAAACACGATTTTTAAAAATATAGTTAATTGTTTGGCAAAATTGCAGTTTGACCTTTAAAAAAAACACTATATATCTTGCATGTGATTTGAAAACGTAAATTTTCTACATTTCCAAATAACAATTTTTTTAGAAAAACACTATTTCAAACGATTATTTTTTATGATTGGATTTGAAATCACACTTTTTTTTTTTTTTTTTTTTCTACGAAATCGCAATGCCTAACTTACCCGTAGGCCATACGTATATCTCCGCTTCGGCTCTTCAGTTCTCTCTGTACTCTGTTTTATTTTCTTATCTTTATTATTCTCATCATAGATTTCTGCATAATACCAAACCTTTCTATCCCGTTTTCTACATGGTATCATAAGCTTCATTATATTTCAACACTTTGAAATAGTTGACAGGTCAATATTATTTCTTTGGAACGATTGAATGTACGATGCAGAGCTCTGCTTCTAGTCCTTCCCATGCCGCAGTGATAGAGGGCTTGCGTTGTGCAAATAATATTTCTCTCCATTATTTCACAATTAAGATGGTGAAGAATCACATCAAAATATCTACTTGATCAATTGGCGCAACATAGAGGGCTTTCGTAGCAACAACTTGAGCAAAGTGCCAAGTGACTGACAATTTCCATAAAATCAACTTGGTTGATGTTGGGAGTTTTGGCATGGTATACAAAAGGTCTTCAAATTGGCATTTGGCACCATCCAGACATTGAGGAGTTTCCTACTCCCAATTTAGTGCTAGTTGGAGATTTTGATGAAAAGTTCAAATCCAAGACATTTTCAGGGGCCCCAAACGGTGGAGACATTTCAAGAAAGATAAATTCCCCTAGCATGACCAATTAATTGGTTGGACCTATTCCAACTACGGGAAGATTGCACAAGCTTCAAGCTCTCTATCTTGATGGTAATAGACTAGAAGGTCCCATCCCATCTGAACTTTGTCATTTGGAGAGCTTGTATAAAATGTTTTTCAGTGGTAATGAGCTTTCTGGACCTATTCATACATGGGACACAAATGATAGCAATTGTAGAATTGTAATTTTGGTGCTCGTTACAAATGTATCATGGTATTTTGATATTACCTCAACATAGCATGCACGGGGCAGCCTCGGCACTCATTTTTAGTAGAATAAACTCATGCCAAGTATGGGTGAAAATGAGGTAAATAAACTCATGCCAAGTAGCTTAGTAACAGGCTGCTATCTACTGACAACTAACCACCTAATCGTGTAACCGCCTATAGAGTAGGTTGAAAAAAACCGCTAACCACCTATGACATAACGATTATTAGTTTTAGGAGTAGGCGGTTGCAGTTATAACTGCAAACCACCTACCCATGTATATGATATATTTTATATATTAAAGTTTATACAAAACGAGTAATTTCACCCCTAAGTTTGAACATTGAAGACAAAAATTTAAGAAACCCCCACTCTCGTTCTCTCTCGTAATCCCATTCCCCCAGTGCCGCTCATTTCCTCGCATCACTGTCGCCTCCCTATTTCTCTACGTATCTCAACGTGGCCAAGGGCATGGGGATTGGCAAGTCTAATTTACCCCCAACCAAACGGTTTGTTAATTACTATTTACTACAAAGGCTTGGTAATTAATTACAAGTTACAAGTTTTTAAAAAAGGCATACCGTTCGTTGGACAAGCAGCAGGTGTAGCTTCTAATGGTTAGGAACCAAGCATCTTTGTCCATAATCACCATTTTTGTCCATACTAACCTATATGATTAAACGAGGACAACTCTGAAATCTTACCCCCATTTTATTTTTTATTCCTAAAGCATCTCTGTCCACACCAAATCCAGTATGGATTTCTTTTTTTTTTTTGAAAAGTCTACATACTTTCAAAATATTGTCAATGTACCCTAAGGTCGAAAAAGACAAAAATGACTTTCCAATTTTTTCAATAAAACAAAAAATTCCTATAAATTAAATACAAAAATTATTTTAAAAAAAATATATTAAAAAAATTAATTTTTTTAAAAGAAATCTTTAATTTTTTTCTAAAAACAAAAAAAAAAGAAAGAAAAGAAGTTTTATTTTTTTTTAAATGAAAATTTTTAATTTCTTATAAATAAAATGAAAACTTTTTAATTTGTCTTTTAATTTTTAGGGGTAATTACCTTTTCCCCCATGAACTACCAAAAAATGCGTGATGCCCCCATGAACTACCAACTCGATCAAAATAGAGCATTCAACTACCAAAGACAACCATTTTCCCCCCTTCCGTCAGTCAAAGGGGTTAAAACAAACGGTCAACGGGTCACGTGATTGTCACACGCTGTTTTACCCTCATTTTCTTCATCTTTTTCCCCCATGAACTACCACCATCTTCCTCTTTTCCCCCATGAACTACCACCATCTTCCAACATGCCCCCATGTAAAACGGCACATGACCTGTTGACTGTTTTTTTTAACCCCTCTAACTGACGGAAGGGGGGAAAATTGTTGTCTTTGGTAGTTGAATGCTCTATTTTGGTCGAGTTGGTAGTTCATGGGGGCATCGCGCATTTTTTGGTAGTTCATGGGGGAAAATGTAATTACCCCTAATTTTTAAATTTTGCCACCCTTGATTTTTATGTATATCTAACTACCATCTAAGAGCACTTCCAATGGCTTATATATGTATATCTTAATCTAAAATAGCTAACCAATACTCACTTTATCTCGTTTAGTCAATAAGTTTTAAAAGGTACCATACATCCAATTATCTATTTTTAACTCTATATTTTTTATTTTTTTTACTTTCTTCATTATCGTATTTTTTTACTGTCCTTTTTTTCAAATGGTTATATTTGGTCATATTGGTCAACGGTCGTTTTGTTAAAACGGTCATTTTTCTAACGCAAATTTTTCAACGGCCATTTTTTTTTCTCAAACGGCCATTTTTTTTAACAATCATATTTTTTAACAGTTGTTTTGTTAAATCTGTCATTTTTCTAAAGTCCTCTTCAGCTGGTTAAAGGGAAGGGAATCACCAAGAATCACAACATTCTCATATTTATCTCCATCACTATGAGAGTGGGGTTCCCGTTCCTAGTCCAACAACAATTCAGGATCTACCGTGGAGTTCCAATCAACTTCATCAAGCTAAATGCAACTCACCGATATCAAACTTGAAACAACAATCTAAACAATATCAAATCAAAAGCCAACCAAACACTATTACTACAAAAATCATCATTGATTTCTACTAATTAGCCACGGAAACATGAAATAACACACCAAAATAACATGACCAAATACTAAACATACTATGTTGTTTTTTTCTTAACAAAAACAAAGGGGTTGCCTCCACAACAGGGGTGGCGCAGCCACTCCCTGAATCAACCAATAATCCCCTCTGCTGAGCGAACCCTTGCTAGTGTCGACCATTGTGAAATCGTAGGAGATGAAATGATCGAGAGAAGAGAAACCAAATAGAGTCTTTACTTTATTTATTTATTTTTTTTTTGGTGATTTTTAGGTAATTGTAAATGTTGCATTTCAATTCAGGGTAGAGTTGTCACTCAAAAATGCTTCATTGTCACGTGTCGTGGATTCCATCAATTTTTATGCCTGAATCTGACTTAGGGTCCTACTCGTAACAAAGTGGTAGTTTAGAAGAGTGAGTTGCAGTGAGTTGTAGTTTAAGGGTATAAATGCAAATATGGTAATATTTTAATGGAGAAAAATGTAAGGGTTAAATACCTCTAAAGTCCCTGAGTTTTGACAACTTTATTTTTTAGTCCCTGAGTTTCAATTCGCATCGCAGATGATACATCAATTTTGAGAAATGACCAAATTAGTATCTCGGTTAACTTCTCCGTCCAAAAATTAACGGTCCGCCACGTGTCAACCTCAGAAGTTGACACGCGGCACTATATAAAAAAAAATAAAAAAAATAAAAAATCTTTAAAAATTAATTAAAAAATTAAAAAAAAAACTAAAAAAACTAAAAAAAAAAAAAGGGGGTGGCTCAGCCACCCCCTTGGCCAACCATGGGGGTGGCCGGCCACCCCCATTTTGGCCAGGGAGGTGGCCGGCCGGTCTGGGGTGGCCGAACCACCACCATGTGGTGGTTCGGCCACCCCCTGGACAGAAAAAAAAAGAAAAAAAAAAAATTGGATTTAGGGTTTTGCCCTTGGGGGTGGCCGAAACACTCCCAAGGGGCACGGGGGTGGTTCGGCCACCCCAGATCAGCCGGTCTGGGGGTGGCCGAACCACCCCCGTGGCCCTTGGGGGTGGTTTGGCCACCCCAAGGGCAAAACGGAAAATTTTTTTAGGGGTTATTTTTCCTGTTTTGCCCTTGGGGTGGCCGAACCACCCCCAAGGACAAAACCCTAAACCCGAATTTTTTTATTTTATTTTTTTATTTTTTTCTGTCCAGGGGGTGGCCGAACCACCCCATGGGGGTGGTTCGGCCACCCCAGACCGGCCGGCCACCTCCCTGGCCAAAACGGGGGTGGCCGGCCACCCCCATGGTGGCCAAGGGGGTGGCTCAGTCACCCCCCCTTTTTTTTTTTAGTTTTTTTAGTTTTTTAATTTTTTTAATTAATTTTTAAGTATTTTTAATTTTTAATTTTTTTATATAGTGCCACGTGTCAACTTCTGAGGTTGACACGTGGCGAACCGTTAATTTTTGGACGGAGAAGTTAACCGAGGTACTAATTTGGTCATTTCCCAAAATTGATGTATCATCTGTGATGCGAATTGAAACTCAAGGACTAAAAAATAAAGTTGTCAAAACTCAGGGACTAAAAATGTGTTTAACCCAAAATGTAATTCAGAAACTCAAAACTAGAGCGTGAAAACTCTAAATAATCAGAGTTGGAAACTCTGATTTGTCCATGCATACTCCAATTCTGTCCGGGTCTATTGAGAGCATTGACTACCTGTAATGAGTCTCATTCTGAGATGATCTTGTCCAGACCCCTGTTGCGGCAAAACTCAGTAGCTCTCAAGGCTGCAAATGCTTCTGCAACCACCGGATTCACCCTTGCTTCCAGCGAAAAACTAGCAACTGCATGAACCTGGCCCTTATAGTCCCGCACAATGAACTCACTATTAACACATAAACTCGCTAAACTAGTATTTATTTGACTATGCAACACAATAATGTAAAGATAAATTGAGGTCTGAAATTCGATTGATTAGCGCTTATGGTTAGCATGAAAAAGTAGAAATGTTTAGTCTAAATTTTGTAAGCATAATTAAATAACTTTCCCTTAAAAATTATGTAGAATATGTCATAATCAACAATTTGATTGTCTCCTTTACTTTCTTTGTTCTAAAAAAAAACTCTCATAGACATAATGTTATTGTTCCCAAGTATAATTAATTCCCTATGTGTCTTGAGCTGAAAAGCTGAAAGTTTCAACCACAAACCATTGCTAGTAAAATTGGTTAGCAAAAAATTACATTTAATAATCACTTCAAGAAATATGTATTTTGTTTGATGCAAAATCCCCATTCACTGCACCCTGTTTTTCCAAAAATCTCCAGCTCGTTTTCCTATTTAATTTTTGGTTGTTGCGATCTGCTTATATGTTTCTTCATTTATTCATTTTTCTTAAAACACAAATATATATAATTAACTCTCTCCATGGTTTGTTGTAATTACAAAGCATTGATGGTAATTTTAGTTAGTCGAAAATTGCATCCAGTTAGGCATTCGAGAAATATTTTGTCTAATGTTAAACCCTTTAGCTTGAATAAAATACTCCAAAAACATTGTTGCTCTAATCGTGTATATCGATTCATATCTCAAGGCTACGTCTACGTATGTACTTAAGGATTTATATGTATATAAAAAACAGAGAAGGAAAAGACATGTTTATTAGACATTTGTTCTTTGAAGTTTTGGTTTGTTTATTAGACATTTGTACACATGTATGTACGAAAATTTTGAGGCACATAATATATATATATATATATATATATATATATATATATATATATATATATATATATATATATATATATATTCTTTTGAATAATAATGCATGGTTGTTCATATTGTGGCAAGTGCAATACCAAGTGAAATTGGTAATCTCCAATACCTTTAAGTTATTAGATACCCGTTTCGATAACTTTACGAGTCCAATTCCATTTGAGATATTTAATATCTCAACAATAATAGAAATTGATGTCTTACAATAACCTCTTAGGCCATCTTCCATCAAATGTAGGCCTCTTCGTTCCAAATCTTTATGGTCTTTATCTCGAAGGAAACAAACTGAGTGGAACAATACCAAGCTCTATCTCCAATGCTCACAACTCACTAAACTAGATCTAGGCGACAACTCATTCTGGGGCTTAATTCCTAAATCACTTGGTAATTTAAGGCTCCTCGAGTGGCTCACCCTATCAGTAAATAATTTTGGCATAGTATACAGAGGTCTTGAAATTGGCAACATCAATGAGGGACCAACCGGAAGTTTCGTCTCAGAAACCTAAGAAACCTATCACCACAAGTTGATCCTCGCCAGTCCTGAATTTAGACCTTTGGCGCAAGAATACAATGGCAGAGACGGAGGTGGGAAGTATTCTAACAACAGCTTTCTAGATTTTCTTCAAAGATTGAACATCTCCATTGGCATTGCATTGAAACATCTCCATCTTGGCAATTAATTTCTACACTGTAAATGTGTAGCTTGATAAAGACATGGTTGGACATGGAATATCTCCATCGTTTCTTGTACTACACCTTGGGGCACGGCATTCATAAGCCAAGTAATGTCTTGCTAGATGAAGACTTAGTTGCACGTGTTGGTGATAATGACAAGGGTATTGCTGCCAAGGTTTTAAGATTATCAATCTTAATATCAAGGACCACTGAGAAGTTTCAAAGTAGAAATTAATACGTGAACTTTGTCAGGACAATCTTGTCCTGATTTTAGACCCTTTGGAGGTTTTGACAAGTCTTCGATCGTATTCTCACAACAATTTGCTAATTAAATGACTGAACGTAGGATTGACATGGCATTGTTGGAATTTTGAATTGAGACCTCAAGTTGTAACAAATAGTGAATATTTCAATCTTGGCAACCATGAAGATTGACAGAGTTATTAACTGGTCAATTCAACCACCACAAAATCAATTTCAAAATAAAGAAAGCTGTAAAGGATATTAGGACAGATATTTTGGTAACAAATTTAAAACCTTTTTGAATGAAGAGTTCTTAAAGAAGTAAAATCATTATGAGATCCACCAGAAGACGTACGTGTTACAGATTGGAGATAAAGAACAGTTGGGGAACACATACTGTTCTGTCTTTAAAATGTATATATTTCTACAAAAATGATGGAAGATTGATATCTAAAAGCAGAGTCTAGACAAAAGGAGCTCTTTTCATGTCCAAAAAGAAAAGATTATGAGTATCAATAGGTGAAAAGGATTGGTGCATATGTTGCCACGTGTTGTCCATAAAATGACTTTATCAAAAAAAGAAAAAAAGAAAAAAGGAAGAACAAACCAACGGCTCTGACCTCCGCAATGACCTTCAGAGAGGGCAAAAAGGAAGCGAGAAAACGATTAAATTCAACCTGACAGCTCAACATCTTCGTCCCCCTTCCTTCCTAAACTCGCCCTTAATTCTGATTTTGCTTCAAATCGTTAATATTTAAACCTTCAGAAAACTGGTGCAAGAATACAATTAATGTGGTAGTATTTCCTTCAAAGATTGAACATCACCTGTGGGGGAGGAAGGGTGCTCAATTCTAAACTGTTCTCATGCACTAAGCTCATTTGACAATCAGTATGGGGTAACCTAAGCTCTCATCTTTTCCTCCAATCGCAAAAAATGTCGAGGATGAGCTAGATTTGGATCTTGTTATAGAGACTTATATAATACAATTAATTATACTTCAATAGACAAGATGTCTGTTTGTGTTTGTAATTTTAAAATATGTGAATTGAAATGTGATTTTTAAAAACGTAGTTAATCGTTTGGCAAAATTACATTTTGACCTTTAAAAAAAAACACATATCTTGTATTTGATTTGAAAACACAATTTTTTTGCATTTTCAAATCGTAATTTTTTTTAAAAACGCTATTCCAAACGATTCATTTTCTATGATTTGGTTCAAAAGCACACTTTTTTTTTTCTATGAAATCGCAATGCCTAACGCACCGTAGGTAGGGTGGAGCCATTTAGGAGCTTGGAGAGCCTGGCCCCCCAAGCCCCAAGGCTTTCCCAAAAAAACAAAAATTCTAAAAACATTAAAAATTTACTCCTATTTTTTTTTTTTAATTCGGCCGCCCCCACCCCCCCGCCTAAAAAAAAATTTCCTTCAATTTGGCCCCCATGCTCCAACGATTTCCCAAAAAAATAAAAAATAAAAAAAATAAAAATTTACTCCAATTTTTATTTTATTTTATTTTATTTTTATTTTTATTTTTAATTTTTTAAATTTTGCCCACCAAATTTTTTTTCTTCAATTTGGCTCCCCAAGTTGCAGATGTTGGCTCCGCCCTTGCCCGTAGGCCATACATATATCTTCGATTCAGCTCTTCGGCTCTCTCCGTACTCTCTTTTATTCTCTTATCTTTTATTATTGTCATCATATATTTCTACATAATATCAAACCTTTCTATACCGTTTTCTATATTTCAACACTTTGACAGCTCAATATTTCTTTGGAACGTAAGATGGAATGTGTGGTGCAGAGGTCTGCTTCTATTCCTTCCATGCCGCAGTGATAGAGATGGTAAAGAATCACTTCAAAATATCTACTTGATCATTAGGCGCAACATATATAGAGGACTTTCGTAGCAACAACTTGAGCAAAGTGGCAAGTGACTGACAATTTCGACAAAAAACAACTGGGTTGATGTTGGGAGTTTTGGCATGGTGTACAAAAGGTCTTCAAATTGGCATTTGGCACCACCCACAAGTTTCCTACTCCCAATTTATTGCCGGTGGGAGAATTTGATGAAAAGTTCAAATCCAAGACATTTTCACGGGCCCCAAGCGGTGGAGACATTTTGATGAAAAGTTCAAATTCAAGACATTTTCATAGGCCCTAAACGGTGGAGACATTTCAAGAAAGATAAATTCCCCTAGCATGACCATTTCAAGAGAGACTTTTTCAACACCAACTTCTAAAACCCGGCCAGCTTGATTTGGTGGTGATTTAAAAGAAATTATAAAAGGTAGTTCATGAAAACTATTTATTTTATTATATCTTACATTAACGAAAAATAAAATTAAAAAGCAAAAACTTCTTATTACTTGTACATCTTTTTATATCTTTTTTCTAGACTTTTATTATTATTATTTTATTATTTTTTGTGCGGGAGTATTTTAACTTCGCTTTTTAATATAAATTGGGCTGTCAATAAGGTCGACTCGATATTCGTGGAAATCCCAAGTGAAAAGAGTGAACGTGTCATGGAATTCCAAAGGAAAGTCATGATATTGATGATGATAGTGAATTAGTGATGGTTCTGTTTAGATTTAAAATTTTTTTGTCAGAAATATTTTTAAAAAAATTATTTTTGAAGAAAAAATATATATTTTTTTTGGATGAATAAAAAGAAGAAAATATTTTTCTTCAAATTTTTTCACATAAAATGTTGCAGTTAGTATTTCCTTCAAAGATTGAACAACACCATTGACATTGCATTGGCATTCTTGAGCACAGATATGTGTACAGCTAGATGAAAACATGGTTGCACATGGAATATCTCCATCAATCGCGATCATATATGCCTATTTCTACACCCGGTAGCACACCGCATTCTTAAGCAAAGTTATTTACTAAAAAGAGAATAATGTGTATAGCTAGATGAAGACATTGTTGCACATGGAATATCTCTATCAATCATGCCTTCTACACCCTGTAGCGCACGGCAATCTAAAACAAGTTAGTTACTATAATTTCATTCCAATAACCTGTTCCAGGAACTAAACCAGCCCTTAATATTTCGATCTAGACAAAAAGTTGATCAAAATATCATGACTAAGTAACTAGTAAAAATCTTTTACCCTGTTGAATGTTGCGAGGCTCACCAAGCATTAATAAAGAGAGACAAGTTTCAATATCGCTTTGAGAAGAATATTTCTAAAATGCGGCTTGATTTGAAGGTAATTAAATTAAAACGTTTATTGGGTTGATGTTAAGGGTTCAATATTATCATTCATTTATAAACGAGAAAAATAAATTACATTTAAGGAAAAAAGAATTGTAAAACGTAGTTCATGAAAATTATTTATTTCATTATCTTTTATTTGAAAAAGAAAAAAAGAAAGAGGTTTTCATATTACCGCCGGCTTCATTAGCTTAGGATCAAGGAACATTTTTCTTAAGACTGAATTTTTTAGATCATAAAATGGGTAGTCAGGTAAGTAAATAGAACCACAAAATTAAGGATAAGTATGATCACAAAACACTACATTTCGATAAATTTTTTTTTGCTTTCACTTTTCTTTCTCTAACAGTCAACGAAGTCAAAGCCCAAACCACCCCACCCTCTTTTTCCCAAAGCCCATATTTTTTGCTTTGAATTTTTTGATGCTGAAATCTCCTTATATATTAGTCGCCCTTGAGCTCCCACTAATCCCCAACTCCTCAACCAACATACAGTACTCATGGAGAGAAATTGTTTCCCATTTCCCTTCTTTGTGGCACTTCTCATGCTACAATGTTACGTGGCAAGCCTAGATGTTGCAAATGTTCCTAACATTTCCACTGATCAATTAGCTCTTCTTGCCTTAAAAGCTAGTATTACTTATGATCCTCATAATGTTTTGACAAATAACTGGTCTACTAGCACCTCTGTTTGTAATTGGATTGGTATCACTTGTGGTTTTCGTCATCATCGAGTCACAGCCTTAAACCTTTCTTACATGGGTCTCGTAGGCACCATTCCTCCACACATAGGGAACCTTTCATTTCTTGTTAGCCTAAGTGTCATAAACAACAGTTTTCATGGATTTGTGCCCAATGAGTTGGCTCGTCTTAACCGTTTGCGTCACTTATCTTTTAAGTTCAACGACTTTAGTGGAGAAATCCCATCATGGATGGGGCTGTTATCCAAACTTCAACTTTTGTCTCTATCTGGTAACAGTTTCATAGGCGGTATTCCACCATCTCTATGCAACATATCTTCATTGGAGATAATAAGTTTTGGATATAACAAGCTTTCGGGCTCCATTTCTATGTTCAAGTGCAAACGACTGCAATATTTATTTTTAGGGTATAACTATTTCACTGGAAGCGTACCTTCAGAAATTGGAAACTTAATGATGCTCGCAGAGTTATACCTTCACAACAACAACTTTAAAGGTATGTTTAGTCATGTTTTAGTTGATTGATTATATGGATGACATCATTGACTCAACATATTTGCCTAAATTAATTGCCTCCAATGTGGCAAATATGTTGCATAAATTCTCAAATGAAATTTCAAAATAATATTACTAACACAGAATTCTCCAACACAACTCTCAACTACCGAATCAAGTGTAGCTAAGTGACTAAACCTAGTTCGCTTCTTCCTTAGCCGAGTCCTTAGAAGGGTGTTGCATGTTCTTCCTTAACCAACACAGCGTAATCCTCTTTGACGCTTCTACTGAATCCGTAATTGCTCATACTTCAAATTCTTCCTTCTGTAACAAAACGGTTCGTTAGCGCATCCTAAGAAATCACCAAGCCTAACTTGTAGTTTGTTGGGGATGCTCTCACACTTTAGCTTGCATCATCGATCAAACTCTAAAACATTGTAATTTAACTCATTTAAGTTTCAAATTTACGAAGATTTTAAATCTAAATTTAAGATTTCTATATATTTTTTTTTCTTCAAATAAATATTTGAAGCTAAAATGAAAGTCTGAAAGTAGCGAACTGGTTCACGGTCTTCATAAAAAGGTAGCACCATGTTCTGTGAATGATATTGGTTGGTGAATTGAAGGATAAAAAGAGAACAGTCTGAACAGAGGAATAGGAAAGTGGACGCTCTCTGTTCTCATCCAAAGAAAGCAAGCTATATAGAATCAAGGCACATTTGAAGGGGTAGAAAATGACCCCTCTGTTTACGCACATGAAGGCCATCTTACTTTTGTCCCAAAATCTATGGTAAAGACAACATATATAGTGAGGACTTGACATGAGTTTTTTTCTTCATTTTGGTTCAATTCATTTCAAAAAGTTGGAAACGACTTTTCTTCATGGAACCTGTAGTATCTCAAAAGTATAGACTTTGGTGTAGCAATTTTTCTTTTTCCAAATGATGGATTAGGAAGGGTGCTAATCAATTATTTAAGATAAAAAAGAAAATCAATTAGTATAGGCCGAAGAAAAAATGATTTATTATGTTGAAAGCCTTTTGGAAAATGGCATTGTTCAGTATTCTATGAGGTTATTAGATATAACAATGATTATGTTGACTAATTTATCGATGACTAATGAATGAGTATTAATATTGTGGGAAGGAAGGAACAGGATCTACAGGAGGTAATGTTTATCCAATGGAATTATGTTCAAATTGGCAAATGGTGTGACTAGACTCGAGAAAATAATGGATCATTTGTGACTCATGACCCCTTTCTTTCTGTCAATTTTTTTTTTTTTTTTTTTTTTCAAAACTTCAATATTTGTTTGTAATGGAAATTGTTTTATAGGTCCTGTCTCTTCCACTTTGTTTAATTGCAAATTTTAATGTTTTATAGGAAGTGTACCTTCAGAAATTGGAAGCTTAAGTTTGCTCACTGTGTTAGCCCTTTTCAACAACAATTTTGAAGGTATGTATAGCCTTGCTTTAATTGACAGATATTATATATACGGATGACATCAGTAATTGAACCTATTTGTTTTTTTATTCCCTCTGATGGTTACATTTCAATTGGAAGTAAAAAATAATTTGTCCTAAACATGCCTCCATCAAATTCCTCCAGATCCTATGGCAGAAACTGCATTGGGAAAAGAGGTGTTCAATTGATTCTTGGCAACTATAACAGAATCTACACAATGTATTTTCCAGTAAAACCCCAACCACACATATTTTCTTTGGTTGTAATAGCTTTTCTGTAAACAAGCCATAACAAAAAAGCATGCCGAGGAGTAGCTTGTGGAAACCATACAACATGCCACCATGAGACCTCAGGAGAATGAACTCTAAGTAAGTTCCAAGTTTCAGCACAAGAGTAAACCCCACTCTTAGATTTCCAAACAGGCACATCAACATCTCTCAATTCAATACCCGGTAGCCTACTCTGAATATCAACCAAGTGATCGGACCAGGCAGGGGGCCATACCCAATTGCCATTCTGCAAAACAGAAGAGACTCTAGCATCAATGCCAATACCAGAATCATAAACAATCCGGAGCCCATAGGCATCAATCAATCTTCCAGCCGGGTGCCAATCATTAAACCAAAGTGAAATATCCTGCCCATTCCCCCCTTTAAGCCAGTTAGTTTCTACCCAAGCAACCCAAAGTGATCATGATTGTGCAAAAAGACTCCGTATGTGACTGAGCATAGCAGCACAATTCCAAACCTCAAGCCTTTTAATACCAAGCCCACCGTCAGTTTTACGAAAAAACAAACGGTCCCAAGAAACCTTAGCCTTAGCTTTGGAATCATTACCACACCCCAGAAATCTGTTGAATTTCTGTTCAAGTAGCCGGATAGCCCTTTTGGGAATCATGAAAACTCTAGCCCAAAAAACCTTAAGGCTAAAGAGAACAGAAGTGATCAATTGTAGTCTTCCTGGAAAGGACAAATGTCTCACTAACCAGGAATCAATCCTACCAGCAACCTTTGCAACCAAAGCATCACAATCCAAAGCCGAGAGCCTCTTACTAATGAGGGGAACCCCCAAATTCCAAACTGGAAGAGAACCCTCAGGCATTTGCAGAACTTCCAAAAAAGCAGCTTTGTCATCTCTATGAACTCCCGCAAAAAAAAAAAAAATCACTCTTCATCGGATTGGCCTTGAGTCCTTATAGGTCTTCAAAATCAGCAAGGACTTCTGCATCTGGGGTGGAATCTGAACCTCTCAACATCTGAAGCAGCCTCAACCAAAAGCCTCGACAGAATTTCCATAGCCAAGACAAACAAATAGGGTGAAATCGGGTCACCCTGCCTCAGCCCTTTTTTCCCTTGAATAAAACCTACCAAAGATCCATTAAGAGCCACCTTTTTTCCCTTTTTTCCCCCTTTTTTTTTTTTTTTGCCTTTGCTCCTTTGTACTGGGTTTGTTCTTCTTCTTCTTTTCATTTCTTCAAGAGTTCAAGGCCGGTGGGTTTTTTTTTTTTTTTCCTTTGCTCCATTGTAGTTGAGCACTCTCGCTCTATATAAACACCATAAACCCAAGCCCAAACCCTAACCTTAGTTCATTTTCATCACCAAGGAGAAGTGCCCAGTGGCCATTAATAGAGTTTTATTTCTCAAGCCTTAGATTAAACTTTCAATTTCATTGCTTGCTATTTATTTATCATGATTGTATTTTTTGTGGTTTTATATGAAGGATTCCGTGATGAAATATGCCTGTGACGGTGATGGGTTTAAATATACTACGAGAGATTAGTCTCTGTGAAATTAATTTAATCTGAGGCTTTGGCTTTTGTACTGCATAGTTTTACACGTGTTTGTCTGCCTAGAAAGTTTGGTAAATGACTTATTACTTGTCATTTCCCAACATTTTTTCAGCAACCAAGCAGAGTGTTTGGTAAATGTTCGGAGGATTTTTTTTGTTCTTTAATTCTTTATTTGTTCCACAGAGTTTATTTGTTAGGCCCAAAAATTATATATATATTTTTTAAAAAATAATATCTGGTTCGGATACCTGTTTTTACCCAGGGTAATCAGGTAACTAAGGTACTCGAATCCGGATCAGGTTATTGAAATCCAATAACAGGGGAGACTGATTCCGGTTCCCAATTTTGGACAATAGCTGGGAACCGGAACCGGATATACACCCACAATAATGTCAATGCCCATAGCACTCCACCCTTGTTTTTTCCAAAATTCCTTTCTTTTCGTAATTTCGAAAATTCCCATCTTTTCCTAATTTCCAATCTTCCCCTTTTTTCCTAGACTTTGGTGTAGCAATTTTTCTTTTTCCAAATGATGGATTAGGAAGGGGTGCTAATCAATTATTTAAGATAAAAAAGAAAATCAAGTATAGGATGTAGAAAAAGTGATTTATTATGTTGGAAGCCTTTTGTCAAATTGGCATTGTTCTGTATTTCCTTCTGGCTTTATCATCGTACAAATCCTTGGTTTTCATATCACCTGCGGCTCCATTAGTTTAGGACCAAGGAACATTTTTCTTCGGAATGAAATTTTTTTGGTCAAGAAAACCAAGGATTTGTACGATGATAATTCATTACTTTTAATGGTTTTTTTTTTTTTCCCTCTTTCTTTTCCCTTCCTTTCTCTAAGTCAATGACATCAACCCCCGAATCAGGTTCTTTGTGCCCTCCAATAAGAAAAGGACACAGGATATCACACTAAATGAAAATAAGACCAAAACACATGATTTTGATCTCCTCAACTATCAATCGACCCCTTCCCCATTCAAGAGACCCATTCAAGAGAAAGGCCATCCTCGAGCCATTGCCCACGCCACTACCACTGACCTCTCTTCCGCCGAGCGCCGCCGAATGCCATCGAATCCCACTGATGGTTCCTCCTCGGGTAGTCTGTCAAAGACATCCAAAGCCCTTTCACATATGCTTTTCTCCGAGTAAAAAATAATCTCCGGCAGTAAAGAAATAAAACCCATCTTAACAAATGCTAATTTGATATTCGCTGGAAGAAGAAGCGAAAGAAACAAGGGGACAAGGTTGTCATTTTCAAAGACCTACTCACCACATTCCACTCGTCCCTCCTTCTTTCTGCAACAAATCTTCACAATCTTTAAACACCCCATTAATTACTGGTTCACAGATGGATAGTAGACGGTATTAAACAAGAAGAACCAACAGAGAGTTGATTTTTGGGTATTTTGTTTTACTTAAGTAACATTTGGTTTTGGTGGATATTGCTTTAAATCTACTCTGTTTGAATCTTTCTTGTTTGGATCGTTGAAGGATGGTTCTTTTTTTTTTTTTTTTTTTTTTTTTTTTCTTCTTCCTGGGTTAGGAAGTGTTGCTGGACTTTAATGTTGTTTTTGGGATGACCGAACAATGTGTGTTCTTCAGAAATGTGAGTGTGAGTCGGAGATCTGCAGCACTTAGCGGTGCTCGATGGAGTAGAGGGTGGTCGGGGTGTTGTGGGCAGCGCCTCGGTCGGGGTGGGCAGTGGCTGGGGGAACCTTTTCTCAGGAGATCAAAATCCTATGTTTCAGCTTTATTTTTATTTACTGTGATTTGGTGTGATACTGATGTGTCCCTTTTTTATTGATGGGCACAAAAAACCTGATTTATGCTACATCCTTATAGAAGTTATTCTCACCCTGAATACCTCAACAGACATAAACTACTCATGGAGAGAACTTGTTTCCTATTCCCCTTTTGTGTGGCATTTCTCATGCTACAATTTTACTTGGCAAGCCCAGTTTAGTGTTCTTTTTAGCCTTTTAGAATTGTTTTCCTTCTAAGAGTGGTACTAGCTATTCTCCTTTTTCAAGTTGAACTTTACTCCTTCTCCAAGTTGATTTAGGAGTTGGTTGACCGACTTTGTTCCTTAATAAATGTGTTGTCCAACGTTTTCATTACACACCAAAGGCAAATGGTACTTTTTTGTTATCTCACAACTTAGTGTGCTAATGAATTATAAGAAAAAAAGATAATTTTCTTTTGCTTTTTTCCTTTGGGTGAAAGTGAGATTTAAGTGTATTGGAGCTTTGAGCTATAAGTGATTTTCTCTCTGTAACAATCTTTGATAATGAATTTTCTCTACTTTGATAGTGAATTTTCTCTAGGTTGTCTTCGCCAGTAGATATACCTTACATTTAAGGAACCACTTAAATCTTGATGTCTTATATGATTGATTTAATTTTTGTTTTCTTCTTATTTTTCGTATATCGCAGGGTCTTGAGAAATAAAAATACAAAAATATCCCTCAACTTTTACGAAATTAATCATATTTCTCAAGACTTGCGAAAAATAAGTAGACCACAAAATTAAATTAGTCACACACGACACCAAGATTTAAGTTATTCCCTCAATATGAGGTACATTCATTATCAGAGACAACCAGAAGAAAAGTTACTATCAAAGATAGTTATAAGGAAAAAAATCACTCAAAGCCCAAAATCCAAATATAACTAAATCTTTTTTGATAAGTAATATATAACTAAATCTTACTCTCACACAAATGAGAATTAATACTCATAAGATAAAATATTCTCTAATTTTCTAAGCCGTGTATGGCGCTACAGGGTGTGAAAAACCAAGGTGAGATTTCTCTATCTCTATTCGTTGTTGTGCAATTAAGACCGAATAGCTGCATATAAAAAAAAAAAAAAAAAAAAAAAAAAAAATAAGAAGAAAAAAGACCGAATAGCTGCAGCTCCTTTTATATATAGATGGGGAAGGTCGGCTAATAACAAGGACTCCAACATTGACTTGGAGAAGGAAACCAAGAAGAGTCCAAAACACATGACAATTCCAAAACAATTTAGAATAGAAGAATACCAGTTCGATCGGCAAAAGAACAAATCCAACACCTAATGGGATTAAGCAATCACTGGGCCCCATCACCTTGACTTGAATTTAAGTCATACTATAACATAAACTTTGAGACAAAGCAACATTCTTTTAGATTAAAAAAAAAAATGATATTATTCTAAAAATAATCTTAAAATATTTTATATGATTCTTATCTTATTAAAAAATAATATTAAAAACTTTTGCCTGATTCTCTTGTGCATCAATATCACATGTGGTTTCCTCTATCATCAAGTCATAACTGTGAAACCTTTCATTTCTAGTTAATTGAAGTATTGAAAACAATAGTTTCAATGGCTCTAAGCCCAACAAGCTGGCTTGTCTTTATCAGTTGCAACACTTACAATTTCAATTCATGACTTCCTTGGAGAAATTCCGTCATGCACTAGGTTGTAATCAAAACTTCAAAATTTGTCTCAAAAGGGTAACAATTTCACAGGAGGTATTCCACCATCTATGTCTAACATATATTGTTATCATGGCTACATGCCCAACGAGTTCGGTTGTTTTTACCAATTGCAACACCTATCATTTCAATCCGTGACTTCCGTGGAAAAATTTGGTCATGGATTGGCATGTTATACACACTGCAAACTTTGTCCCTAAACGGTAACAATTTCAAAGGAGGTATTCCATCATCTCTATCTTAACATATCATCGTTGCAAATAATAAATCCGGATGTAACAAGCTTTTAGGCTCTATACCTTCCTCTATCTTCAACATATACCTTGCGAGAAATTTATTTTATAGAAAACATGCCTCCTTTATCTTCAGCATGTCTTCAATGCAAGTCATAAATCTCTACACCAATAAGTTGTTTGGTGAACTGAAAGAAGATATGATTATCCATCTTCCCATATTACGATGTCTTCATGTGTCTTAAAATTAGTTTATTGGCAAACTTCTATTAAATTTGTTTAACTGCAAACGATTGCTATATATATTTATCGCTCTGGGCTAATAGTTTCACAGGAAGAGCATCTCCAAAAATTGGGAACTTAACTATAGTTATACCTTGGCTATAACAAATTTGGAGGGTTTGTTTAGTGTTCTTTTAGCCTTTTGAGGATAAACAAACCTTTATATTTGTTTATAATGGTATCTTCTATTTTATTTTTACAGGAAGATTACCTCCAGAAATTGGGAACTTAACTATGCTCAAAGAGTTATACATTAACAATAACAACTTTGGAGGTATGTTTAATTCTCTTTTACTTTATTGATTACATGGACGACATCATTGACTTAGGATATGTGCCTTTATATTGCTTCAGATTGTGTACCTTTCGATTGAAAGTACAAAATAATTTGTCATTAACATAGTAGGAAACAAAAGAATTTAAAGAACTCTGGAAAAATAAAAAATTCAAGTGGGATAATTACCTAATTGTCTTTTGCCATTAAGGTGTAAATGATCCCCTTGGGTGGGGTATGTCGGTTGGGCTTTTGATTTCAATATAGCTTTGAGAAGAATATTTCTAAAATGCGGCTTGATTTGAAGGTAATTAAATTAAAACGTTTATTGGGTTGATGTTGTGGGTTCAATATTATCATTCATTTATAAACGTGAAAAATAAATTACATTTAAGGAAAAAGGAATTATAAACCGTAGTTCATGAAAATTATTTATTGCGATCATTATCTTTTATTTGAAAAAGAAAAAAAGAAAGAGGTTTTCATATTACCGTCGGCTTCATTAGCTTAGGATCAAGCAACATTTTTCTTAAGACTGAATTTTTGAGATCATAAAATGGGTAGTCAGGTAAGTAAAATAGAACCACAAAATTAAGGATAAGTACGATCACAAAACACTACTTTTCGATAATTTTTTTTTTTTTTGCTTTCACTTTTCTTTCTCTAACAGTCAACGAAGTCAAAGCCCAAACCACCCCACCCTCTTTTTCCCAAAGCCCATATTTTTTGCTTTGAATTTTTTGATGCTGAAATCTCCTTATATATTAGTCGCCCTTGAGCTCCCACTAATCCCCAACTCCTCAACCAACATACAGTACTCATGGAGAGAAATTGTTTCCCATTTCCCTTCTTTGTGGCACTTCTCGTGCTACAATGTTACGTGGCAAGCCTAGATGTTGCAAATGTTCCTAACATTTCCACCGATCAATTAGCTCTTCTTGCCTTAAAAGCTAGTATTACTTATGATCCTCGTAATGTTTTGACAAACAACTGGTCTACTAGCACCTCTGTTTGTAATTGGATTGGTATCACTTGTGGTTTTCGACATCATCGAGTCACAGCCTTAAACCTTTCTTACATGGGTCTCGTAGGCACCATTCCTCCACACATAGGGAACCTTTCATTTCTTGTTAGCCTAAGTGTCATAAACAATAGTTTTCATGGATCTGTGCCTAATGAGTTGACTCGTCTTTACCGGTTGCGTTACTTATCTTTTAAGTTCAACGACTTTAGTGGAGAAATCCCATCATGGATGGGGCTGTTATCCAAACTTCAATTTTTGTCTCTATCTGGTAACAGTTTCATAGGCGGTATTCCACCATCTCTATGCAACATATCTTCATTGGAGATAATAAGTTTTGGATATAACAAGCTTTCGGGCTCCATTTCTATGTTCAAGTGCAAACGACTGCAATATTTATATTTAGGGTATAACTATTTCACTGGAAGCATACCTTCAGAAATTGGAAACTTAATCATGCTCACAGAGTTATACCTTCACAACAACAACTTTAACGGTATGTTTAGTCATGTTTTAGTTGATTGATTATATGGATGACATCATTGACTCAACATATTTGCCTAAATTAATTGCCTCCAATGTGGCAAATATGTTGCATAAATTCTCAAATGAAATTTCAAAATAATATTACTAACACAGAATTCTCCAACACAACTCTCAGCTACCGAATCGAGTGTAGCTAAGTGACTAAACCTCGTTCGCTTCTTCCTTAGCCGAGTCCTTAGAAGGGTGTTGCATGTTCTTCCTTAACCAACACAGCCTAATCCTCTTTGACTCTTCTACTGAATCCGTAATTGATCATACTTCAAATTCTTCCTTCTGTAACAAAACGGTTCGTTAGCGCATCCTAAGAAATCACCAAGCCTAACTTGTAGCTTGTTGGAGATGCTCTCACACTTTAGCTTGCATCATCGATCAAACTCTAAAACATTGTAATTTAACTCATTTAAGTTTCAAATTTACGAAGATTTTAAATCTAAATTTAAGATTTCTATATATTTTTTTTTTCTTCAAATAAATATTTGAAGCTAAAATGAAAGTCTGAAAGTAGCGAACTGGTTCACGGTCTTCATAAAAAGGTAGCACCATGTTCTGTGAATGATATTGGTTGGTGAATTGAAGGATAAAAAGAGAACAGTCTGAACAGAGGAATAGGAAAGTGGACGCTCTCTGTTCTCATCCAAAGAAAGCAAGCTATATAGAATCAAGGCACATTTGAAGGGGTAGAAAATGACCCCTCTGTTTACGCACATGAAGGCCATCTTACTTTTGTCCCAAAATCTATGGTAAAGACAACATATATAGTGAGGACTTGACATGAGTTTTTTTCTTCATTTTGGTTCAATTCATTTCAAAAAGTTGGAAACGACTTTTCTTCATGGAACCTGTAGTATCTCAAAAGTATAGACTTTGGTGTAGCAATTTTTCTTTTTCCAAATGATGGATTAGGAAGGGTGCTAATCAATTATTTAAGATAAAAAAGAAAATCAATTAGTATAGGCCGAAGAAAAAATGATTTATTATGTTGAAAGCCTTTTGGAAAATGGCATTGTTCAGTATTCTATGAGGTTATTAGATATAACAATGATTATGTTGACTAATTTATCGATGACTAATGAATGAGTATTAATATTGTGGGAAGGAAGGAACAGGATCTACAGGAGGTAATGTTTATCCAATGGAATTATGTTCAAATTGGCAAATGGTGTGACTAGACTCGAGAAAATAATGGATCATTTGTGACTCATGACCCCTTTCTTTCTGTCAATTTTTTTTTTTTTTTTTTTTTTCAAAACTTCAATATTTGTTTGTAATGGAAATTGTTTTATAGGTCCTGTCTCTTCCACTTTGTTTAATTGCAAATTTTAATGTTTTATAGGAAGTGTACCTTCAGAAATTGGAAGCTTAAGTTTGCTCACTGTGTTAGCCCTTTTCAACAACAATTTTGAAGGTATGTATAGCCTTGCTTTAATTGACAGATATTATATATACGGATGACATCAGTAATTGAACCTATTTGTTTTTTTATTCCCTCTGATGGTTACATTTCAATTGGAAGTAAAAAATAATTTGTCCTAAACATGCCTCCATCAAATTCCTCCAGATCCTATGGCAGAAACTGCATTGGGAAAAGAGGTGTTCAATTGATTCTTGGCAACTATAACAGAATCTACACAATGTATTTTCCAGTAAAACCCCAACCACACATATTTTCTTTGGTTGTAATAGCTTTTCTGTAAACAAGCCATAACAAAAAAGCATGCCGAGGAGTAGCTTGTGGAAACCATACAACATGCCACCATGAGACCTCAGGAGAATGAACTCTAAGTAAGTTCCAAGTTTCAGCACAAGAGTAAACCCCACTCTTAGATTTCCAAACAGGCACATCAACATCTCTCAATTCAATACCCGGTAGCCTACTCTGAATATCAACCAAGTGATCGGACCAGGCAGGGGGCCATACCCAATTGCCATTCTGCAAAACAGAAGAGACTCTAGCATCAATGCCAATACCAGAATCATAAACAATCCGGAGCCCATAGGCATCAATCAATCTTCCAGCCGGGTGCCAATCATTAAACCAAAGTGAAATATCCTGCCCATTCCCCCCTTTAAGCCAGTTAGTTTCTACCCAAGCAACCCAAAGTGATCATGATTGTGCAAAAAGACTCCGTATGTGACTGAGCATAGCAGCACAATTCCAAACCTCAAGCCTTTTAATACCAAGCCCACCGTCAGTTTTACGAAAAAACAAACGGTCCCAAGAAACCTTAGCCTTAGCTTTGGAATCATTACCACACCCCAGAAATCTGTTGAATTTCTGTTCAAGTAGCCGGATAGCCCTTTTGGGAATCATGAAAACTCTAGCCCAAAAAACCTTAAGGCTAAAGAGAACAGAAGTGATCAATTGTAGTCTTCCTGGAAAGGACAAATGTCTCACTAACCAGGAATCAATCCTACCAGCAACCTTTGCAACCAAAGCATCACAATCCAAAGCCGAGAGCCTCTTACTAATGAGGGGAACCCCCAAATTCCAAACTGGAAGAGAACCCTCAGGCATTTGCAGAACTTCCAAAAAAGCAGCTTTGTCATCTCTATGAACTCCCGCAAAAAAAAAAAAAATCACTCTTCATCGGATTGGCCTTGAGTCCTTATAGGTCTTCAAAATCAGCAAGGACTTCTGCATCTGGGGTGGAATCTGAACCTCTCAACATCTGAAGCAGCCTCAACCAAAAGCCTCGACAGAATTTCCATAGCCAAGACAAACAAATAGGGTGAAATCGGGTCACCCTGCCTCAGCCCTTTTTTCCCTTGAATAAAACCTACCAAAGATCCATTAAGAGCCACCTTTTTTCCCTTTTTTCCCCCTTTTTTTTTTTTTTTGCCTTTGCTCCTTTGTACTGGGTTTGTTCTTCTTCTTCTTTTCATTTCTTCAAGAGTTCAAGGCCGGTGGGTTTTTTTTTTTTTTCCTTTGCTCCATTGTAGTTGAGCACTCTCGCTCTATATAAACACCATAAACCCAAGCCCAAACCCTAACCTTAGTTCATTTTCATCACCAAGGAGAAGTGCCCAGTGGCCATTAATAGAGTTTTATTTCTCAAGCCTTAGATTAAACTTTCAATTTCATTGCTTGCTATTTATTTATCATGATTGTATTTTTTGTGGTTTTATATGAAGGATTCCGTGATGAAATATGCCTGTGACGGTGATGGGTTTAAATATACTACGAGAGATTAGTCTCTGTGAAATTAATTTAATCTGAGGCTTTGGCTTTTGTACTGCATAGTTTTACACGTGTTTGTCTGCCTAGAAAGTTTGGTAAATGACTTATTACTTGTCATTTCCCAACATTTTTTCAGCAACCAAGCAGAGTGTTTGGTAAATGTTCGGAGGATTTTTTTTGTTCTTTAATTCTTTGTTTGTTCCACAGAGTTTATTTGTTAGGCCCAAAAATTATATATATATTTTTTAAAAAATAATATCTGGTTCGGATACCTGTTTTTACCCAGGGTAATCAGGTAACTAAGGTACTCGAATCCGGATCAGGTTATTGAAATCCAATAACAGGGGAGACTGATTCCGGTTCCCAATTTTGGACAATAGCTGGGAACCGGAACCGGATATACACCCACAATAATGTCAATGCCCATAGCACTCCACCCTTGTTTTTTCCAAAATTCCTTTCTTTTCGTAATTTCGAAAATTCCCATCTTTTCCTAATTTCCAATCTTCCCCTTTTTTCCTAGACTTTGGTGTAGCAATTTTTCTTTTTCCAAATGATGGATTAGGAAGGGGTGCTAATCAATTATTTAAGATAAAAAAGAAAATCAAGTATAGGATGTAGAAAAAGTGATTTATTATGTTGGAAGCCTTTTGTCAAATTGGCATTGTTCTGTATTTCCTTCTGGCTTTATCATCGTACAAATCCTTGGTTTTCATATCACCTGCGGCTCCATTAGTTTAGGACCAAGGAACATTTTTCTTCGGAATGAAATTTTTTTGGTCAAGAAAACCAAGGATTTGTACGATGATAATTCATTACTTTTAATGGTTTTTTTTTTTTTTTCCCTCTTTCTTTTCCCTTCCTTTCTCTAAGTCAATGACATCAACCCCCGAATCAGGTTCTTTGTGCCCTCCAATAAGAAAAGGACACAGGATATCACACTAAATGAAAATAAGACCAAAACACATGATTTTGATCTCCTCAACTATCAATCGACCCCTTCCCCATTCAAGAGACCCATTCAAGAGAAAGGCCATCCTCGAGCCATTGCCCACGCCACTACCATTGACCTCTCTTCCGCCGAGCGCCGCCGAATGCCATCAAATCCCACTGATGGTTCCTCCTCGGGTAGTCTGTCAAAGACATCCAAAGCCCTTTCACATATGCTTTTCTCCGAGTAAAAAATAATCTCCGGCAGTAAAGAAATAAAACCCATCTTAACAAATGCTAATTTGATATTCGCTGGAAGAAGAAGCGAAAGAAACAAGGGGACAAGGTTGTCATTTTCAAAGACCTACTCACCACATTCCACTCGTCCCTCCTTCTTTCTGCAACAAATCTTCACAATCTTTAAACACCCCATTAATTACTGGTTCACAGATGGATAGTGGACGGTATTAAACAAGAAGAACCAACAGAGAGTTGATTTTTGGGTATTTTGTTTTACTTCAGTAAAATTTGGTTTTGGTGGATATTGCTTTAAATCTACTCTGTTTGAATCTTTCTTGTTTGGATCGTTGAAGGATGGTTTTTTTTTTTTTTTTTTTTTCTTCCTGGGTTAGGAAGTGTTGCTGGACTTTAATGTTGTTTTTGGGATGACCGAACAATGTGTGTTCTTCAGAAATGTGAGTGTGAGTCGGAGATCTGCAGCACTTAGCGGTGCTCGATGGAGTAGAGGGTGGTCGGGGTGTTGTGGGCAGCGCCTCGGTCTGGGTGGGCAGTGGCTGGGGGAACCTTTTCTCAGGAGATCAAAATCCTATGCTTCAGCTTTATTTTCATTTGCTGTGATTTGGTGTGATACTGATGTGTCCCTTTTTTATTGATGGGCACAAAAAACCTGGTTTATGCTACATCCTTATAGAAGTTATTCTCATCTTGAATACCTCAACAGACATAAACTACTCATGGAGAGAACTTGTTTCCTATTCCCCTTTTGTGTGGCATTTCTCATGCTACAATTTTACTTGGCAAGCCCAGTTTAGTGTTCTTTTTAGCCTTTTAGAATTGTTTTCCTTCTAAGAGTGGTACTAGCTATTCTCCTTTTTCAAGTTGAACTTTACTCCTTCTCCAAGTTGATTTAGGAGTTGGTTGACCGACTTTGTTCCTTAATAAATGTGTTGTCCAACGTTTTCATTACACACCAAAGGCAAATGGTACTTTTTTGTTATCTCACAACTTAGCGTGCTAATGAATTATAAGAAAAAAAGATAATTTTCTTTTGCTTTTTTCCTTTGGGTGAAAGTGAGATTTAAGTGTATTGGAGCTTTGAGCTATAAGTGATTTTCTCTCTGTAACAATCTTTGATAGTGAATTTTCTCTACTTTGATAGTGAATTTTCTCTAGGTTGTCTTCGCCAGTAGATATACCTTACATTTAAAGAACCACTTAAATCTTGATGTCTTATATGATTGATTTAATTTTTGTTTTCTTCTTATTTTTCGTATATCGCAGGGTCTTGAGAAATAAAAATACAAAAATATCCGTCAACTTTTACGAAATTAATCATATTTCTCAAGACTTGCAAAAAATAAGTAGATCACAAAATTAAATTAGTCACCCACGACACCAAGATTTAAGTTATTCCCTCAATATGAGGTACATTCATTATCAGAGGCAACCAGAAGAAAAGTTACTATCAAAGATAGTTATAGGAAAAAAATCACTCAAAACTCAAAACCCCAATATAACTAAATTTTTTTGATAAGTAATATATAACTAAATCTTACTCTCAATGAGAATTAATACTCATAAGATAAAATATTCTCTAATTTTCTAAGCCGTGTATGGCGCTACAGGGTGTGAAAAACCAAGGTGAGATTTCTCTATCTCTATTCGTTGTTGTGTAATTAAGACCGAATAGTTGCATCTAAAAAAAAAAAAAAGGAAGAAAAAAAGACCGAATAGCTGCAGCTCCTTTTATAATTACAAGAATGCCACTGACAGCCAAATTTCCGGATGAAATCCGGAATTTTTCCTTCTCCCCAGTATTAACCTTTATATATAGATGGAGAAGGTCGGCTAATAACAAGGACTCCAACATTGACTTGGAGAAGAAAACCAAGAAGAGTCCAAAACACATGTCAATTCCAAAACAATTTAGAATAGAAGAACGCCAGTTCGGCAAAAGAACAAATCCAACACCTAATGGGATTAAGCAATCAC
The DNA here is from genome assembly GCA_028654335.1 of Alnus rubra. NCBI lineage: Eukaryota > Viridiplantae > Streptophyta > Magnoliopsida > Fagales > Betulaceae > Alnus > Alnus rubra. The sequence continues at coordinate 267,138 of JAJPGS010000127.1, read as the reverse complement.
TGGGCCCCATCACCTTGACTTGAATTTAAGTCATACTATAACATAAACTTTGAGACAAAGCAACATTCTTTTAGATTAAAAAAAAAAATGATATTATTCTAAAAATAATCTTAAAATATTTTGTATGATTCTTATCTTATTAAAAAATAATATTAAAATCTTTTGCCTGATTCTCTTGTGCATCAATATCACATGTGGTTTCCTCTATCATCAAGTCATAACTGTGAAACCTTTCATTTCTAGTTAGTTGAAGTATTGAAAACAATAGTTTTAATGGCTCTAAGCCCAACAAGCTGGCTTGTCTTTATCAGTTGCAACACTTACAATTTCAATTCATGACTTCCTTGGAGAAATTCCGTCATGCACTAGGTTGTAATCAAAACTTCAAAATTTGTCTCAAAAGGGAAACAATTTCACAGGAGGTATTCCACCATCTATGTCTAACAAATATTGTTATCATGGCTACATGCCCAACGAGTTCGGTTGTTTTTACCAATTGCAACACCTATCATTTCAATCCGTGACTTCCGTGGAAAAATTCGGTCATGGATATGCATGTTATACACACTGCAAACTTTGTCCCTAAACAGTAACAATTTCAAAGGAGGTATTCCATCATCTCTATCTTAACATATCATCGTTGCAAATAATAAATCCGGATGTAACAAGCTTTTAGACTCTATACCTTCCTCTATCTTCAACATATACCTTGCGAGAAATTTATTTTATAGAAAACATGCTTTCAGGGCTGACGCCCTCCTTTATCTTCAGCATGTCTTCAATGCAAGTCATAAATCTCTACACCAATAAGTTGTCTGGTGAACTGAAAGAAGATATGTTTATCCATATTCCATATTACGATGTCTTCATGTGTCTTAAAATTAGTTTATTGGCAAACTTCTATTAAATTTGTTTAACTGCAAACGATTGCTATATATATTTATCACTCTGGGCTAATAGTTTCACAGGAAGAGCATTTCCAAAAATTGGGAACTTAACTATATTTATACCTTGGCTATAACAAAATTGGAGGGTTTGTTTAGTGTTCTTTTAGCCTTTTGAGGATAAACAAACCTTCATATTTGTTTATAATTGTAACTTCTATTTTATATTTACAGGAAGATTACCTTCAGAAATTGGGAACTTAACCATGCTCAAAGGCTTATACATTGACTATAACAACTTTGGAGGTATGTTTAATCCTCTTTTACTTTATTGATTACATGGACGGCATCATTGACTTAGGATATGTGCCTTTATATTGCCACAGATTGCGTACCTTTCAATTGAAAGTACAAAATAATTTGTCCATAACATAGCAAGAAACAAAAGAATTTAAAGAACTCTGGAAAAGTAGAAAATTCAAGTAAGATAGTTATCTAATTGTTTATGGCCACTAAGGTGTAAATGATCCCCTTGGGTTGAGTATGTCGGTTGGGCTTTTGATTTCAATAACAAGGAATAAGAATAAACAAAAGATTAAACACGCTATTTTGTTTTTTTCTCAAAAAAAATTACCCCAGAGCAGGGTTTGGTTCAAAAAAATTATCTCTACCGGTTATGTTGCATATTATCAAAAAAATTACCTGAAAAGAGATTAAAAATAAAAAAATGTAAGTGAATACAAAGATTTTTTGGTAAGTGCTTTCTCTATCCTTTAACGCGTAACACCCCAATTCTACAACAGCACGTAAAGCATATATTTCTCTATATAAAATTTTCATCAAATGTCTGCCTTTAAGAATTCCCACAAGTTAACCAGAGCATTTATATTCTTTAATTTGTTCTATAAATCATCAATATAGTCATCCAATAATTCTGTATTCACATGATAAAATTATAAGACATTTAAGCATAGTACTTCAAAGTCTTTCAACAAATCAAAATACAATTCAACATAATAATATCAATTACTTTTTAATGATCACTATTAACATACCCCAAGTTAACAAAATATGAATTCAATAACAATACATCATAATTAAACCACATAAAACGTTAATTTAATAATCCCATTAGTATTGAAATATAATACCATACTATAATATATTTAATTACTAAAGCTTGGAATACATAACTAGGTTCTAATTAAACTAGACATTATACTTAGGATTAATTTGCACTTAATCCACAATCCTTAAAAATTCTATCTTAACATTGGCTGAGTCTATATATCAACATCCCAATTGTTATTACCATTTATTCGACTAATCTATTTATTATATTTTTATACCCGCTCCTACCTCATGCTACTTAGCAAAACCCAACAATCAAGACCCAAAATGAAGCTTTACATCTCTCTTTCCTCATGCCCAACTACCCCTAATCCTGCCAGATCAAACCAAAAATCACTAAAAAAATTCTCTTGAAACCCAGTTGGCTTGAGAACCCAAAACACTTTATTACAATCAAGCACAATCAAGATTATATCACCAACACTCACAGGTCCTCTAACTAAAACCATAAGACCGTCATAAATTCAAATATCTAAGAAACAGAGCACCCTAAGGAAATCATTCCTCCAATCGGCCATGGATCCTTCAAAGCCATAGCCTCAACTCCTAAAACAGTCAATCTTCTCATGAGTCTGTTGTCTCCAATAATAATATGATTCCTGATTTATTTATTTAAATGATGCACAATGCAATTTTATGATTACATGTATATACAATTTATGGCCTACAGTCGCGAGTCATAGTCATAGATTGAATATATATATATATATAACTATAAGGTAATGACATGATAGATTTAAATGCAAGGTCTTAATGATTCCTCCTAACGCTCCTCTGTTGACCTAGGCTTGGTTAACGTGTTATTTGAAGCCTAAACTTCCTCACCTTATAACATTTATTAATTCTGTTTAGGAGGCCTAAGCCCTTGGAAGCCTTGGTCTTCCCTGTGGATCTAGATCTGCCAAGTTCGAATTTATTATATTTTTTTCAAGTATTTCCTTATTCACCGTGAACCTAGAAACACCGGTGAAGTCTCATGTACCTACCGTGAATCTAGATCCTCCAGCTGATTATTAATCAGATTATTAAAACAATAAAATATACAAACTTCACATGCGCAAACAATTAAATAAAGCAGCATTCACATATTATGGAAAATCCACCAGCATTACCCTCAGTAAGTATAAAGATACTTACAGTTTCTGCTTCAAAAAATGCCCACAAAAATATTGACTGCATAATTATATACATACAATAATAAATTAGCATAAGTTGCTAAGAGATTAATATTATTATTATTGCCACTTAATAATTCTTTATTACAGCCCTTATTAATTATTTAAGACACCATTATCAATTAGGGCATTACCACAGCTATATATAAATATAACCATTATATCAAATTACATAGATATTACAATTGTCCTTATATTTGTTTATTTTATACAAACAAATATAAATAAAATCATTCTATTAGCGTCAATCATATTTTCAAATATGAATGGATAGCACAATAGCATAAATGTTAATATTTTGTACTTTTAAATCAGACAAAATAACGGTATATAAAATCAAATGTCTATTAGCATTTTAAAATGTTTGGACAGTGTAACGCCGCTACAATAATGTTCCTTTTGTCCATTAAACATACTTCCCTTAAAAATACATTTTAAAACATACACACACACAAATATAAATATATATATATATATATATATCAAAACACATAAATATCAAAGGAAAATGCTACACTTACATCCAAACTTCCGCACCCTTTTTTTTACAACATGACGTGGCAGGAGCTACAACACATTTTTCACCTTTTTTGTTTTTTGTTTTTTTGTTTTGTTTTAAGAAAAAGAGGCACATCACATTAACAGAAGGAAAAAAAAAAAAAAAAAAAAGAAAACAAGAGGGGATCGCCGAGCTCCAGAGAGAGAATGTTGGAAGCTCAGGACGGCCGGAGACAGTTTCACCGGCGAAGCCCGAGGTCGGGGTCGGGGTACCACGTCCGGCAGGTGAATCTGCCGAAGATGGCGAAGAGAACAAGAGGGAGGGAGGCGGGGGTGCTTGGGATGGCCGGAGAGATCTGGGACGGAGGGAGACGGGTCGCCGGCAACGGTCGGGACGGCCGAAGAGATCTATTGGAGAGAGAGAGTGACGGAGCGAGGCGGGTCGGGCCGATATTCCATGTGGGCTGCGACGGGGACACTCGGGTTTCCGGCAGAGGTACCACGTCGGGGTCGAGGTGGTCGGCCGGTTTGCGTGGTTTCCGGCCTCTCCTCCCACCGCCAGCGCCACCCCATCTTCTAGGCTGCCGCTCTCCCCTCACCACCCTCTTCTTCCTCTTTCTTGTTTTCTTGTTTTCTTTTCTTTTTGTTTTTTTCCTCCGGTGATGTACCCCTTTTTCTTTAAAAAAAAAAAAAAAAAAAAACAGTAAAAGTATGTGATGTATCTGCTGCCACGTCAAGGTGTAAAAAATGGGTGTGGGACTTTGGGTGTAAGTGTAACAGCCCTCCATATCAAAACAACCGGTTCATAGCACACATATATAATATATATATATCAAAACAACCGGTTCCTAACCCAAAGTTTAGAAGCTTACTGAGTGCTTCTTAGAACTAGGTGGAATCTTGTCTCCCTGCTGCTTGAAGTCGACCGAGAGTGAGAGAGTTAGACTCTTGCACAATTTCGGTCAGGTAAGGGGGAAAGATGATGTGAGTTTATTTTTCTTTAGCAAAGAACCTATAACACAGAAGAAAACACAATCAATTAAAAGAAAGGAAGGGACCGTGACTTACCAAAAGGGGAAGGAGTTGCAGACCCGTGATGAAAAGGAGAGGTAAATAAACTTATTTTCTCTTCAGTTTTCTCATTCTAAGAGCCATTGGCCGAACAGTTTTAGGAACCGTTTTTAGAGTTTTTTTTTTCTTCCCTTTTTCCCTTCCCCAAACCGAACACACACAGAGGAGATGAGAGTGAGTATTTCTCCACAGTTTTCACGGACCCATTAGTGTTTAGGTGCAGATTTATTTTTGCAAATAAAAGGAAAAGTTCCCTACTGAGAGAGAATTCGATGCTTTGTTTCTGGTTAACTGCTGTTTGATGAGGAGAGAATGGTATTTCTGGGCCTTTATCCTATTCTGATCGGTAGGAAAGCAAGAGAAGAAGAGAGTAAAATTCTGGTTTTCTGCAGTATGAAGAGGAGAGGGAATCTGTGGAGAATTTCAGCAAACCAACAAGAGAACTTTCGGTCTTGTGAAGAACCCATTGCTCACCCCTTTCCTTTATAAAGAGATAGAAGGGTGCATATGTTTACAGATCGTTTTTTGATCCACAGACAGGAGCCTAGCAGGTGTTTAACGCAGATTCAAATAATAAAATCACTATTATCTCTTATCTCTATTGAATGAGAAGTTCGGTTATAACTAAACTAAAATTTACCAACTAAACTATATTTAGTTGTTTTTTAGTAGTTCAAGTGTCTCTGAAATAGACTGGGTTGGGTGTTGATTGAGCTGGGTTGGGCTTATGCACTTGCTGGAAAAGAGCAAAGGTCGGTATTGGCGTGGACTGGCTGAGCAACAAAAATCACGCAAGCTAAAAAGGAATGCTGAAATTGTGAAGAAATGAAAATAAATCTGAAAATGGGTTTCAACTCACGTGAACTACTACCAATTTTTATTAAATAAAAATTAGCCTTTTTTCTACCTAGGATTGAAATATTAATTTTGTAATATTTAGGAGTTAAGTGCGGATAAATTGAGCCCCAACATGAACTAAAAATCATCCATGAGTAATTATGATTTTTGCTAAAAACCATTGACAGTTATATGTATATATATATATTATTTATCCTTATTAATAGACGCTCAATGGATGTGAAACGTGGATAGAGGGTAGAGTGGCTTATTTAATAATTAGCTTTTAATTAAAATTTTGATTGGTTTATTAGACATCTGTTCACTTGTGTGTATGATTCATTAAAACCATATTTTTTTTCTTTGAATAATAATGCATGGTTGTTCATATTGTGACAGGTGCAATACCAAGTGAAATTTGTAATCTACAAAACCTTGAGAACTTGTCTATGGGTTACAACAACTTTATGGGGCAAATTCCATTTGAGATCTTTAATATCTCAACAATTCGAAGCATTTATATGTCTTCGAATATCCTCTCTGGACATCTTCCATCAAATATGGGCATTTTCCTTCCAAATCTTCAGTATCTTATACTTGACCGAAACACACTGAGTGGAACAATACCTAGCTCTATCTCTAATTCTTCAAGACTCATAGAACTAGATTTGGGAGTAAACTCATTCTCGGGCTTAATTCCTAACTCACTTGGTAATTTAAGGCTCCTTCAGCGATTCAGCCTACCAGGAAATAATTTGACCATTGAATATTCCATTCCAGATTTGAACTTTTTCTCTTCTTTTTCAAATTTTGCATATCTAACACATTTATATTTGTCAAATAATCCACTTAACTGTGTACTTCCTAATTCCATTGGAAATCTCTCTACTTCTCTTCAATATCTTCGCATGGACAATTGTAACATTGAGGGCATCATTCCTAGAGATATAGGTAATTTAAGCAACTTGGTGTCTTTGTCCCTAACGCTCAATGAATTGACTGGACCTATTCCAACTACGGTGGAAAGATTGCATAAACTTCAAGCTCTCTATCTTGATTATAATAGACTAGAAGGTTTCATCCCATCTGATCTTTGTCATTTAGAGAGCTTGTTTAAGTTGTATTTAGGTGGCAATGAACTTTCTGGACCTATTCCTGTATGTGTGAATAACATGACTTCTCTAAGAGCTCTTTACTTAGACTCTAACCAATTAACTTCTGTGATTCCCTTGAGCTTATGGAGCCTTATGTATATTTTGGAAGTCAACCTCTCATCAAATTCTCTAAGTGGCCCTCTCCCACTCGAGATTAGAAATTTGAAGGCCTTGAGAGTACTAGCATTATCAAGAAATCAACTATCTGGCGATATCCCAACAACAATTGGTGGCCTCAAAGATTTAGCTAATCTCTCCTTGGCACACAATCGATTAGAAGGCTCAATTCCTGAATCATTTGGTGGACTTGTAAGCTTGGAATTCTTGGATCTTTCTAGTAACAATTTATCTGGCAAGATTCCCAAGTCTTTGGAATCACTTTCGTACCTCAAATATCTAAATGTCTCTTTCAATAGACTAGAAGGAAAAATTCCTGTAGGAGGACCATTTGTAAACTTCTCTGCTGCATCATTTATGTCAAATGATGGACTTTGTGGTGCTCCCCGACTGCAAGTTTCTCCATGTAAAGAAGGTGTTTCTCGGCAAAAAAAGACCGCAATTGCACATATACTAAAGTATGCATTACCAACAATTGGGTTAACAATACTTGTAGTACTTGCTCTTGTATTAGTGCGGATAAGATGCCAAAAAAGGAATAAGCAAATTCTAGTAGAGGCAAACTCTTTACCACTAGCTACATGGAGGAGAATTTCCCAACAAGAACTTTTACAAGCAACAGATGGGTTCAATTCAAGCAACTTAGTTGGTAAAGGGAGTTTTGGATCGGTCTACCAAGGGACACTCTCAGATGGAATAATTGTTGCAATAAAAGTTTTCAATTTGGTAGTAGAAGGGGCGTTCAAGAGTTTTGATATAGAGTGTGAGGTACTGCGCAATATTCATCATCGAAATCTTGTCAAAATCATCAGCACGTGTAGTAACATGGACTTTAAAGCTCTTGTATTGGAATACATGCCTAATAGGAACTTAGAGAAATGGTTGTATTCTCAAGACCACTGCTTGAGTATCTTACAAAGACTAAATATAATGATAGATGTCGCGTCAGCACTAGAATACCTTCATCATGGTCATTCAACACCTATTGTTCATTGTGATTTGAAGCCGAGCAATGTCTTATTAGATGAAGATATGGTCGCACATGTGGCTGATTTTGGAATTGCCAAACTGTTAGGTGATGGAGATTCTATGATGCAAACCATAACTCTCGCTACTATTGGATATATGGCACCAGGTGATGTTTTTAGTCTACAACTAGAACTTACATGTTTGTCATTCTACTCTTGAATGCACGAATAACTATAGCCTTTTGGTGGAATATTGATTTTAGTACTTTATATCTTTTGAATATATAATTATGTTATCATGATTATTTTTTATGTACACAAACAGAGTATGGATTGGAAGGAATTGTTTCTACAAGAGGCGATGTCTATAGTTATGGTATTTTGCTGATGGAAACTTTCACAAGAAAGAAACCTACCGATAATATGTTTGTTGGAGAAATGAGCTTGAAGCGTTGGGTAAAGGAATCTTCACCCCTTTCAGTAACTAAAGTTGTTGATGCCTATTTGTTGAGAATTGAAAGAGACTATGCTTCTATGGAGAATTGTATGTCGTCCATAATGGGATTGGCTTTGCAGTGTTGTGCTGAGTTACATGAGCAGAGGATTAATGCAAAAAGTATTTTAATCACACTCAACAAGATCAAACTGAAGTTTCTACAAGAAACTAAAGGAAGAAGCTAGTTAAATGAGAATATCAGGTTTGTTTATAGTTCTTCATGTTTGTGCTTTTGAAATAATATAACTCTCTTGAGACCTATAACTAGTCTCTTATATGAGAACAAGATAACATATTTGTTTATAGCCATTGCTTTGTTATGGTAAATAATAATAACATTTATAAGTGGTATAGCTAATGATTGTAGTGACCTATAATTAGTCGCCAATGGGTATTCTAAGTTAGTCTCAAAGTGTTAAAGGCAGCAAAATCATTAGCTTCGCTCTCGGGACATAAATGATAGCAATTGTGGGATTGTGCTTAGAGATGTATCCTTGTTTGTAGATATTGCCCTTGACATGCACCGTGTGGGGGAGGAAGGGGGTTGATTACTTTAGTGTAACATCTACTTCGAGCGCATAAAATGAAAGGATGAGCTAGATTTGCACTTTGGCTATAGGGTTTGATTCTAAGGGGGTGGAGTCAGATAGGTTTTGTGGGTTGTTTATATTAGTTTATTTACTATCTAGGACTTCATATATAACTTCATTGCTTCATCATTCTTCACAGTGATTTGTCCTATGATAACTTCACATATATCTATTCATCTAACTGTGAATGAAAAAACTAAGAATAATTTTTTGTTTTTCCAAAGAATTTTGTAACATCAAAGTTTTATCCTTTCGATGGGAACAATATGCACATACTAGAGCTTATCCATGAAGAACAAATACTAAGACTACTCTTTTACTCTTTGAGGCCGATAGTAATTTTGTATCTGTAATTACTATATCTGCAGGTTATGCTAACATACTCAATTCCTCATGCCAAAAACTTCTGGCATGCTTGAATATAACCAACAATCAAAGATGTACATTTTTTTTTTTAGAATCTATACAATATTCAAAAGTCACCATATGATCTTTTAGAAGAAAGATGAAGTCTCTCTAAAACTAAATGATGGACAATGTGGTAGTCAACATTTAGTCATTTAAGCAAATGAGAATTCAAAGGATTGAGTTTTCCCTCTTCCCTGATTATCTAGCAAAAGGATTAAGCTTCCATTACTCTTGATTAGTTAAAATTATTGCTTTTTGTATGGCAAAGTAGAATTGATTTCTTGGAATATTTGTTACATGTTAGTTTTATAATTAAATTATTTGCTTTCATAATTGAGTTGAATTAACTTTCCAAGAGGCCAGATTTGAAGAAGAGCAGAGAGGAGGGTCAAATCTATGATTTGAGAAACAAATCCTATTGGTCCTATTTTTGGATATATATGAAGCTTCAAAGACTGAAGAAGAAGAGAAGGTGCATAGAATCGCTCAAAATGACATGTATCAAGCAAATCCCAAGGCTAATGTGGGGGTTACTACTATGCTCTAAGCTTATGGGTCAGGGAATGAGTGAGCAATTCTTGTGAACTCTCATGGGTATGAAATTCTTGCCGACTATTTTGATTGAAGTGGACTCTTTGATTTTTCTGTTTGAATTTTTATTTGGAGATTTATGGAGGACTTTGCTTTGACAGAGAGTCTGTTCATTTAGAAACTAAATTTCAACCCTTCCTTTGAGTATTATTGTTCAAAATGTCTATGGTACATTATGATGCCACTATATTATGAATTGATGGGTAGAGATTTACGGCCACTATCTCATGATAGGAGATGATAAGAAATAAAATTCTACATCCTACTATACAAGTTTTATCTTGCTCGAAGCATTTATTTTAAAAGCTATTCATTAATGTCTAATACTAATCTTGAATAGCTTTGGGAATTAATAGCATTTTAGAGATCAATAAGGGGAATAAAAACCGAACCCATAATTCCATTTTAGAAACAATTCTCTTACTATTAATACTTTGTTCAGTTCTATTTATTTATTATTTTTTGAAGATTTATTTGTTACATCCATTTACAAAAAGTCTTGACTTCATTCACAGGAAATATAGGATAGTTGCAAGTGTTCAGTAAGGCCATGTGCCCCATATTTTTCTATTAGAGAAAGTAGATGGACCTAAGTAATTGTTGGAGAGATATAAATGTGGCATTCACAACTATATTTGAACTGTAAAGGTTTTTTTCCGAATTGAATTAAAGAATTGTTCCTTTGGAACATCTAATGAGTTCTACGCTGGAAACATGTGAAGCATGTGGGGAAGTTTCATCGTTCTATAAAATTCATCGATTTAGATAAGGACATTACTTTGATGAGAATTTCCTGTATGATATTTAAGATTCCACCAGTACGATAAGGTAGTGGAGACATGAATTATTCTAGGAAAAAGTTAGAAAAGAAAATATACTCAGTCAAACTTTCTTGTCTTTGTAATTTCATCAGATTACATTCCATGATTTTTTGGAGAAAAAAAAAAAAGTTGCCGGTTCTATTTTGGAAGACAGGAAAGTATAGTGCACCTCTTTTTCCGGTGCAGTTTTAGTAGGAGAATATGGAGGAATCTTCTTACTTGATTTATGATCCGTTTGTGGAGTGGACAGATGTTGCAAATTGGAGTATAAATGTTCTAAAAGGGAAAAGTATGCAAGTCTACTTGTGTAAGCTTTGTTTTGCAGCTACAGTGTATCATATTTGAAAGCAAAAAAATGACTTGTGTCATGACAATACTCCTAGGACAGAGGAAGCTATTGTGGCTTAGATTAAATGGGAGGTCCGGTCGAGGATTATGGCCAAGGGAGTCGAGAGGCCTGCTCACAATGTAAATCTAGTACATAGTTGGAATCTACATGCGCTTTGTTGTAATGTTGTTCATTTGTTTGGTGTAGATTTAATTGTTTTTTTAGCAGTTAGTGCTGTTTTCTCCCTGATTGGGTCAACTGCATCCATTTTTTACTGGAGAGGCTGTATTTCTAAATTGAGTTTGGTCTATAAAGCATTAATTCATCCCAAAAAAAAAAAAAAAAAAAACAAGGTGTCAAAAAAGGAATGATTCCTCCATACATTCCTGCTGCTAACCACTAGAGAAAATTGATCTATAGAAGTAATTACATCATATCAAGGTATCCCATCCTTACTGTGATCTTTAGTTCTTCACATGTATTTGGGGCATTCTCACAAATAAATACTCACATAAACAATGGTCACTCCCGCCATGACCACCCTGCTATTTGAGGTGGGACTGCAATTCACCCTCTCTATTTAGAGGAGCTAAATAATCCATCTCAATCAGAGTATGGTTGGAAGACAATTTAGCCATCATTATGTCTAAATTGGTTGACCTTAACCTTTTCCTTTTTTTTTTTTTTTTTTTTTTTTTTTTTTTAATTTTTTAATTTTATTTTAGGGGCATAATTAATTTTTACAATCATTTATGTTCCCTATTTGACACAAAATCTGAAGGGATTCCGATTTGATTTTTCTTTTCTGGCCTTTTGGGCCCTCTAAGGTAACAAAAAGAAGTGGCCTGGTCCATTTAAAAACCCAGCCCACAACCAGAGCCAGACTCATACAAATGTGTTTAATGTTTAATTTTTATTTAATTCGGGCAACATTACCAACTCAAAGGTGTTAGTAATGTTGTGTTATCTGTTTTCTGTGTTTTGTGTTTTGGTTGATTGTTTTTTAATGTTTGTTTGGGAATTCTCTATGTGATGGGGTTGGGCTATGTTCGCGGGTAGCAGGTAGTTTGGGTGTGTGATGGTATATTTTGTTTTCTGAGTTCCAATTTGGTGTTATGAACTTGCTGAAGTTTGAGTTGTATTCTTTTGTGTTTTGAAATGAAAAAGCTTATTCACCCAAAAAAAGAAAAAAAAAAAAAAAAGAAAAAAAAAGTGTTAATCCGTGAGTGATAGAAGACTTTATTTCGTAGCAACAACTTGAGCAAGTAACAGACAATTTCGATAAGATAAACTTGATTGATGTGTCAGGAGTTTTGGCATGGTATAAACAAAGGTTTTCAGATTGGCAACATCAATGACTAGCCAGGAACCTAAGATATGGGTCAACATGTTCGTGAGAATCTAGTAAAAATTATCATGTCCTGAATTTAGACCGTTGTGTCGGAAGTGGTTTAGTATTTTGACAACAGCTTTTTATATTTTCTTCAAATATTGAACATCAGGATTGACATTTGCATTGGAATATCTCCATCATCCCTATTTCTACACTGTAAATGTCTAGCTGATAAAGACATGGTTGCACATGGTATTCTTAAGCCAAGTAATATCTTGCTAGATGAAGACTTAAGCCCCGTTTGGCAGCCAGATTCACCAATACATGGAATAAGTTTATCATTGTGTGAACGTGAAAAGGAAATTAAAAGACAGTTCATGAAAACTATTTATTCATACCATTCATTAAAGTAAAAACAAATAGAAAACTATCTATCAAAGTATAGTTAGGTTGCAAATCCTTCAACTTTCATTCTCTTTTTTTTTTTAATAAAAAAAAAAAAATAGTTGTTGTCTTTCTCAGAAAAGATAAAAGTTTTGTTTTAATATTCCCTTCGCCAATAATTTAACAGTTTTCTTTGGATTACTGATCAATGTTAATTTGAGGTCAGGAACTAGAAAATGAGTAGAACCACAAAACCAAAGATACTTATTGTGATAATTTATGACAAGGGTATACATGGGACGACCAATGCTGTCAAGGTTTTAAGAATATTGGCATTTATCAAGGACCATTATTTACATGAGAAGTTTAAAGGTAGAAAGCTAAAGAAATGAATGCGTCAACTTAATTAATTTGTCATCACAATCTTGTCCTGATTTTAGACCCTTTGGAGCTACAGTAATGGTTAGTAGGCGCCTGATGGGAGTTTTGACAAGTCTTCAATCCTATTCTCACAACAATGAGTACTAAACATAGGATTGACATATATGGCCTTATTGGAATTTTGAAGTGAAACCTCAAGTTGTAACAAATTAACAGTACTGAGTATTTCAATGAAATATCACACTGAAATCTCTCCCTCCCTAAACTCTTATGAAGAGAAAAATTGATATAATAATGATTGTGGAGATAAAAAAGAAAATTGTGTATGAGACAAGTTGAATTATTATTATTATTATTTTGTTTGAGTGAAATGAAGAGATGAGAAAGAGATTGTCCGAAGAGGGTCCACAAAACTCAATCACATGCAACATAATCCATAGATCAGGAAAAATGTAGTACTACTTAAAGGATTGTCGTTTACTTTCTTTCTTTTTTTCCCTTTGAAATGCAATAATTACTTTTTTTTTTCTTTTTTAGGTTAACATGCTCTATAATTTGATAGAATTCTATAATATAAAATTTGTTAAATTTAATCTTTGTATGTAAATCAAATAATTGAGATTTTATAACAATATTATTTGTCACTTTCACCAGTACTTCAATATTTATCATCTCAAATATTTACTTTAAATGTAATAAAATAAATTTAAAGAATTCTACGTTAAAACGCAAAAAGGAGAGTTATTCTCCATATAAAATATAAAGTAGAATTTATATTTTAAATAATTTTTTTTTTTATAACAATCACTTAAAAAAATAATAAAAAATTATTTAAAACACATCAAATCAATTAATATAAAAAAGCGATTAAAAGTAACATTACACCTCTTCATTTGTAGAACCCACAGAATGCAACACGTGTTTGGATTTGTGGTGGCCCTCACAATATTCAGACAATCATCTTGTCGAAGTCATCACTAGGCCATGGTGCACCGCATTCTAAGGCCAAATGAAGACTTGGTTTCACATGTCATGACAAGCTTGTCAAACTTCATCACTATTTGAGGATTTAATAAAAGTTTGGAAGAGTGGTCGGATTCTCACAATAATTTTTTAAATTTTCGATCTAATTTTTTAATGTCGCTTTTTGACTAAAGAGAGATGTTAAAATGGTGCTGGTTCATCTTAGGTAGAACATGAAAGTTATATACTATTTACGGTGAATTGTTGAGCAAGTAAAATTGGTTTTTTTATGAGACTATAAATGTACTCCATTATTAATGTATTTTGAATTTCGCTAAAGTATATTATAGCTCTTTTGGTGCAACATTACACAATTTTTATCATTGTAATTATGATATTTTAGTGCAACGTAACACAATCTCTAGTATTATATATTGTCCTCGTACTATGGAAAGTAGGCCATGAATATGAATTGTGATTCTAATTTTTCGTGCTTTCAATTATGTGGAAAAAATGCATGTATTTTTTTGTGTTTTGAAATGAAAAGGCTTATTCATCCAAAATAAAAAATAAAAAATAAAAAAGTGTTTGTCTGTGAGTGATAGAACTTAGAAGACTTATTCATAGCAACAACTTGAGCAAGTAAATTAAAAGACAATGTCAACAATATAAACTTGATTGATGCCAGGAGTTTTGGCAGGGTCAACATCTTCGTGAGAATCTTGTAAAAATCATCATGTCCTAAATTTAGGCCGTTGTGTCGGAAGTGGTTTAGTGTTCTCACAATAGCTTTCTATATTTCCTTCAAAGATTGAACATCAGGATTGACATTTGCATTGGAGTATCTCCATCATCTCTATTTCTACACTGTAAATGTCTAGTTGATAAAGACATGCATGGTTGCACATGGGATTCTTAAGCCAAGTAATGTCTTGCTAGATGAAGACTTAGGCCCGTTTGGCAACTAGATTCACCAATGGAGTAAATTTATCATTGTGTGAAGGTGAAAAGGAAATTAAAAGATAGTTCATGAGAACTATTTATTCATATCATTCATTAAAGAAAAAACAAATTGAAAACTATCTATGAAATTGTAGTTAGGCTGCAAATCTTTCAACTTTCTTCCTCTTTTTGCTTTTTTTTTTTTTTTTTAATTGAAAATAGGAGAATGCGGAATGAAATTGCCTTTAAATAGTCAATCTCAAAATCAAAGAATTTGATGATCATTAGATTACCCTTAGTTAAGGGATTTAGTCACCTTAATTAAATTAAGTGGAAATCCTTGATGATTTGATTAGCCAAAATTAAGAATTTAGATGATTTCAATCCTTATATATCAACAGGTAATTTTAATTTTCATGAAATAATTTTTAACAATTTGTAACATCTTTCTATTATGAAAAATGATAAACACACTTTTAATCTCACGCTCTCAGAGGCACTCCCTGGCATATAACAGTAAAAATCACATTCAGCGCATGCAATAATAGATGGGTAATAATGGGTCTCTTCCTCACAAGCATCACAGTAGAATTTGTCCGGCTCGCAATCCTGTTGAATCTTGATCATCTCTTCAACAGGAGAACTTGTCTCCTTGTAAGAATAAGGGGGATGAATGTGGCATTTAATCCGTGAAATTTCAGATCAAATCCGTGAGAACTTGTCTCCTTGACTCCTTGTAAGGATAAGTAAATGACAACGCAGACAACTGGATGCATGTAATTGACAAAGGTTATTGCAGACCCTCTGTGCAATTGGACAAGTGGTCGGATTCTCGCACCAATTTTCCATGAAAGATCATATCCATTGACATGTCGGTGACTCAGGTGATCGGAACAGACAAAATTAAGTGGAAATCCTTGATGATTTGATTAGCCAAAATTAAGGAATTTATATCATTTCGATCCTTATATTTCAAAGGGAAATTTTAATTTTTATGAAATAATTTTAAACAATTTGTAGCTTTGATTGTCTTTGTGAACAATCTTGAGCTTCATTTTTTGTGGAGACCGCCGTATGACTGATATATATAATTCGAATGCCATATCAGTAAAAAATTAAATATTTACGAGATATATATTACACTATTTAATTGTATAGGAGTCATAATAATCTACTAAATAATATTACTATATAAGATATTATCACAATAAATTCTCTCTTAAGTCTTGAGGTGGGAGATAATTGGATTATTATGGGAAACAGTGTGAATTGTTTGACTCTGACTTGGTGGAGCGTTATAAACATGAATGGATGTAATGAGCACATGATGCGCATCATAACAATTTAGAAGATGCCATTTTCATTTGGATCTCAAAAAAGTCATTTGGAAACACATCAGTTCAGACTAAATGCTTCAAATGCGATGCTTTTCAAAATGTTAACGTGAAAAATAAATTACAATTAAGAAAAAAGGAATTATAAAACGTAAATAGTTAATGAAAATTATTTATTTCATTATCTTTTATTAAGAAAAAAAAAAAGTTTTCATATTACCGTCGGCTCCATTAGCTTAGGATCAAGGAACATTTTTTCTTAAGAATGAATTTTTTAGATCATAAAATGGGTAGATAGGTAAGTAAATAGAACCACAAAACTAAGGATAAGGATGATCACAAATCACTACCTTTCGTTGGTTTTTTTTTTTTTTTTTTTTTTTCCCTCTAACAGTCAAGGATGTCAGCGCCAAAACCACCCCCACCAACTTTTTCCCAAATTCCCATATTTTGTTTGTTCCTTTCAATTTGTAATGCTACAATCTCCTTATATATCAGCCTCACTTGAGCTCACACACATTCCCAGTACCTCAACCAACATATATACACTACTCATGGAGAGAATTTGTTTTCCATTTCCCTTTTTTGTGGCACTTCTCATGGTACAATGTTGTATGGCAAGCCTAGATGTTGCAAATGTTCCTAACATTACCACCGATCAAACAGCTCTTCTTGCCTTAAAAGCTAGTATTTCTTATGATCCTCATAATGTTTTGACAAACAACTGGTCTACTGGCACCTCTGTTTGTAATTGGATTGGTATTACTTGTGGTTTTCATCATCATCGAGTCACAGCCTTGAACCTTTCTTACATGGATCTCACAGGTACCATTCCTCCGCACATAGGAAACCTTTCATTTCTTGTTAGCCTAAGTCTCATAAACAACAGTTTTCATGGATCTGTGCCCAATGAGTTGGCTCGTCTTTACCGATTGCGTCACTTATCTTTGAAGTCCAATGACTTCAGTGGAGAAATTCCTTCATGGATGGGGCTGTTATCCAAACTTCGACTTTTGTCTCTAGCTAATAACAGTTTCACAGGCAGTATTCCACCATCTCTATGTAACATATCTTCATTGGAGGCAATAAGTTTTGGATCTAACAAGCTTTCGGGCTCTATTTCTTTGTTCAAGTGCAAACGACTGCAATATTTATTTTTAGGGTATAACTATTTCACTGGAAGCGTACCTTCAGAAATTGGAAACTTAATCATGCTCAGAGAATTATACCTTCATAGTAACAACTTTAGAGGTATGTTTAGACATGTTTTAGTTGATTGATTATATGGATGACATCATTGACTCAACATAATTGCCTTTAATTATTTTGTTTCAATTCATTTCAAAAAGTTGGAAACTACTTTTCTTCGTGGAATCTGTAGTATCTCATAAGTCTAAACTTTGGTGTAGCAATCTTTCTTTTTCCAAATGGTGGATTAGGAAGAGTGCTAATCAATTATTTAAGATAAAAAAAAAAGAAAATCAAGTATAGGCCGAAGAAAAAGTGATTTATTATGTTGGAAGCCTTTCGTCAAATTGCATTGTTATGTATTCTTTGAGGTTAATAGATATTTATAACAATGATTAATTGACTAATTTAATGATGACTAATAAATGGGTATAGTGGGAAGGAAGGAACAGTATCTACAAGAGGTAATGTTTATCAAATGGAATTATATTCAAATTGGCAAATGTTGTGACTAGACTCAAGAAAATAATGGATCAATTGTGACTCATGAGCCCTTTTTTTTTGTTAGATTTTTTTTTTTTTTTTTCAAACTTCAATATTTGTTTGTAATGGTAATTGCTTTATAGGTCATGTCTCTTCCACTTTATTTAATTGTAAATTTTAACGTTTTATAGGAAGTATACCTTCAGAAATTGGAGCCTTAAGTTTGCTGACAAAGTTATACATTCACGACAACAATTTTGAAGGTACGTTTAGCCTTGTTTTAATTGACTGATTATATATATGGATAACATCAATAACTGAACTTATTTGCTTTTTTATTGTCTCCAATCGGTATATTTCAATTGGATGTACAAAATAATTTGTCCAAAGCGGGGAGTGTTACAAATAACACTCCCTACCCACCCACCCTCTCACATGGGGTGGGACCCACATCACATGGGCCCCACCCCATTTGAGAGGGTGAGTGTGTAACGAGGCTTTTTTTTTTTTTTAATCTTATCTTATCCCGTAATCTAGTTGTTTATTGCTGCTAGAATTGTTAGAGGTTTTGATGGACAATAAAAAACTAACCAAAAATAATAAAGGAATGATCTTGGGGCATATCTCAAACTTATTTGTTAGTTATAATCGTATGGTAACTTCTATAATATCTAGCAATGGTTTTTTCGTTTTTGTATTTTTGGTGAGTGTGCTTGATTCAAATGAGAAAAAATAAATAAATAAAGAAAAAATATGTAATTTCAGATCAATGACGGACCAAATTGTTTACTTTAGATGAAAAGTTGTTCAAAATATCATGAGTGATTACCTCAAATATCTTTTACTCTATTGAATTTTCACAAGACTTACTAAACATTAATCAAGAGACGATCGAGTTTTAATGTCATTTGATGAAAAAACGAATATTTCTACTACGTAGCTTGGTTTGAGAGTAAATTTCAAACGTTAAATCAATAAAATCTACAAAAAAAAAAAAAAAATACAACAACATTAATGTTGTGGGTTTAATATCATCAATGGTCTATAAAAAATAAAAATAAAAATATATCATCAGTGGTAAACGAAAAAAAGAAAAAAAAAAAGAAAAAAAAAAAAGAAAAGAAAAGAAATTATAGGAAAAAAAAATTAATGATAATATATCAAATAAAATTAACTTTTTATTTTCTAAGCATCAAATAAAATATACTTATTCTTTTCTTTTCTTTTAACGTGAAAAATTAAAGGCAATGATATCAATGCTCAGACCACTCTACCCTCGTTTTTTTTCCAAAATTCTCTTATTTTCCTAAATGTTGCCGAAGAATTTTTAAATCTCATTTTATTTTCTAAAGAGGGCAAAATTATTATTATTATTATTATTATTATTATTATTATTATTATTATTATTATTAAATCAGAAAATTAGAAATGATTTATGTACCTTTTTTTTTCTCAATTTTAACCATCACAGTGTAATCCTCTTTGACACTTAATTCCACTGAATCCGTAATTGCTCATATATACTTAGGGACGAAGGGAGGGAGGGCTGGTAGAGGCCATGGCACCCCAAAGTAAACACGTGATAAAACCATGAGTAAACACGTGATTTAAATTTACTTAATTTTGGAAATTAGATTCCCAAATTTTTAATTATTCGTAATAGATCCTTCTTTGAGTTTGCCATCCAAGTTTACTTAACACCTTTAGTGCCACGTAAGCTTTTTTTCAAATCACCTTACAAAAATTATATATATATTTTAATAAAATCTTGTTTTGCAAGTTAAGTGAGGCATCAGCACTCCTCTTCTAGCATCATGTGTTTCGGTGTTTGCTCTGTTCTCCCTTACAGTGTATGTAATTGTGTACGTCAACATGCTCCTTTTTCTTATATCTAAAGGTCTCTAATGCTTCATGCTTCTGTGAGAATTAATGTAGGTGAGAATTCTTGGAGCAAACTCAATGAAAGAGATCATTGAGAAATTTCTATAAACAACTTATATGTGGTGTCTCCTACCAGAGTGATGAATTTATTTTCAATTCAAACAATTTCCTCTTTACAACAACAGCAATTAGAATTGTATTTCAACAGCAAAAACCCATATAAAACAATTTGAAAAGCTTAAAAATTAATCCCGCTGTGGTTGACTGAGTAGGCCCATTTTTTTGGTTCACAATCATGTTAGTAATAACCCCTAAACTTTCACCCTTTTAAAATAAGGTATCTAAACTTTAAAATGTCTTAATTTATAGTATCTATTTTTTAAAAAGTTTCAATCTAAGTCCTCCGTTATAATTTTCCGTTAAATCTTGTCAAAATTTTCAAAACACCCCTATGTTTATTTTATTTTTTAAAAAGAAAATTGTAAAATTTTTCAAAGATTTAGGCATGGGTATTTTTACAAATTCCGTAAAATTTCGACCAACACCTTTTTTTTTTTTTGTTTCCTCTAAAAAAGGAAGGGTATTTTGTTTGATGCGAAAACCTTTTAAAAAATAATAATAATAATAATAATAATAAATAAAAAAAACTCCGAAAACATGTTGCCATATTTGTGTATGTGGATTCATATCGTAGGACTGTATAAAAAGTTGATAGAGGCTAAATGGAAAAGTTGGCCAACTGACCATGCATGTGAAACGAGGATAGAGGGCAGAGTGGCTTATTTAATAATTAGCTCTTAATTTGAGGTTTTGAATGGTTTCTTAGACATCTGTTCACTTGAACCACATTATTTTTTTCTTTGAATAATAATGCATGCTTGCTCATATTGTGACAGGTGCAATACCAAGTGAAATTGGTAATCTACAAAACCTTGAGATCTTTGCTATCAGTGAGAACAAATTTACGGGGCAAATTCCGTTTGAGATCTTTAATATCTCAACAATTCAAATAATTGGGATGGCTTTTAATATGCTCTCCGGACATCTTCCATCAAATATAGGCATTTTCCTTCCAAATCTTCAACATCTTTATGTTTCCCATAACACACTGAGTGGAACAATACCTAGCTCTATCTCCAATGCTTCACAACTCACAGAAATAGATCTGCGCTTCAATGCATTCTCGGGCTTAATTCCTAAATCACTTGTAAATTTAAGGCTCCTTCAGTGGCTCAACCTAGCAGGAAATAATTTGACCATTGAATATTCAACTCCAGATTTCAACTTTTTCTCTTCTTTGTCAAATGTTGCATATCTAACATTTTTAGACTTGTCATATAATCCACTTAACAGTGTCCTTCCTAGTTCCATTGGAAATCTCTCCACTTCTCTTGAAACACTTCACATTGATAATTGCAATATCAAGGGAAGCATTCCAAGAGAGATAAGCAATTTAAGCAACTTGGTTACTTTGTCCCTACAGCTCAATGAATTGGCTGGACCTATTCCAACTACAGTAGAAAGATTGCATAAGCTTCAAGGTCTCTATCTTGATAATAATGGACTAGAAGGTTCCATCCCATCTAATCTTTGTCATTTAGAGAGCTTGTTTGAGTTGTATTTAGGTGCTAATGAGGTTTCTGGTCCTATTCCTACATGTGTAAATAACATGACTTCTCTAAGAGTTCTTTACTTAGAATCCAACCAATTAACTTCCATGATTCCCTTGAGCTTGTGGAGCCTTATGTATATTTTGGAGGTCAGCCTCTCATCAAATTCTCTAAGTGGCCCTTTCCCATTCGAGATTGGAAACTTGAAGGTCTTGAGAGTACTAATGTTATCAAGAAATCAACTGTCTGGCGATATCCCACCAACAATTGGTGGCCTCAAAGATTTAGCTAACCTCTCCTTGGCACACAATCGATTAGAAGGCTCAATTCCTAAATCAATTGGTGGACTTGTAAGCTTGGAATTCTTGGATCTTTCTAGTAACAATTTATCTGGCGAGATTCCCAAGTCTTTAGAATCACTTTCATACCTCAAATATCTAAATGTCTCTTTCAATAGATTACAAGGAAAAATTCCTGTAGGAGGACCATTTGTAAACTTCTCTGCTGCATCATTTATGTCAAATGATGGACTTTGTGGTGCTCCCCAACTGCAAGTTTCTCCATGTAAAGTAGGTGTTTCTCGATCAAAAAAGACTACAATTGCACATATACTAAAGTATGCATTACCAACAATTGGGTTAACAATACTTGTAGTAGTTGCTCTTGTATTAGTGTGGATAAGATGCCAAAAACAGAATAAGCAAATTCCAGTAGAAGCAAACTCTATACCGCTAGCTACATGGAGGAGAATTTCTAAAGAAGAACTTTTACAAGCAACAGAAGGGTTCAATGCAAGCAACTTACTTGGTAAAGGGAGTTTTGGATCAGTATACCAAGGGACACTCTCAGATGGAATAATTGTTGCAATAAAAGTTTTCAACTTGGCAGTAGAAGGGGCGTTCAAGAGTTTTGATACAGAGTGTGAGGTATTGCGCAATATTCGTCATCGAAATCTTGTCAAAATCATCAGCACGTGTAGTAACATGGACTTCAAATCTTTTGTATTGGAATACATGCCTAATGGAAACCTAGAGAAATGGTTGTATTCTCAAGACCATTGTTTGAGTGTCTTACAAAGACTAAATATAATGATCGATGTCGCATCAGCACTCGAATATCTTCATCATGGTTATTCAACACCTATTGTTCATTGTGATTTGAAGCCGAGCAATGTCTTATTAGATGAAGATATGGTCGCACATGTGGCTGATTTTGGAATTGCCAAACTGTTAGGTGATGGAGATTCTATGATGCGAACCATAACTCTTGCTACTATTGGGTATATGGCACCAGGTGATGTTTTTACTCTACAACTAAAACTTGCATGTTTGTCATTCTACTCTTGAATGCATGGATAACTATAACCTTCTAGTAGAATATTGATTTTAGCAATTTATATCTTTTGAACATATAATTATGTTATCATGCTTATTTTTTAATGTACACAAACAGAGTATGGATTGGAAGGAATTGTTTCTACAAGAGGCGATGTCTATAGTTATGGTGTTTTGCTGATGGAAACTTTCACAAGAAAGAAACCTACCGATGATATGTTTGTTGAAGAAATGAGCTTGAAGCGTTGGGTAGAGGAATCTTTACGCCTTTCAGTAATTAAAGTTGTTGATGCCTATTTGTTGAGAACCGAAAGAGATTATGCTTCTATGGAGAATTGTATGTCATCCATAATGGGATTGGCTTTGCAGTGTTGTGCTGAGTTACATGAGCAAAGGATTAATGCAAAAAGTATTTTAATCACACTAAACAAGATCAAACTGGAGTTTCTACAAGATACTAAAGGAAGAAGCTAGTTAAATGAGAACATCAGGTTTGTTTATATCTCTTTCATGTTTGTGCTTTTGAAATAATATAACTCTCTTGAGACCTATAACTAGTCTCTTATATGAGAACAAGATAAGATATTTATTTATAGCCATTGCTTTGTTGTGGTATATAATAGTAACATTTATAAGTGGTATAGCTAATGGTTGTAGTGACCTATAATTACTCGCCAATGGGTATTCTAAGTTAGTCTCAAAGTGTTAATGGCAACAAAATCATTAGCTTCTCTCTCAGGACACAAATGATATATAGCAATTGTGGGATTGTGCTTACAGATGTGTCCTTGTCTGTAGATATTGCCCCCAACATGCATCATGTGGGGGAGGAAGGGGGTTGGTTATCATTTATCCTCTGAAGTTGTTATCATTTATCCTACTGTATTGTGCAATAAATGACGTTCATCAGCAAAATGTTTATATTTATGCTTTAAACGAGGGGTGAATTCTTTCAACAGAAGCATATATAATAAATTCTCACAAATCTGTTAGACTTCCCAGCATGGCAAAAGTCATCAGCAAGTTTCCTGACAAATTATTGGAGGATAGCATCCTGCAATAACAATATTGCAGCAATGAACCAACGAAATCCTTAAAAAATGTGTTAGCGAGAAAAAGATTTACAACCTACCAAAATGAAGAGATGAGATGTCTTACAAAGTCTCTAAATTGGTCAAATTGCCAAGCTCAAGAGGAACAATGCCAGAGAATTGGTTTGCTTCAAGGCTTCTGTTTGAGAAAAACACACACACACAAAAGAAAAAAAAACAAAAACAAAAACAAAAACAGAAAAGGAATATTGAGATTACTAAAAGAGCATAATAGAAACTCATGATTAAACCATCCAAGAAATCACAATGGAGTGCAGGGGTAACAAAACGACCATATAACAATTAAAAAACACGGAAAAGTTTTCAGAGGTTTGAGATCATAGTAGTACACTTAACAATAAAACCAGAGTCTTTCTACTTTATTTTTATTTTACAAACTCAAGCCCACTCACGAAGACTTCAAACCAAAGTTCAAAACGTACAGGTATGTGAGACTAGTAATATTTTCCAATTCCTTTGGAATCTCCCCTGATAAGGGGTTCCCAAGAACAGAGCTGCACATTTCTTGCTTGTTAATTTAAGAGAAAAGCAGCTAAATCAAAACTTAATCAATATAAAATATAAGAGCTCACATAGAAGTTAATCGCATTGAAGCCCATTCCAGTGGTATTGTCCCATTGAGATAGTTGTAAGCAAAATCACTACAATGAGAGGACAACCAGTGTAAATTGAAAATGCTGAAAAAATAGTCTTTATTAAATTCTAGTGAATTGTGTTGGACATTAGTGCTGTAAAATATTACCATCAAACTTGAAATTGAAGCATTTCAAAAAGATCTTACATTTCTCGAAGGTGAGGAAGCTTCACCAGTTGAGGCGGAAGCATGCCAGGAAGACGTACTATAGAACTTGAGCACTCTATAATAAATGAGTTATTAGATAATGAGTATAGCCGTATAGGTAACAACTATCATGAGAAGTAGATCAATCATGACATGCTATTAGCATTTTACAATATATTACATATGTCATGGATGTAAAAAAGGCAGCTTTTGAAAATAATGTTTGGTGGCCTTCATTACAATGTATAGTCAACAAAAATTTTCACTAACCTGACAAACAAAATAACACTAAACATATATAGATTCGTAGATGAAGGCTTATATGAGTTAACTTAAATTAATTAAGTAAAAAATTATATCTTTTGACAATCATACGGAGATGTAAAATCATGTATAAGATGGAAGATTTGACATAAAAATAATTAGTAACAAGATGAGGGAACTGTACATCTTTACGACATGACAAACGGTGTTGTTGCAATCACAACCAATGCTGCTCTCAGAATTTCTTGGTGGCTCTGGTGTCATCCCAACCATTTCAAGTTGGCAAGAACTACCATTAAACTTCTAATATGTTGAGCCCATGGTACCAGCTATTTGTTGGAGTGCATCAACTACATACCATCCCAATCAATAAACATCACATGTCAAATCAACGTTGTACAACTGTGCTTATGAAAAAGAAATGGCAATCCAACTTCATTTCAACTAGTTTTGGCTTTTGGCTACATTAAGTCACAAATTTATATTACAAAGAACCAAGGAAAACAGTTATCTGTGCTTGAACAATAACATGAACAATATCATTTTTATTGCCTAAATTCAGATTCAAAACACTACAAGCTCAACTGTGTCCAGCAGTTTTAAATACCCAAGAAATTTTCGAACATTTTTGTCATTCTGAATCACATGACCTTGAAGCTTGAAGCAAAAAAAGTTTCAAGAAGAAATCGGTTTAATTATCCAATTCACTTCCATATTTGAGAAGGAAAATATGAAAACTGAACTTAATATGACATTTCGACAATTCGATTAATGCATTAAAAAAAGGAAACAAGAAAACAATCAGTTTTGCTAGAATTATGTGAATTTAGACCAATAAGCATGTGAGAATGACACTAATTAGAGAGTACCAGATAATCATGCACTAGTGAAACACCATGGTCATAAATTTCAATGGGGAAACCGCCAATTTTCTGTTTGGTTACCAAATAATTTTTTTTTCTTTAAAAAAAAAAAAAGAAAGAAAGAAAAGAAAAGAAGAAGAAGAAGAAGAAGAAGAAAAAAGAAAAAGATCAATGCATAGTACTTTCATAACTTACTAAGAAAAATGATAAGCTAAGCCCAACAGGTCCAAACAGTTAATGGTTGACACCCAGTTTGACTAACTTCGCAAGATTCAAACTTTCCATTTCTTTCCCCTATATACCAACTACAACTGAAGAGCAAGCTCGTACCTTCTCCTTGGGGTACCTCTGCCTTTGTGAATCTCAGCAACCTGAACCAACTCAATGCAAAAACCATGAACACGAAGAGATTCTTTGCCAGCATGGTCAAGAATTTGACAAAACTACCACAAGTACTTCTGAGGGAACTTCAGTGCATGATTTGGATGTCAGGAAAGTAGAGAACACCTTTTCTTTAGGTTTGGATTTAGTCGCCGGATATGGACTTGCATTATGGCTGATTGCTCCTTTGTGGAGGTTCCCTTGGACTAGGAGAGCATTGAAAGTTGGGGGTCTTCTGTGTTGCATGGAAAGAGTCTTAAGGCTTGCTTGGGAAGACTTTGCCTTGGTGCCACTGTTTATCACCTCTGGAGCCAACGAAATGATTTGCTCCATTGTAACAATCCACGCACGGAAGAGGATATCTTGACTCAAATTAAGTGGGAGGTTCGGGCTAGAGTGTTGGCTAAAGGTCACTTCAAGTGCCTAGGAAAGAGTTTGCTTCTTGTGTATAGATGGAATTTACACACATTGATGTAAATTCTCCTCTGCTTCTGCAGATTGTGGTTTTATGAGTCTGCTGTGTAATGTTTTGAGTATTAAAACCGTAGGTGTTTTGGTTGTTATTTTTATATCGCCAGTGTTTGTAATTGGTTTTTCCATGTTTTTGGATAGTGTTCCAGTTTTCACTGGAGAGTTGTTTTTGTTTGTTGGTTCTATAAAGTTTTGTTTCATCCAAAAAAAAAAATATTTGACTTTAACACAAATTTACCACTATAACATCCAGAAATAAGGGGGCCAATTGTGTGGTTACTATTATCGAAAAGCTTGTTCTTGCTCAAGTGTTTTAAGTCCTCTCAAGTATCCCCTTCCCCTTTCCCATGTATGAATAAAAAAAAGAGTCCTCTCAAGTAGAAAAATAGCATAAATTTGATTAGAGCAACCGCAGCCTAAGCCAAATCAGCTATGATCTTTCAATAATATATCAGCAAATGTAGGGTTAGAACTATAATATAGTGCTTAAACAAAAAACGATTACAGACGTTGCAGGATCAAAAATTAAGCATAGAAGTTTAATTACTACCCATTAAAAGCCCTTCCAACTATCAAACTATCCAATAATTCGTAAGTGTAGTACGAGCAGTACATGATAATACTCTTTTTCAAGTCAATTGAACTACTACCACCAGGCATGACTTGACTTGGGACTGGACCAGTAAAGCATCCTGCGAAAAAGACAAAGGAAATAGTTTACACTTTACAGAAATTCCAGTTAACAAGGACATCAAGGCTTCATCAATATAAAGGGGTTTAACTTGGAAAGAATAGTTCACATTGGGTCATTTCCCACTTTTAAAATGAAATTTGAAATTGTAGCAGCTTTTATGACAGAAACAAGATACATAGCACCAATAAAGAATAAGGTTGGAGATATTGTACCCAAACAAAAATACAAGCTGCACACACAAACAGATATTCAATGCTTTGCATATCAATAAACATCAATCATTATAAACATGGAGGTAAATAGCAAACCACTTAAGTTTAAATTCCAACAGTCAGAATTTTATAATGTCGGATGCAAAACTTATGAATACCAAAGTTGCAGAAAGGGTCATCCGCAGTTTTCCTAAGTACATGAACTTCTCCAATAGAGAACTACACTTTCAGAAACTGTCTTATGAGTTACCTACTACACTAGCTACCATGTCGAATCACAGTACTTACTTATCTAGTTGGTGATTACCCATCTACAATTCGCTTATGAGGAATGATCCCAAGTGTTGCAACTAGACTGCTTTAGTTCTTTTCTTAAACGACAAAATGTAATAAGATTGCTCTAATCTTTCAGCTTCATTATATGTTGGCAAAACAAAATGATAGGTTACTGTGCATCAACAGCACAGTGGACTCTTGTTTTCACAATGAAAGATGCAAGGTGGGCAAGTAGATGATTGTCTAGAACTAATCGTGTGACACAGGGGATCCGTCTAGATTGCTATATAGAGCCACAAGTGCTTATGGTGATGCCAATCCTCGTCCATTTTACATGCCAGATGCTAATGGATGGTGTAACTTGTGTTTCAAATTAAATGTATGTTCGAGGGGGTTAACAGTATTTTTGCATTTATTTTCTTTAGACTTGTTGTTAGGCAATCTAAGTTTTCTCTTTAGTCTCAAATTAACCCTACAAACATGATCAAGAAAAATTAGACTAAAAACTCATGGTAGCTGCCATACGACAAAACCTCTGCTTTCTTTTTATCTCCAAGCTATTTCATTGCTTCATACCCAACTTATACTCAAATAATCAAACAGACAGGTAGCTGCAGCGTGAACTAATTGCAGCTAAACTTCAAATGCTCTGCTACTGGATTTTTTTTTTCTCTCTTTTCTTCTCTTTTTCTTTCTTATATAGGGATACACACACATGACACACTCTAAACTTGAGCATACCTGCTCTGTTAATTTTCTTCCAAGTTCCGTAACAATTAGATGTTCTGAATCTTGTCATTTGACCAACCACAAACATAAAAACATTTTCTTTTATTTTTTCTACATTTATGAATTACATGACCCAGTCATTGAAAAAAAAAAGATTATTGATGTCTTACCTTTCCCTGCTTGCTCGCAATCAAGCAACTAAATCAATGTCCCAACCTGAAAAGACAGTTAGGCCACGTGAGAGAATGCAGATTGGAAACATTAACACCAGAATGAAAATGGGCCAATTTGTAGTTGTTATAATACAAGATACAAGGTAGGTTATCATAGAAATTGATTCTCGCATAAGCTTACATCCGTATCTTTCTTTTTCTCTTCTTTTCTTTCGCCCTGAGCTTACCAACACAAGACAAAGTCGCTTGCACTCCCAAAACTCTATCTGCTACATTCAGTAGAGCAAGGCTCTCCACATAAGAATCGAAATAAAGCCAGTCACTTATATCATAAATGTGAAGATACCAGGATTGTTCGCTATTACGTTCGTAAGAACACAAATTTCCCTCATGGTTCACTAGAACTTCACCGTTCTTTGTAAAACCTATCGGACCATATGATGCACAATCAAACTTAACATCGAACTGCTTAGTCCAAGATTCCGCTCTTCCATACTCTTTCATCACCCACACGATCATATATGTAACGACCCACCCCCAATGACACAATATTGTCCGCTTTTGACTCCCCATATCAGACTTCCCAGGAGGTCACCCATCCTGGAATTGCTCTCGCAGCGGCTCGCTTAACTGCGGAGTTCTGATAGGTTCATTGCCATCACGGCTTTAAAACGCGTTGTGTCATATAGGGTGCATTTATACATATAAGCACATCCTCATTCCCAGGCGATGTGGGACCGATCCACCCTCAATGACACAATACTGTCCGCTTTTGACTCCCCATATCAGACTTCCCAGGAGGTCACCCATCCTGGAATTGCTCTCGCAGCGGCTCGCTTAACTGCGGAGTTCTGATAGGTTCATTGCCATCACGGCTTTAAAACGCGTTGTGTCATATAGGGTGCATTTATACATATAAGCACATCCTCATTCCCAGGCGATGTGGGACGTCACAATATATATCCTCTTCGTCCGCCGAGCGGACCCCGTAGGGAATGACAGCAAGCAACCCATCAACTACCGCCATAAAAAACCCGAAGATTTCCTGATCGCCTTGTAAACTCTTTGGCATACCCATTTCACGGAACACCTCATCCTCCATATCGAACGACACGATCAAATGGCGAAACGGGCCCTGGTGGTGCTCTGGAGTGTGAGCTGGCCAGTGGACTGCCCCATTAAAGAAAATATTACGTAACGAGTTTCTACCGAAGGGTTCTCTAAAGTAGTAGGGAGGACCAGGGGCCGTAAAAGAGCGCCATGCGCCAGTTCGAAGCGTATAAATTTCAACCAAAGAATGAGTGGTGCCTTCGACATATACAACCCTCACCAGTTTGTAATCGTCAGTCTTGGGGCAATAGCCAAAGCCATGAGTCCGGGTTTCCAATCCAATATTAGGGTGCGGAATGGATATGGCTTTTTGAATACAAGGATTGCAGAGAAAGTATGAATCAAAACCTCTGGTGAGACAAAATAGGCCGTTAGATGAACCAATTACTTGCATGCAATCGCGCAAGCAACGCGATCCTATGAAATCTGATGGAACTCCTGTGTCATAATATTGTTCAGTGACCAAACTCCTCTCTTGTATTTCTGGATCAAGGGAAAGCAGGCGGATGCGTATGGCAGGGGATAGGTCTTTCTTGAGTCGGTAGTCGAAATGGAGTAACACAAGGTGGGATGGGTATTGGGGGTTGGAAAGAGCGCGGCTGAGGTGGGTGGCGATGAAATGGGGGCTGGAGATAAGAGAGCACCATGTCTTGGAAACGCACCTGAATCTGATAAGAGACTTCACGGACAGTCGTGAGAGGATTTCAGCGATAACTTCATTTGGGAGACTATCTGACATCGTCTTTCTTTTTCTAGTGCCAATTGAAGAGCCAGTATGAGCAAGCAGCATAACAATTTATATTTTTTTATATTTTTAGATATATTTTATTTATGAATATGTAATATTTAGATAATTTATATTTTTTATGTTATGAATTTATAATATTATTTTTTTTATATTAAATTTGTAATTTATATTTTTTTATGATGTTATGCTCATTGAATTATTAATAAAAAAATATGAGTGTTTCTTATGAGTATTAATTACTATAAATATTTTAAGGTCCGAATCCATCATCATTTTTTTTTTCTCGACTATACATATTTTAGTATTATATTATATTTTCAAAACAACTTCAAAAAACTCCAAATTGATCGAAATTATTTTTAAAATAAACTCATTTTAAAAAATTACAGATACAAATACTAATTTTTAAAAATGATATTCGAATTTTATAAATATGGGATATCTCAAACAACATGGTTTTACGCGTCATTTCCAACATGGTTTTACGCGTCATTTCGACTTTCTATATAATTGAGTATTTTTTTTTTAAGATCTTTTCATTTCCAACGTAAAAAGGACGATTGAAATAATTATATATAGTAGCGTCTTTTTTTGATAAATGTAGAAAAAATTACGTCGTTTCCATTATTATTCCATATCTTTTTTCCCATTTCCCACATAACATTCAGACCTCAAGAAAAAAAAAGAAAAAGAGAATGACAATTCCTCTTGTCCCACTTTTACAACCTGAACATCATTTAAAGTAAGTGCACCATTATTTTATTTTAGACCCGTCGTTTCTTTCTCTTTTCCAGTTCCAGTTTTAGACGCTTGTTGTGATCATTTCAACTTTCCATACAAATGAGTTTTGGAAATGGTTAATTGTACAACACAATTTGCATAACAATTGTACAATCAAGGCATATATGTTAATACGTATAGATTTCACGTGCATAAATCTCATATATATATATATATATATATATTGTGCAATTATTATACAAATTGTGTTATGCAAAAGAAAATTGTTAGAGGTATCACAAACTCTTACAAACAAAAGTTGATAAACTGACATGACATTTATATGGCCTTTTAATAATTAAAAAACTAATTTATTAAAACTCAAAGGGATTTGCCGGTTGATTTTAAAAAAAAAAAAAAAAAAAAAAAAAAAAAAAAAAGAAGAAAGGGATTCGGCCGGGACTGAGGCAACCAACACAAACACAGGCCCCGGCCAGATCTATGTGCATCCTTTTCATCCAGACCCCAACCCCCCACCACCGGCGAGCTCCGACAGAGACGACAACAGAAACGACACAGACATCCAGAAACCCACGCCGGCGAGACGACAACAGAGGCGGGGGAAGAGGATCTAAAAGCTCGGTGGGAAGATAGAGGAGGCACAGTGTGGCTGAGAAAGAGATCCGGACCCCGACCCACCAAACCCACATCGGCGTGGGTGGTTTTCGACCGGATCTTCTAGTTCATACAACGTCGTCAGTGAATCACAATCTTCAAGTTCGCATGCTGCGACGTCGCTAGAAACTGTCGGGATCTGGGTCAGTTAATCTTCGTCGTCAGTCGATCGGGATTGCTGGGACCCAGACGCCAACGGCTACCCAACCCAAACGTCAACGGTGGTCGGGGTCTGGTAGGGATTACTGGGACGTCGCCAGGTTTTTAACTTGATAAGTTTTTTTAATTTGATCAAAAACCAATCTTACGTGGAATCTATGTATCTAAATTTTTTAAATGATAAAATGCCACATGGGCTTCACATTAGTTTGTAACAGCACTCGCAATGACTTATGTATTTCTCAATCTAGAATAGTTAATTAAAACTCATTTTATCTAGTCGGGATTGTTTGGACGTCGCCGGTTTTTTAATTTGATAAGTTTTTTTAATTTGATCAAAAACCAATTTTACGTGGAATCTATGTGTCTAAATTTTTTAAATGATAAAATGTCACATGGGTTTCACATTAGTTTGTAAGAGCACTCCCAATAGATTATCTATTTGCAACTTTAAGTTAGAATAGATAACAAAAATGCTAAAACGAAACTCTATCGGCTTATGTATTCCAACTCTATAATAGATTTTTCTTAATTCCATAAATAGTGCAACTTTACTTATGCTATTCACTTATCTATTTTTTTTATTATTAATATTCTTTATCTCCACATTTTCGTCTTTTTCTTTTTCATTTTTCCTCCGTGACTCCACGTTCTTTCTTTATAGTGGAGATCTAAGGGAAAGTATGTAAAGTAGTGGAGTTATCAAGCGGGACCCACGTAAAAAAAAACTATAATAAAAATAATATAAAGTTAAGAATAGATAATTAGATGTATGGTGCATTTTAAAACTCATTAGCTAAACTAGATAAAATGAATTTTGATAGAGTACTCTCTATGGCTTATGTATATCTCAATCTAGAATAGTTAACTAAAACTCACTTTATCTAGTTTAGCTAATGGGTTTTAAAAGGCGCCATACATCTAATTATCTATTTTTAACTCTATATTCTCTCTTTATTATTTTTTATTACTTTTTTATTAAAAGGTGAAAGAAAGTCCAGTTGGTGGAGCTTAAACACCCTTAGATAGAATTTTGATCCTGTGGAGGTGGAGAGGATTAAGTGTTTGGTTCCTAGTCCTTTGCAGCATGAAGATAAAACAATCTGGAGTGGCACAAAACATGGTTTTTGTACGTTGCGGAGTGCCTATTTTCTTGAGATGAACCAAAGACAGCAGGGATTAGGGGAGAGCTCAAAGCATACGGAAGTTCAGTTATTCTGGAAATCTCTTTGGCAGCTTCCAGTCCAACCGGCGGTAAGAAATTTTGTGTGGAAGGTATGTAATAACATTCTCCCAACAAAAGAGACCTTATTCAGGAAAGGGATTCTTGATGACCCTTACTGCCCTCTATGCTTGACTCAACCTGAAACTCTTTCTCACATTCTGTGGAGCTGCCTATCCTCGGTGGCGGTGTGGCAAGAAAGTAGCAGAACAGTACAGAAACTATCCATTCAAGAGGATGAGGTATTAAGCTATATTCGTCATCTCCAAGACAGTTTAGAGGCTACTGTTTTTGCAGAAGTTCTAAATGCATGTGATGCGGCTGATATGACTCCGAAGAAATTCCTTAATTTTCAAACATTGTTCTGAGCCCCCGAATCAATTGATCCTGAAAGCAAGAGGGATAATGGAAGAGATAGAGAGTGTCACAGAGGAGCAGAATGGTGCCCCAATTCCTGCTGTTTCGGCTATTTCAGGTTGGACTCGTCCTCAGGTGGGCTTAGTGAAAGTGAATTGGGATGCAGCTCTTAATAAGGAGATGAGGAGGTTTCCTAATCCTAATTAAACAGATGCGAAATAGGAGTGCTACGTTTTTACAGGAAACCGCTTAATTAATAATAATAATTAAAAAAAAATCATCCTTATTAAATTTAACGCTTTTACCTAATTATGTACTAATAATAATAATAATAATAATAATAATAATATTGGACTATAGGAGTACTACGGTTTTAAAGGAGACCGCTTAATTAATAATAATAATTAAAAAATAATAATCATCGTTATTAAATTTAACGCTTTTACCTAATTATTTACTAATCATTTTACAATTTTACCCTTCTAAAGAGCTTTGTGGGTAGCTCGATTTTTAAAGGTCTGTTTGGGTTTACGATTTCAACAAGTGCGTTTTTAAAATAATGATTTTAAGAATCCGTTTGAGTTTGCAATTTCAAAATGTGTGATTTTCAAATATGCGATTTGAAAAAATAAGTTTGAAAAATGTAGTTAAGCGTTTAGCACAATTGCAGTTTGGCCTTTAAAATCGCATGTTAGCTTTTAAAATTCTGCATTTTTTTAAAAAAATCCTCTTGGCCTTAGTTATGATTTGAAAACGTAGAAAATTGCTTTTTCAAATCGCAATTTTTAAAAAACGTAAATTGCAAATGATTCATTTTCTGCAATTTGGTTTAAAATCTCACTTTCTGTCTACAAAATCTCAATGCTAAACGCACCCTAAAATGTGGGATTTTTAAAAACGCAATTAAATGTTTGGCAAAATCACAGTTTGACCCTTAAAATCGCATATTAACCTTTAAAATTCTATATTTTCAAAAAAACACTACATTGCTTGCCATTCAAAAAAACAATTCTTTTGCATTTTCAAATAACTGAAGATTTGGTTTGTTTATTAGGCATATGTCCCCTTGTATTAATATATGTGCGGCACATTTAAAAAACAATGTTTTTTTCTTTTTCTTTTTTTTCTTTTTTTTTTTTTTTTCTTCTTCTTCTTCTTAGATTTATCAAGAAATCAACTATCTAGTCATATCCCAACAACAATTAGTAGCCTCAAAGATTTAACTAATTTCTCCTTAGTGGACAAACTACAAAAAAAAACAAGTTTTTTGAGCCCTTTTTTTAAAGCCCTTTTAAGGCATAAAAAGGGCTCAAAACAATTTGATTCCTTTTTTTTTGAGCCGTTTTCAAAACGGCTCAACACATCAAGTATTAAAAGGCTTGGTTTGAGTCATTTTGGATTAAAACAACTCTAATTAGAGTCGTTTTTTTCAAAGTGGCTCCAACCGGTTTGAACCGTTTTTAAAAACGACTCCAACCGATTTGAAATGTTTTTGCAAAAACGGCTCAAACTGTTTTGAGCCGCTTTAGTAAAAACGTTTGAAACCGGTTGGAGTCGTTTTTAAAAAACGGTTCAAACCAATTTGAGCCATTTTGTATCATGCTTTCCCACTTTCCAACTACCACTCCTAAAAAATGGCAACCAGCAATACACCCCTTCGTTTTCCAAGAGCAATACAACATATCCTCTAAAACCAACAAGTGAAAACCTTGATTAGATTACTTATAAATAAATAAATAAAGAGAGAGAGAGAGAGAGAGAGAGAGAGAGAAGAAAACCTTGATTAGAAGTAATGTATGTATATGCATGCTAGATGAATCCGAAAGGCGAAAATGACAAGCATCCCAAGTACAGCCCTAATCGTTTGGACAAAATTCAACTCCAAATCTATCTTGAAAGAACAATACACTAAAAGCCTTCACTGAAATGAGAAAATGCCTCCATGTCACAGAAAACGTGCCCCCATTGATTGGTATTCTTAGACCAAGCAAAGCAACCATAAATCTATTAGTTTGGTCCTAGCTTTCTCTGTTATTCTATATCCATACAATAAACTCGACTTTAATAAATCAACCAAGAGATTTAAACATCCAACGAGCTCGAAACTACTGATACCAAAAGAAAAATAGAAACTTAAATCCATTCAAATCGAAAGCGATCTTTATATAACAATCAAAATGCACTGACGACGCTCTGAAAACGCTGTGAAGCAATCAAAACATTCACATGACTTGTAAAACCTACGAAAGTCAACAATGGGCTTGAACTACCCACCATGTTAGTGTTAAAGTGTCCCACATTGCTCAAAGATCCTTGTCTTGTAGACTTTATAGGCCATGGATACCCCTTCTCTCTCAAGACGTCTTTTGAGAGTGAGTAAGGCCTGTGGACTTTTACATGGTATCAGAGCAGATTCCTTTGACAATGATGGGTCTTTCCCTCCCGTTGTTAAACACGTGTTTGGCCAAAGATACCACACGTGAGGAGGCGTGTTAAAGTGTCCCACATTACTCAGAGATCATTGTCTTGTAGACTTTATAAGTCATGGATACCCCTTCTCTCTCAAGGCGTCTTTTGAGAGTGAGTAAGGCCTATGGACTTTTACAGTTAGAGTGGCACATCATGGTTTTTGAGGTTCAAAATTCATGTAATAGCAACAGCAACAACAACAAATCACATTTAAGCTAATAATTGTTACATATTTTAATTTTTCTTTTAGAACACATCTCTTAGTTTACTTCTAGGCTTTGCAGCCATGTGAGATTGTGAATGCATTTTCTTCAATAGTCGATGATTATTACATAAATGGGTTTTACATTCTCTTGAAAATTGTGATCGATCGTGGTACGATCAATATGATCGGTCGTGGTACGATCTATGTGATCGATCATGGTACGATCTATGTGATGGAACGTGGTACTATCATGTGATCCATCGTGGTACGATCTAAGTGTGATCCATCGTGGTACGATCAATGTGATCGGTCGTGGTACGATCTATGTAACGGAACGTGGTACGATCTATTTGATTGATCATTGTACGATCTATATGATCGATCATGGTAGGATCTAAGTGTAATCGATCGTGGTACGATCTATGTGATTGATCGTGGTACAATCATGTGTGATCGATCGTGCTACGATCTATGTGTGATCAATCGTGGTACGATCAATTTGATCAATTGTGGTATGATCTAAGTGTGATCGATCGTAGTACGATCTATGTGATCGATCGTGGTACGATCTAAGTGTGATCGATCGTGGTACGATCTATGTAATGGAACGTGGTACGATCTATATGATCGATCGTGGTACGATCATGTGATCGATCGTGGTACAATCTATGTGATCGATTGTGGTAGGATCTAAGTGTGATTGATCATGGTACGATCCATGTGACCGATCGTGGTACGATCAATGTGATCGATCGTGGTATGATCATGTGTGATCGATCGTTGTACGATCATATGTGATCGATCATGATACGATCTATGTAATCAATCGTGGTAGGATTTAAGTGTGATGGATTGTTGTACAATCAATGTGATCAATCGTGGTATGATCTAAGTGTAATTGATCGTGGTACGATCTATGTGATCAATTGTTGTACGATCTATGTGATCGATCGTAGTACGATCATGTGTAATCGATCGTGGTACGATCTATGTGATCGATCGTAATTGGATCTAAGTGTAATCGATCGTGGTACGATCTAAGTGTGATCGATCGTGGTACGATCAATGTGACCAGTTGTGGTACGATCTATGTGATTGATCGTGGTACGATCTATGTGAGACTTTTTTTTTTTGTTTAAACAGCTCCAATTTGAGACCTTTTTTTTGTTTAAACGGCTACAATTAGAGCCGTTTTAATCAAAACGATTCCATTTTGAACCATTTTTGTTAAAACAAATCAAATTAGAGTCGCTTTAAAAACAGCTCTAATTTGGGCTATTTTCGAAAAGCCGCTCAAATTAGAGCCACTTTTGTTAAAATGGCTCAAACTAATTTGAGCCGTTTTTATTAAAACGGCACAAAATTAATCAGAGTCGTTTAAAAAAAGCGGCTCAAATTAGAGCCATTTGTTTATTATTATTATTTTATAAATGGCTCAAATTAGAGCCGTTTTAACTAAAACGGCTCTAATTAGAGACGCTTTGTTAAAACGGATCTAATTAGTGCTGTTTTAGTTAAAAACGACTCAAATTATAGCCGTTTTGTTAAAACAGCTCCAACAAAAACGGCTCAAAAAGCCTTTTCTTTTTGTAGTGACAATCGATTAGAAGGCTCAGTAACTGAATCATTTGGTGAACTTGTAAGCTTGAAATTCTTAAATCTTTTCAGTAACAATTTATCCAGAGAAGTTCTCGCATCCTTAAAAGTATGTTCATAGCTCAAATATCTAAATGTGTCTTTCAATAGACTACAAGGAAAAAATCTTACTGGAGGACCATTTGTACACTTCGTCGCTGCGTCTTTTATGGCAAATGATAGACGTTGTGGTGCTCCCTGACTATAAGTTCCCCCATGTAAAGAAGGTGTATACTAAAGTATTGTTGTGGAATGATTTGATGTCTCCATCTTTGGCATCACCAAGCTAATGTTCCAGAACTAGTTATCAAATGTCAGTTGCAAACTAGCAATGAAGCAAATACTGGTCCACTGTTGAACACTTCTCTTAGACACAACACTAATTTATTAATCAAAATCCTTTATATCATAATTCTCCAATGATACAGGCCAGTTTTATCAGTGTTTTGTAAGACTCGTTTTACTTAAAAAAAATCATATCTTCTATTTCTCACATCGGATTGAGACAAACTTAGTGGCATTGGAAAGCTTATTCGGAGGGATACAATTTTGTATTTCATAAACATTTTGTAATTCCAACGGCAAAAGTTGTAGTTTTGTATTATTTGACTGCAAAGTGTTTTTATTTCTTTTTCTTTTTTTCTTTATTTTTTTTTAGGGTTTCAAATTTATACTCTATATAAGCCTATTAAGATTGCTTTAGCCTCCAACTTATGTATTTTATCAGTTTATCAATATGAAACATTCAATGAATGATTTTCTATCCATTTTGCCTCGATTTCTTGATAGAGTCATGGTTCAAGAAGAGTTTTGATTCTATTGTTGTTTGATATTGCGAACCCACTACACTATCCTACATCAGTTGGTATCAGAGCTTAATTAGTGTCTTCTTGTGGTGATTTTTTTTATTTTTTTTTTTATTTTTTTATTTTCATCACCGGTGACCTTGGTCATGGTTGGTTTAGACATGATCCAAATGAGGAAGCCTCCTACCATGAACGCAATGTACAAGACGTGATAATTGAAGAATTATAGAGGTAAGTTGTGGAGTTAACCCAGCATCTAGCGGTGCAAAACATTGAGATGTATCGTGATATTGACGGTCGCGATTCATAATCCAATTTTGAAAGCCCGTCTCACAATTCTGTTCTGGTTCGGGAACAGCATGGTCGAGATAAAGAGTTTATTGATGGAAAGTTTCAACATGGAGAAGACGTCGAAGATCATTCTTAATGTTTTGTATATTAGAATTCTCTAGCAACTTATGATACATATATCAATAATGAAAATCTTATAGATGTAAGTTTTTTGTCATATAGTCAAGAGGATGAACAAAAAGTGGATAATCATGTGTTTAATGAAAGTCCAAAGAGTGAAATATTTCAATGGGGTTTTCAGAAAATTAATTTATGTTGCTTTTCTTGGGATTGAAAATTTTCTGTCAAATTTTCCTAAAGAAAATCTTGACATTTGTTTTAGCATGTTGGAAGAAATTTTGATTTTTCGTGGTCAAGAAGGAATTGAAATTTTTTGGAAAAAATTTATGGAGAGTGAATTTGATGGAGATCTTATGGAGGTTCTTTGTCATATGATAAAGAGGAAGAATCTGTAGTGGATTGGGCTTCTCCACTACTCTATGACATCTATACTAATAAAGAAGAACCATTGGAAAATGTAATCTCTCGGATAATATTGACAATGTTGTTGATGAGAGTTCTATACATAATGTGCTTGATGAAAGCCCTAAAAGTAAAGTCTTTGATTTGGATGTTAACAAAGTTGATTTCCATGGGATAGAAAACATTTTATCAAATTTCCTTGATGCAGAGATTTTTTTATGAGAGTTATGTACATTACATGCTTGATGAAAGCCCTAAAAGTGAAGTATTTGATTTGGATGTTAACGAAGTTGATTTTTTTGGGATAGAAAATATTTTATCAAATTTTCTTGATGTTAATGTTTTTGATGATTTTTATGCGGAGAAGAATTTTATGTTTAAAAGTGAAGAAATCATTGATCCCTTTTGGGAGATATTAATGGCGCATGAATGAGAGAAGACGAGTGACAATTGTGTGAAGTTAGAGTTCTTTGAATCTAGTGCGAAAAGTTTTCAAGTTGACCATTGTAGTCTTGTGATGATTAGTGAAGTATTATTTCTTGTGGGATGTTACGTTATTTTGCTTTTGAAGACAAAGGAATAGAATAAATTGATTGACATATGAATGATCAGGACAAAAATCATCCGAATAGAATGACATAATAATCACCAAATAGAGCACGAGCAAGGCTATTATTTTCCATATACTCCCATACACCAATAATAATATATCCCCTTCAATACAACATCCATGAAGCTTAATTCACAAGATTTGGATGTTGCAAACAAGAAATCATGCCTATCTCATTTAAAAAGAAATCACGATTTCCTTGTTTCGATTTAGATGAAAGCTACATAAATTGCTAAGACAGTAGCATCATCAGGTAATTGACCCTGCACCCAACATTTATTGAGATGAGAACAAAAACCCATATACTCAAATAAGAGTTTGTTGCAGTACCTTCAACACTCGACCACACCCATCTTCTCCAACTTTGTTGCCATAATCAAAGCCATTAGTACCTGTCTACAAATCTAGCCCTTGAACATCAAACGCTTGTTGTCGTTGTCTGTTTGCTTATACAACCAATTACTCGCCTCCTTTCCCCCCTCACTTAAATGAAGACTTTTGTTTTAAGAGTTGAAGTCTACATGGAATTCGTTAAGAAACTTGAACTCAACGATGACCCGGATCAACTTTACGACTTCGTGGTCTGCTTCTCATCACAATTTTTTCCATTATATATATTAACGAACTTCATTTATAACTCTTGATGTTTCATCACTTTTGAAAAAAATGTATCCAAATTTTAAAAAGTATCAATTTATGGTATTTATCTTTCAATTTTTTTTTTCAATTTTAACTATTAGTTAAAATTTTCTGTTAAATTCTGTCAAAATTCTCAAAATATCCACCATTTTTGTAAGAAAAAAAAATTGCTAAGATTTAGGTATTGGTTAGAATTTAACAGAATTTGCAAAAATATCCATGTATGAATCTTTGAAAAAAATTATAATTTTTTTTATAAAAAATAAACATATGGGTATTTTGGAATTTTTGATATGATTTAATGAAAAATTCTAACGGAGGGTTAAAATTGAAAAAAAATAATAATGAAAAATTGATACTCTAGATAGACACTTTTTAAAATTTTGGTACCTTTTTTTTAAGTGATAAAAAATTAGAAATTATAAATGAAGTGTTCCTTTCTCTTTTTTTTTTTTTTTTTTTTTTTTTTTTTTTTTGTACTTCTTGTTTTGTAATATGTATAAGGATACTGTTTTTTAGGTTCAATGTAAGTGATGCGCAAATGCATTTACTCTGACTTGTTCATTCAAGGGTATCAAAATGAAGGTTCGCTTTAATCTTATTTTTCTATGATTTATTTATTTATTTATTACTTTATTCATTTATTTGGTTTATAATTTTTGAATTTTAGTGCCCCAATTACCATAACAAACAAAAATGGATAATAAAGCCATCTAAGACTGCGGATGAAGCATTTATTGGTGAAGAGGTTATTGGAGAGAAGTTTGCAAACCTCATGAAACTTAGTTGTTTTGGAGTCGAACCAACTGGATTTGTGTTTGGCAGAGGCTGGAAAATAACAGCGGTAGCAATTTTATTTCTCTTTTTCATAGCTAAGTTTCAAAAATTTAAAGAATTTATTCATATTATTTATTTTTTATGCATTTATTTCTCAGGTTAATGACGCTATCTTTGTGGATCCTGATCTGTCTACTGAATCTATCTGCAAGCTTTATTGAGAATTAGTCTACTAGTTTTTTTTTAAGTGTAGGTGAGCTCTTTGCTCGGATGATATTTTATTTGAGTAATTCTAAAACATAGTTGGACTCTAATCCTCATTATAACATTACTCGTTTTATTTTATTTGTAATGGAAGTTGAGTATCAATTGGAATTATGTTTTATATTTTTATTATATTTTAAGTTTGTTTTGTTATAATTTTTAATTAAATCGCACCTCAAACGGAATTTAGATATATATTTATCATTACTCTGTCGGCGGATTAATTAGACCTCGCCAAATATGTTGTAGCCCGTGCTACAAACAAGTACAATACGGTAAAAAATGTGGGAGCTTAATATCAAGAAAAATTGTATGTAAGTTTTATTTGCAAAATAGAATTAGAAATGGTAGCATGAAACTATATATTCGACTTTCTCATATGTAAATTGAATTTAAAATCATTGTATACAAAATATTTTCTTAATTAAAAAAGGGACATCTCAGTTTTCATCTTGCGACAAATAAATTGACTTAATTGAGCCTTCAAATTTTTCATCAATCCCTTTAGGAAGAGATGCCGACTGACATTTTGTCCATGTTAGACTTACAAAAACATTCAATGTGTATCCAAGATATCCTATTCTTTAAGCTAATCACACGAAAAATAGGTTGAGAACATCCATTAATTCTAAAGATAGTCACATGAAAAATAGGTCGGTTGAGATTGAACATCCATTAATTCAACAGCTAATCATATGAAAAATAGGTTGAGAACATCCATTAATTCAACTCAAGGAGACAAAACATCAATAACTCCACGGCCACATACATACTAAATTATATATCCCTTCGAATTAACTTAGAATATTCTGAAATAACTATAAATTAAGAACATAGTAGTATTGCAAGTTACTAAAATTGAAAAATAAACATAACAAAATTTATTATGTAAGAAAAGTCGGTGAATGACTCGATAAATCTTATAAGACATTTACAATATTTATTTAAAATTAAAAACAAACATCAGTAGAGTCGAGTCAAACGATTCTATTGGACGATTCAAAAATCATAATACCATGAGACAAATACAAAGAAATATGCATTCTCTACAAGATACTGTTTTTAAGAATCTTTTCATATGCACATGAATTCTCTAGAGTTCTTGATATAATCATAATTTAGGCAATGCAGATCCTTTAACATAATGGAAGCTCTCTAATATTTCTGCATTCTTCGAAAAATACTTTGTTAGAGTCTTTTCTTCTGCTGATCCTTTAAAATTTTCAATCTTGATAGTCTTTACGCAATGCTGCCAACAGAGAATTGGAAGAAGTTTGCAACAACTAGGATTTTTCAATTTGTAAATAGGATTTTCGTATGAGAACCGTAATATAAGCACATAGTTAGGAACTTTATCAGAAATGCAAGAAAGAAGGCATCAATCTACTTTAGGCCCGAAAGAAAAAAGATGTTAGAAACTTAATATATATATATATATATATATATTAACGAGCAGTATGGTACCTTCTTTAAGCTTTCAATATTCTGCTCAATGACTCTTAACAATAATACCTAAATGAGGGGATGAATAGGTGTTTACAAAATTAATGTGGAATATAACAAATTTAAAAATCATGCATCACAGTACAAACAATCATCAAATAATATGAAAGTCATAAACACAATCAACACACGATTTTGGTTATGAAGTGGAAACCTTTAAAGAACTCTTCAAAAGTAAAATTTGAATAATGTGAAAAGACAACTATGCCCTTATTTTATAACTAAATGAAGATGATCATCTCCATTTAAATTGGAGAAGATCCAAATTCATAAAGTTTCATAGCATTTATTCATACATTCCAGGCATTTAAAAAATGCAAGGAATGAGCATTTTTTTTGTAGTGATCATTTACTTTCGCGTCAAATGTGGTGAATCTTAATGGAGTGGTAATTATTGAAGTAAGCAACACGAAATGTGCTCATGGTTATTATCAAAAGATGGAATAAATATGAAGTTTTAAATATTGAAATAATTCGAGGAACATGGTCTAGTTATGCCATTTTCATTTGGATCTCAAAAAAACTTGTAAATGATATGAATTTAAGTAAATGAAATACAAAATTTTAAATTACTATCTTCTTGCAATTAAATAAGTAAAAGTATGATATATTTGGATGTGGCCATTGTAGTATTTACTCGTCGGAAACCAATGACAAAGAGGGCCTAAACGGATGGGGAGACCGTAGGAATCCAGTCCCATAAAGGCCATACCAGTGGCGTGAAAATAATTTTAAATGCTATCCATTTCGAAATTCGACCCTAAAACCCTTCACCTACCAAACTTTTTAAAAATTAGCCCAAATATCACTAGACCACACCCCGTGTTGCTCAAAATTCTATGAAGACATGGTTGGACATGTTGCTAACTCTGGTATGCAAAAACTCTTGGGAGAAAATAATTAAGTCGATCTACAACACAAACGACGTAGATCATATACTGAAACACTTAATTAAAATTCTTGTGTGTCCCTCTTCTTATTCTCCAAACTTCTTTTATGTTTATTACGTTTATCTTTTCTTTCTCTTAGCTTCCATGCCGCAGTGATAGAGCTAAACTTGAGTTGTGTGGCTTGTGCAAATAATACTCATTGCAATATTTCTCTCCATTATTTCACACTTTCGTAGCAACAACTTCAGCAAAGCAAGTGCCAAGTGACTCACAGTTTCGATAGAAATAACTTGGTTGATGTTAGGAGTTTGGGCATGGCATACAAATTGGCACCACCGGAAAGTTTCAAAGCAGAAACCCAAGACATGACTAAACTTCATGCACATGACATTCCATGACAAATTGACAATGTTGTCAAAGTCATCACTAGTGGGTTCCAGTCATGCCCATTTCTACACCATGGTGCACGGCATTCTAAAGCCAAATGAAGACTTGGTTGCACATGTCATGACAAACTTGTCAAACTCATCACTATTT
Source organism: Alnus rubra (assembly GCA_028654335.1). Lineage (NCBI taxonomy): Eukaryota > Viridiplantae > Streptophyta > Magnoliopsida > Fagales > Betulaceae > Alnus > Alnus rubra. The sequence continues at coordinate 222,141 of JAJPGS010000127.1, read as the reverse complement.
GGTGCTTTAATAAAAGTTTGGAAAAGTGGCCGGATTCTCACACCAATTTTTCTATCTTTTGGAAAAGTGGTCGGATTCTCACACCAATTTTCCTAATTTTCTTAATGTCGATCCATGAAAGATTGGACATCACCATTCACATACAGTTCAATATCTTTGTCATGGCTATTATTATTATTTTTAATACGAAAAATTATCTTTTTCATAAGACTTGGTGGAGCACTATGGATGTGGTAATCACTTAAGTAAGCACATCCTAACAATTCTGAAAACACGATGAAGATGATGATCAATGATCACGTACTTCCGCGTCAAATGTGGTAAAGCTTAATGGAGTGGTAATTATTGAAGTAAGCACCACGAAATGTGTTCATAGTTATTATCAAAAGATTGAATAAATATGAACTTTAAAATATTGAAATAATTCGAGGAACATTGTTTAGTTATGCCATTTCATTTGGATCTCAAAAACACTTGTTAAATGATATGAATTTAAGTAAATAAAGTACAAAATTTTAAATTACTATCTTCTTGCAATTAAATAAGTAAAAGTATGACATATTTTTACTCGCGGGAAACCAATGACAAAGGAGGCTTAAACGGATATGGAAGCCGCATGAATCCAGCCCCATCAAGGGCACTAGCGATACCCAAACCAATGGCGTGAAAATAATTTCAAATCACTAGACCATCACCTTCGGTGCACGGCATTCTAGAGCCAAGACCGTGGTGCACAAAATTCTATTAAGACATGGTTGGACATGTTGGTGACTTTGGTATGCCAATACAATATTCAATCCTTGAACCGTGCTCCATGCCTAGGTCTTATGCTACTTTCAAATAACTACCCACTTAACAAGGAAACTACCACTACACTAAGTCACTAACTCTACCCACGTTGACTAGGCATGGATAACTGCAATGGCACCAAAGACTCTTAATAAAATAACTAACTGCAGTATTCCACTACCTATGCACGTCATAACTGCAGAATTCCCTATCCACATCTACGGTCCTTCACGGCTATGATCTGCAACTTCCGCAGCCAAGTAACTTGGTGTAGACGTGGAGTCCTACGTGGGACTCCATCACGTAGCAACAACGTAACTTGAGCAAAGTCGCAAGTGATCGACCCACAATTTCGATAAAAACAACTTGGTTGATGATGGGAGTTTTGGCATGGTATATGTTGGGGATAAATCCCACTCAACTCGATCCAAGGAGAAGATTCAAAAGTCAAATCAGATAAGAATAATGATCTGATCAGAAGTCTAAAAAGATATCAGATCATAAGTCTAAGAAGATATCCAATTGGAAGTCTAATAAAGGATTAAAGTCCAGTTAGAACTCTAACTGCAGTTCTAGATCAACAAAGAGCAGGAGACCTAATCCAGGTTTGACTCCACCTCTTTGCCTATAAATAGGCCCATACCCCAGGTATAAACTAAGACTCAGAATTTTATGCATAGAGCATTATTTTCTCACAAAAGCTAACTTAGGCATCAGAGTGGGACCCCCGGAAAGGTCCCTAGTTTTTGTTGTTTTGCAGAATCATTAAGAGGTGTGAAGAACATCAAAAGGAACGTGCAGATTCACACCATACCGGAAACTGTACCAACTTTACAACTTTACACCTCTCAATGCTGAGATATCAGAGGTCCTTATGGAAATCAAAAGAGATCCGGTGTTCTGGGAACCACAAAAGATACCAGGTAATCCTCCTTACAGGAATGCAGGCAAATATTGTGATTTTCATAAACAAGCAGGTCATCACACCGAGGGGTGTGTAACCCTAAGGTTGTTAATAGAAGAATTCATAAAGAATGGCAAGCTGGTTCGGTTCTTGGGAGAAAAACGAAACCAGCAAGAAAATAACAGGCCTCGGAATCATCAGGACAATCAGCCCCGAGATCAGCAGCCACGGGATTACTATCCCTGAGACCGTCCTTAGCTAGGCGAGAGGCATCAAGAGAATGATCCCCGAGATGACATAGAAAGAAGAGAAGACCGAGGAAGCAGAAGCCTTAGGCATAGAGAGCCGAGGCAACATCAGTATCTGCCCGTGATCCCATAAAAAGGACTCTCGGGAATTTCAGGCTTGCTTTTATTTTTTAGCATTTATATTTGCAAAGAACTAGACTTTTATTTTTAATTCAGACTAGACAGAAAATTCCCCAGATTTTGGGAATAAGTATTTTCAGAATAAATGAATAAAGCTGACTTAAGCATTGGAGTGTTCCCGGTCTAGGGACCGGGAACCCGTTGATGTCGCTTATTTTGTAGGTAAAGCCTCTCAGATCAGTCCTAACCGAGAGCAAGAAGCTAAGCCTCTTGGATCAGTTCTAGCCGAGAGCAAGAAGAGAAGTCTCAGAAAACTCTCGAATCAGTCCTAGCCGAGAGTCTCGGAACAGTCCTAGCCGAGAACAAGAAGAAATCTCTCGGATCAGTCCTAGCCGAGAGTCTTGGATCAGTCCTAGCCGAGAACAAGAAGAAATCTCTCGGATCAGTCCTAGCCGAGAGTCTCGGATCAGTCCTAGCTGAATGCAAGAAGAAATCTCTCGGATCAGTCCTAGCCGAGAGTCTCGGATCAGCCCTAGCCGAGAGCAAGAAGAAAACTCTCGGATCAGTCCTAGCCGAGAGTCTTGGATCAGTCCTAGCCGAGTGCAAGAAGAAAACTCTCGGATCAGTCCTAGCCGAGAGTCTCGGATCAGTCCTAGCCGAGTGCAAGAAGAAAACTCTCGGATCAGTCCTAGCTGAGAACAAGAAGAAATCTCTCGGATCAGTCCTAGCTGAGTGCAAGAAGAAAACTCTCGGATCAGTCCTAGCCGAGAGCAAGAAGAAAACTCTCGGATCAGTCCTAGCCGAGAGTCTCCGATCAGTCCCAGCCGAGAGTCTCGGATCAGTCCTAGCCGAGAGCATGAAGAAATCTCTCGGAACAGTCCTAGCCGAGTATAAGAAGAAAACTATCGGATCAGTCCTAGCCGAGAGTCTCGGATCAGTCCTAGCCGAGAGCAAGAAGAAATCTCTCGGAACAGTCCTAGCCGAGTACAAGAAGAAAACTCTCGGATCAATCCTAGCCGAGAACAAGAAGAAATCTCTCGGATCAGTCCTAGCCGAGTGCAAGAAGAAAACTCTCGGATCAGTCCTAGCCGAGAACAAGAAGAAATCTCTCGGATCAGTCCTAGCCGAGAGTCTCGGATCAGTCCTAGCTGAGTGCAAGAAGAAAACTCTCGGATCAGTCCTAGCCGAGAGCAAGAAGAAAACTCTCGGATCAGTCCTAGCTGAGAGTCTCGGATCAGTCCCAGCCGAGAGTCTAGGATCAGTCCTAGCCGAGAGTCTCGGATTAGTCATAGCCGAGTGCAAGAAGAAAACTCTCGGATCAGTCATAGCCGAGAGCATGAAGAAATCTCTCGGAACAGTCCTAGCCGAGTACAAGAAGAAAACTCTCGGATCAGTCCTAGCCGAGAGTCTCGGATCAGTCCTAGCCGAGAGCAAGAAGAAATCTCTCTGAACAGTCCTAGCCGAGAGTCTCGGATCAGTCCTAGCCGAGAGCAAGAAGAAATCTCTCTGAACAGTCCTAGCCGAGAGTCTCGGATCAGTCCTAGCCGAGAACAAGAAGAAATCTCTCGGATCAGTCCTAGCCGAGTGCAAGAAGAAAACTCTCGGATCAGTCCTAGCCGAGAGTCTCGGATCAGTCCTAGCCGAGAAGGAGCCTCTCGGATCAGTCCTAGCCGAGAACAACAAGAAAGCATCTCAGATCAATCCTCGCCGAGAGAAAGAAATAAAGAGTGCCAAGGGGGTCGGATTTAACCCTCGGGATTGGCAGGTTTTTGCAGGAGTTAGCCATTCAAAGTGACAGGGAGAAAACCCTAAGGAAAAACATGAAGATAATGGGGGGGGGGGTAAGATTTAACCCTCAGGTTTTGGAGGTTAGCAGGTTTTCAGAATGAGACAAAGCTCGGGTTTCCTTAGACATGGAATTCCCATTATTCAAGCAAGCTTCGGATAAGGGAATTGGGGGGGTAACTGTTGGGGATAAATCCCACTCAACCCGATCCAAGGAGGAGATTCAAAAGTCAAATCAGATAAGAATAATGATCAGATCAGAAGTCTAAAAAGATATAAGATCATAAGTCTAAGAAAATATCCAATTAGAAGTCTAATAAAGGATTAAAGTCAAGTTAGAACTCTAATTGCAGTTCTAGATCAACAAGGAGCAGGAGTCCTAATCCAGGTTTGACTCCACCTCTTTGCCTATAAATAGGCCCATACCCCAGGTATAAATTAAGACTCCGAATTTTATGCATAGAGCATTATTTTCTCACAGAAGCTAACTTAGGCATCGGAGCGGGACCCCCGGAAGGGTCCCTAGTTTTTGCTGTTTTGCAGAATCATTGAGAGGCGTGAAGAACATCAAAAGGAACGTGCAGATTCACACCATACCGGAAACTGTACCAACAGTATACAAAAGGTCTTCAAATTGGAATTTGGCACCATATGCACCCACAATTAAGTTTCAAAGCAGAAACCCAAGGCTTGCGCGTCAACGTACGTCTTCGTGGCGAGAATCTTAAGTAGAAATCATCGCTAGTAAACAATGGCAGTGCCGGAAGTGGGGTAGTGTTCTCACAACAGCTTTCTCTATTTCCTTCAAAGATTGACATTGCATATATTGGAATATCTCCATCAAGCCTATTTCTGCACTTCGGCACACCACGCACGGCATTCTTAACCACAGAAATGTCTACAGCTAGATGCATGATAAAGATATGGTTGAATTAGAAGAAAAAAAAGAAAGAGAGAGATATGAAGTCATTGTTGTACGTGGAATATATCTCCATCATGCCTATTTCTACACCCTTGGGCACGGCATTCTTCAGCACAATAATGTGTATATAGCTAGATGAAGACATGGTTGCACATGAAATATCTCCATCAATCATGGCTATTTCTACACCCTGGGGCACGGCATTCTTAAGACAAAGTAATTTACGACAAAGAGTCAATAATAATAATAATAATTTTCTACAGGATCGATGAACAATAAGTCACAAAACACTATCATTTGCCTTGAATTTAGCTATGGACTCACTTTGCATTGTCCTACACTCAATGCGTCTTGGTATAGTATACACTTGATGTACACCAATGTGATATATATGCAAACAATACATCTCATTGTAGTAATATTGTCGGCTAAATTTCATCATTGGTAAACGTGAAAAGGAAATTAAAAAATAGTTAATGAAAACTATTTATTTATATCTTCCATTAAAGAAAAAAAAAAACAATCTATGAAAGTGTAATTAGGTTGCAAATCTTTTAACTTTTTTATTTTTTATTTTTCGTTCGAAATTTTGATTTTTTTTTTTTTTTGCATGGCTGTTCAAAATAACTAAGAATTTACTGATGAGCTGCTACCATGCTAGCAAATTTGCTAGCATTGTAGCTCAACAAAGCATAATTTATTGTCGTAAAATAATCGATATGATTATCTCTCTTCTTTAAATATAGTAAAAATAGATTAAATAAAATAGTGAAAGTAAATAGATAAAATATTGAGCCAGATATAATTATTTTGAAAAAGCAAATAATTCAAAAAAATAAATATGTTCTTTAACTAAATATTTAGCTGAACTTTTGGGCTACGGGACGCTCCTAATGAAAGTTTTGACAAGTCTTCGTATTCTCACAACACTTCAGGATTGATGTTACATTGTAAAATTTCGAATTTACACACCGAGTTTGTAATAATAAAGGGTGAATAAATTTCGAATTTAGAGTGTCGAGTTATCATTCCTTCTTCTTTCTTTTTCTTTTTTCTTTTTTTAATTTCTATGGCGATCGTAAAAGAGAAAAGAAGACAAATAAATATGTAACTTTTTAATTTTATTAGATGTGATTTCAGATCAAATGCCCCCAAATAACTGAAAAATCTGTTTACTTTATCCCCTCCTAGAAATATCAAATATTTACTACTAGACTTTAGTGAAAAATTTGCTCAAAATATCACTGATTAACTGGAGAAGTTTTTACTTTAATTTGTTTAATTTACCAAACATTAATCAACAGAGACTTTTTCAACATCACTTTGAGAAAAACAATTTAATTTTCTTTCTCCCATCCTTTCTCTAAAAGTCAAATTAAATGGCGTCAACATCCAATTAAACCACCCCAGCCTCTTTTTCCCAAAGCCATTAATTTCTTGTTTTCCTTTCTTGTTTGAGCTGCGTGGTCTCCTTCTATATAGTCTCACATGAACTCGCACTAATCCACACTAGCTCGATCAAAATACACTACTCATGGAGAAAAGTTGTTTCCTATTCCGCTTTTGTGTGGCACTTCTCATGGTACAATTTTGCATGGTAAGCCTAGTTATTGCAACTGCTCCCAATATTAGTACCGATCAATTTGCTCTTCTTGCTTTGAAGGCTCAAATTTCTTATGACCCTCACAATGTTTTGACAAACAATTGGTCTATTGGGTCTTCCATTTGCACCTGGGTTGGTATCACTTGTGGTTTCCGCCATCGTCGAGTCATCGCATTGAAACTTCCTTACAGGAACCTTGAAGGTACCATTCCTCCACACGTGGGAAATCTCTCATTTCTTGTTATTCTAAGCATTGAAAACAATAGTTTTCATGGCTCTCTGCCCAACGAGTTGTCTCACCTTTATCGGTTGCAACACTTATCCTTTGGATTCAATAATTTTAGCGGAGAAATCCCACCATGGATGGGGTTGTTGTCCAAACTTCAAAATTTATCTCTACATGGTAACATATTCACAAGTAATATTCCACCATCTCTATCTAACATATCTTCGTTGCAAGTAATTGATCTTAGTAATAACCAACTTTCGGGCTCTATTCCATCCTCCATCTTCAACATATACAACTTGCAAGGAATTGATCTCAGACATAACATGCTTTCTGGTTCGATGCCCTCCATTATTTCCAACATGTCATCACTGCAACTCATTGACCTGAAAGGTAATATGCTTTCTGGTCCACTCCCTATGGATACGTTTGATAATCTTCCCAACTTGCAAGGGCTTCGAGTATCTTATAATCAATTTTATGGCCAACTTCCATCCACTTTGTTCAAGTGCAAACAACTGCAATATTTATCATTGGCACATAATAATTTCACTGGAAGCATACCTTCAGAAATTGGGAACTTAATCATGCTCACAGAGTTATACCTTGACGACAACAACTTTGAAGGTATGTTTAGTTATGCTTTAGTTGATTGATTATATGGATGAAACCATTGACAACATATTTGCCTTTTTGTTACCTCCGATGGGGTACCATTCGATTGAAAGTACAAAATAATTTGTCCAGAGCATAAAAAAAAAAAAACAAAAGGATTTAAGCAGGAAAAAAGAAAATTTTAATGGATGTAATCTAATTGTCTATTATTGCTAGGGTATAAATGACCCATTGGGTTGGAAGGCGTGGTTCCACATGTTGGTGAAAATGAGTCTACAATACTACCTATGACCTTTGTTAGACGTTATTTTGGTACAAGGTGAGTAATGCTAGAAGTCATTATTTAGTCATTTTTGTGTCACTCCAAAAATGATGTAGTTTTTAAAATCACTATTGAGCTTCTGATTGATCACTATTAAATTTTGATTAAGTGAAAATTTTAAAAGTCACATAATTCTTGGAGTGACAAAAAAGTGATTTCTAGAATTACTCACATAGATAACGTTATTCTGGATGAGGATCTCATATGCTTAGGTTGTTCAAATTCGACTGAAATTCAAGTAGCCCACAGGAGGAAGGCTATGGGCTCCACCAGTCTAGACAATCTAAGGTGCAGAACCCATGGGATAGGTGGGCCCCATACCATCCATCTCTTGAGCTACTCAAAGTTCACTAAAATTCAGATAGCCTTATTGTAGTGAATCTCATTATTTTGTTCAAATTACGTGAGATGTTATCTTTTAGCTTCTCATCCAAGATTGCATTTTTTACCAAATCTCAAGATCAAATATTTTGATTTTTTTTTTCAACACCTTATGTTTATTACGATAATTCTCTTCTCCAATTTTATCAAACTATTTAATGGAGTATTCTTTTCATATCTCAGGTGCACTTTGCAATTTAGTTTTCTAAAAATTTAAGATATAACGTTTATTTTTGCATATATACTTTCTTAAATTCATCTTTTACATTTCATTTGAACTTTGTTTGATAAATAATAAGAAGTTTTTATTTTTCTTGAATCTAGATTCGAAATCATATATTCGGTAACAAGGAAAGGCACATGTGAAATCGATCTTTGCGTGAATGACCAGTTTTATACTTAGGAGAATGCAATGGTAAATTAAAAAGGAAAAAAAAAAAAAAAAAAAAAAACTGCTAATAGATTCACAGGAACATTAACTCAAAAAATTAAAAATAATTATCTTAATCATGCTCGATCACAAAGTTGTACCTTAACAACACAATTGGAGGTATGTTCAGCATTTTTTTTAGTCTCTAGTCACTTACCAAATTTTAATATTTGTTTCTAAATTGATAACTATTTTACAGGGAATATACCATCCACTTTGTTCAAGTGCAAAGAATTGCAATATTTATCGTTACTGAATAATAATTTCAGTGGAAGCATACCTTCGGAAATTGGGAACTTAATCATGCTCACAGAGTTATATCTTGGCAACAACAGCTTTGGAGGTATGTGAGAGAAAAGAATAGTGAAAAAACAAAGTTTGAGAATAGAGGATGACAAATGTTTAAGTGAGAGAAAGATAGGATACTGGAAAAAACTGAGTGGCAAATGGAGATCACAAAAGAATGAATTTTGAATGAGGGAGGAAGAGGGGGAGGACAGCGACATGACCAAGAGGTTGTGACTGTTCAGAGTTTGTTTTTAATTGGAGGCGAGTTTATTTTCTTTTCTTTTCTTTTTTGGTGAAGTTTTGCGGTCTAATTAAAATTTGGGAGTATGAGTGGAGACAGGGACAGAAGTAGAGTTTTTCATTTGACAGGGCCAATGAAGAGTCAAGCCTAATTTTGATAGGGGCAAATCCTAATTTTTAAACAAAAATTTGATCCATTCCTCTTCCTTCCTTCCTTCATTTCTTTTTGTCCTTTATTTTTTATTTTATTTTAGGTAGATATATATCTTTTGCTAAACAAGTTTAATTAGATCTGGAGACTATTATTATTTTTTTTTCAAAATTTTTATTGAGGATAAGAAATATTTTCAATTTTAAAGATATTAAGAGGATTTTTTAAAACTTTTGAAGGGATGTTTTTAAATTTATGTGGAACTAAAGGTTTTATTTTATTTTATTTTACTTTATAAAGAGTTGTTAGGAAATTAAGTGATAGTTCAATTTTTCTTTTTTAGAGAGGGAGTAGATTTAAGAGAGAATTTTTACTCCCCCTTCCTCCATTACTATTGGTTGTACTGCAACATGGATGACATTATTCTAGATGAGGATTACTAACATTTAGGATGTTCGAATTTCACTGAAATTTCGAGTAGTTCATAGAGAGGAGGTTATGGGGCACACATGTCCGGGCAGTCTAGGGTATAGAACTCACCTACGTAGGGCAAGTGGGCCTCACAAGCTCCTTCTCCTGGACCAATTGAATGTACTGAAATTTGGACAGTCTAATTGATGTAGCGAAAGACTTGGTAACAACAATCAAAAGCTTTTGCGTCTTGTAAGTAAAAGATAAAACAAGCCCTAAGGCTTAAAGGAACAATAGTTCAATGGTGGTTGTTTACATTACAAACTCACGTATAAATAGTAGAAAAATACTTGTAGAACAAGTAAACTTACTCTTAGGAGTGAAAGTAAACCTAATCCTAGTAAGGAAAAAAAATAACTAAATCCTAGTAAGAAAAGGAGATAAAGTCTAAATTATTTGACAGAATAAAATAAAATAACGTCTAAATTAGCGGTCACGTCTACTGCTACTTAGATTATGATCATTAATGCACCAGTCGTTCACATTCTTTTCACGCCTTCTTTCTTGGTCTCGATCGCCTATTGGGATCGCTTGTGCTTGGCAATTGCATCTTTTATTGGCGATTGGAAATGACATCTGATCCGTTGGAGCGTCCTATATGAGTCACCCCTTCTTGAAAAGAACTTGTTCTTGAGTTAGGTTCCGTCTTTTCTAGAGAAAAATATTAAAAAATGTCTGCCACATTGAGCATTGAGGATATTGCCATGTCCTCCAGAAGATTAATGACATACATGTTATCGTTAACCTTCCTAAGTACTTTTCATGGCCTATACTTTTTGTTACTCAGCTTCTAATAAGTACTAGTCGGCAGTTGCCTCTTGCTTAAATACACCATTACTAGGTTACCTTCTTGAAATACCTTTGATCGCAACCTTTGTCTGCTGTTGTCTTATATTTGACATAAGACCCTTCTAGTCCTTGACGGACTTCCTCTTGGGTGGCCTTCACTCGTTTTGATAAGTGCTTCGCAGCTGCTTTAGCCCTTGGTAACTTGGGTAGGATTACGAGGTCTACTCCATACCTCGAAGCCTCTTATAGACGATCTCGAACGGTGCATTCCCAGTGGATCAATTCACCATGTTGTTCTAAGCAAACTCAGCCTGAGCTAGTGCCAGGTCTTACTGTTTCGATTTGTCGCCCGCAATACACTGAAGTCAGTTGCCTAAGGTCCAATTCACAACTTATGTTTGCCCATCCCTCTGCGGATGGCTTGTACTACTGAACTTCAATGCTGTGTTGAAGTGTGATGTCCCACATCGCTTGGGTATGAGAATGTGTATATGCTTATAATATATAGAAGTGTGACGTCCCACATCGCTTGGGTATGAGAATGTGTATATGCTTATATATATATATATGCACCCTTCATGAAATAACGCGTTTTAAAGCCGTGATGACCATGAACCTATCAAGACTCCGTAGTTAAGCGTACTTCTGCGAGAGTAGTATCAGGATGGGTGACCTCCTAGGAAGTCCGGTTCGGGGGAGCCAAAAGGAGACAATATTGTGTTGTTAGGGGTGGGTCGTTACAAATGGTATCAGATCCATTGCCCAGCATGAGATGAGGGAGCGTGCACAAGCCTATGAGGGTTGCCAGTGGGTACTCGTTGGGGTGCCCGCGAGGACGCTGAGTGTGACGACCCCTTTTTTTTCTTTTTCTTTTTTTTTTCTTTTTTTAATACAAGTCATTTGCTTAATCATTAATCTCTTAAAATACAAATGGATCCTCATAGTGGCACGACGATGTGTCGCAAAGCCAACATATGATACATTCCCCATAATATGCACCTGATAATTAGTGTAACATCCATTTATCTATGCAGCGGAAAACATAAACCTAATAGTGGAAATCACATCTTAAACATCTATCACAAATTAAAAATAACAAGAGCAATTTAACATCTATTTGTTTAAGTCTCTCATCAATATAAATACATAATAGAAATGGCTTTACAAGAATAAGTGACACAAGCGTCACAAGCCATAAACCAAACCTATAAACAGATGGATAACTCGTGGTCCACCGATTACGACCGTTGAGGCGAGCTTCAGTCATAATATCCCAGACACACCTCTACAACACCACCAACTACGACCTGAGTACATGCAGCCACAAGAACATCATCTATACGATGGTGGGGGTTTGCCACATCTGTATAGGTGAAATGATAAGTTCACAGTCTCGGTATATAATACCGAGACCTCAATGATATTAAACTAACTGAGTTTTCGCAATGAACAAACTTTTTCTTTTTAGTCTAGCGTACACTATAACAGCTACCAATTTATAAACTTTTGTTTGAAAACCTCCATAGCTGATATAGCAAACACAGACTAATAGAAAACATTTAAAGCATACTATGTAGCGTGAACATATATAGAAGTTCCAGTCATCCCATCTTGGAAGCAACTACATACATTCTCATCTACTATAATACTTTTGTATTTGGTGGCTCAAATGCACAAAGACCCAGCGTTGCCAAATGTGAGTAACTTCGTGTAGAGTGCATTACAGCTTCGTGCCTTTGAACAACAGCTGATCATGCAAGCACTAGAGTGGAACTCTATATGCAAGCACGACTTTACTGAAGAGCAAATGACATTGCACCTACCTACCGCAGGATACTTACATTACCCAATCCAGTAGTGTAGACATCTAAGTACAAGGGTTAAGGATTTACCAATTTTTCCTTCCTTTTCTATTTCAGACCGGACGACAGTTCTCTGTTGCTCTCCATCACTGCAAATCTCTCTCATGAACAGGTTCAGGATCTTAGCATCTCACTCTCAGAAGCTCTCTCTCGATCTCTCACGGCTAGATGGGTGTGCCTGTGTGATGGGTTGAAGGAGAAACAGGGAAGAGATGGGCTGCATCATCACGAGCTCTCTCTCTCTTGGTCTGCTATCTCCTTTCGGGCGTGTGTGTGTGGAACAAAGAGGAGAAGGGAGGAAGGAAGAGAAAAAGAGAAGAGGGAAAAGGAGCTGCTGTCATGACTGAGGGGGAGGAGAAGAAAGAGAAAAGAAAGAAGAAAGAAGAGAAAAGAAAGGGGAAAGGGCGTGCGGGTGAGGGGAAGGAAAAAACAAAGAAAAGAGAGAGAGGATCCGGATAGAGGAAAAAGAAGAAAAAGAAAGAGAAAAAAGAGAGAGAGAAATAGCCATGTGTCATTTTGAGAGTGGTTCAGATAATATAGAGTAATCTTCTCCTACCCAATCCGGCGATGACACGTGGCAGGATATGATTTTCTTTTTATTTAAAGCACTCAACTACAATTAATTATAGTAAGACCCTATCTAATTTTATTTCTATCATTTATCAATTAATATTCGGCCCCACATTTAATTTAATTACTCTCTACCCATAAAATTAATTATTTATTCTATTAGGACTCACCATCATTATTATTTGTTTACTAAAACTCATTTTTATTCAAATCATATAAATTTATCTGCTTCGAAATTATTATTAGTCGCGTCCTATTAAATAAATATAATTTATTAACACTAAATTTCCTATTTATTTTTCTTGGTCTTTACATTGGGTCCTAAAAGGGGGTGATTGTGATGTCCCACATCGTTTGGGTATGAGAATGAGTATGTGCTTCTATGTATATTTGCACCATTCATAAAACAACACGTTTTAAAATCGTGATGGCTATGAACCTATTAGAACTCTGCAGTTAAGCGTGCTTCTGCCAGAGTAGTACCAGGATGGGTGACCTCCTGGAAAGTTTGGTTCGGGGTAGCCAAAAGCGGACAATATTGTGTCGTTAGGGGTAGGTCGTTACATGAATCGTCTCCACAGTGTTTGCCAAAGTGTTATAAGAATTTGGTTTCCTAATTAGAAGTATTGGACTTCAATACTCCATGTAATCGGACCACCTCTCGAAAAAATAGATTGGCCACTTTGACAACATCTAACGTTTTAGGTTGACCCTCGAAGAAAAGAAGAGCTTTAGGTTGACCTTGGAAGCTAATGGGCATGGTGTGGCTAAAAACTGTGTGGTTCGAGGGCTAACTTAATTGGTCAAGTAGCAAGTAATACGTAAGGAGTCTAATTGTAATATCCCGGTCCCATATTGGGAAGAGATGAATAGCTCATATAGAGTGAGTGATTTATAAAGATACTCATGGGTGGTAAGTCTCACATTACCTAATTACTAGGTGAAACTGAGCTTTATAAGGGATTTTAGGAAAGTTCCAAATTGACTAGTCCTTTTGAGATGATAGCGCATATGTGGCTAGCGCTTTTCCTTGAGTCGTTAGACCAATAATAGTTGCTATGGCTGCCTCTTAGATGTCATTAGCTAGATAGGTTAACATTAATTCGGATTAAGCCCTTGGTTGGTAGCAGTACAAACTTCATTAGATTTATTCTCTTCTATCTTATTTTTCTCTTGTCTAGCTTGTCCCACACCGATAACTACAAGATGTTTTGAAGTGCTTATGTTGGCTTGTTTGTCCCACATCGAAAATAAAACAACAAATTGTTAAGTGTCTCCCTTTCCTAAGGTGTCTTTTGAGAGTGGGTAAGGCTCATGAATTTTTACATGGTATCAGAGCTTCAGGTTTCTTGCGATGATGGGTCTTTCCCTCCAGTTGTTATCTACGTGTTTGGCTATTAGTTGCCACACGTGAAGGGGCATGTTAAAGTGTCTCACATTGCTAATACTTCCTTCACCTGGGCAGTAAGCACATGCGCCTCAGTAAATTGTATTAGGATCCTCTCTAGTTCAAATGAACTGGAGAGTATCTAGTTCCTTTTTGTGCAGGGGCATTTTTGTTTAAAAAAATGTGAAAAGACAAAAATGCCCTAACATTATAAAGAGCTGGATACAAATGAAGTGGAGATGATCCGTTTCCCAGTAAATTTCACTTTAGTAATCTTTGTCAGTAATGACCTGCTATTCGTGAGTGGACAAGTCAAAGATGGGTATTGATTTGAAATCTCAAATTTGCCCTTGATTCTTAAGTAGTAGAAGTCAGTGATATAAATAAACACTTGTTGATGGTCCTGTCAAGAATCATTTTTGGTTTAAATATTTAATTTAAAATTTAAAGATAAAATACTCGAGCCAAGCTTGCACACGGATTTATCCTTGGTGAGCCAAGCTGAGCTCCACTATTAAAACTCGTCATGAGCTCGAGGTCATGATAAATTTGAGCAAACCGTTTACAGCCTTAGTTGTTGGTACATCAGCATTTGGATCATGAACCCGTTACCTTGTGGCCTCACCTTGTCCAAAAACTTTATGAGCTTAAGTGTTCGGTGAAAATCCCCAACAAAAACCCACTTAGTAAAAATCCAAATATTTTTTACACCAATGGGAGCCTTACCTAATTTGGAACCCAAGGAAAAACCCATAGGGTAAATTTTGTCATTTTGCAACCACTTGGCGGGATTTCTCTCGTTAGGGCTAACAGTACACCATGTGGAAATTTTTTTATCGATATGAGTACCGTACCTAAATTTAAACCCCACATTACTGTAATTCCAACATGGTCTTCAACCCAAAATTTAAACCCCTTGACTAAGACTTACACCTCGTTTGTGTTGAATTCCAAGGATCATTATGGATAGGTCACTTAAGAGATATATGATTCACTACCAACTAAAAATAAAAATTTTCACCAACTAACCTACGTGGCAGGGAATCATATATCTTTGACAAAAAAATAACCTAAAGGCTAAAACTCATATATGATTCCCTGCCACATAGGCTAGTTGCTGAAAAGTTGTGTTTTTAGTTGGCAGGGAATCATATCTCCACTTAAGAATATAATTGTAATTTTCATCGCTTGTGTGTAACAGGTGAAGATCGATGACGTGAAACAGGAATAGGATGCAAGGGATAGTTGTGACCTCCACATCTCGTACCACTCAGGACACAGAAAATCCTGAGGCCACCTCATCGGAACCAAGATTAAGCGCTGAATTACCAAGGATCTGGAGAGTAAAACCCTTTTACTAGCGTTAGCCAACTCTTCCTCCTCATAATCGGGTGGGTCATCCCCGATCGCTCCATTCAGTCCATCCTCTTATCCTTCTCCTATCTCATCCCCTATCGAGTTCACTATCTACCTCCTAGGACATTGATGTGACCTATGTCTCAATTGGTTGCACTTGAAACAATTTTCTGGACCGAGCTGTGCATAGAGATTGTTGGATGGGGGAATTGTCATCGATTGCCTTGTGACATTGCTGCTGCTACAGATTCCCTTTTGTTGGAAGTCATGGGTTGACTTCAAGTCGCCATTGGAATTGTGGGTTGTTTACCCCCGACTTTGTGCAGATTGCATTGAGTCACTCGGGTTTCGCTCCCATGTGGTTGCTCTAGGCCTCTCCAATTGCTTCTCCGCTTAGGTAGCTAGGCTAATGACTTATGTTAACGTGAAGACATGATGCATAGATACCCTGTCTTTGGATTGTAAACGCATCCGTTCAAGAAACCTTGCCACTGGCAGCGCCTTTGTGTTGTTGAGATCATTTTCGGCAAATAGTCGATAGAAATCATCAACATATATCTGGATTGTTTGAACTCCTAATTGGCACTCTTTATATAGTTTTAATAGAAGCTGATCAAAGTCCAGTGGTAGAAACCGTACTTTAAGGAGCCGATTTATCTTCAACCCTGATGTCAAGAACCCTTTCCCTTGCCGAGCTCGTGAGATTTGTAACTGTTCCCACCAGGCGGAAGCTCCTTCCTTGAACTTGTACGCCACCAACTTCACCTTGCGATCTTCGGGAATACTAATGTACTCGAAGAATCGCTCCACCTCCATCACCAAATCTAGGAAATCTTCAACGTGAAGATGACCATCGAATGACAGAAGGTCAATCTTCATCTGATACTCACATGATTCCTCCCTACTGTAATCCTGACACATATGTTTCTCTCTATAGGCCCCCTATAGCTAGCGCCTCCACATCCTCCAACCCTTCGATCTACTCCAATGTTCTAACCGAATACCCCTTCAGCGAAATCGTCATTGTCATCGAAGTCGTCATAGATCCGCCTCACCTCACCCAAATCCCATCACCATCATGGGCATCATCTTCCCTCTGATTCCGAATAAGTCTTGTTTGCATTCGCTCAAACATCTCTTTCAACCGCTGTATTGACTGATGTGTCGTCTGTTGGAACTCTTGTAATTCGGCTCTCAAAGAAACCTCCCTCTCACGAACGACATCGTTAAGGGGTTAATCATTGTTATACTGATTGGCCATTGATAGAGATAAAGTCTACTCTGATATCAACTGATGTAGCAGAAGACTTGGTAACAACAATCAGAAACGTTTGCATCTTTTGACC
The DNA here is from genome assembly GCA_028654335.1 of Alnus rubra. Taxonomy (NCBI): domain Eukaryota; kingdom Viridiplantae; phylum Streptophyta; class Magnoliopsida; order Fagales; family Betulaceae; genus Alnus; species Alnus rubra. The sequence goes on along the minus strand of JAJPGS010000127.1, from coordinate 205,336 downwards.
AAAAGATAAAACAAGCCTTAAGGCTTAAAGAAATAATAAACTCCACAGAGTGTTTGAGAAATTCTCAAATTTGATAATAATTCATTGGTTGTTGTTTACATTACAAACTCACATATAAATAGTAAAGAAATATTCGTAGAGAAAGTAAACCTACTCCTAGTAGTGAAAGTAAACATAATCCTAGTAAGAAAAGAAAGTAATTAAATCATAGTAACAAAAGGAAATAAATTCTTAATTATTAGATAAAATCAAATAAAATCTTTAGCTTGGCGGTCACGTCTTCTCCTGCTTAGATTCTCATTATTAATGCGCCAGTTGTTCACGTTCTATCCGGTCCTTCCTTATTGGTCTCGCTCGCCTATCTGGATTGCTTGTCCTTAGCGATCGGAAATGACATCCGATTAGATGGAGCGTCCTACATCACTAATTGTAGTGAATCTCATTATTTTGTTTAGATTGCGTGACATGTTAACCTTCAATTTCACTTCCAAGATTGTATTTTGAGCACCATGACCAAATCTCAAGATCAAATATTTTGATTTTCCTTGTACATCTTATCTTTTTTTATGATCACACTATTTCATGGAGTATTCTATTTCTATATCAAGTGCACTTCACAATTTAGTTTTTCTCAAAATAAGATATAATCTGGATTAAGATCCCTTATAATTTTAAACAAATTGTAGATTCCCAAATTATATAATTTAGGCCGCTTCTTTGCATCAAATTGCTCGAAAATGTCACCTACTAAAATTGTGAAATGTTATCGAAGCAACTAAAGATAATTTTTCTCCAAAAATGCTTATTCTTCACTTTCATAAAGACGTTTCTTCTTCATGAAATGGAAAGACAATTTTTTACTCAAAGCTTTTTATTGCATTGACCTAAAAGCCAATAAGCTTTCTGGTGACTGCTTCAAGTATCTTATAATCAATTTTCTTCCCAATTCTCCTCCAGTTTGTTCAAATACAAACAACTTCAATATTTTTCGTTGTATGGTAATAATTTTAGAGGAAGTGTAGCTTCGGAAACTAAGAACTTCATCATGCTCACAAAGTTACACCTTGGCAAAACCAACTTAATTTGGAGGCATGTTTAGCATTTTTTTTTAGTCTTTAGTCACTTAGAAAATTTTAATATTTGTTTCTAAATTGGTTAATGTCTTACAGGGACTATCCCATCCACTTTGTTCGAGTGCAATCAACTGGAAATTTTATTGTTGTCGAGTAATAGATTTATAGGAATAGTACCTCCAAAAATTGAGAACTTAACCATGCTCATAGAATTGTACCTTGACAACAACAACTTTGGAGGTATGTTTAGCATTTTTTTAGTCTTTAGTCACTTAGCAAATTTTAATCTTTGTTTCTAAATTGGTAGCTGTTTTATAGGGACTCTCCCATCCACTTTGTTCAAGTGCAAACAACTGCAAATTTTATGGTTGTGGGTTAATAAATTCACGGGAAGAGTGCCTCGTGAAATTGGGAACTTAACCATGCTCAAAGAGTTACAATTTAGCAACAACAACTTCGAAGGTATGTTTAGTCTTGCTTTAATTGATTGATTATATATATGAATGACATCATTGATCGATGGGTGATACGCCTTTTAATTGCAATGGAATTGGGTACCTTTCAATTAAACACACAAAGAAACAAAAGATTTAGGCAACTCTGAAAAAAAAAAAAAAAAAAAAAAAATCTCTAGAGGATAGTAAATGAGCCCATTGGGCTTCTTAAATGTGGCTACTTGCAAGCACAAATCGAGCAGTGCAGCGACAATATGATTCCAATAGCGATGCAGAAACAAAAATAATAAATAAATAAAAGTTAACAAAATGCGAAACATGATCTTTTGTTTTTTCTCAACAAAAACAACAAAATAATCACATAACATATTACGTGAAAAGAGATTAAACAACAAAGCACAAATATGTGGATATGTGTTTTCTTGTGAGTCTGTGTCACGTGTCTTCTTTGATGATAAGATCCACGTGTCCAGCCAATCTTAGAAGCAATTGTTATGGAGCTGCTGCACATGAGAATGGATATTAACCATAACTATTTGTTATTGGCTATCCGCACATACAAATACAATCATAATATAAATGTTTCTCTAATAATCTTAATTTTATATTTAGGAAGCCCATTGACTTATATTTAAACGCGAAATCCGATCAAAATATAAAGAGAGATACTAGAATATCATGACAAGTGGAAAACTTTGGACATGGCATATGATGAGTAAAATTATGGTTTGAATACTTCATTATATGATTCTAATAGTTTCTAGTAACCGAAAAAAGAAAGAAAAAAGATTCTTCTAGTTTCAAACATATATACCTGATGTTGGTGTTTTCCGTGATTTATTAGATGGCCATTGGATAAAAGTTGGAGCTAGTACAAGTTCAAAATTACTTAAATCTAAGCATTTTCTGTGTATCAAGAGGCTTAGATGAAAACAAATGCTAGGTATTTATAACTAGAAAATTTTGATGTGTATACTTTCATCCTCTTATTAAAGCCAGAAGTACTAGTAGTGGTAGCAAGTTCTTTTAATTAAAGAGATGATTTGTATTTTCAAGAAATAAGACTACGTAATATTCGTTTTATGTCTATTTAAAAACAGGAGGTGCAAGGAGGTGCTTTTTTTCCTAAGCTAAAATAGGACTATAGTACCATGAGACTTAGGATCCCAGTGTAGAATAGTTGCATCCATGGCCATAGTAGCAGATCATATAATTAAGTCTGTCAAACATTTAGCAATTTTAGTGACATTTTGCATTCTCTTTGGCACTCTAATTAAACAATTAATTACATGCATACATGTATATGGATTCCACAACTACATTTATGTAATTATGAATCATTATGTAACAAAAAAAAAAAAAAACGGAAAGGAAAAGAAATATCATGGGCTCATTGACTAATAATTGTTGGGCTTACACAATATATTAGCAGTTGCCATGCATGTACTACTAATCAATGGTCTTTGCAGATTTAAATCTAAGACTTGCAAAATATCACATCCATGGCTCACGCTAATAGAAAATTAACGTACAATATTGTTCACATAGCTTGACTAATAAAATAGAAGATAGCTTAATTGACAAGGTGGCCAACTGACCATGGGAAACGAACGAGAGACTAGAGGGCGGAGTGGCTTATTTATTAATTAGCTCTTAATTTGAAGTTTTGGTTCATTTAATTATTTGACATCTGTTCACTTGTATGTCCGTTCTTTTAAAGCACATTATATATATATATATATATATATATATATATATATATATATATTTTGAATAATAATGCATGGTTGTTCATACTGTGCCAGGTGCAATACCAAGTGAAATTGGTAATCTGCAAAACCTTGAGGCCTTTGATATCGATTTCAACAACTTTACTGGTCCAATCCCAATTGAGATCTTTAATATCTCAACAATACAACTAATTACAATGATTTCAAATAACCTCTCAGGCCATCTTCCATCAAATGTAGGCTTCTTCCTTCCAAATCTCCAGGTACTTTATCTTTGGGGAAATCAACTAATTAGTGGAACAATTCCCAGCTCTATCTCCAATGCTTCACAACTTTATAAACTAGATCTGAGCGAGAATTCATTCTCGGGCTTAATTCCTAAATCCCTTGGTAATTTAAGGCTTCTGAAATGGCTTCACCTAACGAACAATAATTTGACCATTGAATCTTCTACTCAAGAGTTCAACTTTTTCTCTTCTCTGTCAAATTTAAGATATCTAAGTATGTTACGATTGTCAAATAATCCACTGAATGACATCCTTCCTAGTTCCATTGGAAATCTCTCTACGTCTCTTCAAATACTTGAGATGCATAATTGCAACATTAGAGGCACCATTCCAAGAGATATAGGCAATTTAAGCAACTTGCTGGCTTTGTTCTTACAGTTCAATGAATTGACAGGACCTATTCCAACTATGGTGGGAAGAATGCACAATCTTCAAGCTCTCTTTCTTAAAAATAATAGACTAGAAGGCCCCATCCCATTCGATATTTGTCATTTAGAGAGCTTGTTTGAGTTGCATTTAGGTAGTAATGAGCTTTCTGGACCTATTCCTGCATGTGTGAATAATCTGGCTTCTCTAAGAAACCTTTACTTAGAGTCCAACCAATTAACTTCCATGATTCCCTTGAGCCTCTGGAGCCTTAATTATATCTTGGAGGTTGACCTCTCATCAAATTTTCTAAGTGGTCCTCTATCATTCGAGATTGGAAATTTGAAGGTGTTGAGAGTATTAGAGCTATCAAGAAATCAACTATCTGGTGATATCCCAACAACAATTGGTGGCCTCAAAGATATAGCTAATCTCTCCTTGGCGAACAATCGATTTGAAGGCTCAATTCCTAAAACTTTTGGTGAACTAGTAAGCATGGAATTCTTGGATCTCTCCCGTAACAATTTATCTGGAGAGATTCCCAAGTCCTTAGAAGCACTTTCATACCTCAAATATCTAAATGTCTCATTCAATAGACTACGTGGAAAAATTCCAGTAGGAGGCCCGTTTGTACAATTCTCTTATGCATCATTTATGTCAAATGATGGACTTTGTGGTGCCCCTCGACTGAAAGTTCCCCCTTGTAAAGAAGGCGTTTCTCGACCAAAAAAGATTGAAGCAACACATATATTGAAGTATGTATTACCAACCATTGGGTTAACAGTTCTTGTAGTTGCTCTTGTGTTAGTCTCGACAAGACGACAAAAAAGTAATGCGAAAAAATCAATGGAGGAAAGCGCATTACCAATAGCCACTTGGAAAAGAATTTCCCAACAAGAACTTTTACAAGCAACCGAAGGGTTCAATACAAGAAACTTACTTGGGAAAGGGAGCTTTGGATCAGTATACCAAGGGACCCTCTCAGATGGAATGATTGTTGCAATTAAAGTTTTCAACTTGGAAGTACAAGGGGCATTCAAGAGTTTTGATACAGAGTGTGAGGTACTACGTAATATTCGTCATCGGAATCTTGTCAAAACCATCACCACATGTAGTAACATGGACTTCAAAGCTTTTGTATTGGAATACATGCCTAATGGAAACCTAGAGAAATGGTTGTATTCTCAAGAGCGTTGTTTGAGTTTCTTACAAAGACTAAATATAATGATCGATGTCGTGTCAGCACTGGAATACCTTCATCATGGTTATTCAACACCTATTGTTCACTGTGATTTGAAGCCCAACAATATTTTATTAGACGAAGATATGGTTGCACATGTCGCTGATTTTGGCATTGCCAAACTATTAGGTGATGAAGATTCTATGATGCAAACCATGACTCTCGCTACTATTGGCTATATGGCACCAGGTGATATTTTTAGCTTACAATTAGAATTTGAATGTCTATCATTCTATTCATGCATACACTGATAACTATGGCTTTTTGGTAGAATATTGATTTTAGCAGTTTATATCTTTTGAATATATAATTATGTTCTCATGATTATTTTTTATGCACACAAATAGAGTTTGGATTGGAAGGAATTGTTTCTACAAGAAGCGATGTGTATAGTTATGGCATTTTGCTGATGGAAACTTTTACAAGAAAGAAACCTACAGATGATATGTTTGTTGGAGAAATGAGCTTGAAGCGTTGGATAGAAGAATCTTCAACCCATTCAGTAACAAAAGTAGTTGATGCCTATTTGTTGAGATCCGAAAGAGACTATGCTTCTATGGAGAATTGTATGTCGTCCATAATGGGATTGGCTTTGCAGTGTTGTGCTCAATTACATGAGCAGAGGATTGATGCAAAAAGTATTTTAATCACACTCAACAAGATCAAAGTGAAGTTTCTACAAGATACTCAAGGAAGAAGCTAGTTCAATGAGAACATCAGGTTTGTTTATGGCTATTTCATGTTTGTGCTTTTGGAATAATATAACTCGATCTCTTGTGACCTATAACTAGTCTGTTATATGAGAACAAGATAAGATATTTGTTTGTAGCCAGAGCTTTGTTATGGTAGATAACAGTAACATTTATAAGTGGTATAACTAATGATTGTAATGACCTATAATTAGTCGCTAATGGGTATTCTAAGTCTCAAAGTGTTAAAGGCAACAAAATCATTAGCTTCTCCCTTGGGACACAAATGACAGCAACCGCGGGATTGTGCTTACAGATGTATCCTTGTCTGTAGATATTTCCCCCAACATGCACCGTGTGGGGGAGGAAGGGGGTTGATTACTTTAGTCTAACATCTACTTCAAGCGCATAAAATGAAAGGATAGGCTAGATGTGCACTCTGGCTATAGGGTTTGATTTTAAGGGGGTGGAGTTAGATAGGTTTTGTGGGATGTTTATATTAGTTTATTTAGTATCTAGGACTTCATATGTAACTCCATTGCTTCATCATTGTTCACAATAATTTGTCCTATGATAACTTCACCTATATATATTCATCTAACTGTGAATGAAAAAAGTAAGAATAATTTTTTGTTTTTCCAATGAATTTTGTAACATCAAATTTTTAACCTTTCGACGGGAACAATATGCACATACTAGAGCTTATCCATGAAGAACAAATAGTAAGACTACTCTTTTACTCTTTGAGGCCGGTAGTAATTTTGTATCTGTAATTACTATATCTGCATATTATGCTAACATGCTCCATTCCTCATGCCAAAAACTTCTGGCATGCTTGAACATAACCAACAGTCAAAGATGTACGTTATTTTTTAGAGTCTATACAATATTCTAAAGTCATCATTTGATCTTTTATAAGAAAGATGAAGTTTCTCTAAATCTAAATGATGGACAATGTGGTAGTCAACATTTAGTCATTTAAGCAAATGAAAATTCAAAGGACTGAGTTTTCCCTCTTCCCTGATTATCTAGCAAAAGGATTAAGCTTCCAACATTCTCGATTAGTTAAAATTATTGCTTTTTGTATGGCAAAGTAGAATTGATTTCTTGGAATGTTTGTTACATGTTTGTTTTATAATTAAATTATTTGCTTTCATGTTTGAGTTGAATTAACTTTCCATGTGGCCAAATTTGAAGAAGAGCAGAGAGGAGGGTCAAGTCTGTGTTTTGAGAAACAAATCCTATTGGTCCTATTTTTTGGATATATATGAAGCTCCAAAGACAGAAGAAGAGAAGGTGCATAGAATCTCTCAAAACGACATGTATCTAAGAAAATTCCAAGGCTAAGGTGGGGGTTACTACTAGGTATAAGCTTATGGGTCTGTCTAAGAGGGAAAGAGAGAGCAATTATTATGAACTCTCATGGGTATGAAATTTTTGCTGACTATTTTGATTGAAGTGGACTCTTTGATTTTTCTGTTTGAATTTTCATTTGGAGATTTATAGAGGACTCTGCTTTGACAGAGAGTCTGTTCATTTAGAAACTAAGTTCAACCCTTTGAGTATTATTGTTCAACATGTCTATCGTACATTATGATTATTACGAATTGATGGGAAGAAGTTTATAGCCACTATCTCATGAAAGGAGATGATAAGAAAGAAAATTTTACATCCTACTATACAAGTTTTATCTTGCTTCAAGCATATATTTTAAAAGCTATTTCATTAATGTCTAATACTAATCTTGAATAGCTTTGGGAATTTATAGCATTTTAGAGATCAATAAGGGGAATAATCTTGAATAGCTTTTCTTTGGTTTGAATTAGAGAATCGTTCCTATGAAACATATAATGAGTTCTACGCTGGAAACATGTGAAGCATGTGGGAAGTTTCATCCTTCTATAAAATTCATCGATTTAGATAAGGACATTATTTTGACAAGAATTTCCTATATAATATTTAAGATTCCAGCAGTACGATAAGGTAGTGGAGACATGAATTATTCTAGGAAATAGTTAAAAAGAAAAAACACTCGATCAAACTTTCTTGTCTTTGTAATTTCATTAGATTACATTCCACGATTTTTAAGAGAAAAGAAAAAGTTATCAAAAAAGGAATGGTTCCTCCCTACATTCCTGCTGCTAACCACTAGAGAAAATTGTTGTAATTACATCATATCAAGGTATCCCATCCCTACTATGATCTTTAGTTCTTTACTTGTGGTTGGGGCATTCTCACAAATAAATGCCCACATAAACAATGGTCACTCCCGCCATGACCACCCTTCTATTTTAGGTGGGATGATTGCAATTCACCCTCTCTATTTAGAGGAGCTAAATAATTCGTCTCAGTTAGAGTACGGTTGGAAGACAACATAGCCATCATTATGTCTAAATTGGGTGACCCTTAACCTTTATTTTTTATTTTTTATTCTTTTATTTTAGGGGCATAATTAATTTTTACAATCATTTATGTTCTCTATTTAACACAATTATTTTAGGGGGATTCTCATTTGATTTTTCTTTTCTGGCCTTTTGGGCCCTCTAAGGTGACAAATAGAAGTGGCCTGGCCCATTTAAGAACCCAGCCCACAACCAGAGCTGGACTCATACAAAAGTGTTTAATGTTTAATTTTTATTTAATTTGGACAACATTACCAACTCAAAAGTGTTCGTAATTTTGTGTTATCTGTACATTAATGTTGTGTTATCTGTTTTGGTTGATTGTTTTTGAGTGTTTGTTTGGGAATTCTCTATGTTATGGGATTGGGCTAAGTTCGCGGGTAGCAAGTAGTTTGGATGCGTGATGGTGTATTTTGTTTTCTGAGTTCCAGTTTGGTGTTATGAACTTGCTGGAGTGTGAGTTGTATTCTTTTGTGTTTTGAAATGAAAAAGCTTATTCATCCAAAAAAAAAAAAATGTGTTAATCCGTGAGTGATAGAAGACTTTATTTCGTAGCAACAACTTGAGCAAGTAACAGACAATTTCGACAAGATAAACTTGATTGATGTGTCAGGAGTTTTGGCATGGTATACACAACGGTTTTCAAATTGGCAACATCAATGACTAGTGTGACGTCCCACATCGCCTGGGAATGAGGATGTGCTTATATGTATAAATACACCCTATATGACACAATGCGTTTTAAAGCCGTGATGGCAATGAACCTATCAAAACTCCGCAGTTAAGCGAGCCGCTGCGAGAGCAATCCCAGGATGGGTGACCTCCTGGGAAGTCTGATATGGGGAGCCAAAAGCGGACAGTATTGTGTCATTGGGGGTGGATCGTTACAAATGGATAACTAGGCTTCAAATTCATCTATTAGTGTAAGTAGATAATTAATGCGTTTATTTATGTATTATAAAGTACCTAAGTGCGTTAGGAAGCGGTGCTTAGCTCAGTAAGCCTTCTATACATATATGTGTACATATATACATACGTATATGGGCCGAATAGACTTAGCTTAAACGGATAAACTAACTATAAGACTTAATAGTTAATAATGACAATAAGGTGACTTGTTGCCTAATTCACCTATCCATGTACACTAAGTGCTTTAGTGCATATCATCGGTTAGGTTTAAGAGTTGTATATGTATATGTATATGTACATATGCATGCATACATGCTAAATATATATGGTTAACTTAATAAATAAGCAATACACTATCAAAATGATTAACATAGATGATGAGGTGCAACAATAATAAATGAGCTAGTAAAAGGAGTAAATACATTTTATGATAATAAACAAGATACAATAGGAACCAAAAACCAATGGTAAGTTTAATAATAGCTTAAGGTGTCTAGCTAGCTTTAGAAGCGAGTGATGTGACGTGTGAGCATGCGGGTAGTTAGGATGTCATAGAGTATGTAATTCAATAGCATAGTCTAATGCTACCAATGTTTGCAGGATGGTGTTGTAATTGGAGACTTCAATGGGTTCTCCAAGGTAGAGTTCGAGTAATTGGAATCCAGTGGGAGTTCGAGTCAGGAGTCTAATGCAGCCAAGGTGGGTATTCCACTCACTGAGAAAATATATATTTTTATATGTATTGGATTGATAAAAATATATATATTGTTTATGAAACTGAACCAACCATATGATGAAATGTATATGCTTTGAGATGATTTGTTTAGTTTCGATTATGTTTAAACTATATCAATGATGTTTAAGAGATAGTGCAAGAGTGAAAAGTATTGACTAGATTTAAAGTGTTAAGTTCTGCGGTTGAGATTTAAATTATGCAAATTGTTTGAGAACATGTCATGTTGAAACTGCGCAGATTTGATAAAGAAACTAAGTTTTGAATGATTTCAAAGTGTTGGATTAAATGCTGGATTTGTTTAGTTTTAAAAGGACGTGATTTAACAACTGCATGATTTCAGCGTGACACAGTAGGAAATATATACTGGTCAAGCACGGAACATTGAGCATGTAGTATAAAGCATACATATCAGAGTAACAGTATCAGCAGTGTAACAGTATCAGCACATTGAGGCAGTATCAGCAACACATTGAGGCATGCATAGCATATATAGCATCGTTTTGTGAGAGAAGTTTTTATGTTATGAGTAGTTTTACTAGACGTATTGGTATGCATAAGAGTCTTCATGAAAAAGATCTTATGTATATTTCTATCGGATAGTCATGTGTTAAGGTCATACATTGAACTTGAAAGTACATGGATACATGACTACCCAGGTGCGAGTAATGGCATGTCTATGAGTAGGAAGGTTGACTGTTCTTGTTCATCAGGAAAGACGTGTTAGCATGATTGAGTTTAACTCTAGTGCTCTCATGATCTACTGACGTCAAGGCACGAAGCTGGAATACGATTAGAGATGGTGTTGCGAGTGTTTTGTTGAAGGATGTTATCCTAGTACGGAAAAGTAAGATGCCATGTTCTTTGCTTAAGACCTATGTGTATACGTGATATCTGTGATGGAGTGATCGTGTGCACATATGTCCAAGCGACCGGTGAAAAGTATTATTATAGAGGGGTCTATATGTAGAAACTTCCAAGGAGGGATGTCTGGAACTTCTATATGTTTTCACAGCTATATAGTATGTTTTAAATGATTTCTGAATAGTCGGTGTTTGCTACATTAGCTGTTGGTAAATTGTGGCTAATATAGTGCTCGCACGACTAAAATAATATAAAGGTTGGTTCTTTGTGAAAACTCAGTTAGTCTTATACCACTGAGGTCTTAGTATGAGGTATACTAAGGTGGTGAACTCATTATTTCACCTATGCGGATGTGGATACCACCACAACCTTGTAGATGATGTTTCTTTGGCTGCAGGTACTTCGGTATAGTCGATGGGTCGGTAGCAGTGTGCTTGGGATATTATGACTGAAGCTCGCCGCGACAGTTGTAATTGTTGGACCACGGGTTGTCCACTATTTTATAGGTTTGGTATGGCTTGTGACGTTTGTGTCACTTATTCTTTGTTAAGCCATTATTGTTATAGTGTTAATAAGACTCAAACAGATAGATGTTAAATGACTCTTTGTTGTAATTAATTTGTGATAGATGTATAAGTTGTAATTTCCGCTATTCAGATTTATGTTTTCCGCTGCATAGATAGATGTATGTTATACTCTGATTATCAGGTACATGTTATGGGGCATGTGCCATATGTTGGCTGAGCGACACGTAGTCGTGCCACTGCGATGACTCGTTTTATGTTTGTAAAAAAAAAAAAAAAAAAAAAAAAGGGGTCGTCATAGAAAATGGTATCAGAGCAGTTTGTTCTAGGGTTTGTTAGGAAAAGCGGATGTCTAGCTTTGTGTTAGATTTTAAGTATAACAGAAGAGCCTTAGGATTCTAAAAGATTTAACGCAGATATGGAAAACTTAAATAGGAATTCTTGTATGCATTGCATGGATTTTATAATGCATTCATTAGGATTTGTGTTGTCTACGTAGCATAGTTCTTTGTAGACAAGCTATGCCACCTAGACAATGACCTCTTCCTTTGTTTGAAAGTGTTGCATGCGTCTCAATAGATTCAAGTGCGACACATTCCTTTGTCTCGTCCACGTATGTGGAGTCGTGTATGTAGCGAATAACCCTTAGGTCGAAACGTATGTGGCCACTCTTGTGGTGAAGCTATTATGGGTAGGCTTAGGTGTCTAGTCGCTTAGTCTCTTAGTCTCTTAGAAGAGTCTAGCATGATTGTGTTAGGCTATAAGTGATGTAAGAGAGAGCTTATCGTGAGGGTAGACTAATAACCGTCCTTTGAGAAGAGATGACGTATTCTTTGGGAGCATCAAAGGAGACTCAAATCTTGAAAGGCACGAGACCATTGTACGAGATCAATTCAAGGGAGCGGCCTAACTGCAACTACGAAGACGACACCCAAGCGAGGCGACAACCATCAACCGAGCAGCTTTTCAGACGACGAGAGATGTATCATCAAGGGATTCAACCAATAAGTAGAAGTTAAGATAATAAAATATTAATGTGAAACAGACTAACAAGCGAATAACTAAAAGTAATAAATTTCAAGATATCTTATTTTAATAAACTCTGAATTTAAGAATGATTTTAAAACAAGGAGTTAAATTAAGAATGACCATTTATTAAAATTTATGAGCTAAGCCTAATGCTCTTAAAACACGGTTTTGAACCTAAGAATTAACTTAAAAGGGTAGTAGGTCAAACATGCTTTGTGTGTAAGGTATATAATTTAACACAAATAATCATTAAAGTAAAAATGATTTTAGAGCATAATTTCAAATAAAATAATCGTTTAAGTGCTGGAATTCAAAGTTATTTTATGTGTTTAAGAGCGATGTTTGAAAATAAGCACGTGTATTAGGAAGGGTTTCTAAATGGATTACCCTTTAGTGTAATAAAATTTTAGTATGCTCCCGAATTAGTATAATGTATTTAGAGAAGTTGATGTTATGAGGATAAATTGAAGCATAAGGTATAAAAGAATAGGTATAACTCACCCTAAGTCATAGTCTAAATTATGAGTTTTGGACTAAGGAGGGGAGATCTAGTAAATTAACTTAGATATTTAGTGGATGTATAAAGAGACAAGTGATATTTGTAAAGTGGTATGTAATCAAGTGACTACAAGTAGAGGTAATTAAAGATTGAAGGAGATGTAAAGTTCAAATGAATGAAGTATGGATTAGCCAAGTGTAGGTATTAGTTATAACTTTGAGGTTAAGAATAGAATGCTTGGCGCTAATTGTCTCTGAGATGTAGTATGGTAGCTTTATATAAGCATGTTAGATCAAAAGAGTTGTTTGCAATTTCGAGGTCAAAATTTTATAAGGAGGGGAGGATGTGAAGACCAAGAAAATAAATAGGGAATTTAGGTATTTAATAAATTATGTTTATTAAATGGTTGAGATTAGTAATTATATTCTAGGTAATAATAATCATGTTATGAAAATAAAATACAATTGGGTTAAGATGTGGGTAATTATTATTGTAGGTCCTAATTAGATAAATAATTAAATACATTGATTAATGTTTAGTTTAAAAATATGCGGGGGTCAAATGTTAATTAATAAACGATATGATTTTAATAAGATGGGGTCCTATTGTAATTAATAATAGTAGGGGGCTTTAAATAAAATGAAAATCTCTCCAAGCCATTCACAATTCGCCACATGTCCCTTATCCCTTTCACTTTCACTTTTCCTTTTCTTTTCTTTCTTTTCTTTTTTCCCTTTTCTCTTCTCGGTGGACAGCAATCCACGATTGCTTCTTATCTTCTTTTTGTTCTTCTTTCTTCTTCTCTGTTCTTCATTTCTTCTTTCTTTCTTTTCTCTTCACCGAATGAGAGAGTGAGATCATGAGATTGAGAGAGTGGAGAGACAGAGAGATGAGACCGAGTGAGAGCCGAGAGATTGAAGGAGAGATCGAAGCCCGATCTGTGACGACCCGTTTTTTTTTTTTTTTTTTTTTATACAAAACGTAAAACGAGTCATCGCAGTGGCACGACTACGTGTCGCTCAGCCAACATATGGCACATGCCCCATAACATGTACCTGATAATCAGAGTATGACATATATCTATCTATGCAGCGGAAAACATAAATCTGAACAGCGGAAATTACAACTTATACATCTATTACAAATTAATTACCACATAGAGCCATTTAACATCTATCTGTATGAGTCTTTATTAACACAATATTTACAAAACAACTATGGCTTTACAAAGAATATGTGACACAAACGTCACAAGCTATACCAAACCTATAAAACAGTGGACAGCCCGTGGTCCGACAATTACAACCGTCGCGGTGAGCTTCAGTCATAATATCCCAAGCACACTGCTACCGACCCATCGACTATACCGTACTACCTGCAGCCAAAGAAACATCATCTACACGGTTGTGGTGGTATCCACATCCGCATAGGTGAAATAATGAGTTCACCGCCTTAGTATACCTCATACTAAGACCTCAGTGGTATAAGACTAACTGAGTTTTCACAAAGAACCAACCTCTATTTATTTTTAGTCGTGCGAGCACTATATTAGCCACAATTTACCAATAGCTAATGCAGCAAACACCGACTATTCAGAAAACATTTAAAACATACTATATAGCTGTGAACATATGTAGAAGTTCCAATCTACCGCTTGGAAGATTCTACATATAGACCCCTCTATAATAATACTTTTCACCGGTTGCTCAGACATATGTGCACACGATCACTCCATCACAGATATCACGTATACACATAGGTCTTAAGCAAAGAACATGGCATCTTACTCTTCCATATTAGGATAACATCCTTCAACAAAACACTCGCAACACCATCTCTAATCGTATTCCAGCTTCGTGCCTTGACGTCAGTAGATCATGAGAGCACTAGAGTTAAACTCAATCATGCTAACACGTCTTTCCTGAAGAACAAGAACAGTCAACCTTCCTACTCATAGACATGCCATTACTCGCACCTGGGTAGTCATGTATCCATGTACTTTCAAGTTCAATGTATGACCTTAACACATGACTATCCGATAGAAATATACATAAGATCTTTTTCATGAAGACTCTTATGCATACCAATACGTCTAGTAAAACTACTCATAACATAAAAACCTCTCTCACAAAACAATGCTATATATGCTATGCATGAACTGGGGCTAATAATGCTGCTGATACTGATATGCTGCTGATACTGATATGCTGCTGATACTGTTATGCTGCTGATATACTGATACTGCTGGTATGTATGCTCTATACTACATGCTCAATGTTCCGTTCTTGACCAGTATATATTGCACTACTGTGTCACGCTGAAATCATGCAGTTTTTAAATCACGTCCTTTTAAAACTAAACAAATCCAGCATTTTACCCAACACTTTGAAATCATTCAAAACTTAGTTTCTTTATCAAATCTACGCAGTTTCAACATGACATGTTCTCAAACAATTTGCATAATTTAAATCTCAACCGCAGAACTTAACACTTTAAATCTAGTCAATACTTTTCACTCTTGCACTATCTCTTAAACATCATTGATATAGTTTAAACATAATCGAAACTAATAAATCATCTCAAAGCATATACATTTCATCATATGGTTGGTTCAGTTTCATAAACAATATATATATTTTTATCAATCCAATACATATAAAAATATATATTTTCTCAGTGAGTGGAATACCCACCTTGGCTGCATTAGACTCCTGACTCGAACTCCCATTGGATTCCAATTACTCGAACTCTACCTTGGAGAACCCATTGAAGTCTCCAATTATAACTCGATCCTGCAAACATTAGTAACATCACACTATGCTATTGAATCTCATACTCTATGACATTCTAACTACCCGCGTGCTCACACGTCACATCACTCGCTTCTAAAGCTAGCTAGGTATCCTAAACTATTATTAGGCTAATCATTGGTTATAGGTTCTTATTATATCTTGCTTATTAATTAGGAGATGTATTTACTATTTTATTTGCCTATATATTATTATTACATCACATTACCATTGTGAATCCATTAATGGTTTGTTGCTTATTTACTAAGTTAACAATATGTATTTAACATGTATGCATGCATATGTATATATGTACATATACATATACATATACAATACTTAAACCTAGTCCATTAATACACTAAATTACTTAGTGTACATAGATAAGTAAATCGGATACCAAGTTACTTTACTATCATTATTAGACATTAAGCTTATGGTTTGTTTATCCATTTAAGCTAAGTGCATTCGGTCCATATATATAATGTTTATCAAGCTAAGCATAACCTCATAACGCACTTAGGTATTTTATATTGCATAGGTAATTACATTAATCACCTAATTATATTACCACTAGACTTTGGAGCCTATTCATGTATTTCTATAATGTCACTATTTTATATTTATTGTCTTAAGGCTATTTGGATAATTTACCACTTTAAAGCATTCTCATCTAAGCATTACACTTAACACTTAATCCTTGCTAATTACTAGTTATCTATGAAACTCTTATTCTTTCATTACATAAATACTTGAGTACTTAAACTATATAGCCCAATCTTATTTAACATGTTATCTTAATAACCCTTATTGCAATTTATGTGAATCTATGTATTTGATTTTAGCCCTCATCTCATTCGGCCTTACCAATATCATGTAATCCAATTTTAACTTCCATCCATAGTTAGTCCTATAACAAAGACCTATATACACTAACTTCAACATTAAAACTTCAACTCTTCTTTAACAACCAACTTAACCAATCTAAATAAATTCAACCATTAAACATCAATGTCAACAATTACCCAAATCAAGACTTCAACTAACATAAGCTACCATAAGTATTAAACTCATTCTCTAACAAATAACCACCAAGACCTAAACTTAATCAACCGATTCCTATCAAAACCCATCAAAATAATACAAATCAAAACTAAGAACTCACCCATCAAATCTATAAAACCAACTCCAAGGATACTCATTCGATAATCCTCAACATAGTCTCTTAAAAATTAATCTCCATATAACACCTAAACAAACTTTCATCCTCATTTAACACAATCTTTAAATTATTAACATCAAGAACTCCTTCATCCAAATCATCAACCCAAAATCAGATTTGGATTTCACCAAACAAAACACCCCTCCAAACTACCACCAAAACCATCCATTAACACAACCAATACTCCATAAATCCACATACATATATTCAACCATCCTCTCCAAAATCACAATAAAACCCTAGGTTTTCCATCTCAAACTAAAACCCCAAATCAGTATACAATCACAACAGTAGACAACAAGCCCAAACACTGCACACAGTGAACACCACACACATCATTGAATCGGCCAAAACAAGAAACCGAACCAAACCTATAAATCGGTCCATTTATAGCCAACAACAGTGAATCCATAAAATACCCAACTTATCAAACATAAATCATTACTCAAAATAATCAAATGGATTTACAAGAAATTACCCCAATGATTTTCATAGCAAGTCCACCGAAAAAACGCCACTGTTTCCGCCGGAAAAGTTGCCGGAAAACACACATGGAGAACCGAGTCTCCACATGGGTTCAGCGGGTCACGGGTCACGTGTTTCGGGTTGCACGAGTTTCACACACACACGGGTCATGACTCGCCGGAAACTGCTAAAGGGACAGCCGGATTTCAGCCCCGGCCGCCGATCATGGAGGATCGGGTTCAACGGGTTCTCGGGTCTCACGGGTTAGATGGGTTTCAACGCACGGGTTCGCCAGAAATTGGGTCTGGGTTCTGTCGGAAATCACTCTGCCACGCCGAAAATCGCGTCCTCCAGCTCCGCCGGCGTCCCCTGAGACTCACCATGGTTGGCCGGAAAACCGGACCTCACGGAGGTCAGGTCTTCCTCACGGCATCTCTCTCTCGGTCTCATCTCTCTGTCTCTCCACTCTCTCTCAATCCCACGATCTCTCCCTCATTCTCTAACTGTGGGTCGTTCAAGCAGAAGAACAAAGAAGAAGAAATGAAGAAGAAGGAAGACAGGGGAAGAAGAACATGAACTGGGCGTGCAACAGGGGTTGTGCGGGTGAGGAAGAGAAGAAAGAAAAGAGAAAAGAAAGAATAGGATAAGTAAGGGACACGTGGTGAGACGTGAGGGGGTTGGGGAGATTTCCTTATTCTTTAAACCCCCAACTATTATTAATTATACTAGGACCCCAAATCTATTAATCCTATCATTTAACATTTAATATCTACCCCACATTTAATTTTATCAATACATTGGTTAATGTGATTAATTATTTACTCAATTGAGACCTACTATAATTCATTTATCTTAACACCAGGGTATTTTATTTCCATAATATAAATGTCGATCACATCAATTTAATAAATATAATCTTATTAATTGCTAAACTCCCTATTTAATTTCTCGGTCTTCACACGATCCACCGGTGGATGACGCGGGTGAAGCTACGATGGCCGATCTTCTAGGTGCGATTTCCGACGAGTTTTCTGGCGGTCCCAGTAGCGATTTCCGGCGAGCTCGTTGACCCAAGAACCCATGGAAACCCGAAACCCATTGAACCCGAGAGAGAGACCCGTGACCCGAACGACCCAAAGACCCGATCCTCTATGGGCGTTTTCCGACGGCGACTCGATTCCCGGTGGCCAGAAGTCGATTTCCGGCGAGCTAAGGAGCTCCGGCGGAACCCAGGAGCCGAACCACGAAGACCCGTAGCCTAGACCAGCGACCCGTGAGCTCAAACCCGTACGACCCAAGCAACCCAGAACCCGACGGCTTGAAGGCTGGTTTTTCCAGCGAATCTCCGCCGGTCCAGTGTGTGATTTCCAGCGATTCACCCCTGTGACCGATCTCACTGTTTTGATGGATTTTTGTGAAAATCCCCATAGGTAAATCCCAATGATTTTATGATTTGGGGGTTTTCAATTGATGGTGATTTGTTGTGTGTCTGTGTCTCGGTTGGTTGTGTTCTGAGTGCCGATTATGTGTGTTTAATATGCTAAGGTTTGGGTGGTTTGTTTAGTTTGGTTGTGTAATGCTTTGGGTGGTGGATTTGGAGGTGGTAATTTTGGAGATATGATTTAGGGTTTTTGGAAGATGTTGAAGGGGATGGCTGAATGAGGCTGATTTGTGGTTATGTAATGAGGTTTTAGGCCAAGCCCTTTATAAAGATGGGTTGTTTGATTGTGATTGTGTGGAGTTGAAGTTGATACCAGTTGGGGCCTTGATGTTATAGTTGACTAATTATGGGTATGGAAGTTTGAGAATGGTTTTGTTAGATATTCCATTAGCATTAGTTGATTATGGAGACACTATGTGAGTAATGATAATAAAAACGTGTATGGATAGAAATTAATATAAACAAGTAAATAAAATACATTTGTATAATGAAATAATAAACTTATGAATAGGTAAAGTGATTATATAAATAGATTATGGATTTATGCTAATGTAATTGAAGACATTAAGATGATCTTTAAGTATAAGTCACTAAAGTTCTAGGCTTGAAAGACTTAATGAATTAGCTTAAAGTGTTGTATGTGTATATGTATATATGTATACATGTACATGTATGTGACTAAAATATATATGTATATATATTGTTAACTTAGTGAATGAAAGACAAACTATACAAAATGGTATCAGAGCCATTGCCCAGCCTGAGATGGTGGGAGCGTGCACAAGCCCAAGAGGGTTGCCGGCGGGCACTCGCTGGGATGCCAAGAATGGGGTGATCCCATGAGGGTCGCCAGCGAGGACGCTGGGTCCCAAGGGGGGGTGATTGTGACGTCCCACATCGCCTGGGAATGAGGATGTGCTTATATGTATAAATGCACCCTATATGACACAACGCGTTTTAAAGCCGTGATGACAATGAACCTATCAGAACTCCGCAGTTAAGCGAGCCGCTGCGAGAGCAATCCCAGGATGGGTGACCTCCTGCGAAGTCTGATATGGGGAGCCAAAAGCGGACAGTATTGTGTCATTGGGGGTGGATCGTTACAACTAGCCAGAAACCTAAGATATGGGTCAACATATTCGTGAGAATCTAGTGAAAATTATCATGTCCTGAATTTGGACCGTTGTGTTGGAAGTGGTTTAGTATTTTGACAACAGCTTTCTATATTTTCTTCATCATCAGGATTGACATTTGCATTGGAATATCTCCATCATCCTTATTTCTACACCGTAAATGTCTAGCTGATAAAGACATGGTTGCACATGGTATTTTTAAGCCAAGTAATATCTTGCTAGATGAAGACTTAAGCCCCGTTTCGCAGCCAGATTCACCAATATATGGAATAAGTTTATCATTGTGTGAACGTGAAAAGGAAATTAAAAGATAGTTCATGAAAACTATTTATTCATACCATTCATTAACGTAAAAACAAATAGAAAACTATGTATCAAAGTGTAGTTAGGTTGCAAATCTTTCAACTTTCATTCTCTCTTTTTTTTAAAAAAAAAAAAAAAATAGTTGTTGTCATTCTCAGAAAAGAAAAAAGTTTTGTTTCAATATTCCTTTCGCCAATAATTTAACAGTTTTCTTTGGAGTACTGATCAATGTTAATTTGAGGTCAGGAACTAGAAAACGAGTAGAACCACAAAACCAAGGATAAGTATTGTGATAATTTATGACAAGGGTATACATGGGACGACCAATGCTGTCAAGGTTTTAAGAATATTGGCATTTATCAAGGACCATTATTTACATGAGAAGTTTAAAGGTAGAAAGCTAAAGAAATGAATGCGTCAACTTAATTAATTTGTCATCACAATCTTGTCCTGATTTTAGACCCTTTGGAGCTACAGTAGTCGTTAGTAGGCGCCTGATGGGAGTTTTGACAAGTCTTCGATCGTATTCTCACAACAATGAGTACTAAACATAGGATTAACATATATGGCTTTGTTGGAATTTTGAATTGAGACCTCAAGTTTTAACAAATTAACAGTACTGAGTATTTCAATGAAATATCACACTGAAATCTCTCTCCCACGCTAAACTTTTATGAAGAGAAAAATTGATATAATAATGATTGTGGAGAAAAAAAAAGAAAATTGTGTATGAGACAAGTTGAATTATTATTATTATTTTTTGTTTGAGTGGACACGTTGAATTTGGTCATGAGTGAAATGAAGAGATGAGAAAGAGATTGTCCGAAGAGGGTCCACAAAACTCAATCACATGCAACATAATCCATAGATCAGGAAAAATGTAGTACTACTTAAAGGATTGTCGTTTACTTTTTCTTCTTTTTTTTTTTCCCTTTGAAATGCAATAATTACTTTTTTTCTTTTTTAGGTTAAAATGCTCTATAATTTGATAGAATTCTATAATATAACATTTGTTAAATTTAATCTTTGTATGTAAATCAAATAATTGAGATTTTATAACAATATTATTTGCCCCTTTCACCAGTACTTCAATATTTATCATCTCAAATATTTACTTTAAATGTAATAAAATAAATTTAAAGAATTCTACGTTAAAACGTAAAAAGGAGAGTTATTCTCCATATAAAATATAAAGTAGAATTTATATTTTATATTTTATATATATATATATAACAATCACTTTAAAAAATAATAAAAATTTATTTAAAACACATACATCAAATCAATTAATATAAACAAGCGATTAAAAGTAACATTACACCTCTTCATTTGTAGAACCCACAGCATGCAACACGTGTTTGGATTTGTGGTGGCCCTCACAATATTCAGACAATCATGTTGACGAAGTCATCACAAGTGGGTTCCAATCATGCCTATTTCTAGGCCATGGTGCACCGCATTCTAAAGCCAAATGAAGACTTGGTTTCACATGTCATGCCAAGCTTGTCAAACTTCATCACTATTTGGGGCTTTAATAAAAGTTTGGAAAAGTGGCCGATTCTCACACCAATTTTCCTATGTTTGAAAAAGTGATTGGATTTTCACAATAATTTTTTTAATTTTCTAATTTTCTAATGTAGCTTTTTGAGTAAATGGACAAGTTAAAATGGTGCTGGTTCATCTTAGGCAGAACATAAAAGTTGTATACCATTTACGGTGAATCGTTGAACAAGTGAATTTGGCTTTTTTATGAGACTATAAATGTACTCCATTATTAATGTATTTTGAATTTCGTTAAAGTATATTGTAGCTCTTTTGGTGCAACTTTACACAATTTTTATCATTGTAATTACGATATTTTGGTGCAACATAATACAATCTCTAGTATTATATATTGTCCCCGTACTGTGGAAAGTAGGCCATGAATATGAATTGTGATTCTAATTTTTGTGCTTTCAATTATGTGGAAAAAATGCATATATATATATATATATATATATATATATATATATATATATATATATATATATATATATAGTTTGGATGTGCGATGGTGTATTTTGTTTTCTGAGTTCCGATTTGGTGTTATGAACTTGCTGGAGTGTGAGTTGTATTCTTTTGTGTTTTGAAATGAAAAAGCTTATTCATCCCAAAAAAAAAAAAAAAAGTGTTTGTCTGTGAGTGATAGAACTTAGAAGACTTATTCATAGCAACAACTTGGACAAGTAACAGACAATTTCAACAAGATAAACTTGACTGAGGTCAGGAGTTTTGGCATGGTATACAAAGGTTTTCAAATTGGCAACATCAATGACAAGCCAGGAACCTAAGACATGGGTCAACATGTTCGTGAGAATCTTGTAAAAATCGATTTAGTGTTCTCACAATAGCTTTCTATATTTCCTTCAAAGATTGAACATCACAATTGGCATTTGCTTTGGAATATCTCCATCATCTCTATTTCTACACTATAAATGTCTAGCTGATAAAGACATGCATGGTTGAACATGGGATTCTTAAGCCAAGTAATATCTTGCTAGATGAAGACATAGGCCCAAATCAAAGGCACTCTGAAGGCAAATATCGATACACACACATATATAAATATATGATTACCTAATTCAAGCTAGTAAACAGCATACTCCAATATGTCACATGCTTTACTTATAACATATCCAGATTCTTCATTGTCCAGATATATGAAGGGATCTCCCCAAAAATCTTACAGTTTCTCAAAACCCTAAAATACATAACTGAATTGTATCACATAAAGCATCATCAAAATTGAATATATATTTGACAATGTAAGCACCAAACATACAATCTTACTATGCCAGACATGTTTATCAACTTAGGAAAATCCTGATTTGGCCCATCTATATCACTAATCCTCCTGTTTCAAAGATGCCACATGAGCCAAAACTGTTAATTGAATATACCAAAAAATCAAGTTGCATCCTATCAAGCAACTGGATGAATGCAAGAAGGTCTTTTATTCACAACTCTTGTAAATTACTCAGAAGAGATATATTTGGTGGGATGGGTCCCTCCAGTTCACTTGCATGCATTTCTCTTCAAGAATTCAAATTTGAATGAGAATAACTATTAGAAAATATACATAAAAAAAAAATAAAAAAAAATAAAGGCTTGTCTGCTATGGAGACTCCAAAAAAAACTTGAGATCTCTTGAAAAAAAAAACAAGGATCTTACAATCTTGTCAGTTGCTTCCAATTCTGTATGAAATCAGGTATTGTTCCTCTGAAGTTGTTATCATTTATCCTACTGCATTGTGCAATAAATTGATGTTCGTCAGCAATATGTTTATATTTATGCTTTAAAGGAGGGGTGAATTATGTCAACAGAAGCATATATAATAAATTCTCACAAATCTGTTAGACCTCCCAGCATGGCAAAAGTCTTCGGCAAGTTTCCTGTCAAATTATTGGAGGTTAGCATCCTGCAATAACAATGTTGCAGCATTGAACCAACGAAATCTATAAAAAATGTGTTAGCAAGAAAAAGATTTATAACCTACCAAAATGAAGAGATGAGATGTCTTACAAAATCTGTAAATTGGTCAAATTGCCAAGCTCAAGAGGAAGAATGCCAAAGAATTGGTTTGCTTCAAGGCTTCTGTTTGAAAAAAGAAAAAGAAAAAGAAAAGGAATATTTGAGATTACTAAAAGAGCATAATAGAAACTCATTAAACCAATCCAAGAAATCACTATGGAGTGCAGGGGTATCAAAACGACCATATAACAATTAAAAAACACGGAAAGTTTCAGAGGTTTGAGGTCATAGCAGTACACTTAACAAGAAAACTAGAGTCTTTCTACTTTATTTTTATTTTACAACTCAAGCCCACTCATGAAGACTTCAAACCAAAGTTCAAAACGTACATGTATGTGAGACTGGTAATATTTCCCAACTCCTTTGGAATCTTCCCTGATAAGCGATTCCCAAGAACAGAGCTGCACATTACTTGCTGGTTAATTTAAGAGAAAAACAGCTAAATCAAAACTTAATAAATATAAAATAGAAGAGCTCACATAGAAGTTAATCGCATTGAAGCCCATTCCAGTGGTATTGTCCCATTGAGATAGTTGTAAGCGAAATCACTACAATGAGAGGACAATCAGTGTAAATTGGAAATGCTGAAAAAATAGTCTTTATTAAATTCTAGTGAATTGTGTTGGACATTAGTGCTGTAAAATATTACCATCAAACTTGAAATTGAAGCATTTCAAAAAGATCTTACATTTCTTGAAGGTAAGGAAGCTTCACCCCAGTTGAGGCGGAAGCATGCCAGGAAGACTATAGAACTCGAGCACTCTATAATAAATGAGTTATTAGATAGTGAGTATAGGTAACGACTATCATGAGAAGTAGATCAATCATGATATGCTGTTAGCATTTTACAGTATATTACATATGTCGTGGATGTTAAAAAGGTAGCTTTTGAAAATAATGTTTGGTGGCCTTCATTACAATGTATAGTCAACAAAAATTTTCACTAACCTGACAAACAAAATAACACTAAACATATATAGATTCGTAGATGAAGGCTTAGATGAGTTAACTTAAATTAATTAATAAAAAAATTATATTTTTTGACAATCATACGAAGATGTAAAATCATGCACAAGATGGAAGATTTGACATAAAAATAATTAGTAACAAGATGAGGGAACTGTACATCTTTACTACATGACAGACAATATTGTTGCAATCACAACCAATGCTGCTCTCAGAATTTCTTGGTGGCTCTATTGTCATCCCAACCATTTCAAGTTGGCAAGAATTACCATCAAATTTCTAATATGTTGAGCCCATGATACTAGCTATTTGTTGGAGTGCATCAACTATACAACATCCCAATCAATAAACATCACATGTCAAATCAGCTTTGTACAACTGTGTTTATGAAAAAGAAATGGCAATCCAACTTCAATGCAATAGTTATTTGCACTTAAACAATATCATTTTTATTGCCTAAATTCAGATTTAAATACCCAAGAAATTTTTGAACATTTTTATAATTCTCAATCACATGACCTTGAAGCTTGAAGCAAAAAAAGTATAAATGAAGAGATCGGTTTAATTATCCAATTTACTTCCATATTTGTGAAGGAAAATATGAAAATTAACAACTTAATATGACATTCGACAATTCGATTAATGCATTAAAGAAAAGAAAACTGGAAAACAATCAGTTTTACTAGAATTATGTGAATTTAGACCTATAAACATGTGAGAATCAAACTAATTAGAACTTAGCCCATCTAATTAGAGAGCACCAGAGAATCATGCACTAGTGAAGCACCATAATCATAAATTTCAATGGGGAAACCCCCAATTTTCTGTTTGGTCACCATATAATTCAAGAGCAGTGCTAGGTAGAAGCAAAATTTCCGGATATCATCCGGAAATTTTGCTTGACAATGGCATTTTTGTAATTATAAATAATTACAATAATGCCATTGATAAGCAAAATTTCCGGATGAATTCCAGAAATTTTGCTACACTCAAGTATTACCCTTTATTTCAATGAAAAAAAAAAGGGGGAAAAAGAAAAAGATCAATGCATAGTACTTTCATATCTTACTATGAAAAATGATAAGCTAAGCCCAACTAGTCCAAACAATTAATGGGTGACACCCGGTTTGACTAACTTCCCAAGATTCAAACTTTTCCTTTCTTTCCCCTATATGCCAACTACAACGTAAGAGCAAGCTCCGCAACCTTGGGGTACCACTGCCTTTGCGAATCTCCGCAACCTGAAGCAACTCAATGAAAAGTTGCTTCTGAGGGAACTTCAGTACATGATTTGGAAACAAAGTTGGCTCAAACTATCTTGGTTTTGCAAAAGCTGTACCTACGGGAATCAACCAATGTGTGTAATTGACATTTGACACTATAAAGTCTATAATCCCACCACCCAGGTGTGAAAATGGATGAAACTAAGTACTCATATGCCAGGATATGCTGTGAAAACTTTTATGCCAGGAAATTATATATTTTCGGAAGGTGGGAAAAAAATCGCTTCTTTTTCAAACTTAGGTTTATGAGTTTATGGTTATTGGTTAAACACACAGTACTCTCGATAGTTTTCTTCTCAAACCCTCTCTGCCTCTCACGATTAGTTCGATCAGTTTTCTTCTCAAACTCTCTCTGCCTCTCACGATCAGATTCTTCTAGTGTCCAAGTTTTGTTGCTCTATCGCTCTCTCTCACAAAACATCTCCTGGAAAACGCCACTCCACCGCCGTTGATCGATACCGACTGCCCGCTCAGCCCACCAGCTCGCCTCCCTCTAATCATTTGGTGTGTTTTTATATTTTCGCTCTTCCTGGTCCATTGATTCATGTTTTGTATCTTTTAGTGAATGTGGTCGATTTCAATTTATGGTTTGAATTTGTTGTGTGAATGTGGTGGATTTCGATTGTTTAAAATAATTGTTGGAGGCTCATATGTGAAAAACCCTAAATTTTCGTTTGGATTGGGTTCATTAAAGGTTCAATATTTGTTGGGAAATTAGTTAAAGGTTCAATATTTGTCGGAAAATTTGGGTTTTTGTTATTTGGGGTTTGTTTGTTTGTGTTCTTTCTTGGGCATTCTGTTTAACACACGAAAGGCTAAGAGCTTTCCCATTGAAATTGTGTAATTTATTAACATTTGTGTGTGTGTGGCTTTTCTTTTTCTGTTTAAGTCGATTTTGGTCTTTTCCCTATTCTTTTGGATTGCTCTGTGAGTAAGTCATTCACTTTGATACTGCACAAAGAGTTGAACAGAAAGGCCATTTGACTAGAACAGCAGACAGAAAATGTAACAGTGCAGATTTCTTCGGTGCTTGAGGGAATCACACAGTAAATCATGAAATATGTCCTAGATGTCAGAATCATTGTATCTGAAACCCAACTCTTTCACTTATTATGTTGCAATAGATTTCACACTGAATTGGATCATTCTTAACACACCTAATAGAATCTTGACTGTCAGCCTCATAGGAGCTCAAATTCTGTCTCACTGATGCATCTAGTGTGCGTCTATAGTTTGCTAATTGGAATCAGTTTTTAGAGGAATTTCCTTCTTTCATCATTTTCTCAATTGAACCAAGTATTGTGGTAATTTTTCTAGTTGTAAGTCTGTAACTTAGTTACTAGTAAGTCGAATTCTCTCCAATTTAAAGTGTTCCATCTGGTACTGGTTCTCTGTTTGAATCAAGAAACCAGTACCAGATGGTATTGCAGCAGTTGTATGGCATTTTCCCAATTGAATGTGCAATAGTAGAAGTGGTATTGCAGCAGTGCATAGGTATTATTATTAGCTGTACTGCAGTTTAGTAGTTTGATATCATTTAAGAGATAATGCTCCTCATTTTATCCTTTACGTTTTACTCAATCTAATCACTTGATTCTAGCATTTATGTTATTCTGGTAATCATAATTCTTGCCATTTGTTATAATAGATGTTTGAACAATCCTTTTGCATTAATACATTCAAAACTCACCTCAAACCAGTAACTATCTAAAAAGGAATGATAAGGTCTGTTGTTGCTATGAAATTCTCCTGAGGTCATATAGGTTATAATAGATGCTTTTTCTGAAGTTTACTTTGAGATCACCTCAGAGTGAGGTGCTTGTACACCTTGAGGCAGTGCAAAGTTAAGTGGTGGTTTCTAGGTGTATGCCTCACCATCCAGTTCTTTATCAAAGGTGTGGCATGTGCCTAGAACTTTTTTTTTTTTTTTTTTTTCTTTTTTTTATCAAACTTGTCTATAGCTCTTTCATGTTTGCGTTTTTGAAATAATATAACAGTCTTGGGACTCCCCTTGGAGGATCATTGGTTTGGCATCTTGTCTATTATAGCTGTTTCATCAAGCTAGTTTGTTTTTTCTTCTGACCCAACTTGACCAATTAGCACATCCATGAAGAAAGAAAAAAAATAAATAAATAAGAGTACTCTTTTCCTCTCTGAATTTGAGACTTGTAATTACTAACTCTGCTTCTTACGAGTTACGATGACATACTCTGTTCCTTGAACATAACCAACACTCAAAGATGTAACTAATTATGTTCTTGTAGACTTACAAATAATGGTCCCCTTTGAAGTTCATAGATTGAGTTACAAGTTAATTTCAGCATATAATCATATATTTTCTAGAATCTATACAATATATTAAAATCATTATTTTCCATTAGAAGAAAGATGAATTTTCTACTAAATCTAAAGGATGGACAATGTGGAAGTTAGCATTCAGTCATTTTAGCAAATGAGAATTGAAAGGACTAACTTCTAACCTCTTCAATCCTCCTGATTATCATGTAAAAGTTATACCTGAAGCTCATCTAAATACCACGTGGAGTCATTACTCTAAAATTGTTTCCTTCAAATGCCAATACGAATCTGAAGTCAAGTTCTGATCAAACAGTATCACAACTACGTACGGCTTATACCAAAACTACTGAAAATCCAATTTCAATGGATCGATGAAACACCGCAGCTAAATTAGGATTTAGCCAATTCTTAGGCCAACCAAAGTCTTTAATGTTTAATTTTTATTTATTTTTAGCAACATTACGAAAGAAGTGTTAATATGTGAGTGATAAAAGTCTTTAGTTTGTAGCAACAACTTAAGCAAGTAACAAGCAATTTCGATAAAACCAACACGATTGATGTTGAGAGTTTTGGCATGGTAAGACATGCGTCAACATCCTCATCAAATTGGCAACGTCAATGACCGACCACCCAGAAGTTTCATAGTAGAAATCTAAGACATGCGTCAACATCATCGTGAGAATCTGGTAAAAATCACCAATAGTTGATCCTTACCAATAGGGTGTGCATGCGTGCAGATATTAATCGTCCGCATTAGTTATCCATTATCCACTATTCGCCATATGCACATGCAGATGAGGATAGCAGTTTTAGAATATGCAGATACAGCTATTAACCGCATCTGCATACCTTTTATATATAATATAATTTTGTAAATTTATACATATTATATTTAATAAATTCATCAAAACGACGTCGTTTTGGATTAGGTATAAGTTATGTTTACATTAGTTTGATAGATTGTGTTGCTTTCTTGTATAACACTTAGGAAAAAAAAACAAAAATAATGTGAAATTAATATATTTTCAAAAGAATAGGGATTAAAAAAATTTAAACAAGTCCAAAACACTAAAAAATTGTCTAAATTATTTTCAAAATCGTTTAAAATAGACCATAATACAGACCTAAATAAGGACCCAAACACTAAAATAGGTCCAAAAGGCCCATTACCTAATATGCAGACAGCAGAGAGTAACCGCAATAACCGTGCGATTACTATTACTAAAAATATGGTGTGGATGTAGTTGCAGATATTTAAAAGTGATATCCGCATTTTACGGCTGTAGATATGGTAAATAATTAGATCCACATGTACACCCTTACTCACAAGTCATGAATTTAGACCTTTGGTGCAAGACTATAATGGCTATGTTGGAGGTAGGTAGTAATGTAGTATTCCATCAACAACTTTCTAGATTTCCTTCAAAGATTGAACATCACGATTGACATTGCAAACGATTTCTCGACGTGTCCCATAATTTATTTATTATTTATTATTATTTTCTTTTTATGACTGGAAACCTCTTCAAGGGAAGGTGTGACGTCCTACATCACTTGAGTATATGAATGAGATTGTGCTTATATGTATACAGAGACGGAGGGAAGGGAGGGGCCATGCCCCCCCCCCCCCCCCACAATTTCCTTAAAAAAAATTCTAAGGTTAAAAAAAAAATCTCAAAAAAAAAAAAAAGAAGCTAAAAAACTAAAAATTTAGACTATTGGCCCCTACGAATAATTTTTTTTTGCCACTGGCCCCTGCCCATAAGAACTTCTGGCTCCGTCTCTGTATGTATATTCACATCCTTCTTAATACAACGCGTTTTAAAATCGTGATAACCATAAACCTATAAAAAATGGACAATATTGTGTCGTTGAGGTGGGTCGTTAGATAGGATTGCCTCGTATACTCACTCTTGTTAGGCAAACACAGGACCCATACCTCACACTCCTTTCAGCATGAACCGGTTGAGTTGCGAGTCTCGCCAAGAAGACTAGCCCCAAGAGGCAATTTACACTCTTGTCGGTTTTAAACTTAAGACCAGGATGAGCACTCAAAGTCTTTGGCTTCCACCAACTGAACCAATCCCTTGGGTTAAGGTGTCTCATAATATTCTCAATGAAGGTCCTTTGAAATACTTGACAGTTCAATCTTCGTGGGGGAACGACGGAATGTGTGGTGCAGCTCTTCTTCAAATCCTTCCATCCATCCCACAGTGATAGAAGACTTTAATTCGTAGCAAAGGTCTTCATGCTGGGAGTTTTGGCATAGTATACAGAGGCCTTGAAATTGGCAACATCATTGAGGGACCAACCAGTAGTTTCGTACCAGAAA
The DNA here is from genome assembly GCA_028654335.1 of Alnus rubra. Taxonomy (NCBI): domain Eukaryota; kingdom Viridiplantae; phylum Streptophyta; class Magnoliopsida; order Fagales; family Betulaceae; genus Alnus; species Alnus rubra. Next base: position 174,733 of record JAJPGS010000127.1, on the reverse strand, counting down.
CCTACGAAACCTAAGACATGCGTTAATATCGTGGTGAGAATCTTGTAAAAATCACCACAAGTTGATCCTTACTAGTCCTGAATTTAGACCTTTGGCGCCAGAGTACAATGGCAGAGACACAGAGTCAGAGATGGGATGTATTCTCACAACAGCTTTCTAGATTTTCTTGAAGGATTGAACATCTCCATTGACATTGCATTGGAACATCTCCATCTTGGCAATTAATTTCTACACCGTAAATGTCTAGCTTGATAAAGACATGGTTGGACATGGAATATCTCCATCGTGTCTCTTACTACACACTCTGGGGCACGGCATCCTTAAGCCAAGTAATGTCTTGCTAGATGAAGACTTAGTTGCACATGTTGGTGATAATGACAAGGATATACATGGGAATCATGGGACGATCGACCAATATTGCTGTCAAGGTTTTAAGATTATCAATATCAATATCAAGGACCACTAAGAAGTTTCAAAGTAGAAATTAATGCGTGTACTTTGTCATGACAATCTTGTCCTGATTTTAGACCCTTTGGAGGTTTTGACAAGTCTTCGATCGTATTCTCACCACAATTTGCGAAATAAATGACCGAACATAGGATTGACATGGCATTGTTGGAATTTCGAATTGAGACCTCAAGTTGTAACAAATACTGAATATTTCAATCTTGACAACAATGAAGATTAACAAAGTCATTAACTTGTCAATTCAACCACCACAAAAATCAATTTCAAAATAAAGAAAGCTGTAAAGGATATTAGGACAGATATTTTGGTAACAAATTTAAAACCTTTTTGAATGAAGAGTTCTTAAAGAAGTAAAATCATTCCGAGATCCACTAAAAGACATATGTGTTACAGATTGATATCTAAAATCATTCTCTTCTATTTTTAAATTGTATACATTTCTACAAAAATGATGGAAGATTGATATCTAAAAGCAGAGTCTAGACAAAAGGAGCTCCTTTCATGTCCAAAAAAGAAAAAGATTATGAGTATCAATAGGTGGATATCCTCCGCCAGATCATGCTGGAAGCATGATTTTTTTTTTTATTATTTTAATACTTTTATGTTGTGAATACAAATTGATTTTCATAGATTAATATGATTGAATGAAAATATATAAAAAAAAATTGTGATTTTCATAGATTAATAAGTAATTTACTTGATTCAAAGAGAAAAAGATAATAAATATGTAATTTTTGTTATGATATGTAATTTCAGATCGTACTTCCTTGATTAACTGACATAATTCTTTACTTTACTCTCTATTAGAAGCATGTAAGGTTACGTTTGGTACGCAAAATGTCTATTCCATTAAAAAAATAAATAGGTTTTATTGAAAATAAAAGAATGTATAATAAAATAGCGTTGGAATATTCATTCTCATTGCTTACGAGGGAATTAATGACTATTCTTCCCTTAAATTGAGGAATGATCATTCTCTCATAGGCAATAGGAATAGCTAGTGTTTGAAAAGGCTATTATATTATATCTTCTTCAATTTTTAATAAAAGTTATTCATTTTTTTAATAAAATAATCATTCCGCATACCAACGTAACCTTATAAGTATTTCGCTTTTGACAAAAGGTTGCTCAAAATATCTGGACTAATTAACTGGAAAAATATTTTATCCTATTGAATATTCCGAGCTAGGCTCACTAAAAATTAATAAAGAGATAGAGTCAAGTTTCAATATCACTTCAAGAAAAAAAGAATATTTCTAAAACGCAGCTTCATTTGATGATAATTAAAACGTGTGTTGGGTGGATATGATGCATGTTGTTGGTTTAATGTTATCATTCATTTATAAACGTGAAAAATAAATTACAAGGAAAAAGGAATTATAAAAGGTAGTTAATGAAAATTATTTATTTCATTAGATTTTATTAAAAAAAAAAAAAAACATGTTTAAAACTATTTATGATAATATATCGAATAAAACGTAGTGTACTTGTACATCTTTCGATTCTTTCAACGTTACTTTTTCTTTTTTTCTTTTTCTTTTTCGGTGCACGAATTTTTTTACTTCCCCTTTAAAATAGTTTTCCCATGCAGTCAGAAAAGCAAAAAAGAAAAAAAAAGAAAAGGTTTAAGGAACATTTTTCTTATGACTGAATTTTTGAGATAACAAAAATTGGGTAGCCGAGGATAAGTATGATCACAAAACACTACTTTTCCATGATTTTTTTTTTTTTTTTTTTTTTTTTGGGCTTTTACTTTTCTTTCTCTAATACGAGTCAATGACATCGACGCCCAAACCGCCCCACCATCTTTTTACCAAAGCACATACTTGTTTTTCTTTGAATTTTTTGATGCTGCAATCTCCTTATATATCAGTCTAGCTCACTGGAGCCCGCACTAATCCCCAATACCTTAACCAACATACACTGCTCATGGAGAGAACTTGTATTCCATTCCACCCTTGTTTGGCACTTCTCATGGTACAATTTTACATGATAAGCCTAGTTATTGCATCTGTTTCCAATATTATCACAGATCAATCTGCTCTTCTTGCCTTAAAGGCTCAAATTTCTTATGACCCTCACAATATTCAGAAAAACAATTGGTCCTGTTGATACAGTTTTCAGCATGGTGACGTGTCGGATGATGATTCACCTTGTTCTTTATGATCTGCAAAATAATAAACACTGCGTCGGGGGGTGCCGACGATCCCCCTCCGATGCTTAAGTAAGATGATAGATTGAATATGAGCAGAGTAATTTTTAGAAGCATAGAATAGCATGTACCTTCATATTTAGAAGAGATTATGGTATTTATAGAGATTGAGGAGCAGTTTAGGATTGTTCCCGGTTTGTGCAAGGATCGGCGGTTGAGGAAGACGTGGCCTCGGGCGTACGGACACTTCGGGCTCCACGACCGCGTATCTCGGGCGCACGATCCCTTATGGGTGACATGTTTTTTTTGGAGAGACTTCGGGCGCACGATCTAGTTATGTATAGTGTGTCGTGTCCCTTAAATCCCGGGTAATTTCGAGATATGCGCAGACTCGGGTGTTACGAGGTACCCGGGTCGGGTGGTCGGAGTCGGCTACCCGGGTCGGGTGGTCGGACTCGGGTGAACCGGTTAGGCCCAAATGATTTGTATGGGCTTTGGTAAACTAATATTTTCCCTAACAGTTACCCCCCAATTCTTTTATGCAAATTTTGTGCGTAAGGGAATTTAGGAATAATCAAGCGGCCTTAACTTATCACGGATTCGGAAGTTGAGTCGGGTGTATGTTACCGGGGAGGTTTTCATTTTTCAGTCGTTGCTTCACCCGAAGAGTGTCAGTCCAGAGGCCTTTGGAAGTCATCTTTGGAAAAATCCCGCACTTTTTCAAATTCTACATTTCAAATTTGCTCACCTTCAAAATCTCGGGTTTCGAGATCTGCTGACGTATGCAATAAGGTGCATTTAATGCGATTCGACGTCGGTTCAGCTTTTGAGTCCCGGGTGTGCGAATCAGTGGTAACATTAGATCGAGTTTTGAATGACTTAACTGCGGCTAATGGAGATAAAGCCCAGCTACCGCCGAGCTTGATGCCTCTCAAACTGAGGAAGGAAGCTGTTTGGTTTTCTGAGCTACCCCAACCGGGGAGGATAACTGCCAAGTAGGAAGAATCTCCGTCCCGTGAATACAAGCGACAATATTGGGATAGAGATCCTTGTATATCTTGCCCATGTCTGCTTTTGGGACCAACTAGATGCTGGATCTGCGTATGCTCTTCTTGTATTTCCTGGAGCAGAGCTTCCTGAGATGAAGTATGTTCTAGACCTAGGGGTCGGGATACTCATAAGATTCTGACGACCGGTCGGGTTCTCTGGTTTCATTCGACCCAATTGAGCTTCCGGTTCGGCCACAGGCCTGCACAATCTCAGGTGCATGCCGACACCAGGTGACTTGATGGGTGTTGACTGAACTGATTGATTCCCAGAAAGACAAAGAGCGTCTTTTACGGAGCTTAATGTATCTCAGGCTTGGAAGATAGTGTTGGCTGCATAACTGTATGCCGCTAAGGCTAAGAAGGAACAAACTGTGACCGGGAAGCAAGCTATAATCAAGCTGCAATAGAGTGCTGAAGGAGGATGTCCAGGCTGGGGATCAAGAATTGAGTGTTCCGGATTGATTGAGAGACTTGGGATCGGGAGCTCGAGGTTAGCTGAAAACAACGAGAAGAATTGCAAGGCCGGCATTTGATTGAGTTGTCTGAGTTATTCTTGAGGATGCTCATTATTTGATTTGACCAAGTTACTTTCCAATCCCGAGAAGGTGGCTCGTGCATGTGTCCGGCCTTTCAAACCGGTTGTATGTGAATTATTACCGAAGGGGATAATCGGAGTGACTTGATTGTATTTCAAATCGAGGGAGACAACACTTTGAGTTGATCTGGTTTGAGTTGAACTGGGTCAACCCCTGTGCTACCAAGGGACATGACCGGGTGTGTGTTCCGAGCCGGTTGTGTTTCAAACCGAGGGAGACAACACTTTGAGTTGATCTGGTTTGAGTTGAGTTGATCTGGTCTGAGTTGAACCGGGTCACCCCCCGTGCTACCGAGGGACATGACCGGGTGTGTTTTCCGCGCCGGTTGTGTTTCAAACCGAGGGAGACAACACTTTGAGTTGATCTGGTTTGAGTTGATTTGATCTGGTCTGAGTTGAACTGGGTCAACCCCTGTGCTACCGAGGGACATGACCGGGTGTGTGTTCCGAGCCGGTTGTGTTTCAAACCGAGGGAGACAACACTTTGAGTTGATCTGGTTTGAGTTGAGTTGATCTGGTCTGAGTTGAACCGGGTCACCCCCCGTGCTACCGAGGGACATGACCGGGTGTGTGTTCTGCGCCGGTTGTGTTTCAAACCGAGGGAGACAACACTTTGAGTTGATCTGGTTTGAGTTGAGTTGATCTGGTCTGAGTTGAACCGGGTCACCCCCGTGCTACCGAGGGACATGACCGGGTGTGTGTTCCGCGCCGGTTGTGTTTCAAACTGAGGGAGACAACACTTTGTTGAGTTGATCTGGTTTGAGTTGAACCGGGTCACCCCCCGTGCTACCAAGGGACATGACCGGGTGTGTGTTCCGCGCCGGTTGTGTTTCAAACCGAGGGAGACAACACTTTGAGTTGATCTGGTCTGAGTTGAACCGGGTCACCCCCGTGCTACCGAGGGACATGACCGGGTGTGTGTTCCGAGCCGGTTGTGTTTCAAACCGAGGGAGACAACACTTTGAGTTGATTTGATCTGGTTCGAGGCTTATAGCGGCTCTGGGCCTATGGTGGCCCGAGGCTTACAGTGGCTCGGCTTCGTGCTCGGACGTACCGAGGCTTTTGCTTGGGATTGCCAATGCTTTTGTGCTCGATGCATGCCGAGTCAACTCGAGGCATGACGAGACTTTTGCCTTTTTCTCCTCTTGAGCTTTTCAATGGATCCCTGTATTAACACGGCACAAGGAGACGAATAGATCAAAAACATGAGTTTTAAAGAGATGCTTTGAGTGACCATCGATTCTTGTGAGGCTTCTATTTGTCACCGAGAGAGGCGGCGTTAAAGCTCCTTTTCATGTTGCGCAAGCTGAGGGTAGCGTGGCTTTTTTTTTTTTTTTAATTTTCTGATAAAAATTTCTGGCTTGAAATATTATCCTTGCATGTGTCTAAGCGGCACATATGTATGCATATATGTAGCAGAGTTAGTAGCAGAGTTTAGCAACTAATAATTTATTAATGCAAAGTATGCAAAATAGCACTGAGATTCAATCATGCGACTTGATATAGTCTTCTGTTTGACTTTTCTATTTCACCGGGTAGGCACCCCCCAACTTTTATACGTGGCTGATTTTTAGCTAAGTTTGAAAGTTTAGGATATTTGTTGTGTACTACCGGAGGAAAAGTTTGTGGGTACCACCACTTTTTAGACTTGATAGGTAATCATTTTTGCGGTTGGAAGCTAATTTTAAATTTCACTGATCAATGCATGAGATATATATTTGACTTTCTAAAAAATTATAAGTAGGCTAGCATGAACAAAAATGCAAAGAGCGAACTTATCTCAATATTTTGATGAGGTTGTGCACTTGGGCTCCTCGGAAGAGACCCTTGAAATGAGTCCTCGGATTGGACCCTCAGCCCGGGATGATCCTCGGCTCGGAATGGATCATCGGCTCGGGATGATCGATGGCTTGGATGTAATCCTCGACTCGGGGAGAGTCTTTGGCTCGGATGCACTCTCAAGACCGGGATGATCCGCGGCTCGGATGACATCCTCGACTCGGATGGATCCTCGGCTCGGGATGATCGATGGCTCAGAATGGATCATTGACTCGGGATGGTCGATGGCTTGGATGGCATCCTAGACTCGGATGAAATCCTTGGCTCGGATGCACCCTCGGACCGGGATGATTCGCGGTTCGGATGGGATCCTCGAAATGAGTCCTCGGATTTGACCCTCAGCTCGGGATGATCCGCGGCTCGGATGGTTACCTTAGCTCGAATTGCACTTTTGACTTCGGAATGCATCCTTTGCTCGGATGGTTTCCTTGGCTCGGATGCACACTCGGACCGAGATGATCGATGGCTTGGATGACATCCTAAACTCGGATGAAATCCTTGGCTCGAATGCGCCCTCGGACCTGGATGATCCGCGGTTCAAATGGCATCCTAGACTCGGATGGAGTCTTTTGGCTCGGATGCACCCTTGGACCGGGATGATCCACGGCTCGGATGACATCCTCAAGTGTCACGATTGGCAGGACTAAATGGTTGATAGTGATGAGCTATGCTGGCTGCGCCTAGAATACAGGAATTGACGGTACTTGAACTGTGCAAGGACGACATGTAATGGCCTTCACAGTGAACAAATTTCCCAGGAAACACGGACATGCTCCTTGACTGAAAGCAATTGCCAACGAGTGCTTCATACCATTGTGGGCCCATACTTTATTCTTGTTGTTCGCTGTCCACACACGTGTAAGTCTGTATTTTAGTTGAGCTGAAAAGCTTCATTTGGAAGCTAGCTTCATCGAGAAGCTTCAAGAAAGGTTCTTGCAAAGCTGAAGAGAGCTTCACCCGGTCCTCTTTGCGTGGTGTTGGTGCAGCCAACAGAGTTCTCTCACATCCGCGAATGTGGCGAAGGCTGGGAGTTGTTCACGTCTGTGATTCCATTTTGGACGACCCAGGTTGGGCCAACCCGCTGGTCTGGTTGGGATCGATCCGAAGGCTGACTGGAGGAGGTGATATTTCGGGCGTTGGGCTTCAGATTGACCCATCGAGGCGACTTTGGGCGCTGGGCCGTCCCACCGAGGCGACTTTTGGGTTGATCCACCGAGACGCCTTTGGGTTGCTGAGGCCGGGTTTAGTCTCGGTCTTTGACTTGCAAAGCTCATGGATGAAGACCGCAGTGTATGTTGCGTCGTCTCGGTGGTCGGAGAAGCGGCTCGGGATGCACCCTTGGCTTCGGAATGCGTCCTTTGCTCGGATGGTATCTTCAGCTCATATGTGATCTGTTGAAACTTTGGCTATTCACTGCCGGGTTAGTGTAAGCTCGGAACATGAGTACAGAGTGTGAGCTTGGAATTGAGCTGCTCATACTCCTCGGACTGGTCCGAGCCGGACAAAAGCTTGTACTCGGTGGGTCGATACTAAGCCAGCTTGGTCGGGTGTAAGGAAATGAGCTTATTGGGGCAAGTTGGGGCCTCTCTCTCTTCCAAGTCCTCGGACTAGATCCCAGTGTGATCTCTCTACGTACTCGAAGCGAGTCTCGGTGTAGTGGAACTGGTACGAGCTACTGAAGTTGCTCGAGCTATGATTAGTATCGTTGTTGCTGTTATTGCGGTGACCTGTTTGAGAGAGAAAATTGGGCCTTTTGGTGCGGGGTTTATGGCTTTCTGATGAAGGCAGAAGGGGGACGCTTTGACTGTGTCATTCCCGGAGTCTCGGGAATCGTCGGGATGTGACAGAAAGAATGGCTCCACCTGGTCACTGGCAATGACGCTGGAGACGACAGACCCCCTCGGCAGAAACCCATCCAAAGATTTAGTACCGAAAATGCATGACACCACCATCTTCTTTTGCTTGGAGACTCCGGACCCTGGAGTAGAAATCCAGATTCCAGACGACCTTCTGGGAGAAAACGGCTGGGTAATCGGGCCTCAGGGATGACGGCCGGTGACAGGGCCGTGGCTACTTGGTCGCCGGCAACGACGTCGGAGTAGAGAGACCCAATCACCAGAAACGGCCGGTGGATTGCCATTGATATGGGTCGTCAACCTGTGCTCACCGGCAACCGAGGGAGAAGGTCCACGCTACTGCGATCTCGCTCGGTTGGATGCAGATTGGAAATGTGCCTCTGTGGATCTCTGGGAAAGAAGGGACGGTTCACCAAAATCTTCAAGCCCATCATGACCCATGACGAGCAGGAGCCCTTCATAGCCAGCCTCTTTTTCATAGGCCTTTCATCCACCACCAGCAACGCCGTTCTCCACTGGAAGTCAGGGCCTTCTACTCGATCTTGGGGAACACGTTTTGGAGGAAGCCATCCACTCGGTCAGATCCCACGGAGGGGGATCGAGCACCATGTGGAGCAAGAAAATGAGGCAGGGGGCTATCGGGGTTGTTCTAGGTTTACCCGGTGGACGTGATATGTCCGTGCATTAGTCTCCAATCCGCGCAGAGGGCTTTGGTAGCTTGGGCGAGGGTGACCGGGTGTGTCGGTCTTGTCTGAATCTGAGGGCCGCATCAAGGCTACCGGTGTCGTCAGCCCGGGGAGGGAGCCGACATGCAGAAGAGGTGCGCTGAGTATTCTCTTAAAGGGAACCACGAAACGGGCTGGGTTCTTTTTTGTTGGATCGAACTTGTTCAGGTCAAGAAGCCCTACCCGAGACCACTTTCGACTCTGCATCTCTTTCCTTCCTGCATGACGCACCGCTGCCACCCATCTCCTAAATGTTCACCCGGCACTGCCATCTCCAGCCACTGGCCCACTAGCTTTTGTCATGAGTGTTTGAATTGGTTGTATGATCGCACCCACATGGATCTGTGTTTGAAACTGCAGAGATAAGACCAGCTCTGGCTCAAATAAGTTGGATGCCCTTCTGGGTTATTCGGCCTTGTCTATCTAACCGAGCTATGAAAGCAGCTATGTTAATTCATATTTGCTGCATGCAAGTCACCATTCTGAATTTTTTTTTTTGCAAGAAACGATTTGTCGTTCCCACAGACGGCGCCAAACTGTTGATACAGTTTTCAGCATGGTGACGTGTCGGATGATGATTCGCCTTGTTCTTTATGATCTGCAAAATAATAAACACTGCGTCGGGGGGGTGCCGACGATCCCCCTCCGATGCTTAAGTAAGATGATAGATTGAATATGAGCAGAGTAATTTTTAGAAGCATAGAATAGCATGTACCTTCATATTTAGAAGAGATTATGGTATTTATAGAGATTGAGGAGCAGTTTAGGATTGTTCCCGGTTTGTGCAAGGATCGGCGGTTGAGGAAGACGTGGCCTCGGGCGTACGGACACTTCGGGCTCCACGACCGCGTATCTCGGGCGCACGATCCCTTATGGGTGACATGTTTTTTTTGGAGAGACTTCGGGCGCACGATCTAGTTATGTATAGTGTGTCGTGTCCCTTAAATCCCGGGTAATTTCGAGATATGCGCAGACTCGGGTGTTACGAGGTACCCGGGTCGGGTGGTCGGAGTCGGCTACCCGGGTCGGGTGGTCGGACTCGGGTGAACCGGTTAGGCCCAAATGATTTGTATGGGCTTTGGTAAACTAATATTTTCCCTAACAGGTCCATTGACACCTTTGTTTGTAGTTGGATCGGTATTACTTGTGATTTCCGTCATCATCGGGTTACAGCCTTGAACCTTTCATACATGGGTCTCGTAGGCACCCTTCCTCCACACATGGGGAACCTTTCATTTCTTGTTAGCTTAAGCCTCAGAAACAATAGTTTTCATGGCTATGTGCCCAATGAGTTGGCTCGCCTTTACCGATTGCAGTACTTATCTTTTGAATTCAATGATTTCAGCGGAGAAATCCCATCATGGATGGGGCTCTTGTCCAAACTTCAATTTTTGTCTTTAAATGGTAACTCTTTCACAGGTCATATTCCGCTATCTCTATCTAACATATCTTCATTGGAAATATTAAATCTCGGATATAACAAGCTTTCGGGCTCCATTCCATCCTCCATCTTCAACATGTACAATTTGCAAGGAATTGATGTCAGGGATAACATGCTTTCTGGTCCGATGCCCTCCATTATTTCCAACATGTCGTCACTGCAAGTCATTAACCTAGGAGGTAATAAGCTTTCCGGTCCACTCCCTATGGATATGTTTGATCATCTTCCCAACTTGCAACAGCTTCGAGTATCTTATAATCAATTTTATGGCCAACTTCCATTCACTTTGTTCAAATGCAAACAACTGCAATATTTATCATTGGCGAAGAATGATTTCAACGGAAGTGTACCTTTTGAAATTGGGAACTTAAATATGCTCGTAGAGTTATACCTTGATAACAACAACTTTGGAGGTATGTTCTGTCATGATTTAATTTATTTATTATATGAATGACATATTTTCCTTTTGTTTTATTGCCCCCGATGGGTGCCTTTCAATTGAAAATACGAAATAATTATGCTCACAGAGTTGGTAACTACCGTTCTTCATGGAAATTGTAATATCTCATTAGTCTAGACTTTGGTGCATGTAGCAATTTTTCTTTTTCCAAATGATGGGAAAGGTGAAAATCAATTATTTAAAATAAAAAAGAAACAGAAAGTATAGGCGATAGTCAAATAATACTAGATGCGAGATTCAGTTACTGAACATCTTAAATTGAACCGATGGAATTATTGATTGATTTTGATCGAGTAGTGGATTATCGATCGAGTGCAAGTTGTATACCTTCTTCTTCTTCTTCTTTCTTTTTCTTCTTCTTCTTCTTCTTCTTCTTCTTCTTCTTCTTTTTTTTTTTTTTTTTTTTTTTTTTTTTTTTTTTGCATATTTCTTAAATTCATCTCTTCCATTCTCATTTGAACTTTGTTTGATAATAAGAAATTTTATTTTTCTTGAATCTGGATTCGAAATTATTGGGTAACTTGGACTTCTCTCATTAATGAGTTGAATAGTGAAAGTAACGTGAAATTGATTTTCACGTGAATGAGTTTTATACTTGGAGTATAGAATGGTAAAATATGAAAGGGGAAAAAAAAAAGGAAAAATTTTCATTTATAACTCTTGATCTTTCATCATTTTTTTTTTTTAAATGTATTCCGGCCAATTTATAAAAGTGTCAATGTAGAGTATCAATCTTTCAATTTCAACCCTCCGTTGAAATTTTTCGTTAAATCCTATCAAAATTTTTAGAATACCTATGTGTTTATTTTTTTATTTTTTATTTTAAAAAAAAAATTAAAAATTTTCAAAGATTTAGGAATGGGTATTTTTGCAAATTCTGTTAAATTTTAACCAATATCTAAATTCTAACAATTTTTTTCTTTTTCTTTTTATTTTCAAAAAAAATGATAGATATTTTATAAATTTTGACAGGATTTAACGAAAAATTGTAACTGAGGGTTGAAATTGAAAAAAAAAAATTGAAAGATGGATACCCTAAATTGACACATTTTAAAGTTTGGATATCTTTTTTCAAAAATGATGAAAGATCAGAAATTATAAGTTAAATTCTTCCAAAAAAACAAAAAAAAAAAAAAAATCGGTGAAACTTCGGTAACCCGGCCCTTTCCTAGATAGGTATTAGGTGCAAAAACAGAGAGTTTGAACAGACTTGGAAGCTTAATTCCAAGCAGAATATCATTTGCTATATATAGAGAATTACAAGATGTGCTAATGATGGTAAGTTACAATGTGATGAACGTCCTGTACAGCTAGACAAGAACACTAAAGGAAAGAAAACCAATAGTTAACAAGGGAAGAAAAATAGAATAGGATAGACAATATTTTAGTAGGCTACATAAGGAATTATGTAGCCGTTTGGGAAGATGCTGTTGATATCCTGTGATAGCCGTTGGGGAGATTCTGTTGACATCCTGTGATGTGGGGGATCCACAGGGGCGCATGAATGTGATTAGGACCAATTAGTCTTCATTGCGCAATCCTTGGGATAGTGTTCTGCACGGTAGGTTCTTGTATGGTATGATTTGTAGTGTCATGCAAGGAAAGGCCAAGTAAGGCATGTTCTGCAGAATCATGCAAGTCATGATTTGTTGAATCATGCAGGGTAGATTTATCTACTGTCTTAACAGCCCCTCGCAAGCTGATGGGCGGGGCGACGATCATCAGCTTGTCACGTAACAAGAGGAACCGGGCGGATGTCAGCCCTTTGGTGAAGATGTTGGCAAGCTAGTCATGAGTGGAGAGGTAGCTGATGGCGATATCCTTATGAAGAACCTTCTCCCGAATAAAGTGATAGTCCACTTCGACATGTTTGGTGCGGGCATGATAGATGGGATTAGAGGCTAGTGCAATAGCACCCATGTTATCACACCAAATGTGTGGAGGAGCTTGAAGAGGAACTTGGAGCTCTCTGAAAAGCATCCGTAGCCAGTAAAGTTCAGCAGTGGTGACGGCCAAGGAACGGTATTCAGCTTCGATACTGGAGCGGGAAACTACTGGCTGTTTCTTTGCATGCCAGGAAATGAGGCTAGAGCCGAGGAAAATGCCATAGCCACCAGTAGACCTGCGGTCAGCAGGGTCCCCTGCCCAATCTGAGTCACAGAAGGCATATAGGCGTATGACCTTTGGTGAAGAGGAGTCCAAAATCAGGGGTACCCTTCAAGTAGCGAAGCACCCGCTTGGTGGCGCTCATGTGGGCAGTCGTGGGACAATGGAGGAATTGACAGAGATGATTGATAGTGAAGGCAATGTCTGGCCTAGTGAGGGTGCAATACTGGAGGGCACCAATAATGTGTCGATACAATGAAGGATCAGGGAGAGGATCTCCATCGGAGGCAGTGAGTCTTTTGCCGGATGTACATGGGGCTGAGTATGGCTTTGCTCCCACCATGTTGACACGATGTAGCAAGTCTACTATGTACTTGGATTGACTGAGGTGTAGTTGGTGACTGTCCCTGTGCACATTAACTCCTAGGAAATAGGAAAGGGTGCCGAGATCCTTGAGCTTGAACTCTGCTTGCAAACTAGAAATTAAATCGTTAATAACAGGCAAGTTATTGCCTGTGACAATGATGTCGTCAACGTAAACTAAAAGAAATAGATGAATGGAATTTTTGTGAAGTAAAAATAGAGATGTGTCAACCTTTGATCCTACAAACCCCCTGTCAAGAAGTGCCTCGGACAGTCGGTGAAACCAGGCTCGAGGGGCTTGTTTGAGGCCATAAAGCGACTTACCGAGCTTACATACATGATTTTGAAATTTGGGATGAACGAACCCTTGTGCTTGTTCCATGAAGACCTCTTCGGTAAGAACTCCATGCAGAAATGCATTGGAGACGTCAAGCTGCTTAAGTGGCCAGTTGAAGTTAAGAGCAAGGGTTAGGATTAATCGGACAGTGGCAGGTTTGATTACGGGGCTAAAGGTCTCATGATAATCGATGCCATCACGCTGTTGAAAGCACTTATCAACGAGGCGGGCTTTATACCTGTCGATGGTCCCATCAGGTTTTTGCTTAAGTTTATAGACCTATTTGCTTCTGATGATGTTGCGGTGAGGGGGTCTTGGACAAAGAGTCCAGGTTTGATTATCTAAGAGGGCTTGGTATTCATCATTCATGGCTGCAAGCCAATGGGGGTTGGATGCTGCTTGATGGTAGGTTGTTGGCTCACGAGGAAGGGAAGTGGCAAGGAAGGACCTGAGAGAATGTTTTGTGGAAGAATAAAGTTGGAAGCCAGGGAATGTTTTGGGTTTTGAGATTGCCAGTCTGGGAGCGAGTCACCCTGCGATCAGAGGCTGCTGGCTGCATGTCTTGGGTGATCTCAAGAATAATGAGTGCTGAAGTAGGAACTGCAGCTGGAGAGGTCAAAGGAAGGTCCTGCTGTGCGGGGCTCTCTGCAGATGGTGAAGGAGGCTCGGGCTCCTGCTGTGGGAAACTGACTTCTGGTGGAGAGGAATGTTCTGTCTCTAATTGGGAGGAGGAACTGATGTCTACAGGTTCCAATGGAGGTGTGATAGTCTCAGTATGGAGAGAAGGTGTCCCTGCATTGTTAGTAGAATAAAATGGTGTGGTTGGTGTGTGAGGTGTGATCATAGAATTAATAGAGAAAAAGTGAGATGGCAGTAGCATATTACCTGAAGAAGGAGAGAGAGCCTGCGAAGGGGGAAGTGTGGTAGTGGCCTTAGCTTGGGCAGGAAAGAGATTCCCATCAAAGACAACGTGTCTTGAGAGATAGACTCTTGAGGTGATGGGATCCATGCACCTATAACCTTTGTGATTAGAGCTATAACCGAGGAAAATGCACTGTTTGCTCCGGAATTCTAACTTGTGCTTATTATAAGGTCGTAGGAGCGGGTAACATGCACAACCGAAGACTCTTAAGTCAGAGTAAATAGGTTCAGATTTGAAAAGCTTAGTAAAGGGGGTACAATTTTGCAAAGTGTATAAAGGCATCCGGTTGATAAGGTGAACTGCTGTGAGGCAAGCCTCTACCCAATATTTGGGAGGTAAATGGGATTGTGCAAGGAGGGCTAGACCTGTCTCAATGACATGTCTATGCTTCCTTTCAGCAACCCCATTTTGTTGGGATGTATGGGGGCATGTGACCCTATGTAAAATTCCATGTGAAGAGAGAAACATCTTAAAAGGATGGGAGGTGTATTCTCCACCCCCATCAGTTTGTAGTTGTTTGATTTTGCAAGATAAAAGATTTTCCATGAGACATTTAAATTTAATGAAACAATCAAGCATATCAGATTTTTGTTTGAGAGGAAATAGCCAAGAGTAACGCGAAAAATCGTCAACAAAAATTGCATAATACTTGCATCCACTTATTGAAAACACAGGAGAGGTCCATATGTCATTGTGAACAAGTTCTAAGGGACACTGAGTAGTAGTTTGTGAGTGAGGAAAGGGTAATTACCTACTCTTAGCAAGTTGGCATTCAATACAAATAGTTTCTGCCTTAGAATGTGTTACAGGGAGTTGGTTGGATTTTATTATTTGCTGAAATGTGCGGAAATGTGGATGTCCTAGACATCTATGCCAAGTAGAGGAAGAAGTCTTTGCTCCCAAGAAAGCAGTGAGCCTATGGAGCTTATTCTTGGAAAAAAATTTCAGGTTCACTGGGTAAAGACCACCTTCACTGGGCCCTTGCAGGAGAATCTCCCCGGTTAGGTTGTCCTTCACAAGAAAATAGGAATCTGTTAGTTTAAAAAAGCAACTGTTGTCTTTGCAGAATTTTTGTATAGAGAGTAAGTTTGCAGAAGCTTGAGGACAGCAAAGCACATTTTAAGATGTAAAGTAGCATTAGGTGTGTGAAAAGAAGTGGAACCAGTGTGAGTGATTGAAAGTGCACCACCATTACCGACTGTTACGGCTTCATTTCCATTGTATGGTTGATTGATGGAGAGGTTTTCCAGGTTAGCAGTGATATGGTTGTTAGCTCCGCTGTCGGCGAGCCAATCTTCCTCCTCAGAAACAGCATTGGAGTGAGCAACCATGGCAGCCAATTCGCTTGGAGGGTGATGACCTTGGAATGCATAGTCCATCCGGTGGAAGCAATCCAGAGCCTGATGGTTACTTTTTCCACAAATCTGGCAGGGTGGACGATTAGAATTCTGATGAATGAATTGATTGGGGTAGACTTACCTTGAGGTGAAGCAGAGTCAGAAGAAAATTTCTTCTATGGTGAGAAATGAGGTGGGAACCGGTTCTGGTTCTGCTTAGAGTTGGAGAACCGGGGCTGGTTCTGCCTATGAGCATTGTTGAATCGTGGCCTGCGAGTGTTATGATTTGCCTTTTGTGCATGTAAGGCAAAGTTGTTGACTTCAGACTCAGCAATCTGGTTGTTGAGCAACTAATCATGGCTGAATAGGAGAGTTTGGAAATCCTCCAGTGGAATGGATTCATCTTTTGTCATTAAGGCAAAGGATGTAATGAAAGCATTGTACCGTGGGCTTAGGCCTCCAATCAAGTAAGAGATGAGGTCTTCATCGGGTACTGGCTTGCCAACCATAGCCAGATGATCTGCCAAAGTTTTGGCAGCATGCACATACTCAGAATAGGTCTTGTCCCCTTGGCGTAAACCTTTTAGTCGGTGCCTTAGCTCTTGAATGCGTGTCTTGGAGGGAGCAGTATAACGATTGGCTAAGGCAGTCCACACTTGCCGTGAAGTGTCTAGTCCATAGACAGTTGAAAGTACTTTCTCTGAAAGGGTTGCAATGAACCAACTGAGAAGGTATTGATCCTTCTTTTCCCAAAGGGTGAAAGTGGGATTCAGTTGGGCAGGGGAGTCATTGGTCGGACCAGGAATGAACTTTGGTGGGCATGGGTCGGAGCCATCAACAATGCCCATCAAGTCATTGGTGCGAAGAATAGGTCGAAATTGAAAGACCCAAGCCATATAATTTTGTTCGTCCAACTGGACTTTAGGAGCTATATAAGAGTGAATGTTTGGAATGGGGAGAGATATGGTGTTTTCGGCCAAAGGAGGTGTAGGAGAAGGTGCAGCAGTATTGGATGAATCGGCCATTTGATCGAGTATTTGGGTGTGAACCAATGTGTGCTCTGATACCATGCAAAAACAGAGAGTTTGAACAGACTTGGAAGCTTAATTCCAAGCTGAATATCATTTGCTATATATAGAGAATTACAAGATGTGCTAATGATGGTAAGTTACAATGTGATGAACGTCCTTTACAGCTAGACAAGAACACTAAAGGAAAGAAAACCAATAGTTAACAAGGGAAGAAAAATAGAATAGGATAGACAGTATTTTAGTAGGCTACATAAGGAATTATGTAGCCGTTTGGGAAGATGCTGTTGATATCCTGTGATAGCCGTTGGGGAGATTCTGTTGACATCCCGTGATGTGGGGGATCCACAGGGGCGCATGAATGTGATTAGGACCACTTAGTCTTCATTGCGCAATCCTTGGGATAGTGTTCTGCACGGTAGGTTCTTGTATGGTATGATTTGTAGTGTCATGCAAGGAAAGGCCAAGTAAGGCATGTTCTGCAGAATCATGCAAGTCATGATTTGCTGAATCATGCAGGGCAGATTTATCTACTGTCTTAACATTAGGTAGCTATTACAAGTAAACTTTTCTTTATCGTCCTTCCTATTCTGGTCGATCAATGAGGTCAATGCTCAAACTAACGGACTCTTCTCTCCCTCTCCCAAAAAAATAAAAATAAAAATCCATCTTTATTTTTTTTAATAAAAATTTGGATGCTGCCATTCCCTTATATATATACCAGTCTCTCTTATCTGTCAAGCGCAAACCAACTGCAAATTTTATTATTATCGGCTAACAGGAATATTAGCTCCAAAAATTGAAAAATTAACCATGCTCGATCACAAAGTTTTAGCTTAAGAAAAACCACAAATTTGGTGGTATGTTCAGAATATTTAGCAAATTTTAAGAATTGTTTCTAAATTGGTAACTGTTTTACAGGGACCATCCCATATACTTTGTTCAAGTGCAAACAACTGCAAATTTTATCTTTGTGGGTTAATAGATTCGCAGGAAGTGTACCTACAGAAATTGAAGACTTAACTACGCTTAAAGAGTTACACCTTGACAACAACAGCTTTGGAGGTATGTTTAGTATTTTTGTGTGCAATTACCCAACTGATGACACATAACACTATAAATATCAAAGTTTTTGGTTTTCTATCTTATAACGAATGAAGTCTGAGAAGAAAGGATGGTGAGAGTGAGAGAAAAAAACTAAGTGACAAATGGAGATCATTTTGAATGAGCAAGGGGCAGGGCATGCAACATCGTGACCGAGAGGCATGTGATTATGAAGAGTGTTTTCTTTTTTAATAGGCGATGTGGTTTGTTTTCTATATCTGTTTTTTAAGGTGAAGTTTGGCTGTCTAAAATTTTGTACCATGAGGGTTTGAACAATAGAGGCGAAAAGAATGAAAATAAATTTGATCCCTAGTCCCTTCTTCCTTCGTTCCTTTCTTTCTATATTTTTTTTCACTAGTATAGATATATTTTTGACAAACAAGTGTAGATATATTTTTTTTATTGAGTTATAAGAGACGTTTAAAATTTTTAAGATATTAAGAGGATTTTTAAAACTTTTGATGGGAAATTTTTTAATTTTTGTGAAAGTAGAAGTTTTTTTTTTTTCTTGGCATTTGTAATGAAAGTAAGTAATATTTTTATTTTATTTTATTTTTTGAAATCCCCCTGAGGGGGGGTTGAATTTAAAGAGATTTTTTACTCCCTTCCCTCTACCAGCTATAGTACATCGTTGATGACATTATTCTGAATAAAGATTTTCTGCACTTAGGTTGTCCGAATTTCATTGAAATTCAAATGCATATAAAGAGGAGGTCAATGGTGCCGGTGCCCAAACCACTTGTTCTTTTTTCCTCTCATTGTGTGTTATCCTACATTTAGAGCATTTTTAGTGAGCTTTCCATTTCAAAATTTTCACCAAAATTTGGTGAAAAACTCAAGAAATTTCACTTTAAGAAACTCTCTATAATTTCTCTATTTTGGCTTTTGTCAGAATTTCATTCCAAATTTAGCTTACAAATTTCATGAATTATTGAATATTTAATCATTTCTCTCTCCTTTCACTTCACTTTTCATTTTTCCCCTCTCCTCATTTGTTAGGAGTGGTTGCTTAAAGCCAATAAAAAAATTAATATCTAGTTGAAATAGAAAAATATCTGGAGGATTTGATCGATGTAGGAAGTTTTTTAATAGTAGTAGTTAAAATAATAAAAGTATATTTTTTAGCTAATATTTAGAGAGATCATTAGGGATGCTCTAAGGAGTATCTCCAACAGAATAGACAAATGGTTCATAATAGCTAAATTTGACTATTATGAGCCATTTTTCATCTCCAACAGAATATGCAGGATAAATTTTTTCATTCCATTGTGAATAATAAACAGGCAGAAGAGTCTATTGACTATTTACACTACAAACGGTTTTTTATTGTTTTTTCTCTCTTCCTTTCCTTCTTTCACACTCTCCCTCTCCCTCTTTCTTTCACACTCTCTTCCATACAAAATAATATTGAAAGAAAATAAAGAGTAGAATAGAGTCTGTTGGAAAAAGTATAGAAATAATAGTGCAGACAACTGCGAATTTTACAATTGATGGCTAATAGATAAATTCACACGAATAGTACCTCCAAAAATTGAAAACTTAACTTGCTCACAAAGTTGTACCTTTTGGAGGTATGTTCAGCATCCTTTTAGTCCTTAGCCACTTAATTAGCAAATTTTAATATTTGTTTCTAAAGTGGTAACTGTTTTACAGGAACTATTCCATCTACTTTATTCAAGTGCAAACAACTGCAATATTTATCATTAGCGAATAATGATTTTAGTGGAAGTGTACCTTTGGAAATTGGAAACTTAACCATGCTGAAAAAGTTTTACCTTGACAACAACAGCTTTGAAGGTATATGTTTTTCTTGAAATAATCTTTATGTTAGCATCAAAAAAAGAAAAGAAAATAGATCATTAATTGAAGAAATTTTTTGTTGACAAAACTTTTGACATTGATGAAAATGTAATTTTTTGTTTCCAACAATAACTTAGCTAATGCAATACTTTTCAACTTTACCGTAGAACAATATGTTCTTCCTTCCTTAAAGGCTTGTATTTCTCGAAACATTCACAATGTTTTGACAAATAATTGGTTCATCATCACCTATGTTTGCAATTGGTCGTATCACTTGTGGTTCTAGCCATCATCGAGTCACCGCTTTAAACTTAATTCTTTTTATATGAGCATTGTAGGCACCAATTCTTCACAAATGAAAACCTTTCATTTATTGCTAGTTAGTCTAAGCTTAAAATATAATAGTTTTCATAACTCTCTAGCCAAATAGTTGTCTCACCTTTACCGATTGCAACACTTATCGTATGAATTCAATAAGTTAATTTAGCAGAGAAATCCCATCATGCACGTTTCAAATTTGTCTATAAATGGAAACAATTTAACAAGGGGTATCCCGCCGTCTCTGTCTAACATATCTTTATTGAAAATAATAAATCTTGGATATAACAAGCTTTTGGGCTCCATACTTCCATAATATTCAACATATCCACCTTGCAATAAACTAATCTCATAGAAACTAGGCTTTTCGGGCCAATGCCTTCATTATCTTCAAAATGTCCTCAATGCAAGCCATTGACCTCAAATCTAATATGTTGTCTGGTGGACTCCCTATTGGTATGTTTGATTATATTCCTAACTTACAATGGCTTCAAGAATCTTATAATCGGTTTTCTGCCAACTCACATAGACTAATTTGTTCAAGTGAAAATAACTTCAATATTTATTTTGTATGGTAAAAATTTCAAAGGAAAAGTACCTTTAGAAATTGAGAACTCAATCATTCCCATAAAGTTAGACCTTGGCAAAAACGACTTTGGAGGCATGTTTAGCATTTATTTAGGTCTTTAGTCGCTTATCAAATTTTACTATTTGTTTCTAAACTTATAACTATCTTACAGGGACTATCCCATCAAATTTGTTCAAGTGCAAAGAATTGCAAATTTTATCGTTGAGGACTAATAGATTCATAGGAATAATACCACCAAAAATTGAAAACTTAACCAAGCTCATAGAGTTGTACCTTGACAACAACAATTTTGAAGGTACGTTTAGCATTTTCTTTTAGTCTTTAGTCACTTAACAAATTTTAATATTCATTTCTAAACTAGTAACTATTTTACAGGGACTATCCCCTCCACTTTGTTCAAGTGCAAACAACTACAAATTTTATGGTGGTCAACAAATAGATTCATAGGAATAGTACCTCCACAAATTGAAAACTTAACCATGCTCACAGAGTTATCCCTTGATCACAACAACTTTGGAGGTATGTTTAGCATTTTTTTGGTCTTTAGTCACTCAGCAAATTTTAATTAATATATGTTTCTAAATTGGTAACTGTCTTACAGGAACTATCCCATCCAATTTGTTCAAGTGCAAACAGCTACAAATTTTATGGTTGTCGAATAATAAATTCACGGGAAGAGTATCTCCTGAAATTGGAAACTTAACCATGCTCACAGAGTTACACCTTAGCTACAACAACTTTAAAGGTATGGCTAATCCTACCTTACTTTATTGATTATATGGATGACATCACTGATTGATCCTTTTTATTGCCTTAGAGTTGGGTACCTTTCATTGAAAGTAAAAAATAAATTTTTAATATTAATGCATGGTCGTTCATATTGTGGCAGGTGAGATACCAAGTGAATTTGGTAATCTACAAAACTTTGAAATCTTATTTATCTGCTGGAATGACTTTACTGGTCCAATTCCATTTGAGATCTTTAATATCTCAACAATACGAGGAATTGATATGTCTTACAATAAGTTCTCAGGCAACCTTCCATCAAATGTAGGCATCTTCCTTCCAAAACTTCAACTTTTTTATCTTGGTGACAACAAACTGAATGGAACAATACCTAGCTCTATCTCCAATGCTTCACAACTCACTCAACTAGATTTGGGCGACAACTCATTCTCGGGCTTAATTCCTAAAGCACTTGCTAATTTAAGGCTCCTCCAATGGCTTGGCCTAGCAAACAATAATTTGACCATTGAATCTTCTACTCCACAATTCAACATTATCACTTCTTTGTCAAATTTGACATATCTAAGAGTTTTAGCATTGGAAGGTAATCCACTGAATATCATTCTTCCTAGTTCGATTGGAAATCTCTCTACTTCTCTTCAAAACCTTTACATTTACAATTGCAATATTAAGGGCGTCATTCCTAGAGATATAGGCAATTTAAGAAACTTGATCACTTTGGAGTTACAGAACAATGAATTGGTTGGACCTATTCCAATTACAGTTGGAAGATTGCACATGCTCCAAGGTTTGTTCCTTCAAGGCAATAGACTAGAAGGCCTCATCCCATCCGATCTTTGTCATTTGAAGAACTTGTACAAATTATATTTAAGTGCTAATAAGCTTTCTGGAGACATTCCTATATGCATGGATAATCTGACTTCTCTAGGATATCTTTACTTAGACGCTAACAAGTTATCTTCGACAATTCCCTTAAGCTTGTGGAGTGTTACAAATCTGTTAGAGGTTGACTTGTCATCAAATTCTCTAAGTGGTTCTCTCCCATTAGAAATTGGAAACACCAAGGTTCTAATAAAATTGGATTTATCAAGTAATCTATTATCAGGTGATATCCCACCAGCAATTGGTGGCCTCAAAGATCTAGTTAATCTCTCCCTGGCGGACAATCGATTAGAAAGCTCAATTCCAAAATCATTTGGCGAACTGTTAAGCTTGGAATTCTTGAATCTTTCTAGCAACAATTTATCTGGAGAGATTCCCAAGTCCTTAGAAGCACTTTCACACCTCAAATATCTAAATGTCTCTTTCAATAGACTACGTGGAAAAATTCCTGTAGGAGGACCATTTGTGAACTTCTCTGCTGCATCTTTTATGTCAAATGATGAACTTTGTGGTTCTCCTCAACTGCATGTTCCTCCATGTAAAGCAGGTGTTCCTCGACCAAAAAAGGCCGCAACAGTACATATACTAAAGTATGTATTACCATCGATTGGGTTAACAATGCTTGTAGTTGCTCTTGTGTTAGTCTGGACAAGATGCAGAAAAAGGAATGTGAAAATTCCAGTGGAGGGAAACTCATTACAACTAGCCACATGGAGAAGAATTTCTCAACATGAACTTTTACAAGCGACAAAAGGGTTCAATGGAAGCAACTTACTTGGTAAAGGGAGTTTTGGATCAGTATACCAAGGAACACTCTCAGATGGAATAATTGTTGCAATAAAAGTTTTTAACTTGGTAGTAGAAGGGGCATACAAGAGTTTTGACACAGAGTGTGAGGTACTATCCAATATTCGTCATCGGAATCTTGTCAAAATCATTAGCACATGTAGTAACGTGAACTTCAAAGCTTTTGTATTGGAATACATGCCGAATGGGAACCTCGAGAAGTGGTTGTATTCTCAAGATCATTGTTTGAGTATCTTACAAAGACTAAATATAATGATCGATGTCGCATCAGCACTGGAATACCTTCATTATGGTTATTCAACACCTATTGTTCATTGTGATTTGAAGCCTAGCAATATCTTATTAGATGAAGATATGGTCGCACATGTTGCTGATTTTGGCATTGCCAAATTGTTAGATGATGGAGATTCTATGATGCAAACCATGACTCTCGCTACTATTGGGTATATGGCACCAGGTAATGTTTTTAGCCTACAACTAGAACTTCAATGTTTGTCATTCTATTCATGTACGCATGGATAACTATAGCGTTTTAGTAGAATATTGACTTTTGCATGTAAAAACTGGTAGACACACTCGTACTCTCAAAATCCCAAGTCCATGATCCCTGACTTGGCAGTGAAATCACCATTGGATTTTGGATTGACCTCTGTTGGATTTTGGATCCAATCTTAATTTTCACAGCCACGTCAAGAATTGTGCACTTGGGAGCGTGGGAGTGAGAATGTGTTTAGCATTTCTCTTAGCACTTTATATCTTTCGAATTTATTTCATTCACCATTGTGCAATACATAATTATGTACTCATGATTATTTGTTATGCTACATATAGAGTATGGATCAGAAGGACTTGTTTCTATAAGAGGCGATGTATATAGTTATGGTATTTTGCTTATGGAAACTTTCACAAGAAGGAAACCTACAGATGACATGTTTGCTGGAGAAATGAGCTTAAAACGTTGGGTAGAGGAATCATCACCCTTTTCATTAACTAAAGTGGTTGATGTCAATTTGTTGAGAACCAAAAAAGATTATGCTTCTATAGAGGATTGCATATCATCCATAATGGGGTTTGCATTGCACTGTTGTGCAGAGTTACCTGAACAGAGGGTTAATGCAAAAAATATTTCAAGTACACTCAATAAGATCAAATTGAAGTTTCTACAAGATTCTGAAGGAAGCTAGTATGAGAGCATCAAGTTTGTTTATAGCTCTTTCATGTTTGTGCTTTTGAAATAATATAATAGTCTTGAGACTCCCATAAAGATATTTGTTTATAGCCATTTCTTTGTTATGGTAGATAATAGTAGTAATTAACATTTACAAGTGGTATAGTTAATGATTGTAGTAACCTATAATTAGTGGTCATTGGGTATTCTAAGTTAGTCTCAAAGTATTGAAGGCAACAAAATCAATAACTTTGCTCTCAGGAGACAAATGATAGCAATTGTGGGATTGTACTTACAGATGTATCCTTGTATGTTGATATTGCCCCTAAAATCGTGTGGGGGAGGAAGGGGGTTCAATTCTAAATTCTCAACTTTGTGCACTAAGCTCATTTGTAAATTTTTATGGAGCAGCCAGAGATCTCATGTTTTCCTTCTTAATCACTTCAAAATCAATCCTATATCAAGTTAAGAAGTCAACAATCAAGGAAACCCATTTCTGTAACGTCCAAGATATTAATTAAGTGCTAAAAACATGAATTAGAATAATTAAGTGAATAATTAGATAAAGTGTGCAAAAAGAATATTTAGAAAACATTTAGAATTGAGTTTTTGAGTTATGCATCCGAACAGACTAATTCTGTATCTGACGAGTTAGTTAGTAGGTAGCAAAATGTAAAAAACTTGATGTGAATTTTAATTGTACTCGCAAGTGCACGAATCGTTTGTAGTTAATGGATTGTAAGTGCAAGGTGGAATCCATAAGGAATTGTGTTTTTGAAAACAAAATTTATGTCTAAACTAATTAAATCCTAACCTAGTTCCAAAACAGGTTTGATTTTGGTAAATAAAATAAAACATATAAATAAAATAAAATACAATAAAACAAAAGAAAATGTACTAAGGTTTTGGAATCTACACCCACCAAATCATAACAACATACTCCATGTTCATCAATATTAATCCGAAGTTCTCACAATTAAAATCTTAGGTATGTTTTACTATGCTTCAAATATTTAATCAAAATCATCTCATATATCCATTTTTTACACAAATCACAAAAGAAATCAAATTTAAATCAAATCATCAAGTGTATCCGTAAATCACAACAAGATATCAAATTTAAATCAAAACATTAATTGTATCCGTAGAATAAATCACAAGGGATATCCAATTGTTTTATAAATAAAAATCAAGCAATCAATTATGTGAAATTATCTCAAATCATTAAATGTATCTTTAAATCACAAAAGATATCCAAGAATCACTCCACACATTGAAAAGAAGTAAAACATTGAAAAAATTAAACCAAATAAAATCGAATAATAAAGACTTACATAGAAGTATTGTTATTCTTCATCGATGAGGCTTCATCTTCAACCTTAGTTGAGAAATTAGCTACACATGATTGTAAAAATAAAACCTAACCTAAAGAAAAAATATACTAAAAAGAGAAAATATTTTTGGTCTCTAGCTCCTCCTCTTTTTCTTGACGCTTAGCAATCTATTATAGGGAGCAAACAAACCCTAGAAGCCTTAGAGATCCCAAAAAAACACACTTCAATCTCCTAGTCAAATTAGGAAGCAATCCTAGTACAAATCGGAATAGGATTTTCGTCTAGATTTACATTCTCATATTTCAGGACACTTTTGGTATAACAGACGTCCGAATTAGGAAAATCCTATTTCACAATGATTTGTAGTATTTTGAGTTAGGTTTCCAACTCCGCTGTTTCACCTTAATCCAATACTTGAGCGGAAAGTTATGACCAAAATAGTATGACATGTGCAGAATCTGAAATTTAATTCAATCCGATTTTAACTCAAATTAGAGAAATTTCAATTTAATCTTTTCATTAATTTGGTTAAACATAACCACATCATCTAGGTCTTCTCAAAGTGTGTTTTCTTCCAAGTTTTGCATTTTTCACATTCAAGCTGTTGTTTTCCTTTAGCAACTTATAAAATACTAAAAACACAAATTTAACACAAAACATTAGATTAAGATACAGCTAAAGAATTAACTAATGTAAATTAAGGGTTTTAAATATGCAATGTTTTGCACTCATCAAATACCCTTAAACTTACATTTTGCTAGTCCCTTAGCAAAACAAAACAAAAAAATAAAATGAAAGCGTGAAACATAAATCCTCTTTCGTGGGAGAGATGATTGCATTTAGGAAGCAATCCTAGTCAAATTAGGAAGCAATCCTAATACAAATCGGAATAGGATTTTCGTCCAGATTTACATTCTTATATTTCGGGACACTTTTGGTATAACAGACGTCCGAATTAGGAAAATCCTATTTCACAATGATTTGTAGTATTTTGAGTTAAGTTTCTAATGCCGCTGTTTCACCTTAATCCGATACTTGAGCGGAAAGTTATGACCAAAATACTATGACATGTGCAGAATCTGAAATTTAATTCAATCCGATTTTAACTCAAATTAGAGAAATTTCAATTTAATCTTTTCATTGATTTGGTTAAACATAACCACATCATCTAGGTCTTTTCAAAGTGTGTTTTCTTCCAAGTTTTGCATTTTTCACCTTCAAGCTGTCGTTTTCCTTTAGCAACTTACAAAATACTAAAAACACAAATTTAACACAAAACATTAGATTAAGATACAACTAAAGAATTAACTAATGTAAATTAAGGGTTTTAAACATGCAATGTTTTGCACTCATCAAATACCCATAAACTTACATTTTGCTAGTCCCTTAGCAAAACAAAACAAAAAAATAAAATGAAAGCGTGAAACATAAATCCTCTTTCGTGGGAGAGATGATTGCATTTAGCATATGCAACAAGCTTTTTAAACCCCTAGGACTCCCTAGTGGA
The DNA here is from genome assembly GCA_028654335.1 of Alnus rubra. NCBI lineage: Eukaryota > Viridiplantae > Streptophyta > Magnoliopsida > Fagales > Betulaceae > Alnus > Alnus rubra. The sequence goes on along the minus strand of JAJPGS010000127.1, from coordinate 147,799 downwards.
CCAATAAAGTCTCGTGAGAATTTGTAAGGAATGATACCCACAAACATTTTAAAACACTATGTTGTTGACAAACAAAGGCTTCCATACAAATACATGGTTCATACATCATAAGCCAGTTTAACAAAGTGAACATCACAATCACATCATCTGGACATCAAAAATCATTCAACTCATAGCTGAAAAATTGAGACAATACATGTTCAAATAAGTGTAAAGTGAGATTAACATAGACTCGAGGTTTCAATTTTTCTCAAAGCTTGTGTATCCCAAAATTCATAGGAATCCTATCAGATGAAAACAACCAATGCTTTTTTTTTTTTGATTGGCTATGTAATGCATAACTCCCTTAAGCTTTCTAATTGACCGATGTAATGAGTGTTGGGCCAGTGACTCCCAAACCAGATGGTTTTAGGGCACTAGATGTAGAAACATCCCTAAGAACTTAATTATTTAAGTCAAAAAGGCTACGGAGTCAAACTAGCCATACAATCAACTAATTTGGATTTCTCATCTTTTTACGCGAACACTCAATGCTTAGTGAGGCAAGAGGCCTGGTTACTCGATGAAAATTCAAACTGATATATATATATATTTTTTAATTTAAACCAAGGTTTCATCAACAAATCAACCTACAAATCTCAAGATACACATTCCTTAATTCAAATCCAATACCTCATAGAATTTAAGTCAGTTTTATATCACTGAGGTCTCGGTATTATGTACTGAGACGGTGAACTCATTCTTTCACCTATACGGATGTGGCTACCCCCACAACAGTACATATGAGATTTCTTGGCTGCAGATACTCCAATCATAGTTGATGGTCTTGTAGCAGTGTACTCAGGATGTTATGACTGAAGCTTGCCGCGACGGTCGTAAATGTCAAACCACGGGTTGTCCATTGTTTTAGAGGTTTTGTATATGGTTTGTGACGCTTATGTCACTTATTCTTTGTAAAGTCATTCTTGTTATGTAATTAATATATTGATAAGACTTAAACAGATAAATGTTAAATGGCTTTTATTGTAATTATATGTGATAGAGGTATATGTCATGATTTCCGTTATTCAGGTTTATGTTTTCCGCTGCATAGTTATATATATGTTATACTCTGATTTACTATGTACAAATTATGGGGTATGTACCATATGTTGGCTTTACGACACATCGTTGTGCCACTGTGAGGATTCATTGTATTTTTAAGAGACTAATGTTTATGCAAATGATTTGTTAAAAAAAAAAAAAGAGAGAGAGAAAAGAAAAAGAAAAAGGGTCGTCACATAAATTATTTTCAAAATGGTTTAAAATAGACCATAATAGAGACCAAAATAAGGACCAAACGACTAAAATAGGTCCAAAATGCCCATTACCTAATATGCAAATAGCATAGAGTAATCGCAATAACCGTGCGATTGCGATTAGTAAAAACATGGTGTGGATGTAGTTGCGGATATCTAAAAGTGATATACAAATTTTACAGCTGCAGATATTGTAAATAATCAGATCCGCATGTACACCTATACTCACAAGTCCTGAATTTAGACCTTTGGCACAAGACCACAATGGCTGTGTTAAAGGTGGGTAGTATTCCAACAACAACTTTCTACATTTCCTTCAAAGATTGGACATCACGATTGACATTGCAAACGATTTCTGGACGTGTCCCATAATTTATTTATTTATTTGTTATTATTTTCTTCTTATGACTAGAAACCTTTCCAAGGTAGGATGTGACGTCTCACATCGCTTGGGTATAGGAATAAAGTTGTGCTTATATGTATATTCACATCATTCTTGATACAACGCGTTTTAAAGCCGTGATGACTATAGACATATCAGAACTCTGTAGTTAAGCATGTTTATCCGAGAGTAGTACGAGGATGATGACCTTCTAAGAAGTCTGGTTCGGGAAAGTAAAAAATGGGCAATATCGTGTAACTTGTGTCGTTGGGGTGGGTCGTTAGATAGGGTCACCTTGTATACTCACTCATGTTAGGCAAACACAGGACCCATGCCTCGCACCCTTCTAAGCATGAACTAGTTGAGTTGCGAGCTTCACCAAGAAGACTAGCCCCAAGAGGCAATTTACACTCCGTTGGTTATAAACTTAAAACCAGGATGAGCATTCAAAGTCTTTGGCTTCCACCAACTAAACCAATCCCTTGGGTTAAGGTGTCTCATAATATTCTCAATGAAGGTCCTTTGAAATACTTGATAGCTCAATCTTCATAGGGGGACGACGCAATGTGCCGTGCAGCTCTTCTTCAAGTCCTTCCATCCATGCCACAGTGATAGAAGACTTTAATTCGTAGCAAAGGTCTTCAAATTGATTGATGCTGGGAGTTTTGGCATAGTATACAGAGGTCTTGAAATTGGCAACGTCAATGATAGACCAACCAGAAGTTTCGTATCAGAAACCTAAGACATAATATCGTGGTGAGAATCTTGTAAAAATCACCACAAGTTGATCCTCACTACTCTTGAATTTAGACCTTTGGCACAAGAGTACAATGGCAGAGTAGGAGGTGGGAAGTATTCTCACAACAATTTGCTAATTAAATGACTGAACGTAGGATTGACATGGCATTGTTGGAATTTCAAATTGAGACCTCAAGTTCTAACAAATAGTGAACATTTCAATCTTGACAACAATTTAGATTAACAAAGTTATTAACTTGTCAATTCAACCACCACAAAAATCAATTTCAAAATAAAGAAAGCAGTAAAGGATATTAAGACAGATATTTTGGTCACAATTTTAAAACCTTTTTGAATGAAGAGTTCTTAAAGAAGTAAAATCATTCTGAGATCCACTAGAAGACGTATGTGTTACCGATTGATATCTAAAATCATTCTGTTCTGTTTTTAAAATGTATATATTTCTACAAAGCAAAGTGTAGACAAAAGGAGCTATTTTCATGTCCAAAAAAGAAAAAGATTATGAGTATCAATAGGTGGAGAGGATTGGTGCATTATATGCTGCCACGTGGTTAATTTAAGAGTTTTAAATGACGTTACATCATATGAAACCGTTAGATATTACAAAATTAAAACTTGTCCATAAAATGACTTTACTTTGTTTCACTTTTTTTTAAAAAAAAAAAGAAAAAAAGAAAAGGAGGAAGAATAAACCAATGGCTCTCACTTCTGCAATGCCCTCAGAGAGGGCAAAAAGGAACCGAGAAAACGATTAAATTCAACCTAACAACCCAACGTCTTCGTCCCCCTTCCTTCCTGAACTTGCCCTTAAGCCTGATACTGCTTCAAATAAATGATTCGTTAATATTTAGACAATCAGAAAACTGGTGCAAGAATACAATTAATGTGGAAGTAGGGTGTACAAACGAAGCAATTATAACCGCTAACCGTTTATATATATATATATATATATACATATGCATCTTAAATGTTTTAGGTTTAGGGTTTCACTTTCAATTTCATTTTTAGTTGCCCACTCGCCCAGCCTTTGCCGCCAGTGCCTCTCGCCCTCTCAAGTCTCGTCTCTTCTCGGGACCTCTCCAGTCTCCACCGCCGCTCGTCTCCAGTTTCCTTCAATCGCAAAAAGTGTCAAGGATGAGCTAGATTTGGATCTTGCTATAGAGACATATATAATACAATTAATTATACTTCAATAGACAAGATGTACATCTATGTTTGCGATTTTAGTAAGTACGATTTTAGAATATTCGATTTGAAACGTGATTTTTAAAAACGTAGTTAATCGTCTGGTAAAATTGCATTTTGACCTTTAAAAAAAGCGCCATATATCTTGCATTCGATTTGAAAATGCAAATTTTCAAATCGCAGTTTTTTTTTTTAAAACGCTATCCAAAACGAATCATTTTCTACGATTTGATTTAAAAGCACACTTTTTTTTTTCTTACAAAATCACAATGCCTAACGCACCCATAGGCCATACGTATATCTCCACTTTGGCTCTTCAGCTCTGTGTACTCTCTTTTGTTATTCTCATCATAGATTTCTACATAATATCAAACCTTTCAATTAATACCGTTTTCTACATGTATCAGAAGCTTCATTATATTTCAACACCTTGAAATAGTTGACCGCTCAATATTTCTTTGGAACGATGGAATGTGTGGTGCAGAGCTCGGCTTCGATCTAGTCCTTCCATGCCGCAGAGATAGAAGACTTGCGTTGTGCAAATAATATTTCTCTCCATTATTTCACAATTAAGATGGCAAACAATCACATCAAAATATCTACTTGATCATTTGGCGCAACATATATGGAGGACTTTCGTAGCAACAACTTGACCAAAGTGCCAAGTAACTGACAATTTCGATAAAAACAACTTGGTTGATGTTGGGAGTTTTGGCATGGTATGGTATACAACAAGGTCTTCAAATTGGCATTTGGCACCACCCACACGTTTCAAAGCAGAAACCAAGACATGCCTATCTCCACAAGTTTCAAATTGACATTGCATCTGAACATCTCGATGAAGACTTGGTTGCACATGTCATGACAATCTTGTCAAATTCATTACTAGTTGGTCCTTTAATAGGAGCTTGGAAAAGTGGTCCGATTCTCACACTAATTTTCCAATATTTTTTACATTTATTTGTTTCCATATAAAATATTTTTCTTCAAAAAATTAAAATTTTTCATTTTATTTATATATATATATTTTAGAGACAACTTCACTTAAAAATACTGAACAATCAACCTTTTTGACTTAAAGTAATTACTTGTACATCTTTCAACTGATTTTCTTTTTTTATTCATTGTTTTTCTAGAATGAATAAAAAAGTAAAAACAACAGAGTCTAGAATGTTAAACTTCTCGTTTGGTGGAGTAATTAAATCGAATGTTTAATAGAAGGGAAACGATTTTATCAAACAGGGACTCAATTGTTGATACTCGAAAATTTTGTGCAATAGAGTCTAGAATGTTACTGATGGAATTTAACGTCAAGGCACCATGTATTCTAAAATCTTAAACCGATAAAAATGAATAATTTAATAATTTAATTAATATTTTAACATTTAAAAATATCAATGTTTATCTTTTGTGAGAATAAAATTAATTGATCTTCACTGTCGGTCCTAAAAAATTTTATTTTCTTTATCTCCTCTTTTCCTTTTTCTTTTTTTTTTCTTTTTTGAATACTATTAAAAAATTGAGTATTTTTTACATATTTAAAAGAGATATAACAATTTTATAAATCGAATAGAAGGAAGTAAGAACTTCATTTATTTATTCATTGAAAGACATACCAATTCATGAAATCTCTGTCACGGGAGGACTTCTACAAGTTAAGCCATAATTCCTTCCAATGATTTTATGTCCTCGTTGACGTAGAATTGGCCGGCCAAATTTCAGCAGCATCAATGTATACTCATTGCAATATATTCTCTCTATTATTCATATATATATATAAATATACACGAGGGTAAAGCAGAAAATTAAATTAAATATCTTGGTCAGCTCAAGTTCAATCTCCTTTACATGGGCACAACATAGAAGAAGCTTTGATAGCAAGCAACTCAAATTGGGAGTTTTGGCATTAATTGTATACCCAGTACTAGATAGAACGTCGTTAAGGACCAATCGGAAGTTTGAAAGAAGAAGGCCAAGAAATATTCAAAATGTGGAAGTGTGTACGTATTCTCAGTTTCTCACTACAATTTTCCAAATGTCCTTGAAATTAACGTCGCATTTGAATATCTCCATCTGCCTATTTCTACACTGTGGTGCACGGCATTCTAAAGCCAGATGAAGACGTATATGTTTGTACCTGTTGGTGACTGGTATTGAAAAACTCTTGGCTGAAAGTAATTAAAAGTCTACACCACATTTTGGTTGAATTCATTTTTAAACATTAGAAAATATTTTGTTCTTCATGGAAAATATGCCATCTCATAAATCCATAAGAACGTCCTTGATGACAGTCTTGTCAAAGTCATCTGGTATTTTGGAAAATTGGTTGTATTCTCACGCCAATTTTCTTAATGTCGTTGACGGATTGGACATCACCATTGACATTGACTTGGAATGTCTTCATCATGGCTATTCTACACCGTTGTGTACAGCGTTCATATTCCAAAGTAAAAAATAACGGGTAATTACTTTTCTACGTGAACTATCAAAAAAAATGCAATGCTTCATGAACTATTAATTCGATTAAAAAAGAGTATTCAACTATCGACTTTACACATTTTGTCCCCTTACGTCAGTTAGACCCGTTAACATGGACGAAATATGCCGATTTTGAACGTTAATTTTGATTAAAAGACAAAAATTAAAATCAATTGATAAAAAAATAATTGGTTTATTAATTTGGTTTAAATTTATTAATAAAAAATATTAAAACTAATATATTTAAAAAGAAAAATAAAAAAGAAAAGGGGGTGGCTGCCGGAGGGGGTGGGAGTGCGAGCCACCCCCAGAGGTGGGTCTAGCCACCTCTGGGGGTGGCTCGCAGGCCATCCCCTCCACCTAAGGGAGTGGCAGCCACCCCCTTTGATAGCACCCTTTACGTTTGTTATTATTTTTTTTTTAAGTTGAGGGCATTTAGGTCATTTTTGAAATTGAGTGAGGGCATTTAAGTATTTTCACGAGTTAGGCTAACAAAAATTGGCAAAACATGTAACTATGGTAGTAGATGCTCTTTTTTGGTCGAGTTGATAGTTTATAGGGACATCGCACATTTTTTGGTAATTCATGGGAAGAAAATGTAATTACCCCAAAAAATAATAATAATGAGGAGATCAATTTTGGATAGACCACAAGGGGATAGAACAAAGCGAAACGTGATTTTTTTTTTTTTTTTTTTTTTTTGGAACATGCAGCATTGTAGCATGTGCTACATCTATTGATAAATAAAGCCATAAGGCATTACAGAGACAGACAAGAGGTACAAAGAGACCTCTATATCCTAAGCCAGAACCAAGTCTGACTTAAAGTAGTTGCCTAAACAATACAAAAAAATTACATAGACACTCTTTACAATTAAGCACACTCTCAAAAAGAAAGAGAGCTGATCTAGCTATCACAGCCAATAAATAGTCCAATAAATTTTGTGTATTACATAGACACACTGTGAAAACAAAGATACAAGGGAATATACAAACAACCAAAAAATTAACACTGCCAGCATCAAAGAAGAAGATCACTGCATACTTAGATGGCGCGTCCATAACATGCACCATCCTCTGAGGCTCCCCCAACATCAAACATCCATCGCCAACTACCAACCACCACCAGCTATGGCCTGAAAAGAAATAGCATGACCCACACGTGCCTATCCAGGGAGGGAGATACCCCTCACGTGCAGACCACGCGCCGGCAGGAACAAGCGACAAGACCACCAGCTTGAGACAGTCGGACTAGTTGACGACAGTGAACACGGCTAGGAAGCACGTGTCATGAGAAACATAGTGGAAAATTACAGATCTAGCGCACAGAGAAAACGATCTGTTGAAGCACGGCTAGATTTCCACCGAAGACACAAAGGAGAGCGGCCGATCCTCCAAACCAACGCTGCAAGAAGGCCTTTCAGTTAGAAAAAAAAAAAAAAAAAAAAAAAAGAAGAGAAAACAAACACACAAACTCCACAACCCATAAGGGCTTGGAGAACAAAATATAGGAAAAAAAAAATGAAACTACATTAAAATTAAGGGAATTCTTGTCACTGAGTTTCGAAAATTTTATTTTTTAGTCTTTAAGTTTTAATTCGTATCATAAATGATACTTCAATTTTGGGAAAAGACCAAATTAATACTTCAGTTAAGTTTTCCATCCAAAAACTAACAGTCTGCCACGTGTCCTTGAATTCTAAGTTTCAATTTGCATCACAGATGATACCTCAATTTTGAAAAAAAAAAAAATCAAATTAATACCTCAGTCAAGTTTTCCCTCTAAAAACTAACGATCCGCCACGTGTCAACCATATATTAAAGTCCATGGGCCTTACTCATTCTCGAAAGACGCTTCAGGAAAGAGGGGACTCTTAACACGCACCCTCACGTGTGGCACTATTGTCCAAATAAGTTTATTGTGTCAGAGTGGCAGCAAGAGGGAAGGCTCAATCCTCTCTCTAAGACGCCTTAAGAGAGGAGGGGACATCATGGCTTATAAAGTGTCTAGGTGAAGGAAATTTTAGCGATCTAAGACACTTTAACACGCTCCCTTACGTGTGGCAACTAATGGCTAAACACGTGGACAACAACAGGAGGAAAAGACCCATCATCGTAAGAAACTTGTGGTTCTGATACCATGTTAAAGTACATGGGCCTTACTCACTGTTGAAAGATGCCTTAGGAAAGGGGACACTTAACACGCCCCCTCACGTGTAGCACTATTGTCCAAACACATGTATTGTATCAAAGCAGCTGCGGGAGGGAAGACCCAATCCTCTCTAAGACGCCTTAAGAGAGGAGAGGACAACATGACTTATAAAGTGCTCAGGTGAAGAAAATTTTAGTGATGTGAGACACTTTAACACGCCGCGATGTGAGACACTTTAACAACGTAAAGTAAGTAAAAAAAGAAGAAGCAAAGACTAGAATATTAAGGTATGAAATATCACATTGAAATCTCTCTCCCTCCCTAAGCCATTTAGGGAGAAAAATTGATATAATAATGATTGTGGTATGTGGAGATGAAGAAAGAAAATTGTCGTACTAGACAAGTTGGATTATTATTATTATTATTTGTTTGAGTAAACACGTTGGATTTGGTATGAGTGAAATGAAGAGATAACTCATATGAGTGTTAGTCACACTAATGGCCTCACAAATTTTGGGCTCTGTTTTGTAAACATTTTTTAGGAGTAATTTTTTTTAATAGTAATAAAATGTAATTGATATGATTTAAAGTAAAAAGAAGTTTGTAATTTTTTGTATGGAAAAATGAAAAAAAATTTGTTTTGTAGTGAATTTTTATTTAAATAGTAGTAAAAAATAATTGATGTGATATAAAAGTGAAAAAAAAAAGGTAGAATGTTTTGAAGTTGACTTTTTTATAAGAGAAGTGAAAAAAAGGGGAAGGGAGTAGAGTTGTTTATCAAATGGTGCCAGATCAAATCCACCCTCTTCTACTTTTTTTGGAAATACTAATTGCTTATTATTATTATTATTATTATTATTATTATTATTATTATTATTATTATTATTATTATTATTATTATTATTTTAATATAAAAAATTATCTTTTTCACAAGACTTGGTGGAGCACTATGGATAATGAATGTAAGCACATCACAAGAAGTCTGAAAATGCTAGACTTGGTGGCGCACTATGGATGTGGTGATCACATATGTAATTAAACACATCCGAATTAACAATTCTGAAAACATGATGAAGATGATGATCATGTACTTTCCCGTCAAATGTGATGAAGCTTAATGGAGTGGTAATTATTCAAGTAAGCAAAATGAAATGTGTTCATAGTTATTATCAAAAGATAGAATAAATATGAACTTTTAAATATTGAAATAATTTGAGGAACATGGTCTAGTTATCCCATTTTCATCTGGATCTCAAGAAAACTTGTAAATGATATGAATTTAAGTAAATGAAATACAAAATTTTAAATTACTATCTTCTTGCAATTAAATAAGTAAAAGTATGAACATATTTGGATGTGGCCATAGTAGTATTTACTCGCTGGAAACCAATGACAAAGGGGGCCTAAATGGATGGGGAGACCGCAGAAACCCAAACCCACAAAGGACATTAGCGACACCCATTCTAGTGACGTGAAAATAGTTTCAAATGCTTTCTCCATTTTAAAATTTGACCTTGAAACCCTCTACCCACCAAACTTTATAAGAATTAGCCCGAATATCACTAGATCATTACCCTCCGTGCATGGCATTCTAGAGCCAAGACCGTGGTGCACAAAATTCTATGAAGACATGGTTGGACATGTTGCTGACTCTGGTATGAAAAAAGTCTTGGGTGAAAATAATTAAGTTGGTCTACAACATAAACGACGTAGATCATATACCGAAACACGTAAAACTCTTTTGTCTCTCTCTTCTTATTCTCTAAACTTCTTTTATGTTTATTATGTTCATCTTTTCTTTCACCTCCATGCCGCAGTGATAGAGCTAGACTGTAGTTGTGCCAATAATACTCGCTGCAATATTTCTCTCCATTATTTCACACTTTCGTAGCAACAACTTCAGCAAAGTGCCAAGTGACTGACAATTTCGATAGAAACAACTTAATTGGTTGATGTTAGGATCGGAGTTTTGGCATGGTATGCAACGTGGCTCCACCGGGAAGTTTCAAAAGCATAAACCCAAGACATGACTAAACTTCATGCACATGACATTCCATGACAAATTGACAATGTTGTCAAAGTCATCACTAGTGGATTCCAGTCATGCCTATTTCTACACCATGGTGCACGGCATTCTAAAGCCAGATGAAGACTTGGTCTCACATCTCATGACAAACTTGTCAAACTCATCACTATTTGGTGCATTAATAGGAGTTTGGAAAATGGCCGGATTGTCACACCAATTTTCCTATGTTTGGAAAAGTGGTGGGATTCTCACACCAATTTTCTTAATTTCCCTATGTGTGTGTTTTGATCATACTTAAGAGAGAAAAGGAAGAGAAATAAATACGAAACTTTTATTTTCTTTGATGTAATTTCATATCAAATTCATTGCTTTACCTAATAAAACTATTTGGTTCATCCTCTGTTAGAAATATCTAACACTCAAGGACATTAACGCCAAAACCACCCCTACCCACTTTTTCCCCAAATCCCATATTTTGTTTGTTCCTTTCAATTTGTTATGCTGCAATCTCCTTATATATCAGCCTCACTTGAGCTCACAGACATTCCCAGTACCTCAACAAACATACACTACTCATGGAGAGAAATTGTTTCAAATCCCCCCTTTGTGTGGCACTTTTTATGGTCCAATCTTACATAGCATATCTAGCTTTTGCAACTGTTTCCAACATTACCATCGATCAATCTGCTCTTCTGGCCTTAAAGGCTCAAATTTCTTACGACCCTAAAAATGTTTTGACAAACAGTTGGTCCACTGGCACCTCTGTTTGCAACTGGTTTGGTATCACTTGTGATTCCCGCCATCTTCGAGTTACTGCATTGAACCTTTCTTACATGAACATTGTAGGCACCATTCCTCCACACGTAGGAAATCTTTCATTTCTTGTCGGTCTAAGCATTGAAAACAATAGTTTTCATGGCTCTCTGCCCAATGAGTTGTCTCGTCTTTACCGGTTGCAACACTTATCTGTTGGATTCAATAACTTTAGCGGAGAAATCCCATCAAGGATGGGGCTGTTATCCAAACTTCAAAATTTGTCCCTAAACAGTAACAATTTCACAAGAGGTATTCCACCATCTCTATCTAACATATCTACGTTGGAAATAATAGATCTCACATATAACAAGCTTTCGGGCTCCATTCCTTCTTCCATCTTCAACATTTCCACCTTGCAAGGAATTTATCTTCGAAAAAATAAGCTTTCTGGTACGATGCCCTTCATTAACACTTCTTCACTGCGAGTCATTGATCTCTACTCTAATAAGTTGTCTGGTGAACTCCCAGAAGATATGTTTAGTCATCTTCCTAGCTTACAAAGGCTTGATTTGTCTTTTAATCAGTTTTATGGCGAACTTCCATCCACTTTGTTCAAGTGCAAAAAGTTGCAATATTTATCGTTGTGGTCTAATAATTTCACAGGAAGAGTACCTCAGGAAATTGGGAACTTAACCATGCTTACCAAGTTATTCCTTGGCTCTAACGATTTTGAAGGTTTGTTTAGTCTTCTTTCATCTTTTTGTGGGTCAAAAAACTTTAATATTTGTTTCTAAATGGTAATTGTTTTATAGGTACTATCCCATCCACTTTGTTCAACTGCAAACATCTGCAAATTTTATCATTTTCGGCTAATAGATTCACAGGAAGTGTACCTTCAGAAAATTAAGAACTTAACTATGCTCACAGCCTTAGACCTTAACAGCAACAACTTTGGAGGTATGTTTAGTATTCTTGAAGTCTTTAGTCATTTAAGAAATTTCATTATTTGTTTTGAATGCTAACTGTTTTAAAGGTACTATCCCATACACTTTGTGCAAGTGCAAACAACTGCAAATGTTACTTTTGTGGGGTAATGGTTTCACTGGAAGTATACCTCCGGAAATTGAAAACTTAACCATGCTCACGAAGTTATCCCTTGGCAAGAACAACTTTGGAGGTATGTTTAGTCTTGTTTTAGTTGATTGATGAAATGAATGACATGATTCATTCAGGATATGTGCCTTTTTGCTGCCTTGGATTAATAATGGGTACCTTTTAATTGAAAGTACAAAATAATTATGCACATCATTTTAGGAAATAGAAGGATGTACAGAACATTGCATGGGAAGATAGAAAATATAATTAATTATCTCCATGGTTTTTTGTAAAAAACTGAAAGTATTTTTTTTGTCCGAACAAATAGCATGTGCTATTATAAAATCTCAAAGTACATATGCTTTGTGATTATTTAATCACAAAGCATTTCTGGTGATTTTAGTTAGCAGAAAATTGCATTCAGTATATTAGACAATCGAGAAACTACTCCAAAAACATGTTGCTCTCTATTCGTGTATGTGGATTCATATATCAAGGCTATATATATGTGTGTGTGTGTACTTAAGGATTTATATGTATTTAATAAAAAATAAAAAAAAGAGAGAAGGAAAAGACAAAACTGAACTAGGTAATTGTGATGTATAAATTGACAAACTCGTTCTCACTATAAAAAAAAAATAAAATAAAAATAAAATTGGTTTTTAATGACCTACATTTAGTGGCGTTTTTTGTGGTTTGACACGTCAGTAACTGTTAGTGGCGTGTAATTAGTGACTTTTTTGTGGTCTGACACGTTATTCATTGTTTGTGGCGTATAATTAGTGGTATTTTTGACACACTACTAATCAGTTCAACACTAATTCTCATTTAGTGGAGATGTCACTAATTAGCGGAGTGGCAAATTTGTCCACGTCACTAACTTTAGTGGCGTGGCTATAATGCCCACGTTAGTGGCGTGTGTTATATAGCCAAGCCACGCCACTAATTGTGGCATGGCCAAAAAAAAAATTTGTTATACGATTGATCTGGCTTCTTCTATTTGGACGTAAAGAACTAGGAAAGAGTGTGATTGACTTTAAACACAATATTGCTTTTGAGTCGCCTTTGGCAGGTTTCTGTTGCTCTTGTTCTTCTCTTCCTCCACCCTTAAGTTTCCAACTGCTCTCTCTCTCTCTCTCTCTCTCTCTCTCTCTACACACGTAAGTTTCCACTATCTCTCCTTATTTGCACCAGTATTTTATTAGCAATCACTGGTTGTATGTTTGAGACTATTCAGTTTTCTATGCACCCAGAAGCCGAGAACCCAATTCATAAAGTTCATATGAAATGTCCTCTTTTGCTTCTTTGGTTGCTGACTGAAAGTGGAGATGTAGTTTTGTGTATATGTGCCACATGAGAGAACAAAATCTTATAAAATTTGTATACACATACAATAGGAAGACAAAAAACGAAGACAAAAAATTTGTATATAATGCGAACCAATTAATACAGAACACAAGAATGGATAGGTTGGCTGTTTCAAGTGAGCCAACACAGTAAACTATATTTATCAAACAAATAATTCAACTTCTCTATATAATTATTGACTTTTTCCTTATATACAATTAGGTAACCCAATTGAAGTAGAAGTGTCATTCTACATGGCTAGAAACCTATTGGAATACAAGGAAGAGACTCGATTGGTTTCAACCAACCATGATCTGATCGTCTACTCTTATCCTAAGAGATAAGACTTCTTATTAACACTCCTCTACTTAGATAATTATTAAATAGGACTGCTACTAAATCAAATAACAAACTAATCTAGATATTCTTATTTAAAATTAAAAGACTACTTCTACTACTAATCAACCGCCTATCTCTTAAGATAAGAGATAAACTCTTATTTAGATAATACTACTCATGGCTAGAGATGTAATCGATAATGATTACATCATTGACCCCCTCTAATCATTTCCCTTGTCCTTAAGGGAAAAACAAGAAAAATTGCGTTTTCACTACTTCTTCCATGTCTCCATCTTCATCTTCCCCTAGGTAAGCTTCAATCATGAACAATTTTTTGCATTGGTGTCCTGGTACGTATTTATCGTTGCATTTAAAACACAATCCCTTTGCTTGTCTTTCCTTTAACTCCTCCGGCATCAACCTCTTGATGGGTAGGAATGGCGGGTTTGAGGTTTGCTAGTTTCCAATATCTACTTTTCTTTCTTCCGCTTGGTTGCTTCTTGTGATAGCACTGTGTCGTGCTTCGTAAAGTCTAGCCAGCCCGATTACAGATGTCAATGTCTCAGGTTTTCCTGTAGTGACATCAGCCCTGAGAACTTCTCACAAGCCACTTATAAAGCAACTAACCTGACGAGTTTGGGATAGCACCCCAATTTTGGAGAGTAAAGATTCGAATTTCGCCTGGTATCCTCAAACCGTTCCTTTATGTTGTAGCTTTGTCAATTCTCCAAAAGGATCGTAAAATTGATTGGGTCCAATGCGAGTAAGTAAACCTGCAGTGAATTCTGGCCACCCAATTTCTCATTTTTCCCTGATTAAGATTTGGAACCACATCTGGGCCTCTCCTTCTAGGTGGAAGGAAGTCAGGTCTGTCTTCTTGCCCTCTAATGTTCCCTGAAACCGAAAGAATTGTTCAGCTCGACATATCCACATCGTGGGGTCTTCGTCTCCGTTAAATCTTGGAAAATCTAATTTCACATGTCGTGTGGTGATTGTTGGGTGACATCCTCCCTGAAAGGAATTTTCTCCCTTGTATTCGTGATCTCTTCCACGTGAATTCTCACCATGTGATTGTTTGGCAAACATCTCGTATATTTTTGTCATATGATCTTGCATGGTCTGTTGACTCTTACGGAATTCCTCATACTTATCCGATAAGCTCTTCATTGATTGTTCCATGCTTCCCAGTCATTGATCCATCTCTTTGTGTTGTCTCTCTTTTGTTACATAACGTGTTGTTGGACAAGTTTGTAAAGAAAAATCCCGAATTGCCCAACTCTTGTTCTTTGATTTTCCTATGTTGTCTAATATCTGGTTTCTTTTGAGGGAAACTAGTCCTCTTGGGTAAACAATTCTTGCTATTCAAAAGGAAAACACCTGGCTCTGATACCAATTGATGTGAACCAATTAATACAAAACACAGGATTAGATAGGTTGGCTGTTTCGAGTGAGTTAGGAACTCCCAAAACACAGTAAACTGTATTTATCAAACAAATAATTCAACTTCTCCATATAATTACTAACTTGTTCCTTATATACAATTAGGTAACCCAACTAAAGTAGAAGTGTCATTCTACATGGCTAGAGACCTATTGGAATACAAGGAAGAGACTCGATTGGTTTCAACCAACCATGATAGTCTACTCTTTTCCTAAGAGATAAGACTTCTTATTAACACTCTACTACTTAGATAACTATTAAATATTACTGCTACTAAATCAAATAACAAACTAATCTAGATATTCTTATTTAAAATTAAAAGACTACTTTTACTACTAATCAACCACCTATCTCTTAAGATAAGAGATAAACTCTTATTTAGATAATGCTACTCATGGCTAGAGATGTAATCGATAATGATTACATCAGTTTCTTTGTAAACATATATAATACGAAGAAAAAAGAAGAAGAAAGGAAGACAAGAAAAAAGAAAGGATGAAAGGAGTACCTGTGTAGGGGAGAAGTGAGAAGATAGAAGGAGAAAAGGGGGGAAAACAAAAATAAATTAGGGGTGAGTGGGAGTAGGGAAAAAAAGGGGAGAAAATGAAAAAATTAGTGGCGTACTAAATTTACTACGCCACTAATTTAGTGGCGTGTCAGTCCTACTCCCACTCACCCACCATTTAGTGGCGTGTTAGGGTGACATGCTACTAAATTAGAAGCGTGTCTCTCAGACACGCTACTAAATAATGCGTATCAGTATCAACACGCCACTAATTTGTAAGGTGGCATATTCATATCAATGTTTCTCAAATAATCTTAATTTCATATTTAGGAATCCCTTTGACTTGTATTTGAACGAGGAATCCAATCAAAATATAAAGAGAGAGGACGTGAAATAGCTATACTAACTAGCATATCGTGACAAGTGGAAAACTTTCAACATGGCATGTGATGAGTAAAATAATGATTTGAATGCTTCATTAATTATATGATTCTAATACTTAAGAATCTAAGCATTTTCTGTGTATCAAGAGGCTTACATGAAAACAAATGCGTCTCCAAGGGGCAGCTCATTCGGCTGGGGACCACACCTCATGAAGTGGAGGTCACTAGTTTGAATCCCCCTTTCTCCCCACTTGTGTGGACAAGTTAAAAAAAAAAAAAAAAAAAAAAAAAGATGAAAACAAATGCTAGGAATTTGTAACTAGAAAATTTTGATGTGTATACTTTCATCCTCTTATTAAAGCCAGAAGTGGTAGCGAGTTCATTTAAAGAGATTATTTGTATTTTCAAGAAATTAGACTACATAAAATCGTCTCTGTCTTTTAAAAATAGGAGGTATATATATATATATATATATATATATATATATATATATATATATATATATATATATATATATATATATATATATATATATATATTTTCTCCGAAGCAAAAATACAGAGTACTTTTTAATATAATTTCTTGAGGTTGTTACTTTGCAATGATTTTCTTCATTTTACTAAAAGTCAATGAGGTCAAGGTAAAAATCGTTTGTTCTGGTTTCCATTTGTGCTATATATATATATATTAGTTATATAATAGAGAAAAGTACACATACCCCCTCTCCCAAACTACCAATTGTATCAATGTCTCCCCCCCCCCCCCCCTAAACAAAAAAAAATGTTAATGTCCTCCTTAAAGCCAACAAAAGACAAAAATAACCCTAGAAAAGTTTCAATAAGACAAATATATTCCTAGGGGGGAAGATTGATATTGGCTCGTCTTTACTGGTTGTGTCACTTATCTTTTAAGTTCAATGACTTCAGTGGAGCCATCATGGATGTGGCTGTTATCCAAACTTCAATTTTTGTCTCTAGCTCGTAACAGTTTCACAGACGGTAATCAATCATCTTTATTTAACATATCTTCATTGGAGATAATAAGTTTTGGGTATAACAAGCTTTTGGGCTCTATTTCTTTGTTCTAGTGCAAACAACTGCAATATTTATATTTAGGGTATAACTATTTCACTGGAAGCGTACCTTCAGAAATTGGAAACTTAATATGCTCACAAAATTATACCTTCACAACAACAACTTTAGAGGTATGTTTAGACATGTTTTAGTTGATTGATTATATGGATTACATCATTGACTCAACATATTTGCCTTTAATTAATTGCCTCCAATGCAGTATCTTTCAAATGAAAGTACAAAATAATTTGTGGAGAGGACACAAGAAAACAAAAGGATTTAAGCAATTCTTGGACAAAAAAATAAAAATCTAATGGATGGTAATCTAATTGTTTATTGCTGCTAGGGTGTGAATGACTCGTTCTTGTTGGATAGGAAGACGTGGGTTGCACATATTTGTGAAAATGAGTCTACAATATATACTAACGATGACCTTCGCTACAATTGGATATACCAAAATAGGGATACGTTACTTATTTGTAAAAAAATTCACATCTCTTCATGTTTCTTATTCGTAATCCGGATTAATTATTTTGGTTCAATTCATTTCAAAAAGTTGGAAAGTACTTTTCTTCATGGAACCTGTAGTATCTCATCAGTCTAGACTTTGGTGTAGCAATTTTTCTTTTTCCAAATGATGGATTAGGAAGGGTGCTAATCAATTATTTAAGACAAAAAGGAAAATTAATTAGTATAGGCTGAAGAAAAAGTGATTTATTATGTTGGAAGCCTTTTGTCAAATTGGCATTGTTCTGTATTCTCTGAGGTTATTAGATATAAAAATGATTGTGTTGACTAATTTAACAATGACTAATAAATGGGTATGGTGGGAAGGAAGGATCAATATCTACTAGAGGTAATGTTATCAAATGGAATTATGTTCAAATTGGCAAATGTTGTGATTCGACTCGAGAAAATAATGGATCAATTTTGACTCATGAGCCTTTTTTTCTTTTTTTTCAAACTTCAATATTTATTTGTAATGGTAATTGTTTTGTAGGTCATGTCTCTTCTACTTTGTTTAATTGCAAATTTTAACGTTTTATAGGAAGTGTACCTTCAGAAATTGGAAGCTTAAGTTTGCTGACTGAGTTAGACCTGGCCGTGAACAATTTTGGAGGTATATATGTTTAGCCTTGCTTTAATTGACTGATTATATATATATGGATGACATCAGTAAATGAACTTATTTTCATTTTTATTGCCTCTGATGGGTACATTTCAATTAGAAGTACAAAATAATTTATCCAAAGCATATAAGGAAACAAAAGAACCTAAACTCAGGAAAAAAAGAAAGAGATGTGTTATTTGTACACATTTTTTTGTATACACACTCACATTCGGTGTGAGACCTATACATGTGAGATGGGTCTTACATGCATGGGTCGCACACCAAATATAAATGTATGTACAAAGTGTGTACAAATATCATTTGCCAAAAAGAAAATTCTAATGGATAGTAATGTTTATTGCTGCTAGGGAGTACAAACTAATTATGACCTTTGCCAGAATTGTTAGAGGCCTTGATGGACAACAAAAAACCTAACCAAAAAAATAATCAATGAATGATCTTGGGGCATATCTCAAACTCATTTGTTAGCTATAAACGTATTGTAACTTCTATAATATTTAGCAATGGTTTTTTCCCTTTTGTATTTTGATGAGTGGGCTAGACTCAAATGAGAAAAAAAGAATAAATATGTTATTTCAGATCAATGACCGACCGAATTGTTTACTATAGATGAAAAGTTGTTCAAAATATCATGACTGATTACCTGGAAAATCTTTTACTCTATTGAATTTTTGCAAGACTTACCAAACATTAATCAATAGAGACGAATTTCGATATCACTTGATGAAAAATGAATATTTCTACAAGGTAGCTTGATTTGAAAGTAATTTAAAACGTTAAATAAATAAAATAAAATAATAAAAAGGTTGATGTTGTGGGTTTAATATCATAGTGGTAAACGTAAAAAAAATAAATAAATAAAAGGAAATAAATTATAGAAGGTAGTTTCCCAAAACTATTTCTTTCGATATATTTTCACTATTATTCTAACAATCTAACGTCAGTACTACGACACTCATCCGTCCTTCTAGCTAAGTGACTAAACCTCGTCCTCAGAAGGGTTTTGTTCTTCCTTAACTATCACAGCGTAATCCTCTTTGACGCTTCCACTGAATCCTTAATTGCTCATACTTCGAATTCTTCCTTGTGCAACAAAACAGTTCGTTAGCTCATCCTAGGAACTCACCAAGCCTAACTTGTAGCACGATGCCTGACCCTAGGCATCACACTTAGCTTGCATCATCACCTACTAAACTTGTCCTATATATTACTCACCTATACCTATCTATGATCACAACCTCAGATCTTTCTAATTCCACATGTAATGTCCCTTAAATTTAATTAATTTAATAATTAATTCTATGGGTATCCCAACACCTATTTACCACAAGAATAACTCTCAAAAGATTTATCTTTAACTCACCAGAATTAATTAATATAAATAATTTACATGGAGAGTTAAAGTAGAATTTTTCATGTCAACTAACAAGGAGCTAACCGGGAAATACTATCCTAAACTAGGACAAACAATTTTTGACATGGCATTAAAGGGTTGTAGGCACCATTCCTCCTCACGACAATATTTGCACCTTTCTTACATGAACATTGTAGGCATCATGCTTCCACACGTAGGAAACCTTTCATTTCTAGCTAGTCTAAGCATTGAAAACAATAATTTTCATGGCTCTCTGCCCAATGAGTTGTCTCATCTTTACCAGTCGCAACACTTATCCTTTGAATTCAATAACTTTAGTAGTGAAAATTGTTGTAATGTTACAAACATGGTTTTATTTTTAACCGTTTTCAAAAATATTTTGATGTTTGACATTAAAACATTGATGAGTTTTTATGAGAAAAAGAAGAAAAAAGAAATCAACTTTAAATAAGTTTTTTATGGTTTTACCTATTGGTTATAACAAAGATTTTATGGCATTTGACCATTTGACCAATAACAAATGCTTTTGACGTTATGATCGTTTGGTCATTAATATTTTTATGTCCAAAGGATTTTCTATGAAATTTTGTTCTCATACATTTTTTAATTGTCTTTAACAAATAGAAACGGTCATTGGCTTTAAAAAGAGAAATCAGCTTTAACTAGTTTAACGGTTTTGACCATTGGACATTATTAAGCTTTATGGTATTTTATGGCATTTTGATTTTTTGACCGTTAGTCATAAAATTCCAAAATATAACCATTTGGTCATAAAGTGTTTTCAATGCCTTTGGATACTATAGTAGATTTACTAAGCCATCTATCATGTATATATATAAGATACACTATGAGTACTTGAGTGATATATATACATTTTTATATACTTCTATTTTTTTACATGATACTGACCCAAAAAGATTATGAGATTATTTTCACAAAGGAAAATCAAAGGGTTGTTGTATTTGATCTTCGTTCTTAAAAGTGTGTCCTTAACAAAGATAGACGTTATATTCCAATCCTGAGAGGTTGAGTGTCAAGGGATCCGATCACATTGAGTTATATATTCCGGGAGACACGAATCAACCTTTAAGGATAACCCTCTTGCGTGATTCTATAGCATTGTAAAGTCTTTCCTTATTCTAATTTTATTCCATTGCATTATATTTATTTTATTATTATTATTATTTCGGATTGATATAATTTTATTTCAACAAGAATTTTGTGCACCATCCAAAATTATTTCCAACAATTCTATCATGGATGGTGCTGTTATCCAAACTTCAAAATTTGTCTCTAAACAGTAACAGTTTCCCGGGAGGTATTCCACTATCTCTATCTAACATATCTTCATTGCAAATATTAAATCTTGGATATAACAAGCTTTCGAGCTCCATACCTTCCTCCATCTTTAACATATCCACCTTATGTGAAATTTATCTCGAAAGTAACATGCTTTCTGGTCCCATGCCCTCTATTATTTCAAGCATGTCATCATTGCAAAAGTCATAGTTCTTTACTATAATAAGCTATCTAGTGGACTTCTAGAAGATATGTTTAATCTTCTTCCCAACCTACAAAGGCTTGGTGTGTTTTACAATCAGTTTTATGGACAACTCCCATCTAGTTTGTTCAAGTGCCGACAGCTGCAAAACGTATTAACAAACATTTATTTTTGCTAAAATGTTATCCCTTGGGTTGGAAGAACCTTACTCGTAACGTGTAGTGTTGATTGGTGTTCGCTCAGATATGTGGTATGAGCTTTTATAATAATCGCTTCTACAACTATTTATTTTGTTTGATGCAAAACGGTAACGTGCCCAAAAAAATTATTCAATTTATTTGTTTAATTTGGAGTGTTATTGAAAATGCCTTAATACCAATAAACTAGTAATTAGCCGATAGTATTGCCCTAGAAACTAATTTATCAAATTTGTGTTGTGAGTTTTAAAGTACTCACAAGCGTATGAATCGTATGCAATATAGTGTGTGTGCAAGTGCGATGTCGAATTCATAGGAAATTGTGTCGTGAAAATTAATTTTTATTTAAACTAATCTTAGTTTTACCTAGTTTTGAATTTTTGGGGTTTTATTATGCAAAGTAATAAACTAAATAAAACTGAATTAGAAACAATTGATGGAAAGCACTAAGGTTGTCAGAATCCACATCGCCAAATCAAACAACACATTCTTGTATTTTACTCATACAACCGATAAACAAATAAGCCTTTTACATTATTCAAAGTTCCATAAAAATGGATATTAAATCATTAAATAACAAAGTTAAAGATTTAATAAATGTAAATTAAAGAGTCCAAATATACAATATTTGGCATTCATCAAATACCCATAAACTTACATTTTGTTAGTCCCTTAGCAAAACAAAATGAAAAACAAAAATCAAAGCATGAAATATAAGTCTGCTGTCATGGGAGAGACAATTGCATTTAGCATATGTAACAAGCCTTTTGAACCCCTAGGCATCTCTAGAAAATGAGTGAAGTCTCGTAAGGGTTTAACATCAATGATACCCACAAACACTTTAACGCACTATATTTGTTATTGACAAACAAGGACTTCCACATAAACACATGGCTCATACATCATGAGAAGGTTTAACAAGGTGAACACCACAATCACATCATCAGGTCATAAAAAATTATTCAACTCATAGCTGAAAAATTGAGACAACATATGCTCCAATAAGTGAAAAGTGAGATTAACATAGACTCATGAAGTTTCAAATTTTCTCAAAGTTTGTATACCCCCAAATTCATAGGAATTCTATCAGATGAAAACAACCAATGATTAAATCAAAATGTGCATTTTTTTTTTAAAGGTGTAGGCTGTGCAATGCCGAACTCCCTTAAGTGTTGGGCCAGTTACTCCCAAACCAGATGGTTTTTGGGCACTAGATATATAAACATCTTTAAGGGCTTAATTACTCAAGTAAAAAAGGTTACGACGCCAAACTAGCTATACAATCAACCAAATTGAATTTCTCATATTTTTACGCGAACACTCAATGCTTAATAAGGCAAGAGGTTCGGTTACTCAAGGATAACTCAAACTATGATGTTTTTTTTTTTTTTTAAGCCAAGGTTTCATCAACAAATCATCAGACAAATCTCAAGACACACACTTCTTAATTCAAATCTCATACTTCATAGACTTATGCTAATGTGTTTGTGATAAACAACTCAAACAAGTGAAGTCTCTTTAATCTAACAGATGAGTCAAAAGATTCATATTTCTAATGACATACAGTGTTCAGGATGTTAAACAAACCAAAAACATACAAATTAAACCACAATTGCGATGTAATCATGCCCAATAAAAAATATAGCTTTTTTATGTTTTTTATTTTATTTTATTTTTTACACAAAAGCAATAAAAATAATAAAGACAACAGACAGAATCGTCTACCTCACCCCCAAACTAAAATGACACATTGTCCTAAATGTGACCAGAAATACAATACCGAAAAGGCAACACAAGTCGGGTGTAACATAGGAGAACGCCCCGTCTAATTGGGTTGTGTGATCCCATATTAGAACTGAAACCTCTTCTCTGGCAAGAAAAAGCGACCCTCCTTTGAGTCTTTAGCCATGGGACTGTCCATATAATTTATGAAGAATTCACCCATAACCAATTACTATATTGGCTCTCCCTCCAAAGCCCACATAGTTGCACGATCCTAAAATTTAGGATTCAAACACTCGACATCCTCATACAATGATTAGCTTCTGTACCGAGCTTATAAATCTCACTATGCCATAGGGAGTTTTCAAATCATAATCAAAGTGCTCATAGGTAACTGAATCATTAAGAAAATTATACATAAAGTGCCAATTTCCATTTTTTGAAAACAAAATGTAATATCTCATATAAAATTCTATTTGTCACATTGCTAACCCAATATCTTTCCAGATCAATCAATGCAATTCACACTTATAAAATTCCACATAGAATTCCACAATGGCACCACTATATTAAATATAATATTATGTATCATCAGTATTAAAATATTGCTCGACTCACTATTTGCATGATTTATTTAAAATTTTACATTTACTTTGAGAATCAATGACAATATATAAGACATATGCACATATATATACATCTAAATACATTTTATTTTGAAAATCTTTACTGTGTGGCGTATTATTTTCATAAAATCCTTGATTAACTAGTAATACTTACCTTAAGCTCCTGCACCACTTACACTGGAATTTACCATGCGTTAGTCTATCACTTGATCCTAAAAGCAAAGGGGTTGTTTGGCAAACCACTCTAACTCTCCCTTTATTTATTTTTTTTTTCACTTTTCTAAAAAAAAAAAACATTCTAACTTTTTTACACTTTTTATATCACATCAACTATATTTTATTATTATTCAAATAAAAAAATATCCACTACAAAACAAAATTTTTTCACTTTTCTATAAAACATTCTCAAATTTTATATCACATCAATCATTTCTTACTACACAACACACAAATATTCCACAACACAAGTACTTACTAAACATGACCAAAATAATTAAATATCAATACCTACAGTCAAAGTTTACCTTCTTTAAATCATGAAATTCCTAGAATTCATTTTTCACACTTTTGTCTTCTTAAATCTTTCGTTTTCATATCTTCTCATTTTCTGTTATCCTTTATCTATTAAGTTCAGCTCAAAGAACCAAGAGAAAGTAATCCAACACAAAATCTCCTATACGTGAGAGACTAGCATAAACATAAAATAAAGATTCTCTTATACCTTTTGCAATAACACGTCTTTCTTAAAATCATTATTTTATTCTCATAATCATCACATTTCATTTTGCAAATCATTTCAACGTATGTAAAAATAATTGAAAACATATAATCACGTTATTCATAAAATATTCAGGCTCATATAATTTTAACAATCATACCTCAAAAGCTTTATCAAATAATTTAATAAAACAATATCATTTCCCATTTTCCTAAAAAATAGCCAAGCACCATTATCCTTTTTTGTGCTAACGATATTGGTTTATTAGACATCTGTTTACTTGTGTGTACGATTCATTTAAACCACATTATTTTTTCTTTGAATAATAATGAATGGTTGTTCATATTGTGACAGGTGCAATACCTAGTGAAATTGGAAATCTACAAAACCTTGAGATCTTGGCTATCAATGGGAACAAATTAATGGGGCAAATTCCGTTTGAGGTCTTTAATATCTCAACAATTCAAGTAATTGACATGTGTATTAATATCCTCTCCGGACATCTTCCATCAAATATAGACATTTTCCTTCCAATTCTTCAGTATCTTTATGTGAGTGACAACGCTTTGAGTGGAACAATACCTAGCTTTATCTCCAATGCTTCACAACTCACTGAACTAGATGTGGGCTACAACTCATTCTCGGGCTTAATTCCTAAAGCACTTGGTAATTTAAGACTCCTCCAGTGGCTTGGCCTACAAAACAATAATTTGACCATTGAATATTCCACTCCAGATTTCAACTTTTTCTCTTCTTTGTCAAATTTTGCATATCTAATACATTTAGACTTGTCATATAATCCACTTAACAGCGTCCTTCCTAGTTCCATTGGAAATCTCTCTACTTCTCTTCAATATTTTCACATGGATAATTGTAAGATTGAGGGCATCATTCCTAGAGAGATAAGTAATTTAAGCAACTTGGTGTCTTTGTCCCTAGAGCTCAATGAATTGGCTAGACGTATTCCAACTACAGTGGAAAGATTGCATAAGCTTCAAGCTCTCTATCTTGATGATAATAGACTAGAAGGATCAATCCCATCCAATCTTTGTCATTTAGAGAGCTTGTTTAAGTTGTATTTAGGTGGTAATGAGCTTTCTGGACCTATTCCTACATGTGTAAATAATTTGACTTCTCTAAGATATCTTTACCTAGACTCCAACCAGTTAACTTCTATGATTCCCTTGAGCTTGTGGAGCCTTAAATATATTTTGGAGGTCGACCTCTCATCAAATTCTCTAAGTGGCCCCCTGTCATTCGAGATTGGAAATTTAAAAGTATTGAGAGTATTAGAGTTATCAAGAAATCAACTATCTGGTCATATCCCAACAACAATGGTTGGCCTCAAAGATATAACTAATCTCTCATTGACGAACAATCAGTTAGAAGGCTCAATTCCTAAATATTTTGGTGCAATGGTAAGCTTGGAATTCTTAGATCTTTCTTGTAACAATTTATCCGGAGAGATTCCTAAGCCTTTGGAAGCACTTTCATACCTCAAATATCTAAATGTCTCTTTCAATAGACTACAAGGAAAAATACCTGTAGGAGGACCATTTGTAAACTTCTCTGCTGCATCTTTTTTGTCAAATGATAGACTTTGTGGTGCTCCCCGACTACAAGTTTCTCCATGTAAAGAAGGTGTTTCTCGACCAAAAAAGACTGCAATTGCACATATACTAAAGTATGTATTGCTAACAATTGGGTTAACAATACTTGTAGTAGTCGCTCTTGTATTAGTGTGGATAAGATGCCAAAAAAGGTATATGCAAATTCCAATAGAGGCAAACTCTTTACCACTAGCTACATGGAGGAGAATTTCCCAACAAGAACTTTTACAAGCAACAGAAGGGTTCAATGCAAGCAACATACTTGGTAAAGGGAGTTTTGGATCGGTATACCAAGGGACACTTTCAGATGGAATAATTGTTGCAATAAAAGTTTTCAACTTGGTAGTAGAAGGGGCGTTCAAGAGTTTTGATACAGAGTGTGAGGTATTGCGCAATATTCGTCATCGAAATCTTGTCAAAATCATCAGCACGTGTAGTAACATGGACTTCAAATCTTTTGTATTGGAATACATGCCTAATGGAAACCTAGAGAAATGGTTGTATTCTCAAGACCACTGTTTGAGTGTCTTACAAAGACTAAATATAATGATCGATGTCGCGTCAGCACTAGAATACCTTCATCATGGTTATTCAACACCTATTGTTCATTGTGATTTGAAGCCGAGCAATGTCTTATTAGATGAAGATATGGTCGCACATGTGACTGATTTTGGAATT
Source organism: Alnus rubra (assembly GCA_028654335.1). Taxonomy (NCBI): domain Eukaryota; kingdom Viridiplantae; phylum Streptophyta; class Magnoliopsida; order Fagales; family Betulaceae; genus Alnus; species Alnus rubra. Next base: position 121,023 of record JAJPGS010000127.1, on the reverse strand, counting down.
GCCAAACTGTTAGGTGATGGAGATTCTGTGATGCGAACCATAACTCTCGCTACTATTGGGTATATGGCACCAGGTGATGTTTTTAGCCTACAACTAAAACTTGCATGTTTGTCATTCTACTCTTGAATGCACGAATAGCAATAGCCTTTTGGTTGAATATTGATTTTAGCACTTTATATCTTTTGAATATATAATTATGTTATCATGATTATTTTTTATGTACACAAACAGAGTATGGATTGGAAGGAATTGTTTCTACAAAAGGCGATGTCTATAGTTATGGTATTTTGCTTATGGAAACCTTCACAAGAAAGAAACCTACCGATGATATGTTTGTTGGAGAAATGAGCTTGAAGCGTTGGGTAGAGGAATCGTCACCCTTTTCAGTAACTAAAGTTGTTGATGCCTATTTGTTGAGAACTGAAAGAGACTATGCTTCTATGGAGAATTGCATGTCGTCCATAATGGGATTGGCTTTGCAGTGTTGTGCTGAGTTACATGAGCAGAGGATTAATGCAAAAAGTATTTTAATCACACTCAACAAGATCAAACTGAAGTTTCTACAAGATACTCAAGGAAGAAGCTAGTTAAATGAGAACATCAGGTTTGTTTATGGCTCTTTCATGTTTGTGCTTTTGAAATAATATAACTCTCTTGAGACCTATAACTAGTCTCTTATACGAGAACAAGATGAGGGATTTTTTTTTATAGCCATTGATTTCTTATGGTAGAGAATTGTAACATTTATAAGTGGTATAACTAATGATTAGTCACCAATGGGTATTCTAAGTTAGTCTCGAAGTGTTAAAGGCAACAAAATCATTAGCTTCTCTCTCGGGACAAAAATGATACTTCAATCGCATAAAATGAAAGGATGGGCTAGATTTGCACTTTGGCTATAGGGTTTGATTCTAAGGGGGTGGAGTAAGATAAGTTTTGTCGGTTGTTTATATTAGTTTATTTACTATCTAGGACTTTATATATAACTTCATTGCTTCATCATTTTTTCACAGTGATTTGTCCTATGATAACTTCACCTATATATTCATGTAACTGTGAAGGAAAGAAATAAGAATAACTTCTGTTTTTCCAATGAATTTTGTAACATCAAATTTTTATCCTTTGGATGGGAACAATATGTATATACTAGAGCTTATCCATGAAGAACAAATAGTAAGACTACTCTTTGAGGCCGGTAGTAATTTTGTATCTGTAATTACTATATCTACATATTATGCTAACATACTCCGTTCCTCATGCCAAAAACTTCTGGCATGCTTGAACATAACCAACAGTCAAAGATGTACATTATTTTTTAGAGTCTATACAATATTCTAAAGTCACCATTTGATCTTTTATAAGAAAGATGAAGTTTCTCTAAATCTAAATGATGGACAATGTGGAAGTCAACATTTAGTCATTTAAGCAAATGAAAATTCAAAGGACTGAGTTTTCCCTCTTCCCTGATTATCTAGCAAAAGTATTAAGCTTCCATCATTCTTGATTAGTTAAAATTATTGCTTTTTGTATGGCAAAGTAGAATTGATTTCTTGGAATGTTTGTTACATGTTAGTTTTATAATTAAATTATTTGCTTTCATATTTGAGTTGAATTAACTTTCCAAGAGGCCAGATTTGAAGAAGAGCAGAGAGGAGGGTCAAATCTGTGTTTTGAGAAACAAATCCTATTGGTCCTATTTTTGGATATCTATGAAGCTCCAAAGACAGAAGAAGAAGAAGAGAAGGTGCATAGAATCCCTCAAAACGACATTTATCTAAGAAAATCCCAAGGCTAAGGTGGGGGTTACTACTAGGTCTAAGCTTATGGGTCTGTCTAAGAGGGAAAGAGAGAGCAATTATTATGAACTCTCATGGGTATGAAATTTTTGCCGACTATTTTGATTTAAGTGGACTCTTTGATTTTTCTGTTTGAATTTTTATTTGGAGATTCATAGAGGACTCTGCTTTGACAGAGAGTCTGTTCATTTAGAAACTAAGTTCAACCCTTTGAGTATTATTGTTCAACATGTCTATGGTACATTATGATTATTACGAATTGATGGGAAGAAGTTTATAGCCACTATCTCATGAAAGGAGATGATAAGAAAGAAAATTTTACATCCTACTATACAAGTTTTATCTTGCTTGAAGCATATATTTTAAAAGCTATTCATTAATGTCTAATACTAATCTTGAATAGCTTTGGGAGTTTATAGCATTTTAGAGATCAATAAGGGGAATAACCTTGAATAGTATTTTTTTTTTTTTTTTTATTGAATTAGAGAATCGTTCCTTTGAAACATATAATGAGTTCTACGCTGGAAACATGTAAAGCATGTGGGAAATTTCATCCTTCTATAAAATTCATCTATTTAGATAAGGACATTATTTTGACAAGAATTTCCTATATAATATTTAAGATTCCATCAGTACGATAAGGTAGTGGAGACATGAATTATTCTAGGAAATAGTTATAAAGAAAAAACACTCGGTCAAACTTTCTTGTCTTTGCAATTTCATTAGATTACATTCCACGATTTTTTGGAGAAAAGAAAAAGTTATCAAAAAAGGAATGATTCCTCCATACATTCCTGCTGCTAACCACTAGAGAAAATTGTTGTAATTACATCATATCAAGGTATCCCATCCCTACTATGATCTTTAGTTCTTTACTTGTGGTTGGGGCATTCTCACAAATAAATGCCCACATAAACAATGGTCACTCCCGCCATGACCACCCTGCTATTTTAGGTGGGATTGCAATTCACCCTCTCTATTTAGAGGAGCTAAATAATCCGTCTCAGTTAGAATATGGTTGGAAGACAACATAGCCATCATTATGTCTAAATTGGGTGACCCTTAACCTTTTTTTTCTTTTTGTTTTTTGTTTTTTGTTTTGTTTTTATTTTAGGGGCATAACTAATGTTTACAATCATTTATGATCTCTATTTAACACAAAATCTGATGGGGATTCTCGTTTGATTTTTCTTTTCTAGCCTTTTGGGCCCTTTAAGGTAAGAAAAAGAAGTGGCCTGGCCCATTTAAAAACCCAGCCCACAACCAGAGCTGGACTCATAGAAATGTGTTTAATGTTTAATTTTTATTTAATGTGGGCAACATTACCAACTCAGAAGTGTTACTGTGTTAGTAATGTTGTGTTATTTGTTTTCTGTGTTTTGGTTGATTGTTTTTGAATGTTTGTTTGGGAATTCTCTATGCGATGGGGTTGGGCTATGTTCGCGGGTAGCAAGTAGTTTGGATGTGTGATGGTGTATTTTGTTTTCTAAGTTCCAGACTTCAAGTTTGGTGTTATGAACTTGCTGAAGTTTGAGAAATGAAAAAGCTTATTCATGCAAAAAAAAAAAAAGTGTTAACCCGTGAGTGATAGAAGACTTTATTTCGTAGCAACAACTTGAGCAACTTGATTGACATTTGCATTGGAATATCTCCATCATCCCTAATTCTATAACATAAAATTTGTTAAATTTAATCTTTGTATGTAAATCAAATAATTGAGATTTTATAACAATATTATTTGTCACTTTCACCAGTACTTCAATATTTATCATCTCAAATATTTACTTTAAATATAATAAAATAAATTTAAAGAATTCTACGTTAAAACGTAAAAAGGAGAGTTATTCTCCATATAAAATATAAAGTAGAATTTATATTTTAAATAATTTTTTTTTATAACAATCACTTAAAAAAATAATAAAAAATTATTTAAAACACATCAAATCAATTAATATAAAAAAGCGATTAAAAGTAACATTACACCTCTTCATTTGTAGAACCCACAGAATGCAACACGTGTTTGGATTTGTGGTGGCCCTCACAATATTCAGACAATCATGTTGTCGAAGTCATCACTAGGCCATGGTGCACCGCATTCTAAGGCCAAATGAAGACTTGGTTTCACATGTCATGACAAGCTTGTCAAACTTCATCACTATTTGAGGATTTAATAAAAGTTTGGAAAAGTGGCCGATTCTCACACCAATTTTCCAATGTTTGAAAGAGTGGTCGGATTCTCACAATAATTTTTTAAATTTTCGATCTAATTTTTTAATGTCGCTTTTTGACTAGAGAGAGATGTTAAAATGGTGCTGGTTCATCTTAGGTAGAACATGAAAGTTATATACTATTTACGGTGAATTGTTGAGCAAGTAAAATTGGTTTTTTTATGAGACTATAAATGTACTCCATTATTAATGTATTTTGAATTTCGCTAAAGTATATTATAGCTCTTTTGGTGCAACATTACACAATTTTTATCATTGTAATTATGATATTTTAGTGCAACGTAACACAATCTCTAGTATTATATATTGTCCTCGTACTATGGAAAGTAGGCCATGAATATGAATTGTGATTCTAATTTTTCGTGCTTTCAATTATGTGGAAAAAATGCATGTATTTTTTTGTGTTTTGAAATGAAAAGGCTTATTCATCCAAAAATAAAAAATAAAAAATAAAAAAGTGTTTGTCTGTGAGTGATAGAACTTAGAAGACTTATTCATAGCAACAACTTGAGCAAGTAAATTAAAAGACAATGTCAACAATATAAACTTGATTGATGCCAGGAGTTTTGGCAGGGTCAACATCTTCGTGAGAATCTTGTAAAAATCATCATGTCCTAAATTTAGGCCGTTGTGTCGGAAGTGGTTTAGTGTTCTCACAATAGCTTTCTATATTTCCTTCAAAGATTGAACATCAGGATTGACATTTGCATTGGAGTATCTCCATCATCTCTATTTCTACACTGTAAATGTCTAGTTGATAAAGACATGCATGGTTGCACATGGGATTCTTAAGCCAAGTAATGTCTTGCTAGATGAAGACTTAGGCCCGTTTGGCAACTAGATTCACCAATGGAGTAAATTTATCATTGTGTGAAGGTGAAAAGGAAATTAAAAGATAGTTCATGAGAACTATTTATTCATATCATTCATTAAAGAAAAAACAAATTGAAAACTATCTATGAAATTGTAGTTAGGCTGCAAATCTTTCAACTTTCTTCCTCTTTTTGCTTTTTTTTTTTTTTTTTAATTGAAAATAGGAGAATGCGGAATGAAATTGCCTTTAAATAGTCAATCTCAAAATCAAAGAATTTGATGATCATTAGATTACCCTTAGTTAAGGGATTTAGTCACCTTAATTAAATTAAGTGGAAATCCTTGATGATTTGATTAGCCAAAATTAAGAATTTAGATGATTTCAATCCTTATATATCAAGAGGTAATTTTAATTTTCATAAAATAATTTTTCACAATTTATAACACCTTTCTAATATGAAAAATGATAAACACACTTTTAATCTCACACTCTCATAGGCACTCCCTGGCATATATCAGTAAAAATCACATTCAGCGCAATAATAGATGAGTAATAATGGGTCTCTTTCTTCCTCACAAGCATCAGTAGAATTCGTCCGGCTCGCAATCCTGTTGAATCTTGATCATCTTCAACAGGAGAACTTGTCTCCTTGTAAGAATAAGGGGATGAATGTGGCATTTAATCCGTGAAATTTCAGATCAAATCCGTGAGAACTTGTCTCCTTGACTCCCTGTAAGGATAAGTAAATGACAACGCAGACAACTGAATGCATGTGATTGACAAAGGTTATTGCAGACCCTCTGTGCAATTGGACAAGTGGTCGGATTCTCGCACCAATTTTCCATGAAAGATCATATCCATTGACATGTCGGTGACTCAGGTGATCGGAACAGACAAAATTAAGTGGAAATCCTTGATGAATTGATTAGCCAAAATTAAGGAATTTATATCATTTCGATCCTTATATTTCAAAGGGAAATTTTAATTTTTATGAAATAATTTTAAACAATTTGTAGCTTTGATTGTCTTTGTGAACAATCTTGAGCTTCATTTTTTGTGGAGACCGCCGTATGACTGATATATATAATTCATTTGGAAACACATCAGTTCAGACTAAATGCTTCAAATGCAATGCTTTTCAAAATGTTAACGTGAAAAATAAATTACAATTAAGAAAAAAGGAATTATAAAACGTAAATAGTTAATGAAAATTATTTATTTCATTATCTTTTATTAAGAAAAGAAAAAAAAAAAAGTTTTCATATTACCGTCGGCTCCATTAGCTTAGGATCAAGGAACATTTTTTCTTAAGAATGAATTTTTTAGATCATAAAATGGGTAGATAGATAAGGAAATAGAACCACAAAACTAAGGATAAGGATGATCACAAATCACTACTTTTCGTTGGTTTTTTTTTTTTTTTTTTCCTCTAACAGTCAAGGATGTCAGCGCCAAAACCACACCCACCAACTTTTTCCCAAATTCCCATATTTTGTTTGTTCCTTTCAATTTGTAATGCTACAATCTCCTTATATATCAGCCTCACTTGAGCTCACACACATCCCCAGTACCTCAACCAACATATATACACTACTCATGGAGAGAATTTGTTTTCCATTTCCCTTTTTTGTGGCACTTCTCATGGTACAATGTTGTATGGCAAGCCTAGATGTTGCAAATGTTCCTAACATTACCACCGATCAAACAGCTCTTCTTGCCTTAAAAGCTAGTATTTCTTATGATGCTCATAATGTTTTGACAAACAACTGGTCTACTGGCACCTCTGTTTGTAATTGGATTGGTATTACTTGTGGTTTTCATCATCATCGAGTCACAGCCTTGAACCTTTCTTACATGGATCTCACAGGTACCATTCATCCGCACATAGGAAACCTTTCATTTCTTGTTAGCCTAAGTCTCATAAACAACAGTTTTCATGGATCTGTGCCCAATGAGTTGACTCGTCTTTACCGGTTGCGTTACTTATCTTTGAAGTCCAATGGCTTCAGTGGAGAAATTCCTTCATGGATGGGGCTGTTATCCAAACTTCGACTTTTGTCTCTAGCTGATAACAGTTTCACAGGCAGTATTCCACCATCTCTATGTAACATATCTTCATTGGAGGCAATAAGTTTTGGATTTAACAAGCTTTCGGGCTCTATTTCTTTGTTCAAGTGCAAACGACTGCAATATTTATTTTTAGGGTATAACTATTTCACTGGAAGCGTACCTTCAGAAATTGGAAACTTAATCATGCTCAGAGAATTATACCTTCATAGTAACAACTTTAAAGGTATGTTTAGACATGTTTTAGTTGATTGATTATATGGATGACATCATTGACTCAACATAATTGCCTTTAATTATTTTGTTTCAATTCATTTCAAAAAGTTGGAAACTACTTTTCTTCGTGGAATCTGTAGTATCTCATAAGTCTAGACTTTGGTGTAGCAATCTTTCTTTTTCCAAATGGTGAATTAGGAAGAGTGCTAATCAATTATTTAAGATAAAAAAAAAAAAAAAAAAAAAAAAAAAAAAAAAAAAATCAAGTATAGGCCGAAGAAAAAGTGATTTATTATGTTGGAAGCCTTTCGTCAAATTTGCATTGTTATGTATTCTTTGAGGTTAATAGATATTTATAACAATCATTAATTGACTAATTTAATGATGACTAATAAATGGGTATAGTGGGAAGGAAGGAAGAGTATCTACAAGAGGTAATGTTTATCAAATGGAATTATATTCAAATTGGCAAATGTTGTGACTAGACTCAAGAAAATAATGGATCAATTGTGACTCATGAGCCCTTTTTTTTTGTTAGATTTTTTTTTTTTTTTCAAACTTCAATATTTGTTTGTAATGGTAATTGTTTTATAGGTCATGTCTCTTCCACTTTATTTAATTGTAAATTTTAACGTTTTATAGGAAGTATACCTTCAGAAATTGGAGCCTTAAGTTTGCTGACAAAGTTATACCTTCACGACAACAATTTTGAAGGTACGTTTAGCCTTGTTTTAATTGGCTGATTATATATATGGATAACATCAATAACTGAACTTATTTGCTTTTTTATTGTCGCCAATCGGTATATTTCAATTGGATGTACAAAATAATTTGTCCAAAGCGGGGAGTGTTAACACTCCCTACCCACCCACCCTCTCACATGGGGTGGGACCCACATCACATGGGCCCCACCCCATTTGAGAGGGTGAGTGTGTAACGAGGCTTTTTTTTTTTTTAATCTTATCTTATCCCGTAATCTAATTGTTTATTGCTGCTAGAATTGTTAGAGGTTTTGATGGACAATAAAAAACTAACCAAAAATAATAAAGGAATGATCTTGGGGCATATCTCAAACTTATTTGTTAGTTATAATCGTATGGTAACTTCTATAATATCTAGCAATGGTTTTTTCCTTTTTGTATTTTTGGTGAGTGGGCTTGATTCAAATGAGAAAAAATAAATAAATAAAGAAAAAATATGTAATTTCAGATCAATGACGGACCAAATTGTTTACTTTAGATGAAAAGTTGTTCAAAATATCATGAGTGATTACCTCAAATATCTTTTACTCTATTGAATTTTCACAAGACTTACTAAACATTAATCAAGAGACGATCGAGTTTTACTGTCATTTGATGAAAAAACGAATATTTCTACTACGTAGCTTGGTTTGAGAGTAAATTTCAAACGTTAAATCAATAAAATCTACAAAAAAAAAAAAAATACAACAACATTAATGTTGTGGGTTTACTATAATCAATGGTCTATAAAAAATAAATATAAAAATATATCATCAGTGGTAAACGAAAAAAAGAACAAAAAAAAAAGAAAAAAGAAAAGAAAAGAAATTATAGGGAAAAAAAAATTAATGATAAAATATCAAATAAAATTAACTTTTATTTTCTAAGCATCAAATAAAATATAATTATTCTTTTCTTTTCTTTTAACGTGAAAAATTAAAGGCAATGATATCAATGCTCAGACCACTCTACCCTCGTTTTTTTTTTCCAAAATTCTCTTATTTTCCTAAATGTTGCCGAAGAATTTTTAAATCTCATTTTATTTTCTAAAGAGGGCAAAATTATTATTATTATTATTATTATTATTATTATTATTATTAAATCAGAAAATTAGAAATGATTTATGTACCTTTTTTTTTCTCAATTTTAACCATCACAGTGTAATCCTCTTTGACACTTAATTCCACTGAATCCGTAATTGCTCATATATACTTAGGGACGGAGGGAGGGAGGGCTGGTAGAGGCCATGGCACCCCAAAGTAAACCCTGAGTAAACGCGTGATAAAACCATGAGTAAACACGTGATTTAAATTTACTTAATTTTGGAAATTAGATTCCCAAATTTTTAATTATTCGTAATAGATCCTTCTTTGAGTTTGCCATCCAAGTTTACTTAACACCGTTAGTGCCACGTAAGCTTTTTTTCAAATCACCTTACAAAAATTATATATATATATTTTAATAAAATCTTGTTTTGCAAGTTTGAGGGTTATGCAGTAAGTGAGGCATCAGCACTCCTCTTCTAGCATCACGTGTTTCGGTGTTTGCTCTGTTCTCCCTTACAGTGTATGTAATTGTGTACGTCAACATGCTCCATTTTCTTATATCTAAAGGTCTCTAATGCTTCATGCTTCTGTGAGAATTAATGTAGGTGAGAATTCTTGGAGCAAACTCAATGAAAGAGATCATTGAGAAATTTCTATAAACAACTTATATGTGGTGTCTCCTACCAGAGTGATGAATTTATTTTCAATTCAAACAATTTCCTCTTTACAACAACAGCAATTAGAATTGTATTTCAACAGCAAAAACACATATAAAACAATTTGAAAAGCTTAAAAATTAATCCCGCTGTGGTTGACTGAGTAGGCCCATTTTTTTGGTTCACAATCATGTTAGTAATAACCCCTAAACTTTCACCCTTTTAAAATAAGGTATCTAAACTTTAAAATGTCTTAATTTATAGTATCTATTTTTTAAAAAGTTTCAATCTAAGTCCTCCGTTATAATTTTCCGTTAAATTTTGTCAAAATTTTCAAAACACCCCTATGTTTATTTTATTTTTTAAAAAGAAAATTGTAAAATTTTTCAAAGATTTAGGCATGGGTATTTTTACAAATTCTGTAAAATTTCGACCAACACCTAAATCCTAGCAATTTTTTTTTTTTTGTTTCCTACAAAAAAGGAAGGGTATTTTGTTTGATGCGAAAACCTTTTAAATAATAATAATAATAATAAATAAAAAAAAAACTCCGAAAACATGTTGCCATATTTGTGTATGTGGATTCATATCGTAGGACTGTATAAAAAGTTGATAGAGGCTAAATGGAAAAGTTGGCCAACTGACCATGCATGTGAAACGAGGATAGAGGGCAGAGTGGCTTATTTAATAATTAGCTCTTAATTTGAGGTTTTGATTGGTTTCTTAGACATCTGTTCACTTGAACCACATTATTTTTTTCTTTGAATAATAATGCATGCTTGCTCATATTGTGACAGGTGCAATACCAAGTGAAATTGGTAATCTACAAAACCTTGAGATCTTTGCTATCAGTGAGAACAAATTTACGGGGCAAATTCCGTTTGAGATCTTTAATATCTCAACAATTCAAATAATTGGGATGGCTTTTAATATGCTCTCCGGACATCTTCCATCAAATATAGGCATTTTCCTTCCAAATCTTCAACATCTTTATGTTTCCCATAACACACTGAGTGGAACAATACCTAGCTCTATCTCCAATGCTTCACAACTCACAGAACTAGATCTGCGCGCCAATGCATTCTCTGGCTTAATTCCTAAATCACTTGTAAATTTAAGGCTCCTTCAGTGGCTCAACCTAGCAGAAAATAATTTGACCATTGAATATTCCACTCCAGATTTCAACTTTTTCTCTTCTTTGTCAAATGTTGCATATCTAACATTTTTAGACTTGTCATATAATCCGCTTAACTGTGTCCTTCCTAGTTCCATTGGAAATCTCTCCACTTCTCTTGAAACACTTCACATTGATAATTGCAATATCAAGGGAAGCATTCCAAGAGAGATAAGCAATTTAAGCAACTTGGTTACTTTGTCCCTACAGCTCAATGAATTGGCTGGACCTATTCCAACTACAGTAGAAAGATTGCATAAGCTTCAAGGTCTCTATCTTGATAATAATGGACTAGAAGGTTCCATCCCATCTAATCTTTGTCATTTAGAGAGCTTGTTTGAGTTGTATTTAGATGCTAATGAGCTTTCTGGTCCTATTCCTACATGTGTAAATAACATGACTTCTCTAAGAGTCCTTTACTTAGAATCCAACAATTTAACTTCCATGATTCCCTTGAGCTTGTGGAGCCTTAGGTATATTTTGGAGGTCAGACTCTCATCAAATTCTCTAAGTGGCCCTCTCCCATTCGAGATTGGAAACTTGAAGGTCTTGAGAGTACTAATGTTATCAAGAAATCAACTGTCTGGCGATATCCCACCAACAATTGGTGGCCTCAAAGATTTAGCTAACCTTTCCTTGGCAAACAATCGATTAGAAGGCTCAATTCCTGAATCAATTGGTGGACTTGTAAGCTTGGAATTTTTGGATCTTTCCAATAACAATTTATCTGGCGAGATTCCCAAGTCTTTAGAATCACTTTCATACCTCAAATATCTAAATGTCTCTTTCAATAGACTACAAGGAAAAATTCCTGTAGGAGGACCATTTGTAAACTCCTCTGCTGCATCATTTATGTCAAATGATGGACTTTGTGGTGCTCCCCGACTGCAAGTTTCTCCATGTAAAGAAGGTGTTTCTCGACCAAAAAAGACTACAATTGCACATATACTAAAGTATGCATTACCAACAACTGGGTTAACAATACTTGTAGTAGTTGCTCTTGTATTAGTGTGGATAAGATGCCAAAAACAGAATAAGCAAATTCCAATAGAAGCAAACTCTATAACACTAGCTACATGGAGGAGAATTTCTAAAGACGAACTTTTACAAGCAACAGAAGGGTTCAATGCAAGCAACTTACTTGGTAAAGGGAGTTTTGGATCAATATACCAAGGGACACTCTCAGATGGAATAATTGTTGCAATAAAAGTTTTCAACTTGGCAGTAGAAGGGGCGTTCAAGAGTTTTGATACAGAGTGTGAGGTATTGCGCAATATTCGTCATCGAAATCTTGTCAAAATCATCAGCACGTGTAGTAATATGGACTTCAAATCTTTTGTATTGGAATACATGCCTAATGGAAACCTAGAGAAATGGTTGTATTCTCAAGACCATTGTTTGAGTGTCTTACAAAGACTAAATATAATGATCGATGTCGCATCAGCACTCGAATATCTTCATCATGGTTATTCAACACCTATTGTTCATTGTGATTTGAAGCCGAGCAATGTCTTATTAGATGAAGATATGGTTGCACATGTGGCTGATTTTGGAATTGCCAAACTTTTAGGTGATGGAGATTCTATGATGCGAACCATAACTCTTGCTACTATTGGGTATATGGCACCAGGTGATGTTTTTACTCTACAACTAAAACTTGCACGTTTGTCATTCTACTCTTGAATGCATGGATAACTATAGCCTTCTAGTAGAATATTGATTTTAGCAATTTATATCTTTTGAACATATAATTATGTTATCATGCTTATTTTTTAATGTACACAAACAGAGTATGGATTGGAAGGAATTGTTTCTACAAGAGGCGATGTCTATAGTTATGGTGTTTTGCTGATGGAAACTTTCACAAGAAAGAAACCTACCGATGATATGTTTGTTGAAGAAATGAGCTTGAAGCGTTGTGTTACGGTCTTGTGTTTGCGATCGGGTGAGTGGTTTGTGGAGAGGTAAGGCAGCAAGGTATTCCTTCCTGAGCTTACCTATGGTGGCTGAATAGAACGAGATATGGGGTATTCGAGGTACCCCTGCCTCCCAAGCAACTCTAAGAGTTGTTTTTGTTGATAAATTTCTGCTTGTTTTATTATAATTCTGGATCCCTATATATAGAGATTACAAGACAGAATATAGAAGACTGAATTACACCAAATCCCTTATTTCTAGGAATTCTTTCTACAAAAGAATTTCCTTAATTAGCAATAGCCCTATTCTGGAATCAGGATCCCTTATTCTACCAAAACCCTACTGATTCTTTCCATTCCTAGCCCTCAGCCGCCGCCTGTAGTCTCTCCTTGAACCCTAGCTAGGTCTTCTTTTACTTCCTGCCCACGCTTACCACGTCTGACATAGGTACGTAACACTCCCCCATTCTTAAAATTGCCCTTGTCCGCAAGGGCAAAGGAAGGAAAACGGAGCTCGAAATCCAAACGAGATTCCCACGTGGCCTCAGCAGGGGAGAGTCCCCGCCAATGCACTAGGATCTCTGTAGTTCCCTGATGACAACGTTGATCGAGGATAGCTTGAGGAGCGAGCTGGCTGTCCTCGTGTAGAGTAGGAAGATGATCTTGAAGTGGCACCCCATTACCGATCCATTTCTTCAAAACAGAAACATGGAAAACATCGTGAATCTTAGCCTGGGGAGGAAGAGCCAGCTGGTAAGCTACCGGACCAATCCGCTTGACAACTCGGTATGGCCCATAGAACTTAGGAGAGAGCTTCAGATTGCCTCTCTTGTGGACCGACTGCTGCCTATACCCCTGGAGTCGTAAGTACACCCAGTCCCCCTCCGAAAAAATGCGCTCAACATGGGACTTGTCATAAACCTGCTTCATGCGATTCTGGGCGCCTAAAAGGTGCTGGCGAACCTCCAGCAGGACTTGATCGCGGCTAATCAGGGCTTCTTCGACAGCAGCAGAGCGAGTAGTCCCCGGAACATATGGTAAGAGAGGAGGAGGAGGTCGACCATAAACTATCTCAAAGGGAGTACGCTTAGTGGCGGAATGAAAGCTGGTGTTGTAACAATACTCAACCCAGGGCAACCACTTAGCCCACTGCCGAGGAGAGGAGCTAGTGAAACACCGTAAGTACATCTCGATAGTACGGTTAACGACCTCGGTTTGGCCATCCGTTTGTGGGTGATAGGCAAAGCTGAAGTTGAATCGTGTACCATGAAGGCGGAAGAGCTCCCGCCAAAAATTTCCCGTGAAGACGGGGTCCCGATCACACACGATGGAAGTGGGAATTCCATGCAAACGAAAGATAACCTCAAAGAAGGTCTGGGCAACCTGCGGTGCTGTATACGGGTGCTTGAGGGGAGTGAAGTGGCCATACTTGGAAAAACGGTCGACGACCACAAAAATAGTGGTGCGGCCGTAGGACTTCGGAAGACCGTCAATGAAGTCCATGGAGATGGCTGACCAAACATGTTCTGGAACGGGCAGGGGTTGCAACAGCCCGGCTGGTTTGGTGGCTTCAGCTTTGTGACGCTGGCAAGTATCACAATTTCTGATGAAGGTACGAAGTTGCTGCTTCATTTTAGGCCAGTAGAAAACAGACCGGAGACGCTGCAGACCTTTGTGATACCCTTCATGCGTACTGTTATGGAAATCTGCAATGATGGCCGCTGTAATGGGAGAATCAGCCTTGAGGTAGACCCGGTCTTTAAAGTAGATGAGCCCGGCCTGCAGGTGCCAAGGTCCCACAGCTTCATTTTGTTGAATCCTTGCTACCAGAGTTTGGAGATCCGGATCATGCTGGACCTCTTGCTGGACAGGTTCGATCCAGTGAGGGATAGGTACCGAAAGGGCCATGAGGGTCCCTTCCAACTGGCGAGAGAGAGCATCAGCAGCGCGGTTATCGTGCCCCTTCTTGAATTCAATCGTGAAATCATACCCCATGAGCTTGATGAGCCACTTTTGTTGGGCCTCGGTTGCGATGGTTTGATCCCACAAGTACTTGAGGCTGCGGTGGTCAGTCCGCACCACAAATCGTTGGCCCAAGAGGTAGGGCCGCCATCTTTGAATGGAAGTGACAAGTGCAAGCATCTCCTTTTCATAGGTCGAGAGGTTGAGATTGCGGCCATGGAGGGCCTGACTGAAGTAAGCAATGGGGCGGCGGTCCTGCATCAAGACAGCCCCGATGCCGCAGCCAGACGCGTCGCATTCGATCACAAACGTTTTAGAGAAATCGGGCAAGGCCAACACCGGCGCCTTTGTCATAGCTTCCTTAAGATGATCAAAGGAGTTGCTGGCTTCCGCATTCCACCCGAAAGCGTCCTTTTTTAGAAGCTGTGTGAGAGGTCGGGCAATGGTACCATAATGCTGGATGAACTTTCTGTAATAGCCGGTTAACCCAAGGAAGCCCCGAAGAGACTTGATGTTGGAGGGTCTTGGCCAAGCCAGCATAGCTTGGATTTTGGCAGGATCCACGGCGACTCCATTCTGCTCAATAAAATGGCCTAAGTAATTCACCCGCTGTTGGCCGAAACTACATTTGTCCATCCTCACGAACAAGTGGTTAGTCCTCAAAATGTCGAAGACACAAGTTAAATGGTACAAATGATCCTCCCAAGACCTGCTGTAAATAAGTATGTCATCAAAGAAAACGAGGACGAACTTACGTAGATAATCTCTGAAGATGTCGTTCATGAGGGATTGAAAGGTGGACGGGGCATTGGTGAGGCCAAAAGGCATAACCAAAAATTCGAAGTGCCCGTGATGCGTCCGAAAGGCTGTCTTCTCTACGTCCTGCTCTTTCATCCGAATTTGATGGTACCCGGAGCGGAGGTCCAGTTTAGAAAAGTATTGTGCACCATACAATTCATCCAACAATTCATCAATTACTGGAATCGGATACTTATCTTTGATCGTGATTCGGTTGAGGGCGCGATAATCCACACATAACCTCCACGAACCGTCATGCTTCTTGACCAACAATACTGGGGAGGAATAAGGGCTGGTACTGGCCCGGACGACTCCACTGTTGAGTAAATCCAGCACGATTTTTTCAATCTCGTTCTTTTGGTAATAGGGGTACCGGTAAGGTCTTACATTTACCGGGGAGGAGCCCTGCATCAAAGGGATCTTGTGGTCGTGAGACCGCATAGGAGGCAGACCCTGGGGCTCAGAAAAAATGTCTTGGAACCTTTGTAGGAGGCGTTGAAGGTCCGGTCTGTCTATACCTGGGCAGCACTGCTCAACTCCCAACTGCACTGCGAAAAGCTGAAGAAGAACACCCTCACCATTACGTCTTAACTCCTTCTGCATCTCTGGACCTTCCAGCACTCTGTTCCGGGGCGCCTCCAAGCCAACCAGCGTGACTTTCTTTCCCTGCCATCGAAAACTCATGCAAAGGGACGAAAAATCCCACAAGATGGGTCCTAGCATCTTCAACCAGTGCGCCCCTAAGACCGAGTCGTATCCCCTCAAATCAATAAGAAAAAACTCCAGTGTAAACAACGTACCTCCCAGCCAAACCGGTACTGCGGAACACTTCCCTTTGCTGGTAAGTCTTTCTCCGTTGGCCACCAAAACTTCAAAGGTCGTCTGCTTGTCTGGTTCCAGCCCCAATTGCTCTGCCAACTCGGTGTTTAGAAAATTATGAGTGCTTCCTGTGTCTGCCAGTAAGATTACCCGCGACTTTCGGATGGTTCCCGCGATGCGCATCGTTTGCGGAGTCTGCACACCTGAAATTGCATGGAGGGATATTTCCGGGATCTCCAGCTCGTCGTCTTCCCAACCTTCTTGTGTGTCGTCTTCACTCGGGCGTTCGGGGTCTTCTTCGTAAATACCTTCGATCAGGAACAGCTTCTTACACTTGTGCCCCGGGGAGAACTTGTCATCACAGTTAAAACAGAGACCCTTGTCTCTTCGCTCCTTCAATTCTGCCGGATTCAACTTCTTAATCACTGGTGTCCGGTTCCGCGTGAGGCTTGCGGATGGTAAAGGTGGCGTATTTGCCTGGCCCATGGTCCTTCGGGGGTCATAGAAGGTAGTGGGTCGTCGCTGTGCCAACAGCCTGGCCTCATACAGCCTCGCTAGTCCTACTGCCGACGTGAGAGTGGTGGGTCGAGAAGCCTGAACTTCCGGCCTTATGCTCTCTTTTAGCCCACTTATGAATCCGCCAACCTGCTGTGCTACCGAAAGGCGGCCAGCCCTGCTCAGCAACCGCTCGTACTGACCCTGGTATTCTCGCACCGTTCCTGTTTGGCGCAGTTTGGTCAGATCACCAAAGAAATCATCAAACTGTGTGGCGCCGTATCGCACATGCAGCCCTTCTTTCATGGATTCCCATGAAACGTGCTCCTCACCCTCCTTAAAAAGCTGGTACCACAACTGTGCCTCACCTTCCAGATGGTAGGCTGCCAACGCCACCTTGTCTTCCTCGGCAGTCCCCTGGAACTCAAAGAATTGTTCAGACCGGCACACCCAACTGGTTGGGTCTTCGGAACCATCAAACTTTGGAAAGTTTAACTTGGCAACCTTAGGGAAGGGATTCCAGAATCAGACCGGCCATCTTTGCCTGACTGATTTTTTGATGAACTTGCGTGATTGGCTACGTCCTCCGCACGGAATTGCTGAAACTGCAACGAGAGCGCGCCAAACATCTCTTCCATCTGTTTGGTTATCCGCTCAGCTATCCGTTCTTCGAGCGCCTTCAAATCCTTCTCGGCCATGTCGGAACCTGGCTCTGATACCAAGTTGTTACGGTCTTGTGTTTGCGATCGGGTGAGTGGTTTGTGGAGAGGTAAGGCAGCAAGGTATTCCTTCCTGAGCTTACCTATGGTGGCTGAATAGAACGAGATATGGGGTATTCGAGGTACCCCTGCCTCCCAAGCAACTCTAAGAGTTGTTTTTGTTGATAAATTTCTGCTTGTTTTATTATAATTCTGGATCCCTATATATAGAGATTACAAGACAGAATATAGAAGACTGAATTACACCAAATCCCTTATTTCTAGGAATTCTTTCTACAAAAGAATTTCCTTAATTAGCAATAGCCCTATTCTGGAATCAGGATCCCTTATTCTACCAAAACCCTACTGATTCTTTCCATTCCTAGCCCTCAGCCGCCGCCTGTAGTCTCTCCTTGAACCCTAGCTAGGTCTTCTTTTACTTCCTGCCCACGCTTACCACGTCTGACATAGGTACGTAACACGTTGGGTAGAGGAATCTTTACGCCTTTCAGTAATTAAAGTTGTTGATGCCTATTTGTTGAGAACCGAAAGAGATTATGCTTCTATGGAGAATTGTATGTCATCCATAATGGGATTGGCTTTGCAGTGTTGTGCTGAGTTACATGAGCAAAGGATTAATGCAAAAAGTATTTTAATCACACTAAACAAGATCAAACTGGAGTTTCTACAAGATACTAAAGGAAGAAGCTAGTTAAATGAGAACATCAGGTTTGTTTATATCTCTTTCATGTTTGTGCTTTTGAAATAATATAACTCTCTTGAGACCTATAACTAGTCTCTTATATGAGAACAAGATAAGATATTTATTTATAGCCATTGTTTTGTTGTGGTATATAATAGTAACATTTATAAGTGGTATAGCTAATGGTTGTAGTGACCTATAATTACTCGCCAATGGGTATTCTAAGTTAGTCTCAAAGTGTTAATGGCAACAAAATCATTAGCTTCTCTCTCAGGACACAAATGATATATAGCAATTGTGGGATTGTGCTTACAGATGTGTCCTTGTCTGTAGATATTGCCCCCAACATGCACCATGTGGGGGAGGAAGGGGGTTGGTTATCATTTATCCTCTGAAGTTGTTATCATTTATCCTACTGTATTGTGCAATAAATGACGTTCATCAGCAAAATGTTTATATTTATGCTTTAAACGAGGGGTGAATTATTTCAACAGAAGCATATATAATAAATTCTCACAAATCTGTTAGACTTCCCAGCATGGCAAAAGTCATCAGCAAGTTTCCTGACAAATTATTGGAGGATAGCATCCTGCAATAACAATATTGCAGCAATGAACCAACGAAATCCTTAAAAAATGTGTTAGCGAGAAAAGATTTACAACCTACCAAAATGAAGAGATGAGATGTCTTACAAAGTCTCTAAATTGGTAAAATTGCCAAGCTCAAGAGGAACAATGCCAGAGAATTGGTTTGCTTCAAGGCTTTTGTTTGAGAAAAACACACACACACACAAAAGAAAAAAAACAAAAACAAAAACAAAACAGAAAAGGAATATTGAGATTACTAAAAGAGCATAATAGAAACTCATGATTAAACCAATCCAAGAAATCACAATGGAGTGCAGGGGTAACAAAACGACCATATAACAATTAAAAAACATGGAAAAGTTTTCAGAGGTTTGAGATCATAGTAGTACACTTAACAATAAAACCAGAGTCTTTCTACTTTATTTTTATTTTACAAACTCAAGCCCACTCACGAAGACTTCAAACCAAAGTTCAAAACATACACGTATGTGAGACTAGTAATATTTCCCAATTCCTTTGGAATCTCCCCTGATAAGCGATTCCCAAGAACAGAGCTGCACATTACTTGCTTGTTAATTTAAGAGAAAAGCAGCTAAATCAAAACTTAATCAATATAAAATAGAAGAGCTCACATAGAAGTTAATCGCATTGAAGCCAATTTCAGTGGTATTGTCCCATTGAGATAGTTGTAAGCAAAATCACTACAATGAGAGGACAACCAGTGTAAATTGAAAATGCTGAAAAAATAGTCTTTATTAAATTCTAGTGAATTGTGTTGGACATTAGTGCTGTAAAATATTACCATCAAACTTGAAATTGAAGCATTTCAAAAAGATCTTACATTTCTCGAAGGTGAGGCGGAAGCATGCCAGGAAGACTATAGAACTTGAGCACTCTATAATAAATGAGTTATTAGATAATGAGTATAGGTAACAACTATCATGAGAAGTAGATCAATCATGACATGCTGTTAGCATTTTACAATATATTACATATGTCATGGATGTAAAAAAGGCAGCTTTTGAAAATAATGTTTGGTTGGCCTTCATTACAATGTATAGTCAACAAAAATTTTCACTAACCTGACAAACAAAATAACACTAAACATATATAGATTCGTAGATGAAGGCTTAGATGAGTTAACTTAAATTAGTTAATTAAAAAATTATATCTTTTGACAATCATACGGAGATGTAAAATCATGCATAAGATGGAAGATTTGACATAAAAATAATTAGTAACAAGATGAGGGAACTGTACATCTTTACGACATGACAAACGGTGTTGTTGCAATCACAACCAATGCTGCTCTCAGAATTTTTTGGTGGCTCTGGTGTCATCCCAACCATTTCAAGTTGGCAAGAACTACCATTAAACTTCTAATATGTTGAGCCCATAGTACCAGCTATTTGTTGGAGTGCATCAACTACATAACATCCCAATCAATAAACATCACATGTCAAATCAGCGTTGTACAACTGTGCTTATGAAAAAGAAATGGCAATCCAACTTCATTTCAACTAGTTTTGGCTACATTAAGTCACAAATTTATATTACAAAGAACCAAGGAAAACAGTTATCTGCGCTTGAACAATAACATGAACAATATCATTTTTATTGCCTAAATTCAGATTCAAAACACTACAAGCTCAACTGTGTCCAGCAGTTTTAAATACCCAAGAAATTTTCGAACATTTTTGTCATTCTGAATCACATGACCTTGAAGCTTGAAGCAAAAAAAGTTTCAAGAAGAAATCGGTTTAATTATCCAATTCACTTCCATATTTGATAAGGAAAATATGAAACCTGAACTTAATATGACATTTCGACAATTCGATTAATGCATTAAAAAAAGGAAACAAGAAAACAATCAGTTTTGCTAGAATTATGTGAATTTAGACCAATAAGCATGTGAGAATGACACTAATTAGAGAGTACCAGATAATCATGCACTAGTGAAACACCATGGTCATAAATTTCAATGGGGAAACCGCCAATTTTCTGTTTGGTTACCAAATAATTTTTTTTTTTCTTTAAAAACAAAAAAAAAAAAAGAAAGAAAAGAAAAGAAGAAGAAGAAGAAGAAGAAGAAAAAAAGAAAAAGATCAATGCATAGTACTTTCATATCTTACTAAGAAAAATGATAAGCTAAGCCCAACAGGTCCAAACAGTTAATGGTTGACACCCAGTTTGACTAACTTCGCAAGATTCAAACTTTCCATTTCTTTCCCCTATATACCAACTACAACTGAAGAGCAAGCTCGTACCTTCTCCTTGGGGTACCTCTGCCTTTGTGAATCTCAGCAACCTGAACCAACTCAATGCAAAAACCATGAACACGAAGAGATTCTTTGCCAGCATGGTCAAGAATTTGACAAAACTACCACAAGTACTTCTGAGGGAACTTCAGTGCATGATTTGGATGTCAGGAAAGTAGAGAACACCTTTTCTTTAGGTTTGGATTTAGTCGCCGGATATGGACTTGCATTATGGCTGATTGCTCCTTTGTGGAGGTTCCCTTGGACTAGGAGAGCATTGAAAGTTGGGGGTCTTCTGTGTTGCATGGAAAGAGTCTTAAGGCTTGCTTGGGAAGACTTTGCCTTGGTGCCACTGTTTATCACCTCTGGAGCCAACGAAATGATTTGCTCCATTGTAACAATCCACGCACGGAAGAGGATATCTTGACTCAAATTAAGTGGGAGGTTCGGGCTAGAGTGTTGGCTAAAGGTCACTTCAAGTGCCTAGGAAAGAGTTTGCTTCTTGTGTATAGATGGAATTTACACTCATTGATATAAATTCTCCTCTGCTTCTGCAGATTGTGGTTTTATGAGTCTGCTGTGTAATGTTTTGAGTATTAAAACTGTAGGTGTTTTGGTTGTTATTTTTATATCGGCAGTGTTTGTAATTGGTTTTTCCATGTTTTTGGATAGTGTTCCAGTTTTCACTGGAGAGTTGTTTTTGTTTGTTGGTTCTATAAAGTTTTGTTTCATCCAAAAAAAAAAATATTTGACTTTAACACAAATTTACCACTATAACATCCAGAAATAAGGGGGCCAATTGTGTGGTTACTATTATCGAAAAGCTAGTTCTTCCTCAAGTGTTTTAAGTCCTCTCAAGTATCCCCTTCCCCTTTCCCATGTATGAATAAAAAAAAGAGTCCTCTCAAGTAGAAAAATAGCATAAATTTGATTAGAGCAACCGCAGCCTAAGCCAAATCAGCTATGATCTTTCAATAATATATCAGCAAATGTAGGGTTAGAACTATAATATAGTGCTTAAACAAAAAACGATTACAGACGTTGCAGGATCAAAAATTAAGCATAGAAGTTTAATTACTACCCATTAAAAGCCCTTCCAACTATCAAACCATCCAATAATTCGTAAGTGTAGTACGAGCAGTACATGATAATACTCTTTTTCAAGTCAATTGAACTACTACCACCAGGCATGACTTGACTTGGGACTGGACCAGTAAAACCTCCTGCGAAAAAGACAAAGGAAATAGTTTACACTTTACAGAAATTCCAGTTAACAAGGACATCAAGGCTTCATCAATATAAAGGGGTTTAACTTGGAAAGAATAGTTCACATTGGGTCATTTCCCACTTTTAAAATGAAATTTTGAAATTGTAGCAGCTTTTATGACAGAAACAAGATACATAGCACCAATAAAGAATAAGGTTGGAGATATTGTACCCAAACAAAAATACAAGCTGCACACACAAACAGATATTCAATGCTTCGCATATCAATAAACATCAATCATTATAAACATGGAGGTAAATAGCAAACCACTTAAGTTTAAAGTCCAACAGTCAGAATTTTATAATGTCGGATGCAAAACTTATGAATACCACAGTTGCAGAAAGGGTCATCCACAGTTTTCCTAAGTACATGAACTTCTCCAATAGAGAACAACACTTCCAGAAACTGTCTTATGAGTTACCGTGTCGAATCACAGTACTTACTTATCTAGTTGGTGATTACCCATCTACAATTTGCTTACGAGGAATGATCCCAAGTGTTGCAACTAGACTGCTTTAGTTCTTTTCTTAAACAACAAAATGTAATAAGATTGCTCTAATCTTTCAGCTTCATTATATGTTGGCAAAACAAAATGATAGGTTACCGTGCTCAACAGCACAGTGGACTCTTGTTTTCACAATGAAAGATGCAAGGTGGGCAAGTAGATGATTGTCTAGAACTAATCGTGTGACACAGGGGATCCGTCTAGATTGCAATATAGAGCCACAAGTGCTTGTGGTGATGCCAATCGTCATCCATTTTACATGCCAGATGTTAATGGATGTTGTAACTTGTGTTTCAAATTAAATGTATGTTCGAGGGGGTTAACAGTATTTTTGCATTTAGTTTCTTAAGACTTGTTGTTAGGCAATCTAAGTTTTCTCTTTAGTCTCAAATTAACCCTACAAACATGATCAAGAAAAATTAGACTAAAAGCTCATGGTAGCTGCCATACGACAAAACCTCTGCTTTCTTTTTATCTCCAAGCTATTTCATTGCTTCATACCCAACTTATACTCAAATAATCAAACAGACTGGTAGCTGCAGCGTGAACTAATTGCAGCTAAACTTCAAATGCTCTGCTACTGGATTTTTTTTTTCTCTCTTTTCTTCTCTTTTTCTTTCTTATATAGGGATACACACACATGACACACTCTAAACTTGAGCATACCTGCTCTGTTAATTTTCTTCCAAGTTCCGTAACAATTAGATGTTCTGAATCTTGTCATTTGACCAACCACAAACATAAAAACATTTTCTTTTATTTTTTCTACATTTATGAATTACATGACCCTGTCATTGAAAAAAAAAAGATTATTGATGTCTTACCTTTCCCTGGTTGCTCGCAACTAAATCAATGTCCCAACCTGAAAAGACAGTTAGGCCACGTGAGAGAATGCAGATTGGAAACATTAACACCAGAATGAAAATGGGCCAATTTGTAGTTGTTATAATACAAGATACAAGGTAGGTTATCATAGAAATTGATTCTCGCATAAGCTTACATCCGTATCTTCCTTTTTCTCTTCTTTTATTTCGCCCTGAGCTTACCAACACAAGACAAAGTCGCTTGCACTCCCAAAACTCTATCTGCTACATTCAGTAGAGCAAGGCTCTCCACATAAGAATCGAAATAAAGCCAGTCACTTATATCATAAATGTGAAGATACCAGGATTGTTCGCTATTACGTTCGTAAGAACACAAATTTCCCTCATGGTTCACTAGAACTTCACCGTTCTTTGTAAAACCTATCGGACCATATGATGCACAATCAAACTTAACATCGAACTGCTTAGTCCAAGATTCCGCTCTTCCAGACTCTTTCATCACCCACACGATCATATCCTCTTCGTCCGCCGAGCGGACCCCGTAGGGAATGACAGCAAGCAACCCATCAACTACCGCCATAAAAAACCCGAAGATTTCCTGATCACCTTGTAAACTCTTTGGCATACCCATTTCACGGAACACCTCATCCTCCATATCGAACGACACGATCAAATGGCGAAACGGGCCCTGGTGGTGCTCTGGAGTGTGAGCTGGCCAGTGGACTGCCCCATTAAAGAAAATATTACGTAACGAGTTTCTACCGAAGGGTTCTCTAAAGTAGTAGGGAGGACCAGGGGCCGTAAAAGAGTGCCATGCGCCAGTTCGAAGCGTATAAATTTCAACCAAAGAATGAGTGGTGCCTTCAACATATACAACCCTCACCAGTTTGTAATCGTCAGTCTTGGGGCAATAGCCAAAGCCATGAGTCCAGGTTTCCAATCCAATATTAGGGTGCGGAATGGATATGGCTTTTTGAATACAAGGGTTGCAGAGAAAGTATGAATCAAAACCTCTGGTGAGACAAAATAGGCCGTTAGATGAACCAATTACTTGCATGCAATCGCGCAAGCAACGCGATCCTATGAAATCTGATGGAACTCCTGTGTCATAATATTGTTCAGTGACCAAACTCCTCTCTTGTATTTCTGGATCAAGGGAAAGCAGGCGGATGCGTATGGCAGGGGATAGGTCTTTCTTGAGTCGGTAGTCGAAATGGAGTAACACAAGGTGGGATGGGTATTGGGGGTCGGAAAGAGCGCGGCTGAGGTGGGTGGCGATGAAATGGGGGCTGGAGATAAGAGAGCACCATGTCTTGGAAACGCCCCTGAATCTGATAACAGACTTCACGGACAGTCGTGAGAGGATTTCAGCGATAACTTCATTTGGGAGACTGTCTAACATCGTCTTTCTTTTTCTGGTGCCAATTGAAGAGCCAGTATGAGCAAGCAGCATAACAATTTATATTTTTTATATTATTAGATATATTTTATGTATGAATATGTAATATTTATACAATTTATGTTTTTTATGTTATGAATTTATAATATTATTTTTTTATGTTGAATTTGTAATTTATATGTTTTTATGATGTTATGCTCATTTAATCATTAATAAAAAAACATGAATATTTCTTATGACCATTAATTACTATGAATATTTTAAGGTCCGAATTCATCATCGCTTTTTTTTTTTTTTTCTCGACGCTACATATTTTTGTGTTATATTATATTTTTAAAACAAGTCCAAAAGAGTACAAATTGATCAAAATTATTTTTAAAATAAACTCATTACTTATTTGCAAATATCCTATAATAGCGGCATTTATTAATGGTAATGCGGGAAAAGTATTTTTCTGATTCTAACTTTCTGAAGGCCAACCTCGGTAAAAGGCCCTCTTTTGCCTGGAGGAGCATTTGGCAAGCCAAATCCTTACTGGAGGAAGGTATAATCTGGAGAGTGGGTAACGGTTCAAAGATAAAGATATGGGAGGACAAATGGATTCCATCGACATTTTCACATAGAATCCAAGATCCTGTTCGGGTTTTGAATAGGGAAGCTAAAGTAGCTGATATCATAAACTTGGACACTAATGGGTGGAACATACCTCTCATTGAGCACATTTTTCCATCGGGGACGGTGGAGAAAATTTGTAGCCTCGCCATCAGCCCTCGAACTCAAGAGGACAAACTGGTCTGGGCAGGATCAAAGTCTGGAGCTTTCTCAGTCCGCAGCGCCTATCATCTGGAGGTTGACAGAAGATCTAGAGTGGTAGGTAGCTCTTCAGTTTGTGCGTCATCGAATTCTTCCTGGTCTCGCATCTGGAAAATGAAGATTCCACGATCTATTATTCTTTCTTGTGGCGAGCGAGCAATGAAATTCTTCCTACCAAAAGCAATTTGTTTAAAAGGAAACTGATTCCTGACCCGTTATGCCCCATGTGCGGTATTGAAGCTGAGACGAGTGGCCATGCTTTGTGGTCATGCGAAGCTGCTCGGGCGGTATGGGGATCCTGTGGAGGGTCGATCCAGAAGAGTTCTATAGTAGCTTCAGATTTCCTTGTTATTTTTGGCTACCTCTGTGATAGATTGGACGAGGGGGAGCTAGAACTGTTTGCTGTGACTGCCCACAAGATTTGGCTTCGCCGGAATAGTCTGGTTTTTGGGGGCCCGGTTCAGTCCCCTTCCTGTTTGTTGAAAGGTGCAACAGAGGAGTTAGCTGATTTTCGAAATTCTGTCTTGGTTTCGATACACCAGTCCAACAATGGCTATTTGCCTCCTGCTCAGTGGACAAGACCAGCTAAAGGTA
Source organism: Alnus rubra (assembly GCA_028654335.1). Classification (NCBI taxonomy): domain Eukaryota; kingdom Viridiplantae; phylum Streptophyta; class Magnoliopsida; order Fagales; family Betulaceae; genus Alnus; species Alnus rubra. The sequence continues at coordinate 94,648 of JAJPGS010000127.1, read as the reverse complement.
ATGTTAAGATAAATTGGGATGCGGCTTTGGATGGTCAGAACAGGCTTATGGGAGTAGGGATTATCGCTAGGGATTCAAACGGCAGGGTGGTGGCGGCTATGTGCTCATTTTTGCCTTATATCAAAGACCCAAGCGTGGCTGAAGCAATTGGGGCTAAGAGGGCGGTTGAATTTGGGAAAGAGAGGGGTTTCTCTTCAATTGAATTGGAGGGAGATGCTCTCGAAATTGTGTTGGCCCTGTCGAGTCTGGAATAACACTGCGGTGCTTATGGAGGTGTCATCACGGAGACACAGGCTTTGTTAGATTCTTATCCCAGTTGGAGCGTTGGGCACGTGGGTCGCCAGGGTAATACAGCTGCTCACTTGTTGGCCAAATATGTTGTTTCTCACCAAAGCTGTCGTGTTTGGGTAGGGGTGTGTCCTGATGTTATTAAGGATGTTGTATGTGTTGATCAAATTGCTTAATGGAAAATTTCATTTTCCCCTAAAAAAAAAAAAAAAAAATGATATTCGAATTTTATAAATATGGGATATCTCAAACAACGGTCGGTATCCACGTATACACCCTACTCTTCACAGTTTCCAACATGGTTTTACGCGTCATTTCGACTTTCTATATAATTGAGTATTTCTTTTTTAGATCTTTTCATTTCCCAACGTAAAAAGGACGATTGAAATAATTATATATGGTAGCGTCTTTTTTTGATAAATGTAGAAAAAACTTACGTCGTTTCCATTATTATTCCATATCTTTTTTCCCATTTCCCATACAACATTCAGACCTCAAGAATGACAATTCCTTTGTTCAAAGAAAAAAAAAAAAAAAAAAAAAAAAGAGAATGACAATTCCTCTTGTCCCACTTTTACAACCTGAACATCATTTAAAGTAAGTGCACCATTATTTTAGACCCTTCGTTTCTTTGTCTTTTTCAGTTGCAGTTTAAACAGCCGGGATCTGGGTCAGTTAATCTTCGCCGCCGGCCGATTGGGATTGCTGGGACCCAGACCCCAACGGTTTTCCGACCCAAATGTCAACAGTGGTTGGAGTCTGGTCAGAATTACTGGGACGTCGCCAGTTTTTTAACTTGATAAGTTTTTTAATTTGATCAAAAACCAATCTTACGTGGAAATTATATGTCTAAATTTTTTAAATGATAAAATGCCATATGGGCAATAGTTAATTAAAGTAAAATGATGGATTTACAACACCATTACAACAATTACACAACAGCCCCTTACATGGGATGTGGCCCAGTGTGTGAAGCTCACCCTCATGTGAGGAGCTGTTGTACAATTATTGTACCGGTGAAGTGCAGGAATCAAATCCCTTAATTAAAACTTACTTTATCTAGTCGGGATTGTTGGGACGTCGCCAGTTTTTTTAATTTGATCAAAAACCAATTTTACGTGGAATTTATGTGTCTAAATTTTTTAAATGATAAAATGTCACATGGGCTTCACATTAGTTTGTACGAGCACTCTCAATAGATTATCTATTTACAACTTTAAGTTATAATAGATAACAAAAGTGTTAAAACGAAACTCTATCAGCTTATGTATTCCAACTCTATAATAGATTTTTTCTTAATTCCATAAATAGTGCAACTCTACTTATGCTATTCACTTATCTATTTTTTTTATTATTATTATTCTTTATCTCCACATTTTCCTCTTTTTCTTTTTTCCTTTTTCCTCCGTGACTCCACGTTCTTCCTTTATAGTGGAGATCTAAGAAAAAGTGTGTAAAGTAGTAGAGTTATCAAGCGGGACCCACGTAGAAAAAAAAAACTATAATAAAAAATAATATAAAGTTAAGAATAAATAATTAGATGTATGGTGCATTTTAAAACTCATTAGCTAAACTAGATAAAATGAATTTTGATAGAGCACTCTCTATAGCTTATGTATATCTCAATCTAGAATAGCTAACTAAAACTCACTTTATCTAGTTTAGTTAATGAGTTTTAAAAGGCACCATATATCTAATTATCTATTCTTAACTCCATATTCTTTCTTTATTATTTTTTATTACTTTTTTTATTAAAAGGCGAAAGAAAGTCCAGTTGGTGGAGCTTAAACACCCTTAGGTAGAATTTTGATCTTGTGGAGGTGGAGAGGATTAAGTGTTTGGTTCCTAGCCCAAAAGAATCTGGAGTGGCACAAAACATGGTTTTTTTACTTTGCGGAGTTCCCATTTTCTTGAGATGAACCGAAGACAGCAGGGATTGGGGGAGAGCTCAAAGCATCAGGAAGTTTAGTTATTCTAGAAATCTCTTTGGCAGCTTCCAGTCCAACCGGCGGAAAGAAATTTTGTGTGGAAGGTATGTAATAACATTCTCCCAACAAAAGAGACCTTATTCAGGAAAGGGATTCTTGATGACCCTTACTGCCCTCTATGCTTGACTCAACCTGAAACTCTTTCTCACATTCTGTGGAGCTGCCTATCCTCGGTGGCGGTGTGGCAAGAAAGTAGCAGAACAGTACAGAAACTATCCATTCAAGAGGATGAGGTATTAGCTATATTCGTCATTTCCAAGACAGTTTAGAGGCTACTGTTTTTGCAGAAGTTCTAAATGCATGTGATGCGGCTGATATGACTCCGAAGAAATTCCTTAATTTTCAGACATTGCTCTGAGCCCCCGAATCAATTGATCCTGAAAGCAAGAGGGATAATGGAAGAGATAGAGAGTGTCACAGAGGAGCAGAATGGTGCCCCGATTCCTGCTGTTTCGGCTATTTCAGGTTGGACTCGTCCTCAGGTGGGCTTAGTGAAAGTGAATTGGGATGCAGCTCTTAATAAGGAGATGAGGAGGATTCCTAATCCTAATTAAACAGATGCGAAATAGGAGTGCTACGTTTTTACAGGAAACCGCTTAATTAATAATAATAATTAATCCTTATTAAATTTAACGCTTTTACCTAATTATGTACTTATCATAATAATAATAATAATATTGGACTATAGGAGTACTACGGTTTTAAAGGAAACCGCTTAATTAAAAAATAATAATCATCGTTATTAAATTTAACGCTTTTACCTAATTATTTACTAATCATTTTACAATTTTACCCTTCTAAAGAGCTTTCTGGGTAGCTCGATTTTTAAAAGTATGTTTGAGTTTACGATTTCAACAAGTGCGTTTTTAAAATAATGATTTTAAGAATCCGTTTGAGTTTGCAATTTTAAAATGTGTGATTTTCAAATATGCGATTTGAAAAAATAATTTTGAAAAATGTAGTTAAGCGTTTAGCACAATTGCAGTTTGGCCTTTAAAATCGCATGTTAGCTTTTAAAATTCTGCATTTTTAAAAAAACATCCTCTTGGCCTTAGTTACGATTTGAAAACGTAGAAAATTGCTTTTTCAAATCGCAATTTTTAAAAAACGTAATTTGCAAATGATTCATTTTCTGCAATTTGGTTTAAAATTCCATTTTCTGTCTACAAAATCTCAATGCTAAACACACCCTAAAATGTGGGATTTAAAAAAATAATTTTTAAAAACACAATTAAATGTTTGGCAAAATCACAGTTTAACCCTTAAAATCGCATATTAACCTTTAAAATTCTATGTTTTCAAAAAAACACTACATTGCTTGCCATTCAAAAAAAACATTTTTTTTGCATTAATCGTTTTTTAAAAACGACTCCAACCAATTTGAAATGTTTTTGCAAAAACGGCTCAAACTGTTTTGAGCCGCTTTAGTAAAAACGTTTGAAACCGGTCGGAGTCGTTTTTAAAAAACGGTTCAAACCGATTTGAGCCATTTTGTATCATGCTTTCCCACTTTCCAACTACCACTCCTAAAAAATGGCAACCAGCAATTCACCCCTTCGTTTTCCCATAGCAATACAACATATCCTCTAAAACCAACAAGTGAAAACCTTGATTAGATTACTTATAAATAAATAAAGAGAGAGAGAGAGAGAGAGAGAGAAGAAAACCTTGATTAGAAGTAATGTATGTATATGCATGCTAGATGAATCCGAAAGGCGAAAATGACATAGCCCTAATCGTTTGGACAATTCAACTCCAAATCTATCTTGAAAGAACAATACACTAAAAGCCTTCACTGAAATCAGAAAATGCCTCCATGTCACAGAAAACGTGCCCCCATTGATTGGTATTCTTAGACCAAGCAAAGCAACCATAAATCTATTAGTTTGGTCCTAGCTTTCTCTGTTATTCTATATCCATACAATAAACTCGACTTTAATAAATCAACCAAGAGATTTAAACATCCAACGAGCTCGAAACTACTGATACCAAAAGAAAAATAGAAACTTAAATCCATTCAAATCGAAAGCGATCTTTATATAACAATCAAAATGCACTGATGACGCTCTGAAAACGCTGTGAAACAATCAAAACATTCACATGACTTGTAAAACCTACGAAAGTCAACAATGGGCATTGAACTACCCACCATGTTAGTGTTAAAGTGTCCCACATTGTTCAGAAATCCTTGTCTTGTAGACTTTATAAGCCATGGATACCCCTTCTCTCTCAAGACGTCTTTTGAGAGTGAGTAAGGCCTATGGACTTTTACATGGTATCAGAGCAGGTTCCTTTGACAATGATGGGTCTTTCCCTCCCGTTGTTAAACACGTGTTTGGCCAAAGATGCCACACGTGAGGAGGCGTGTTAAAGTATCCTACATTGCTCAGAGATCATTGTCTTGTAGACTTTATAAGCCATGGATACCCCTTCTCTCAAGGCGTCTTTTGAGAGTGAGTAAGGCCAATGGACTTTTACAGTTAGAGTGGCACATCATGGTTTTTGAGGTTCAAAATTCATGTAATAGCAGCAGCAACAACAACAAATCACATTTAAGCTAATAATTGTTACATATTTTAATTTTTCTTTTAGAACACATCTCTTAGTTTACTTCTAGGCTTTGCAGCCATGTGAGATTGTGAATGCATTTTCTTCAATAGTCGATGATTATTAAATAAATGGGTTTTACATTCTCTTGAAAATTGTGATCGATCGTGGTACGACCAATATGATCGGTCGTGGTACGATCTATGTGATTGATCATGGTACGATCTATGTGATGGAATGTGGTACTATCATGTGATCCATCGTTTCTTCAATGTGGTACTATACGATCTATCTTCTGTTTCTCACATCGGATTGAGACAAACTTAGTGGCATTGGAAAGCTTATTCAGAGGGATACAATTTTGTATTTCATAAACATTTCGTAATTCCAACGGCAAAAGTTGTAGTTTTGTATTATTTGTACTGCAAAGTGTTTTTGTTTCTTTTTTTTTTTTATTGTTTTTTAGGGTTTCAAATTTATACTCTATATAAGCCTATTAAGATGGCTTTAGCCTCCAACTTATGTATTTTATCAGTTTATCAATATGAAACATTCAATGAGTGATTTTCTATCCATTTTGCCTCGATTTCTTGATAGAGTCATGGTTCGAGAAGAGTTTTGATTCTATTGTTGTTTGATATTGCGAACCCACTACACTACCCTGCATCAGTTGGTATCAGAGCTTAATTAGTGTCTTCTTGGGGTGATTTTTTATTTTTTTTCATTTTCATGACTGGTGACCTTGGTCATGGTTGGTGTAGACAGGATCCAAATGAGGAAGTCTCCTAACATGAATGCAATGTACAAGACGTGATAATTGAAGAATTACAGAGGCAGGTTGTGGAGTTAACCCAGCATCTAGCGGTGCAAAACATTGAGATGTATCGTGATATTGACGGTTGCGATTCATAATCCAATTTTGAAAGCCCGTCTCACAATCCTATTCTAGTTCGGGAACAGCATGGTCGAGATAAAGAGTTTATTGATGGAAAGTTTCAACATGGAGAAGACGTTGAAGATCATTCTTAATGTTTTGTAGATTAGAATTCTCCAGCAACTTATGATACATATATCAATAATGAAAATCTTATAGAGGTAAGTTTTTTGTCATATGGTCAAGATGATGAACAAAAAGTGGATAATCATGTGTTTAATGAAAGTCCAAAGAGTGAAATATTTCAATGGGGTCTTCAGAAAATTAATTTATGTTGCTTTTCTTGGGATTGAAATTTTTCTGTCAAATTTTCCTAAAGAAAATCTTGACATTTGTTTTAGCATGTTGGAAGAAATTTGATTTTTCATGGTCAAGAAGGAATTGAAATTTTTTGGAAAAAATTTACGAAGAGTGAATTTGATGGAGATCTTATGGAGGTTCTTTGTCATATGATAAAGAGGAAGAATCTGTAGTAGATTGGGCTTCTCCACTACTCTATGACATCTATACTAATAAAGAAGAACCATTGGAAAATGTAATCTCTCGGATAATATTGACAATTTTGTTGATGAGAGTTCTATACATAATGTGCTTGATGAAAGCCCTAAAAGTAAAGTCTTTGATTTGGATGTTAACAAAGTTGATTTCCATGAGATAGAAAACATTTTATCAAATTTCCTTGATGCAAAGATTTTTTTATGAGAGTTATGTACATCTCATGCTTGATGAAAGCCCTAAAAGTGAAGTATTTGATTTGGATGTTAACGAAGTTGATTTTTTTGGGATAGAAAATATTTTATCAAATTCTCTTGATGTTAATGTTTTTGATGATTTTTATACGTAGAAGAATTTTATGTTTAAAAGTGAAGAAATCATTGATCCCTTTTGGGAGATATTAATGGCGCATGAATGAGAGAAGACGAGTGACAATTGTGTGAAGTTAGAGTTCTTTGAATCTAGTGCAAAAAGTTTTCAAGTTGACCATTGTAGTCTTGTGATGATTAGTGAAGTATTATTTCTTGTGGGATGTTACGTTATTTTGCTTTTGAAGACAAAGGAATAGAATAAATTGATTGACATACGAATGATCAGGACAAAAATATCTGAATAGAATGACATAATAATCACCAAATAGAGCACGAGCAAGGCTATTATTTTCCATATACTCCCATACACCAATAATAATATCCCCTTCAATACAACATCCATGAAGCTTAATTCACAAGATTTGGATGTTGCAAACAAGAAATCATGCCTATCTCATTTAAAAAAAAATCACGATTTCCTTGTTTCGATTTATGCTTCGTTTGTTTCGGTGTAAAATGGTTTCCGTCGTAAAATAGTTTCAGGGAAATCATTTTTCAGAAAAATATTTTCCGTCTAAATCATTTTTCGGTGTTTGGCGCGTACGGAAAATTACAAATATTTTTTATATTTTAATTTAATCATATTAATTTAAAAAAATTAAATTTTATTCACAAAATAAAAAAATATTAACATAAAATAATATAAAAATATTTTTTTATATTTGGCATATACAAATTCCGGCAAAGTTGCTGGAATCCGGCCATTTTCGCTGGATTCCGGCGATCTTAGCAGGGATCCGGCACAAAACGGCCGGATCCCGGCTAGTTGACCGGAAGCCGGCCGTCCTGGCTAGTTTCCGGCCAGTTGGCCGGAGATTCGGCCAGAACAGCCGGATCCAGCCAGATGCCGGGGGTTCGGCCGTTCTGGCCGGATCCGTCCAGGATCCCGGCCAATATCCCGGCTAGACGGCTGGAGATCCGGCCAGAACAGCCGGATCCGTCCAGGATTCCGACCAGATGGCCGGATCTCCGGCGTTCTGGCCGGGATCCTGCGATATAGCCGGAATCTGGCATGGTATCCCCAGAATCCGACGACATCTGCTGGACGTCGCCGGATTCCGGCTTAATTTGTCGAATTCTGGCACCGACCAGAGTCGGAATCTGACTTGTCGAAATTTGGCAATAGTCAACTGCTTGAACGTAAAAGTCGACTGCATTGTTTAAAATAGAGTCGACTGTATCTACCATCTACGGAAAATGATTTACGCTTTTAAAAAGTGTAAATCATTTTTCGAAATTTATTAAGCATTTTTTGTCAAACGGAAATCATTTTCCGATTGACCATTATTTTCGCCCCTACCAAACACCGAAAAATACCGAAACCATTTTCCAATAATCATTTTACGCCGAAACAAACGGAGCATTAGATGAAAGCTACATAAATTACTAAGACAGTAGCATCATCAGGTAATTGACCCTGCACCCGACATTTATTGAGATGAGAACAAAAATCCATATACTCAAATAAGAGTTTGTTGCAGTACCTTCAACACTCGACCATACCCATCTTCTCCAATTTTGTTGCCATAATCAAAGCCATTAGTACCTGTCTGCAAATCTAGCCCTTGAACATCAAACGCTTGTTGTCATTGTCTGTTCGCTTATACAACCAATTACTCGCCTCCTTTCCCCCCTCACTTAAATGAAGACTTTTGTTTTAAGAGTTGAAGTCTACGTGGAATTCGTTAAGAAACTTGAACTCAACGATGACCCGGATCAACTTTACGACTTCGTGGTCTGCTTCTCGTCACAATTTTTTCCATTATATATATTAACGAACTTCATTTATAACTCTTGATGTTTCATCACTATTGAAAAAAAGGTACTCAAATTTTAAAAAGTATCAATTTATGGTATTTATCTTTCAATTTTTTTTTTTCAATTTTAACTATTCGTTAAAATTTTCTGTTAAATTCTATCAAAATTCTCAAAATATTCACAATTTTTTTAAGAAAAAAAAAATTGCTAAGATTTAGGTATTGGTTAGAATTTAACAGAATTTGCAAAAATATCCGTGTATGAATCTTTGAAAAAAAATTATAATTTTTTTATAAAAAATAAACACATGGGTATTTTGGAATTTTTGATATGATTTAATGAAAAATTCTAACGGAGGGTTAAAATTGAAAAAAAAAATAATGAAAAATTGATACTCTAGATAGACACTTTTTAAAATTTTGGTACATTTTTTTTAAGTGATAAAAAATTAGAAATTATAAATGAAGTGTTCCTATTTTTATTTTTATTTTTATTTTTTTTTTCTTTTTGTACTTCTTGTTTTGTAATATGTATAAGGATACTGTTTTTTAGGTTCAATGTGATAGATGTGCAAATGCGTTTACTCTGACTTGTTCACTCAAGGGTATCAAAATGAAGGTTCGCTTTAATCTTATTTTTCTATGATTGATTTATTTATTTTTTACTTTATTCATTTATTTGGTTTATATTTTTTGAATTTTAGTGTCCCAATTGCCATAACAAACAAAAATGGATAATAAAGCCATCTAAGACTGCGGATGAAGCATTTATTGGTGAAGAGGTTATTGGAGAGAAGTTTGCAAACCTCATGAAACTTAGTTGTTTTGGAGTCAAACCAACTGGATTTGTGTTTGGCAGAGGCTGGAAAATAACAGCGGTAGCAATTTTATTTCTCTTTTTCATAGCTAAGTTTCAAAAATTTAAAGAATTTATTCATATTATTTATTTTTTATGCATTTATTTCTCAGGTTAATGACGCTATCTTTGTGGATCATGATCTGTCTACTGCATCTATCTGCAAGCTTTATTGAGAATTAGTCTACTAGTTTTTTTTTTAAGTGTAGGTGAGCTCTTTGCTCGGATGATATTTTATTTGAGTAATTCTAAAACATAGTTGGACTCTAATCCTCCTTATAACATTACTCGTTTTATTTTATTTGTAATGGAAGTTGGGTATCAATTGGAATTATGTTTTATATTTTTTATTATATTTTAAGTTTGTTTTGTTATAATTTTTAATTAAATCGCACCTCAAACGGAATTTAGATATATATTTATCATTACTCTGTCAGCGGATTAATTAGACCTCGCCAAATATGTTGTAGCCCGTGCTACAAACAAGTACAATACAGTAAAAAAATGTGGGAGCTTAATATCAAGAAAAATTGTATGTAAGTTTTATTTGCAAAATAGAATTAGAAATGGTAGCATGAAACTATATATTCGACTTTCTCATATGTAAATTGAATTTAAAATCATTGTATACAAAATATTTTCTTAATTAAAAAAAGGGACATCTCAGTTTTCATCTTGCGACAAATAAATTGACTTAATTGAGCCTTCAAATTTTTCATCAATCCCTTTAGGAAGAGATGCCGACTGACATTTTGTCCATGTTAGACTTACAAAAACATTCAATGTGTATCCAAGATATCCTATTCTTTAAGCTAATCACAAGAAAAAAAAGGTTGAGAACATCCATTAATTCAAAAGCTAATCACATGAAAAATAGGCCGGTTGAGATCGAAAATCCATTAATTCAACAGGTAATCATATGAAAAAGAGAAATGTTAGGTGTACTTAAAGTTTTACAAAGAAAACTTTACAAACTGACGTGGCATATTCTAAAAAGACAAAAATGTCCTTCACCTACCCCTACTCCTAGCCTCTGATGGTCGACCAAGAAACATGAGATGGTTGAGAAGGAGAGGGAGATCCGGCCGGTTGGGAGATCCTGCCGGGAGCATATCCGGCCGGTAGCAGATATGGCAGGTCCGTGGGTTTTGGTGTCCGTCCGATAGCAGATCTGTGGGTTTCGGTGTAATGGGTTTGACCGGAGATGGAAGCAGGAGCAGATTCGACTGGCGACAGAGATCCTGCCGGCAGTGATCCGGCCGGTGCGTGGGTTTCAGTGTCCGGCTAGTAGCAGATCCGACCAATGATCCTAAACACTGAAACCCATCGGGAAACTATATATAAGATCCTGCCGATAGCAAATCCAACCGGTCCGTGGGTTTTGGTGTCCGTCCGGTAACAAATCTGTGGGTTTCGGTGTGATGGGTTTAATCGGAGATGGAAGCAGTAGCAGATCCGGCGGGGGACAGAGATCTTGCCTGCAGTGATTGGGCTGGTGCGTCGGTTTCGGTGTCCGGCCAGTGATCCTAAACACCGAAACCCATCGTGATCCGACCTTATCACGAAGAAGGCGATGATCGGGCACTACTTGTAAATGATCGCCATCACGAAGAAGGCAATGATCACAACCTGGAAGCACCACCTGGCAATGAGTCCACAATTTTTCGGTGGGCTGGTTCAACCGGAGATGGAAGGGTAGTTTGGTCTTTATGTATTAAAAATTGTTTTAACTTATTTTAATATTAAGCTGACGTGGAGCCTCTCATATTGCTTCATATCAGTTTGTAAGCTTCCCTTTGTAAAACTTTAAGTATACCTAGCATTTCTCTATGAAAAATAGGTTGAGAACATCCATTAATTCAACTCAAGGGGACACAACATCAATAACTCCACGGCCATATACATACTACATTATATGTCCCTTCGATTTAACTTAGAATATTCTGAAATAACTAGAAATTAAGAACAAAGTAGTATTGCAAGTTACTAAAATTGAAAAATAAACATGACAAAATTTATTATGTAAGACAAGTCAGTGAATGACTCGATAAATCTTATTAGACATTTACAATATTTATTTAAAATTAAAAACAAACATCAGTAGAGTCGAGTCAAACGATTCTATTAGACGATTCAGAAGTCATAATACCGTGAGACCAATACAAAGAAATATGCATTCTCTAAAAGATACTTTTTTTAAAAAAAATTTCATATGCACATGAATTCTCTAGAGTTCTTGATATCATCGTACTTTAGGCAATGCAGATCCTTTTACATAATGGAAGCTCTCTAATATTTCTGCATTCTTCGAAAAATACTTTGTTAGAGTCTTTTCTTCTGCTGATCCTTTAAAATTTTCAATCTTAATAGTCTTTACACAACGCCGCCAACAGAGAACCGGAAGAAGTTTGCAGCAACTAGGATTTTCCAATTTGTAAATAGAATTTTCGTATGAGAACTGTAATATAAGCACATAGTTAGGAACTTTATCAGAAATGCCAGAAAGAAGGCATCAATCTACTTTAGGCCCGAAAGAAAAAAGATGTTAGAAACTTAATATATATATATATATTTGCAATACCTTGAAAGATATACTGTCAACTGTCTCCTGGTACCGCCATTCTATAAAGAGAACCTCTAGAAGAGGACAAATCCACAACAAGACATCCACAAGTTCGTGGATTTGTCTTGTAGGTATAGAACATGCTTTCAGCTTTATCTGCTTAACATTATATAATGGGGATGGTAGGATTTCTCTAATGTTTTTCGCAGTAATCACACTCTTTACAAAGTAAACAAAAACATGTGTTAGATTTTTATAATATGTGCTAATAATTGGTGTACAAAGTAACAAATAAAAAAGAATAAAATAAAATAAACTAGAATACCTTGGCATCGAAATAACTCCAAGTCAATAATTTCGGTTGACTTAACTTTGCAAGGAATTCAATCATTTCAGCATCCAAATCAGTATCGCCCGTAAAGATGAGACTAACTTCCGATGGACTTGAAGAATTTAAAGAAAAAGATATAACCTCACCATAATACTCGAGTCTATGTAAGTTAGGAGTAACAATGTCAACTTCAACTAGCCTGTGACAACTAATGAAGGTCAAATTCTTCATACAATTACTTGAAATCTTAATCCTTTCCAACATACTACAATTTGCTAGGTCCAAGCAATCAATTAGTGGATATTTAGAAAGAAATTCATGCAACCATTTGTCAGTAATGTTGCATGAATATAATACTAACTTCTTTAGATTTTCGCACTGGCCTAGGTTGATTTGGCATGGTATCCTAAGCTTGAAAACTAAAGATTCAAGATTTGATGCTTCGATCTCAACACTCTCAAGTTGAGGATTTCGTAGCAGCTCAATGGACATGAGTTTAGGAAGACCTGACACCTGTATACATTTCAACCCATAACAATATTCAAATGTCATCTCTTCCATATTAGGACAACCATCGATTAGAGTTTGGACAACTTGGTTCTCCGCATTAATATTCAAAACAAACTTTTTCAAAGAGGGTAAGTTAATATCCCTGTAAAATGGCTTCAACTTACACTTGCACAACCTCAGCTCAGTTATTGATTTTGCTACGAGAACCCTGTCAGGCAACTCATACTTCTTCTTAGGCAACTCATATCTCTTTTGATGGATCCATAAGTCAAGATTCAACTCTTTTACATCGCATTCAATTGCATAGTCAATCCAACGGTTCACAATAGCACAATCTGATTCATCCAACATCATGTGAAGCCTAAACTTGTTTATACTTAGCCTTTGCCTATGGCGGCCTCGTAAAGATCTCTCCACGAAACTTTTGAACTCATCTTTCTTTCTCTGGATTTCTTCTTCTTTCTCGTTGGGTGGAACCTTCCGCAGATTATTAATAAAGAGGTGTTGCACAAATTCTGGAATGGGGAATAAAGTCCAGACCTTTTCCCATCTCTTGGACAATACACTAAGTTGAAGTAATTGTTTCGTGGGAATGAAGGATACAATGTGCTCTAGAATAGGGTCTGGCAATTCGGATATCCGGTCGATTTTGTGCTCCATTAGATTGAAAAATTCCTCCAAACTAGCATAAACGTCCTAGAACCATAATTTAATTAGCTCAAAGCAATCCTTTTTTAACAAAAACTATCAATAATACTAGTTTTTTTTTTTTTTAATGTCCGGAAAAGAAAAAAAAAACAACAAACAGGCTAAGAGCAAAAAATTGGGAGCAGAAAAGAGAAGCTATTATTCGGAACTAGATAAATTCATAGCCATAGGAAGACCAACCTTCAGCTAGCGTACCACGTTGGGCTCGTCGGGGGGTTCAACCGGAGCTTGTAGGGGCTGGACCTCAGGAGACACGACGGCAACACAAATTTGTGAGCTTGTGAGAACGTACATGTGGGAATTGTTTTCTTAGGAATCCCTTTTTATTCTATCAAGGCTGGCGGTGAAGGATTCCTAACAGATGCGAAATAGGACTATAGGAGTACTACAGGTTTTATAGGAAACCGCTTAATTTTATATATATAAGCAAAATAAAAAAAGCATCCCTATTAAATTTAACGCCTTTACTATTAAATACAGGTTGAGTTGTATTTAGGTGATGATGGGATTTCTAGACCTATTCTTGCATATATATAAATAAAGTACTTCTCTAACAGCTGTTTTGTCAGAGTCCGTTTAGATTTACGATTTCAAAAAGTATAATTTTAAAATAGTTATTTTAAAATGTACAATTTAAAAAAGTAATTTTTGAAAACGCAGTTAAGCGTTTGGCAAAATTGCAGTTTAGCCTTTAAAATCGCAGGCTTGCATTTAAAATTCTGCGTTTTCAAAAAAGTACTCATTGCTTGCAATTTGAAAAAATTAGTTTTTTGCGTTTTCAAATCACAATTTTTTAAAAATGTAATTTCCAAACGGTTTATTTCTTGCGATTTGGTTTAAAATCACATTTTTTGTTTACGAAATCACTATTCCAAACGCACCCTTAGACTCCTACAAATTAACTTCCATGATTCCCATAAGCTTTTGGAACCTTAAATATATCATGGAAGTCGACCTCTCATTAAATTCACTAAATGCCCTCTATCATTTGAGATTGGAAATTTGAAGGTTTTGGTTGTATTAGATTTAGATTAATTCTTAAATGTACATTGTCTATCAAGTGTTCATAAAAATAAAAAATAAAATAAAAAAATAAGATGGCTTTTAAAATCACCATTGACCGTGTGATTAATCAAATGATGATTTTGATTAAATAGTTAGTTAAAAGTTACCTTATTTTTTTATAGACACTTCATGTACATGTAGAATTATTCTTACATTTATCAAGAAATCAACTATTTGGTCATATCCCAACAGCAATTAGGATATGACCAAATAGTTAATTATTATTATTATTATTATAATGGATATAATAATAATAATTATTATTATTATTATAACGGATATAATAAGGGTAGTTTGAATAATCCTAACACCTCTCAAATCAACTCTAGAGCCAAATAATATTAATCTTTGCTTAATTATATTAAAGAACTTATGGTGTCTTTAAATAGACACTTACAATGCAAGGTATAAGGGTCTGTTTGGGTTTGCGATTTCAAAAGGTGCGATTTAAAATAATGATTTTAAAATGTGCGATTTGAAAAAAATGATTTTTAAAAACGCAGTTAAGCGTTTGGCAAAATCGCAGTTTAGCCTTTAAAATATTGAATTTACTTTTAAAATTCTGCGTTTTCAAATAAGCATCATCTTATCTGCGATTTGAAAAAGCATATTTTCTGCGTTTTCAAATCGCAATTTTTAAAAACGCAGTTCCCAAACGATCTATGTTCTATGATTTGGTTTAAAAACGCACTTATTGTCTACGAAATCGCAATCTCAAACGCACCCTAAGTAAAAGAGTCAAAAGACCAACTAGAATAAACTACTTCTAATGTTATCAATAATGATAACATATTATCTATAACATTTAAATCTTAATCTAATCCTAATTCTAATGTTATCAATAAAGATAACTTATTATCTCTAAGTTATTCTGGTCTTAAACTCCTAATGAAATTATATATTCTTATTTTAAATTAAGAGAGTCTTGTTACTATAAAACTTCATATGCCATAAGATGTAGACCCGTAACATTTCTCCTTGGCAGACAATCGATTAGAATGCTTAATAACTGAATCATTTGGTGAATTGGTAAGCTTGGAATTCTTAGATCTTTCTAGTAACAATTTGTCCGGAGAGATTCCCAAGTACTTAGAAGTACATTCATACTTCAAATATCTAAATGTATCTTTCAATAGACTACGAGGAAAAATTCCTATAAAATGATCATTTGTCCGCTTCTCCGCTACATCATTTATGACAAGGGGGTGTTAGAAAAACATAAGTTACACACTAGTTACACACCCCCTCTCACATGGAGTGGGGTCCACCACATGTGGGCTCCAACCCATGTAAAAGGGGGTGCAACCGGTGTATAAGAGCATTACTAGCAGCTTCCTTACAAGGGATCTGTTCCCTAAATTTTAGAGAAAATTTTAAGAAAGTCAAAAAAACCATCCCACAGCAGCTTTCCTACAATTATCTGTTCCCTAGGAATTGGGAAGCACTGTTCACCTCCCATTCAATTGTTTATTCTAAAAATATAATCTCTCTCTTACTTTATCTCTTTCTTTTCTTTTTTTTAATTAAAGTAAAAGTAACAAAATAATATTTTAATGATATAGGGAAAAATGAAGGGAAGCTGCTGTGGGCTGCTGTGGGGTATTTTTTATAGGGAAATAAAAAGTAGTTTTATTCCCTACATTTAGGAAAAATGAAGGGGAAGGGAAGGGAAGCTGGTAGGAATGCTCTAACTAGTGTTTTTCTAGCATTATCCTTATGGCAAATATAGATTTGTGGTGCTCCCACTGCAAGTTTCCCATGTAAAGAAGGTGTATACTAAAGTATTGTTGTTGAATGACTTGATTTCTCCATCTTTGGCATCACCAAGCTAATGTTCCAGACAACGTGAATACTAGTTACCAGATGTCAGTTGCATCTAGCAATGAAGCAAAACTGGTCCACTGTTTGAACACTTTTCTTAGACACAACACTAATTTATTAAGCAAAATCCTTTGTATCAGAATGCTCGAGTGTCAGAAATTTTCCAAAGCTACTGCCCCTACCAGAAAGCCGACCTTCTAGCTAAGCCGGGCTTAGTTGCAGAAATAAATGTGGCATTCCCAAGTATATTTGAAACATGCAATAACATCTACCCCATAAACTCATGCAAGCATGTCACAAATTGTATCATTCTATAAAATTCATTGATTTAATTATGAACATTACTCTGAAGAGAATTTCCTATCCAATATTCAAGATTCCGTCAATATGATCTAGAAAGAAAGTTGTTTCATACGGCGACAAAGAAATGAATCATTCCATAAAACAGTAACAACCACAACAAGAAACGCCTTAGTCAATTTTTCTTGCCTTTGCAGTCATAGTACAATTTCATCAAATTACATTCCACGATTTTTAGAAAATCAAAAATAATTTTTTTTTTTTTTTTTTTAAATAAATCTCCATAATAAACCATCTACGGAGACACACAACTCTACAAGGCAACCTTCTATACAAGACACAACGGCTAGCACAAAATCAGCAAATCAATCAAACCAACGGCTAGCATCACCAAATCTGCAATCACAAATCAATTCTGTATTTTCTTCCCTTTTGTAATATGTCAAATACTTGTATAAATTGAAACCATCGATGAATGAGTCCCTCCCTACAAACTCATGAATTAATAATTCTCACAACCACAAGGTCTACTCGACATGAATTAGAAATTCAGGCAATCCAATTCATTCATATTCTCACCTTTCTATATGGTATCAAAGCAATAACAAGCAACCCAAACCATTCACCCTTTTTTTTTTTCGACAATTCTGTCCTCTTCCCCCTTTGAAGCCTTTGGTCTTCTCCTTTGTGAAGCATTCCCTCAAACAACCCAGCCACACCAATGGCCGACTCAACTATCCCAGCCGCTCCTATGGTCTCCTCCCCCACCACCACTAACACCTCCACTAGAAACAACCCCCCGACCCCCACTGAAATCCACACAATTCAGAATCCCTCGCCCACATCTCTCTCTAGTTTTGCTCAGTCAATTTGAAAACTTACCAAGACCAATTACCTGGTTTGGCATCATCAACTCAAGACCTATCTCCACGGTCACGACCTCTACGGGTTTGTGGATGGTACCAAAACACCACCCCACTCCCATACTTCCACCTCCGTAGATGGGTCTCTCACCATCTCCACTGACCTAGAGACACTCCAGTGGTTCCGACAGGACCACAATCTCCGATGATCTCCTTCCCAAGTTCTCGGGTACCGTACCGTTCAAGAGCGCTAGAATGCTCTCGGCCAGACCTTCGCCTCCACTGCACGAGCCTAGACGATGAGTCTCCACTATGAACTTGCCACTACCAAAAAGGGAAATTCCTCCATCACAGACTATTTCCAGCACATCAAGTAGATCTCCACCACCCTTGTCGCTGCCAAACAACCGCTAAACGACTATGAGTTCACCTCGTATCTTCTCGCTGGTCTGGGTCCCAAATACAACCCCTTCGTCACCTCTGTGACCACCCAGCTCGAGCCCCTCACCATGGACGACCTCCTCGGCCATCTCCTCCCTCACGAGATGCGGATCGAGAAGCACAGCTTCGTGGCCGACCACCTGCTCGTCGCCAACGTCGCCTCCCGTGGCCGAGGACGGCTATACAACTCTGGGCGCACCTATGGGCATTCTCGATCCTTCCATCCCTCAAATGGCCCACAGAGACACAATGGGTGTGGTTTTCTTCCACTGCCCCTTCATGGGCCTTCTTATTCAAATGGGTCCACTACCCATTTCGGCCCAAAGCAAGAATCACGGCCCACATGCCAAGTCTGTGGCAAAATGGGCCACACTACCTTGACTTGCTACCACAGGCTTGACCATGCTTTTCAATCTACAGGGCCCAATTTCACTGCCCCAACCCCAGGACCTCAACTAGTATCCCGGCACCGGTGCCAGTCATCACATCACTTCTAATCTCAACAATTTAAATATTCACTCTGAAGCTTATGATGGACTTGATGAAATCCAAGTGGGCAATGATATCCGTCTTGCCATTAAAAATACGAGCATCTCTAAACTCTCTCCTAATTTTATTTTACATTATATCCTACATGTTCCTCAAATTACCAAGAATTTACTTTCTATTCAAAAGTTCACTTTTGATAATAATGTTTATGTAGAATTTCACCCATCTTATTTTTTTTTTCGTAAGGATCGTATCTCTAGCAAAATTCTACACCATGGCCTGAGTAGGCATGGATTATATGATTGATTCTCTCCTACAGCTGCCCCACCTAGTATTTTCTCCAGCTCTCGCATCACTTTTGTGGATTGGCGCGCTCGCCTTAGCCATCCCGTTGATCGCATTGTTTGCTATGTCTTGTCTAAATTTCAGCTTCCTTTTGCTTCCAATAAGAAGCAAACTGTTTGCTCTGGATGTCAGCAAGGCAAAAGTCATCAGCTTCCTTTTTTCTATTTCTGAAACTAAATCAAGTGTTCTAATAGAATTAATTTTTTCTGATGTTTGGGGACCATCCCCTATTTTATCTAATAATAGTGCACGCTTTTTTATTATTTTTGTTGATCATTTTAGTAAATTTACTTGGCTTTGTCCTATTGCTTGCAGATATGGTGTTTTCTTTATATTCCCTAAGTTCTAGGCTTATGTAGAACGCCAATTCAATCACAAAATCAAATCTATCCAAACGAATGGTGGTGGTGAAATCACCAAATTGCACCACTTTTTTTTCCTCTCAAGGAATCCATCATCGGATCACGTGCCCTCACACCCATCAACAAAATAGATTTGTTGAACTCAAACACTGTCATATTGTCGAAATGGGCCTCACTCTCTTAGCACATTGCTCTACCCCTCTTCTATATTGGGCTTAACCATTCCAAACTGCGTGTCACCTCATCAACCGCTTACCCACCCCTGTCCTTAACAATAACTCACCCTTCCAAAAACTCTTTCCTTCCCACCCTAATTATAGTTTCATGCAAGTTTTTGGTTGTGCTTGTTTGCCACACCTTCGATCTTACAACAAGCATAAACTAGATTTTCGCTCCAAAACTCGCATCTTCATTGTAACGACCCGCTTTTTACAAAAGAGCGTAAGCAATTATATCTGGATAATCACGTGTCATTAACCTATCAGAGGCGATAAATCTTGCAGCGGAAAATACGAATATCTTTTTTTTTTTTAAAAACATCACTGATAGGGACAATTCCCTTTCAACACATATAGAGCTTTAATTGAAATACCTCAACTTACATTAAAATAATAATAAAAGGTCTTACAAATAAATACACACAAAAGCAATAACATAAGGGCCACCACGGCTCACGTCCTATGTAATAGTAGTCATATTACAAACCATAAAATAAAGCATAAGATGTCTAGAAGTTACATAAAATAAAACCTAATAACGACATGGAAGATAAACTGTTCAGCAAGTCTATCATAAAAAGGAGACTTTAGACAGTCCCATCTATGAAACCAGGATCATCATAAGGCTCCTGATAATCCTGATACTCGTCAGTGTCTGTGCCTGCACAGTCATCTATGAGAAGGTGGTTATAACCACAATCCCATAGTTCCATAAGTGAGCTAACTGTCATTCAACAACATAATGGTTTATGCATTATTTAAGGAACAGAGATATGACATAATGATGTAGTGATAGTTTTCATGCAAAGTTTAACAGTTCAATATAGTCATTGCACTCCTCTCTTGTAAGGGCCGTCCCCCCGGTTAACGTCTTTCTCGAGGCCGTCCCCTCTACATTACATTTTAATTAACTTATTTTCGCACTATCGGAGACTTCCCTCCTCTAGTACTTTGAAAGCCGTCCCAATCAATATGATTATTATGGTTTCCGGTTTCAGGCGGATTTACCATCCTGAACCTTTGGGAGACGTCGCGCCCAATATTAATAGGTTGATTATTAACAGTATGCAATAATCAGTCACACGCATCCAATTAAAATAAAACATAAACACAACATTATTGAAATCCAGTGCTACCCTCAGTAAGTAATTTATACTTACACTCTTCTTCGTGTAGTTCCTTTAAAGTTCTTTCCTGCATATAAATCTATCCATACAATAATATATTTATCAATCATCTATCAAACAAATCATTGTTTATAGACCCTCATCTTTTTATATTTATTATTCATCACTTCATTATGTTTGAGACAATCACTCATAATAAATCTTAAAACCTTGGTTCATGATTTGGTGACGAGGCTATATGACCAATGCTACCAAATATGAACTTGAAGGATTAAAATATATCATAAGGACAATAAGTGTAAATACGATAAACTCATGAGAATCATGAGGACAATGAAATATAAAAGCAATTTATAAATACGATCAACTCATGAAGTCATGAGGACAATGAAATGTAAAAAGGAAATATAAATACAATCAACTCATGAAAGTTATGAGGACATGAAATATAAAAGTAGTTTATATTACCTTTTTATTTTAATTCTTTTTATCTCATAAGCTTATTGGGTCTTTAAACAACTCATAAAACAAGTAATGAAATCAAATAATAAGAAGGAAGTGTCAAGATTTACTTACCACTTTGATTTGGAGAGAAAAATGACTTCAAGAACACCAAAGTGGTTGTGTGGTAGAAGGAGAGAAAAATGGAGAGAAAACCAAAGCACAAAGCTTTCAAGAAAGTTGTCTAGGATTTGTGTGGAAAACAAGGAGCCTTGCATGCTTATTTATAGGAGAATGAATGGTTAGGATCAAGTAGATACATTTTAATCTAATGGATGAGAATTGGTGCATCTTAGCCTTATCTCCAAGGCACATGGGTTCCATCATTACTAAGGTGGTGCATTCTAGATGTGGGATGTGGGCAACACTTGTGGTGATGAGTGCACACATTAGAGGAAGTGGGTGATGAGTTGTCCAATCAAAGGAAGTATTAAGTAATGCTATATATGAATTTTCGTCCATATAGAGGCCAGCTTACTCCAAGCAACGTTTCAATGGTCAAATCTACTCCGATCGCTGTGAAATTTTGAGGGTAGATACATGACGTCAAGACGAACACTTTCTCTTTTTGGTTCAACTCAATCCGAGTTCGTTATGACTTAGTTTTGGTCAATCAAAGTTTCTGGTTTACTTTGACAAGTTAAACCCACATATCTTTAGACTACATTCTTTTCATTGATTATTCTTGATTCTAAAACATCTTTTATTCTTTCATAATGAGAGGGGGAGGGAATAAATGTAGTGGAATGTTGCACTAGGTGTTGAATCATTATATCCTCCACTAACATATTTAATCATCTAACACACATTAATTAATGACATTCTTTAAGGTATAAAAATAGGTCTTTCACATGTTGAGTTGGGTGATGACTCATGTAATAATCATGATCATAGGAAGATAACATGTGGTAGGTGGGTTGGGTTTGTGGATAGCAATTGGAATGGGTTGGGTTAAGTTCAAAGATGACCCATTAATGAATAATGTGAATTTCCGTCCAGAACAGGGGTTGTATTTTTGACGGATGTTTTCATGGTCTTAACGATGTCCAAACATCATGAAATTTGGAGGGTAGCTAGAGGACTTCAAGACGAGCGTCTCAGTTTTTGAATCGACCAAAATGGAGTTCGTTTGACCCTGTTTCCGTTATTCCAAAGTTTAAGGTCTGTTTTGAGTTTTTATCAAATTGCAACTATAAACGGTTCTACAAACAAAAATACACATTTATTTTCATAAATAACTGTAGTTATTCTTTTTCCTTATTAAAAATGTTTTAAAATTAATTTAAACCATTATAATTTATGTCTTAAAATCTGGGGCGCTACATTCATCGGCTATAGTCCTTCTCACCGTGGCTACAAATGTCTTCATCTACCTATTGAACGCATCTACATTTCTCGCAATGTCATCTTTGATGAGTCCGTTTTACCTTTCCATCTCTCCTCATCATCCCCTACCCCCCATCCTCCTAACTCTCAAACCACACTCTACCCTCCCCGATTAGAGAATCTTAACACTCCCCCTCACCTACCCTGTGCTCCAACCTCAACCCAGACATCCCCCTCTCCCGGGCCTCCCGAAGCCGAATCTCAGGAATCATCTCTTCCTCGCACTTCACCACCACCTTCCCCTATTAACATTGTTTCATCTCCTACTTGTATGTAGGTAAATTCCAAAGACCCTGACACCAACATTGTGATGCCACCTCCACAGCATTTCGTGCAGACTTGCTCCAAGAACAACATCTTCAAGCCCAAGTCCCTCCCCAATGGTCTCATCCACTATCCTCTTCCTAAAGCACTCACTACCACCACTGGCTCAGCAGACGTCGAACCGACCTCCTACTCTACAGCTTCCAAGCACCCGGCATGACGTAATGCCATGAATCTTGAATTTGATGCCCTTCTCTGCAACGGCATTTGGACTCTTGTTCCTCCCACCTCTGACATGAATATTGTTGGCTACAAATGGGTATTCTGCCTCAAACATAAAGCTGATGGCTCCATTGATCGTCACAAAGCCCGTTTTGTCCCCAAAGGTTTCCACCAACAACCAGGTGTTGACTTTGATGAAACCTTCAGCTCTGTTGTCAAGCCTACTACCATTCGCCTGGTTCTCTCACTTGCCACCTCCGGTGGCTAGCCCATCCGCTAGATTGATGTCCAGAATCCCTTCTTACATGGATGACTCTCCGAAGATGTGTACATGATTCAGCCCCTCGGCTTCATTCATCCCCAATTTCCTAATCATATCTGCAAGCTCCACAAAGCGCTTTATGGCTTAAAACAAGCCCCTCGTGCCTGGTTCTCTCGTATCAGTGATCACCTCCTAGAACTTGGATTCATCAGCTCTTGATCTTACCCCTCATTGTTTATTCGTTGCACACCTCAAGAGACTACTTTTGTCCTCATCTATGTTGATGACATCCTTATCACAAGTTCTCTTCCTCAAGGCACTGCCACTCTACTACATTCCCCCCGCGTTGACTTTGCAATCAAGGACTTAGGCCCCCTTTACTACTTCCTTGGTATGGAAGCCATCACCACTCCAGATGGACTTATTCTATCACAACAACGCTACATCCTTGATCTTCTTTAAAAGAGCAACATGACCAAAGTCAAACTAGTCAAGACTCCTATGTCCACAACACGTGCTCTTTCACTACTCTCCGGTGACCCTCTCATAGATCCCTCCCCCTACCACAGCCTTGTTGGCGCTTTGCAATATTTGTCATTCACCCGTCCTAATATCTCCTTCGTTGTCAACAAGGTCTCTCAATTCATGCATTAACCCACTTCCCTACATCTGCAAGCAATCAAACCTATCCTAAGGTACCTCAAATCCACTATCTCTTATGGCCTACTCCTTCGCCGCTCCTCGTCCCACACCCTCCAAGCCTACTCAGACGCTGACTAGGCAAGCTGCCCCGAAATCTACTGGTGGCTTCTGTGTTTTTTTGGGTCCAAATCTCATTTATTGGTCCTCCCACAAACAACAAACAATCGCCCGCTCCAGAACTGAATCTGAATACTGCACCCTTGCTACCACTGCCGCTAAACTCATTTGGCTCCAATTTATGCTGTGCGACCTTGGCTTTTACCTCTCCTCCCCACCCACCCTACAGTGTGACAACATTGGGGCAACCTACCTCTTCGCCAATCCTACCTTCCATGCTCGTACCAAACATATCGAAATTGATTTTCACTTCGTTCGTGACAAAGTCGCCTCCAAAATTGATTGTCTGATTCATCTCCAACAAAGATAACCTAGCTGACATTTTTACCAAACCCATTGCCTTACCATATGTTACGAGTCTACACCCGAAGAAAAGATAGCCAATTAGAACTAGGCCTCTTGTTAGATAAGGTAAGAGTTGTATTGTCTCTTTTAAGAAAATAGTGGATTTATTATAAGGTAAGAGTATTATTGTTTCTTTAGGAGAATAATGGATTTATTATCCAAATAAAGGAAACTTGCTCATAAAGCAGTATCTCCAATAGGAAAATAAAGAATTGTTTATATTTATTATTTACATTATTTTCGTTCTTACTATGTAATCTTCTATTTAAACGTGAGAATTGATCGATAAAAATATGAGAAGTTTAATATTCAACTCTAGCAGTTGTTTTGGAAGATTTAAGATTCCTCGAATTACCCTAAAATTAGGAGGCTCAGGATTCTTCGAATTATCCTACTAAAATTTATCATTTTTGTTTATTTTTCATCCTTTGTTACGGAGGCCAGTAACACCATACTTCTCCCTCATGCGCACCAAGCTCAACGTCGTGTCCCCTATGTCTCACTTGCGGGGGCGTAATGAACCATCTACGGAGACACACAACTCTACAAGCAACATTCTACACAAGACAACTCAATTCTGTGTTTCCATGTCTTTTCTTCCCTTTTGTAATATGTCAAATACTTGTATAAATTGAAACCATCGACGAATGAAAATTCAAGCAATCCAATTCAATCATATTCTCACCTTTCTGTACTCCATATATTCCTGCTCTAACTATAGAAATGTTTTTTACAAAAATATTGACATCATATCAAGGCATCCCTAGTAAAATCTCTACTTGCTTGTGGACACCCAGGCTAATAATATTCACAAACAATTGAAACTTCAGTTTCGTCTCCTTGATGGAGATAAGAATCTATCACTTAAAAGAATACCTACTGAGAGGAATGCTCACCCCCACTCAATAAGATCTTGATTCTGGTTTGATTTCACCAAAGTCGTGTCCAGATGTAGAGGAAGAGTAAAATGTATGGGCTGTAGTTGAGTTTTGGATCTGACTTCCACTCGAACTGTGCTCTTGCCTTTGTTGATGGAGGTCTCTCATGGCCTTAAACCTCAAATCTTCACTGTAGGTGCTTGGTTCTGGGATCACTTCTGGAACGGTCATTCGCCCTTCGAGCATGCCTACAACCTCGGACATGGTAGGCCTAAGTGATGAGGACGCATTTGTGCACAACAGAGCTACTTTAACCATAATTTCTGCTTCCTTTTGGCTGACCTCAGACCCCAACCTCTCATCAATCAGCTTCATAAAGTTTCCAGTTTGTTGCAAATGACAAGCCTGAGACAAAAACTCTTTAATTACTATCATGCAAATGTTCCTCTTAGCTTATGATCAAAGTAACAAGTATAAGCATTAACAACGGATGTGTAACGGATCAAACCGGAAGTGGAGTTATAAAGTACCCGATCCAAAAGACAAACACAATTGTCACTTGGCATATAGTTATTATTGTTCTTTCCACTCAGAATTTCTAAGGCCACAACTCCAAAACTGTAAACATCTGCTTTGTAGGTCAGATATCCCCATAATGCATATTCCGGTGCCATATATCCTCTGCAAACCAAAATCTGAACGTCTAGTAATTCAACACCAAAAGTATAAATTTTTTTGCAAATATCATGTATGTAACTATGACAACTATAAAATAAATAACTATTGAGTTTTATATAAGTAAACAAACATTGTTCCAGCGACTCGGGTACTAATGTGAGTTTTCTCCTCTTCATCAAGCTTAGCCAATCCAAAGTCGGATATTTTAGGGTTCATGTCTCCATCCAACAACACATTAGTTGCTTTAATGTCTCTATGAACAATCTTGAGTTTTGATTCTTCATGGAGAAAAGCTAGACCTCTTGCTATCCCAATACAGATCTTAAGCCTCGTAGGCCAATCCAATTTAAGCTGACTGTTTTCTGGACCTACAAAAACAAGAAAACATTGCTACCAACTCAAATCTTTACTTCTTTTTTCTTTTTTCTTTTTTTTATTAGGGCACAAAACATGGACATAACCCAAGATGTTACGTGCTTACGTAACGTAGGATGAGAACTCAACAAGAATGAAAGATATGGTAGGATTTTCGAGTAATCCTAGACCTCTTTGGTTGAGCAATTAGGGGTGCTCGGAACTCACAAACATAAAGTTTAAATTTAATTTCTTTTTTGATTTCTTTACTCCATAACAATGCAGCTTATTTAAAGACATACAATAAAGTTCTACTTAGAACAAGACACTAAGACTCTACCAGTGACTTACATTGAGATAAATACTAACAAAGAGATAGAGATAACTTTTAACAAGCTAGAGATAACCTGATAACCTATTAAGAACAAGCCAAATAGAATTGAACTACTAACACCCCACACAAATAACAGATAAGGATAAACTAGAAGAACTACTACTGCATTGCAACTCTAAACAACCCAACTTCTAAGAACGTAACACAAGAACACAGGAAACATACAAGGAGAAACTAAAAAACTAAAACAAAACTCCATAGAACTATCGAACCAGAAAATCAAGAAAAGAATAGTACATATCTTATTATTTTTAGTAGTATCCACAGCTAAACAAAATGGCCTAATACTCACCAAATAGAGCACGAGCAAGGCTATTATTTTCCATATACTCATACACCAATAATAATTGATCCCCTTCAATACAACATCCATGAAGCTTCACAAGATTTGGGTGTTGCAAACAAGAAATCATGCCTATCTCATTTAAAAATTCACGATTTCCTTGTTTCGATTTAGATGAGAGCTGCTTAACTGCTATGACAGTACCATCAAGTAATTGACCCTGCACAGTTGCACCCAACATTTATTCAGATCTGAACAAAAATCCATACTCAAATGGGATAAGTCAAGTCGAGTTTGTCGCATTACCTTGAACACAGGACCAAACCCACCTTCTCCAACCTTGTTGGCAGAATCAAAGTCATTAGTAGCAGCTTTTATTTGTTTTAAGGTAAAACTACCTGTCTGCAACTCTAGCCCTTGAACATCTGTCCAAGGAGGCACATGCGAACCAGTAAGCCAAGGAATTTAGTTTTCTTGTAAGTACTAGCTTGATATACACTAAAGAAAGATGATGTGCTCATATGAAAATTTAATGTGCAATGAACGCAGTGAGTATGAGTACCAACTTTCTTATTCTTCTAAATATCATTATCATAATTAATTTCTATCACATGCTAAAATTGTACATCTTCGTACACCAAAGCTCATCGTTAAGAAGCAAAAATTCAACCGCTTCTCATAACATAAGATTGCAATGCTTAAGAAGTAAAAGAGAAATATGCCCTCACGATTTAGCTCAACAAAATCTCCTTCAGGAAAATAAATAGTTCTACTTAACTCATATGCCCTCCCATTAGAGTAAACTAACACTGCATAATTAATATTTGAAAACTATACTTAACATATATTATTGCAACAAATATCCCATGACATATCAAAACACGTCTACAAGGAAATTAATTAAAGCCTAGATATTGCTAATAAGCCTACACCTGACAATATATTAGGTATCTGAATTTAATTATGCACACCTGCATACATTTCTCTAGCAACTGAAGATCAGTGAACCACAATTAAAGAAGTTCAAAAGTCAAGAAAACCTACTCTTTGTGCATCATTTACTCATTAAAATTGACTACGTAGAGGCAATTAAATCAATTTCAGAATCAGCTAATATTTTTTTTTTAAATAAGTAATTTGAGAATCAAGCAATTGATAGAGCCTGTACCTGTTTTTCTCCCTCTTTTCCTCCGCAAACAGCCTTTCCACCAAAGGATTCCCACTAAAAAGAGTAGTAAGCATACTGCTCCAATTGCAACTCCAACAATGATATGAACGGTTTGCTTGGTTCCACCATTTGGACAAAGCTTAAAATCTGCCCAAAAACAAAATAAATCAATTATGTTTTCCAAGGACTTATAGTGAACAAGACAAGAAAGCTTGGCAAGATATATATTGGCTGAATAAAGTAGACATAAACATGGAATGTAACAACGAATATTACCTGTTAATTACTCAGAAAATAGAATTAGGCGCAAAGGGAGAGGGATGGAGTTGGGGGGGGGGGGGGATAATTCCCACAATTGAAATCTAGGACTTTACATGAATTATTAGAAGAAGAAAAAAGCAAAAGAAAAAAGGGATCAGAATGCTGCACTGTCCTGATCACAACAATTACTAAATTCCAATTTAATTTTATCCTTTGACAATGAATCCAATCGTTTGTGAGCAATAAGGAAGCCAAAATATTCAGTTCCAAAAGTATCAACTATTTAAGCTTTAAAATTTTTTGACGATCCGAAATAATTTTATAGCAAGGATAATGTGACAGACTAAAACTAAATCAAGACAGTGCATTTCTTATAAGATTTATGTATGATTTAAAAAACAATAAAGATTATAAGCCAAAGGAAAACTGGAAGGAATTTCATATCATGCAACTCAATCTCTATGACATTTTCCTTGTCCAATGATACAAATAGAATAATTTCTTTACTCCACAAAGGGCAAATCTAATGATTCCATGTGGAGCCAACAGCATCTATAATGCAACAGAGGACATTCAAGGATTTTAAAACACTGATACGCTGGATTATATGGACTGTAGAGGTGTTGTACTCAGTGCTAAATTTCACATTGAGTGTGTACTGAGAAGAACTCAACTATAAAAATGATGATATAAGAGACCTTAAAGTGACTAGTCCTTATGGTATTATGCAAATGTGACTATCACATCTTTGGGTCGTCACAAAGAGTCTTTCCACAAAAGGATTCCAATAATTATTCTCTTGCTGAAAATCATGTCTTGATTTGAACACTCATCAAGTAGTGGTGGCCTAAGAAGGAAACCCATAAAGAGGGTATATGTCCCTATTACTTGTAAATTAGCATGTGCAAGAACATATAGTATCTCAAGGATAGTAATATGACAAAGAAAATATTCACACATAGCTCACCAGAAACCACAGAAACAGCTGATATAAGGGGACCATAAACTCCACTACGAGGGATTCTCGTTGTCCCTTTACCAGCCCAATAGAATCGGATCTCTAAGACATTTTTTGACACATTGACATTGGATACACCCTTAACTACTGGCTTTTGAGTAATACCGGTGTAATCTTCAATATTGAAATCCTTCCACACTAGTCTTTCCTGTGGCAAAGAGGTTTTATTAAACTTTAATCTGCAACTTCAAAGATACATATTTACCATCACTGTGGCTCATTACCTGAACATAGATATCAAATACACGCTTCCCAAGACTGCTATATGTTTCGTCATTTGTAAACTGTATCTCTGCAAAGTGGAGATTTACAGTGTAGTTTCCATTCTCCAAGCAATAATGGAAATAAGTAAGCGATATAGGAGATACTCGTGCCGTCCCATACAATTCAGTGACATTTGATGATGAGAGAGATACAGTGTAACGTGTATTTTGGTAATCGTTATCATCCATGAAGTCTCCAGTGCTGCTAAATCCCCAGTAACTATTGTCACGGATAAAGAATTTTGCAGTGCCACCTACAGCTTCTGCATCTCCTTCATATATCACAGTTGCTTTATCTTCCTTGAATGCTACATCATTTCCACCAGAATTAACATGGAAACAATTTGAATCTGCCAGGAAACAATACCGAAAGAGAATCTATGTGAGAGCAAGATATATGGTAACCACAAAGCAACTTACAGAGCTCATCATTTATACAGCTCAATTTTTATTTTTTTATTTTTAAATTTGGTGTAATGAGATATCAATATATACCTATACACATTTACTGATGTGAACCAAACAGCACAAGAACAAAGGAAAAATGATTTGGGCTACTTAGAGAGAGTTGTGACCTCCAAGACACCAAAAGATGTTATAGGTTTTGATAATACTCAAGCATGTTATTTTATTCATTAGGATTATGCTTAAATAGGAGACGGTTAGGTCATAACACAAAACCATTAGGTCTAGCCGTCATTTACATCATACAGGAACCCTAGAGGAATAATAGCTACATGTTACAAGGCTAGGTTTAGCCGTCATTGACTTAGACCATAATGAGAAAGAATACCCACGAATAGCTTATAACCTTATTTGGAGTATCTATTCCTTATTAGACTAGACTACAAAATAAATGGAGATTTACTCCTTATTAGTCTCTAACTTAACTCCAAAGAAAAGATTACATCATTCCCTTCCCCAAACAATTTCCTTGTCCCCAAGGAAAAGTTCTAAAAACTACTCTTGAAATCCCTTAAAACCCTTCTAAAATTATCACTTAACAATTATGAAAATAACAAATATTAAAAACTAAACCAAGGCTTTGTTGGCTTCAATCAACAGCATGGTATGCAATTTCTCTTTTAAGTCTTTGACCAACTTCTTTTTTTTTTTTTTTCCTGAACCAAGAAAAAACACGTCTCTTCTTTCTTTTATTTCTGAAAGTGTGATGGCTAGGCTGTGATGCAGTAACTATTGCGTGTGGGGTGGCCAGCAACGGCGAAAGACTTGACAGTGAGAAGCTTTCAACGACGTGGTGGTTAACGGCGCATCTAAAAGCCCGAGTTTGGTGATTTCTGGATGTGCGGCTGGGGCGGGCTACTCGAGGACCATAGCTGCTGCTTGATGCGGTGTTTTACGGCGAGTCTGTGAAACGAAGGGCGGATATGTGGTGGCCGGTGCATCTGGGATGACAGTGGCTGTTGGTGGATTGAACGGGCATAGATCTACGACTGAGGGTGGTGCTGGTGGGCAGGTGTTATAGGCGGGGATTTGCTTGCTGGAGAGGTGCATAGTGGAGAAAAACTTTTAATTCTTCTCATGTGCTCCTCCATCTGTTTGCTAGATTTATCTTTCCACACTAGAAAATCTAATCGCATCATTTCTACCCTTGCTTGTTGCTCTGCACCCAAAAAGATTTGGAAAGACATGGTGATGGTGTGGATTAGTGATTGCTGTAGAAAACATTCAACCGGGCCTCTATGATTAACAATTGCTTGTTAACAAGAGGAACCCTAGCTCTGATATCACTTGATATGAAAAAAACAACACAAGAACAAAGGAAAAAGAATTTGGGCTACTTCGAGAGAGCCGTGACCTCCAAGACACCAAAAGATGTGATAGGTTTTGATAATACTCAAGCATGATATTTTATTCATTAGGATTATGCTTAAATAGGAGACGGCTAGGTCATAAGACATAAGACATAACCATTAGGTCTAGCCGTCATTTACATCATGCAGGAACCCTAGAGGAATAATAGTTACATGTTACAAGGCTAGGTTTAGCCGTCATTGACTTAGACCCTAATGAGAAAGAATATTCACGAATAGCCTATAACCTTATTTGGAATATCTATTCCTTATTAGACTAGACTACAAAACAAATGGAGATTTACTCCTTATTAGTCTCTAACTTAACTCCCAAGAAAAGATTACATCATTTACAGCCTTATGTTAAACTCTTTTCATAACTACATTAAAGCAAGCTAGCATAACAACTATCATTCACTTTTAATTCTCTTTTCTCTCCTTCCCAAGAGCAAACTTTTCGAAAATAAATCACAATATTCTTAGGTAAACACAAATCTGATTAGGAGAAATGCAAGCTAGAAATGGTGCAGCCCTAGAGCCGAGAGGTATACAAGAGAAGCAGATATCAACATATATTTGTACTCAATCATTGTCTTCTGTTATATTCTTAGGTGATCATAGCAATTGGAAACTTCTTTAATGCAAGCTACCATAACAACTATCATCCACATTAATTTAAAGGTTTTCTCTCCTCTCTCCAACATTAACCCTTTAGAAAGTAAACCACAATATCCTGGTGACATTGTCGACCTTTACAAATTTAAATTTTGCAAGATCATACAAAACTGATTAAGAGAAATGCAGGCTATAAGGGTGCAACCCTAGAGCAAGGGAGCTATACAATAGAAGCACCAGAAAAGAAAAGAGTGAAAAGGATGAATTTACAAAAATTAAACGACATTGCAATCTTTCAAAGAGATCCAAGAAAAGAGCCATAATCAGCGAAGCAAGATAGATTGAGAGTCCACTGCCTTGAACATCCTATTGCTCCTCATTCCAAATTCACCATATCAAACAAAGAGGAACTGCTCACCATGCCATTAGAGTCATCACACTTTTAAATTCTCATCTATAAGCTGCCAATATCTTTATCACTAATGCAGGCATTACCCAGTAAACTCATAAAAGACCATGGACCAAAAGTACATGGCTACCAGACAATGCAAAAGCAATTGATTTGCTGTTGCCCTTCTCTTCCCACATAAGAATAGTATATTAAACAGTCTCCTCTTTTAACCAAATTCTCCACCATACCAATGTGAATACGAATTGCATTCCTGAAACAAATAATACCTTAAAGTCAGATATAACCTTAGACTGATGACCCTCAGCTTCCAACAGAACATCTTCACCAAAACTGTAGTCAAACATTGTGGAACATATGAACTGGACCCTCAACTGATTCTGATTCTGATCTTAGCAAGAATGGACAACTCAGATTCCAATGCAATATCTTCCATCTAGCCCAGGTACATAGTCATTGTAGCACTCTTCTTGTGAACAATGGAAATAAATCAGGGAGCAGGAAAACTTGAAGGAATTCCCACACAAACCTGACAGGAACCCGAGGATTTCTTTCATTGAAAATCAGAAAATAAAAGGGATAAATCGATCACTTCGAAGGGATCAAGCCTCCAAATGATCACTTCGAGGAGATCAACCTCCAAATGCCTTAGGCACATACCTGGTCCTCGAAGATCTACCCGGATAGTATGTCCTCCTGAGCGGTATGGTGATTACGACACTTCTTTTAGTACTACTTTGTCATCTATTTCCATTCCCACATGCTTTTTAGAGGCTGTTAAACATGAGTGTTAGCGAAAAGGCGATGGATGAGAAACTCCAGACTCTCCAGGACAATCATACATGGGATGTGGTTCCTTGCCCCTCTACTGTTAAAGTCATTAGTTGTAAATGGGTTTTCTCGGTTAAGCTTCGCTCTGATGGGACTCTGGACAGGTATAAGGCACGCTTAGTTGCACTTGGGAACATGCAAGAATATGGGGTGGACTATGAGGAGACATTTGATCCGGTGGCAAAGATGACTACAGTGCGTACAATTCTTTCTATTGCTGCCTCTTAAGGCTGGCCACTTCACTAGATGGACGTCAAAAATGATTTTCTTCATGGTGATCTCAAAGAGGATATTTATATGAGTCCTCCTCCGGGTTTATTTTCTTCTCCATCTTCCGCTATGTGTAAGTTAAAGCGGTCTCTCTATGGCTTAAAACAGGCTCCCCGGGCATCGTTTGAAAAATTCAGGTCTACTTTGCTTCGCTTCTCCTTTGTTCAAAAGCCAATATGACTCCTCTTTGTTTCTGTGCAAGACTCCGACTGGTCTCGTTCTCTTACTTGTATATGTGGATGATATTGTCATTATTGGCACTGACTCCACCTTGATTGGCCACCTCAAGCAGAATCTTCAGGCTTCTTTTCATATGAAAGATCTTGGTCCTCTTAAGTATTTTTTGGGTTTGGAAGTACAACGGATTCTTCAAGTATATTCTTGAATCAGCACAAATATACCCAGGATTTGATTAGGCTAGCGGGTCTTCAGGATTCACGAGGTCAATGTGAAATATCGAAGTGAGGAGGGTGATCTTCTTGCTAATCCCACTATGTTCTGACAGTTGGTAGGAAGCTTGAACTATTTGAATATTACTCGGCCTGATATTTCCTTCGCTGTTCAACAGGTTAGCCAGTTTATGCAAACTCCACGCCATCTTCATTTAGCCGTTGTTCGCCATATTATCTGATATCTTCGGGGGTCACTTGGTCGTGGGTTGTTCTTTCCGACTGACTCTCCGCTTCGCCTTGTCGCTCATAGTAATGCTCATTGGGCTGGCTATCCTAATACTAGGCGGTCCGTCACATGTTGGTGCATGTTTCTTGGTGATTCTTTGATCTCTAGGAAGAGTAAGAAACAAGCTCGCGTTTCTAAATCCTCTACTAAATCCAAATACCGGGCAATGTCTACTGCTTGTTCTGAGATCGTTTGGCTTTGTGGGCTTCTAGCTGAGCTTGGTTTTCCTCAACCTAATTCTACTCCTCTTCATGCTGATAATACTAGTGCCATTCAAATTGCTGCTAATCTTGTTTACCATGAGCGTACCTAGCATATTGAAGTAGATTGTCATTCTATTCGAGAAGTCGTGGACACTCGTGTTATATCTCTTTCTCATGTTTCTACTAATCTCCAAATCACTGACGTCTTCACAAAGGCCATGACACAACAGCGCCATCAGTTTCTTGTGGGCAAATTGATGCTTTTTGATCGACCATCATCAATTTGAAGGGGGATGTTAGCTAGCATATATTTGATTTGATTCAGCACATATTTAGCCATAATTATAGCCATAGATATTCTGTAATTATAGGGCTTATTATACTTGCCTTATTTGGTTTCCTAGATTCATGTAATTGCTGATATTCAGCATTGTAATTCCCGTTTTATTTTCTATATAAGATGAGAACCCTCACAAAGAGAGGCATTCAATCCAATTGACATCAACTAGTTCTTTATCTATTGTGTACCTCGCACTCATCAAGGATAACAATTAATCATCCTCGTCCATCATGGGATTCATGATCTCTTAAGTATTCGAACAATTATCAATATTTGATAGAACTGAAAATTTTGATGAAATGAATTCCAACTACAAAACATTTACCTTTCTCACAAAAGACTCGTTCGTGGTAGGAGGTTTACAAGCCAGGCTAGAAAATGAGCTACCTTTGCCAGCCGTTGGTTTATCTGTCACTTTAATTATTTGGCGGTTTCCCTCCCTAAGTCTCTCCTCCTTTCTCCTTGCAAATGAAATGACAGCTGTCATGGATCGGGATCTGTAGGTCTTAAATTCACGTTGAATGTCCGAGCGAAGACCCTCAATAAATGTCTCTATCAACTGCCTTTCTGTCCAGTTATGAGCAAGATTAGATAACTTCTCAAAATGATTTTCGTATTCCTCAATTATTGATGTTTGCCGAATTTTGCCAACTCAACATCAATGTTTTCAAACTTATAAGAACCAAATCAAGGAACTTCCATCTCTATATGCAAAAATCCTTGATCATGATCGTTAAGAAGACGTTCTCCTAGTGGAATCCAACATGTAATTGATCCATAATTTTTGTTCTTCGTTCTGTCTGCTAAGGGCTTGATTGATGTAGTCACTAATGAACTCCTTTAGCTACTCGAAGATTTTTGAATCAAACCTCAACTCGAGTGGGACCTCCTCTTGCTGGTGAGAATTGCTAGTAGAAGCCATGGTGTATTCCTCTTAAGTTTGAATTGCTACTTAGGCATAAAACCTTCTTCTTCTTCTTTTTTTTTTTTTTTTTTTTTTTTTTTGCCCTTTAAAGGGTTGAGCCCAACCTTGGATTGCTGTAGTTTTGAGTTAGGGACTGATTTGTTATCATACCCAAACAACTACTAGAATAGAAATTCAATCAAGCTATACTGTTCTGAAACTGGAATTAGGATATCCTATTATCACAATAGGACACCCCAATACGTGCATCCAAATAGAACCTTTCCTAAACCAAAATAAGAAAAAAGGTTCACCTGTAGCCAAACACCCTTCTTCCTCCTACTACACCTCACGCACAGGCCACCGCTTTGCACTCCCACGCACGGCCATTGCCCAGCAACACCACCTCTTTACATGGCTAGCCACCACGCACAGTCACCTCTGCCTCGCACAACTCCACCGAGCACGGTCACCTTAGCACAACGAGTGCTTCCCTAATCACCTTTTGCACCACACACCGCTTCTACCTCACAAGGCCAACACTTTGCACAAACACCATTTACAACCCACCACAAATCACTAAGCACAGTACATGCTCCACCTGCACCACTTTGCACTGCCACCCGCACAAACAGGTCACAAAGCATGTAACAGGTGAGTTCCTTGTTACTAAATTTGGATTAAGGGAGAAGGAGAAAATGGAATTGAATAAGGAAAGCTTTACAGAAAAAGTAACAAAACATAGAAAATAGGCATTCAAGGCGCTTGGCCTCCATGAACATTCGAGGTTTTCTTCCTCCTTACAGTCTAAGACTGAATTACAAGATGAATGCCCTCTCTCTCACCCTTCTCCCCATTTATACAAGATTCTCTCAATACCGTCCCTCCCACAATAGCCTCACTTCCTAACAGAATTTGGAAGCCAAAATCAACTAACAGAATACTATTTACACCCCATTCCCTTCACGTCATCGCTGCATGAGCTGACGCTGGACTACTCGTGACAAAGCACCACTACCGGCACTCACCGATAGACCTATTGCATGGTTTAGATCACAAAACACCCGACAATCACCACCCACAATAGCTCCGACGGCAACCCAAGCTACCACCGGCAATACTCCTACAGCACTTTGATGACCCCCAAACACAGTTCAACGACGGCGGAGCAACAGCTAGCCCACTCACAGACACAGCCTCTGTTGAGTTTTGGCTATAGTGGTTTTTCTTTATGGGTAACAAAAAATAAAAGAAAGAAGAAAAATCGAGCATCTCTAATACCAAATAATAGGAACCAGTGGGTTTATGTCATTGAAAATCAGAAAATAAAATGGACAAATCGACCATTTTGAGGGGATCGAGCCTCCAAATGATCACTTTGAGGGGATCAATCTCCAAACGCCTTAGGCAAAGTTAAATTTTGTTTCTATGAATTGACCATACGGCATCGACAATCTTAAATAGCGAAGAGTTACACTTATTTTGAAAATAAAAATATATGCAGATTTGACAACATAAGGAAATCAAGCAAATAATGACCATAACAGAAATGAAATGAATGCATAAATGTGTAATCATGGAATAAATAGGAAAATTGGGTTTCTTAACAAAACCATCCTGTAAGATCTTTTCATTTCTCAATTTAACACAAATATGCCATGCAAAAACATCCTATCCATTCCTATTGTATTTCCACAACCACCAAAATGTGAGCTCCAGAAAGTAAGAGTGGTCCAACCTCCCCCCATTTCAGAACTCGCCAGCCTCCTCCATATGCTAACTTTTTCCACCACAAACTTATGCAAACATTACCCAACCCTCCAATTAGGAAATCTACCACTCTAGCAGATCTTGTGGAGTTTGAGGTAATGAAGGCTTTCAAAGCTCATAAAATGCTCTTTTTGGCATTCTGAACTGAAGAAGCAAAAGTTTAAACTCAATCATCACTCCTCTTTTTCTTTTTCTTTTATTGAAGGCCTTATTATATGTGGAAAACTCTTTCGCTTTGCTATCATAACTTTCTTTACCAGGGTCAGCCGAGACTTCCTTAAGCAATTTAATATAACTAACTAAAATTTTCATGTGTATATATCCATAAATGAAGGCAAATTCTCATATGTTCACATGAGAGGTAAGAAAAAATTTCCAAAATAAATTTGGTGAAGCTCCAGAATAATTTCATAGCAGTCAATAATGTTGAAACTCTAGAAATGTATCCTTACATCGTGGACAATTGAAATTCTTCAAGCAATGAGGACGTTGCCTTCTGCAGAGAATGAGTAACAAAAGAATATGTTAGTAAAAAATGCACACCATTCATATTAAACTTTGTTCTCATTTTGTAGTAGCTTGAAAACTAATAACAGGACTAAAAAAGCCAGCTAAAAAATGAATGAAAAGAAAGGGTATCTTACAAGTTATCCTCGTTTAAAGAGCTTCGAAACAAGTTGAAGTTTAAATTCCTAAATGAACAATAGAAGGTGCAAGAAAAATAAATTTTAAAGGCACATCAAACTGGAAAACATACATAAACAATTAGTATACAAGTAGACTAACAGGTTTTCTCGACAAGCCGGTTGCTCAGGACCTTGCCATGTAAAGTTATTGTACGAAAGATCACTGCATCCATGCATTGGGAAAAAAAATGTCAATTTTCTTTAATTAGAAAATGAAAAAAAAAAAAAAAAAGGGTTCATATGAATTTAAAAGTAACAGCATTTAGTATTTCAAAAACATTTGAACCTGAAAAGCATGTTTTATCATTGCATGTCATTTTCTTGAAAACGACTAAAATATATCACTAATACAGTAATCTGTTAATATCCAGAAAATAGAAGCAACTTAGGAAATTCAAGTATATGCTCAAAAGCCCTGACACTATTAGCTGTGAGGTTTGATACGGAAGTTGTTCAGTCCTGCAAATAGGCAATAACGGGACAGCTGAACTGGATATTAAATTTGTTTCTTGCTTCTGAAAGTATTATGGAAATAGTAGTCTAGTGCATGTAGTGGCTCTCAATTCAACAGGAAAAACAATCAAATTATATTAAATATTAAAAAAAAAAATTGGAAAATTCTATCTTTAATTCAAAAACATACATTAGAAAGGAGTACTACCAAATAGAAATAGTGCATTTATGAGCTTAATAAGATAAGCAAAATATGCATATTTCATTAATTCAAAAGGAGAATAGGAAACTCCACCCTTATATATGGTTAGTGCCAATGGCCCTCAACTTGTTATCTCCCTGTATTTCATAGTTAATGTTTAAGATGGAGAACAATTTTGGATACATCATATGGGCACAAAGGAAAAGGTGGATTGCAAATATATCAAAAAGATGAAACTAAACAGAAAAAGCATCCCAGATAAGAAACATACATATTACTTCCTTCCATCAAGATTGAATCCGGTACATTTCCGCTTAGCAAGTTGCCAGTTAAAAAGCTAATAGAAGCAACATCAAATGTTTAGTATGCATTAAAAATACTATATGCAAAAGCAATTGCACAAATCCTGTCAGAAATCTATGGTTGCATTTGGTAAGAGATACATGACATGGTTCTGCACCAGATAGCAAGTTTGATCATAAAAAATAAAAAATAAAATAAAAAAATGGGTGCATGTGTGCAGTTGTGCGTTCAGGTGTTTGTGTCTATATAAATCAAGTTGTCCAGACTTGGAAATGATATTAAAGTATGTTACTAATGAAAGTCAAAATATACAAACAATTACAGCCTCTATTTCGATATACTTACAGGAACTTCAGGCGCTCTAACTTGATATTGGTGGGAATCTCCCCAACCAAATTGTTGAAACTGACATCACTACAACAATCACAAAGAGACAAGATAATCAATATCCAACCTTGGAACAATTTAGAACCTGGTATGTTGAAGAAAGGGCACTCAAAATTTTATAGTTTGAAAAGATAACCTTAGTTAATAAGGCATTATTCACTTAGCATTACTAGAAGCTATTTCGCTCATGAAAGCAAACATTGCTTCTATCAATATGCTATGTTTTCTAGTAATCTGTTACCATCCAGATAGGAGCAAAGCAGACAACAATTATAAGAAAAGAATTGAAAAATGATAGCAGCAAGGAATTTGGGCAACATATCTATGCCAACTAGTCCCAAGGTATAACTCAATCGACTAGGGACCACGCCTTATGAAGTGGAGGTTACTAGTTCGAATCTCTCATTTTTGCCTCCCTTGAGGCCAATTACTTATAAAAGTAAAATAAAAATAAAAAATTATGCTAACTGGTAAATTGACATGTCACAACTTCCTGCATCTTATAGTTCTCTGTTGTTTCAATCTTTTTGGTTGGCCAATTTTGTGTACCAAAAACTTACAGGTGTGCACACAAGTGCACATCCATATGTTGTGAAATCATAATAAGTATGTGCGTAAGTGTTTTTACAAATTTAATTTGTTATCAATGATGTCTTCAGTTTCTATAATTTGGTTTCTTAAGGAGAGTGCAATATTCATAGTTTGTGAAGCCAGATTGTTTCTTATTATATCGATCTTTGTAATAGATTTAGAACTTTTTTCTACATCATCATTCAAACAATTTTCTACACCTCTACTTTTATTTGAGGTCTTTCACACTAATTTTAATGTTGATATATTGCTTTTCTTCCTTGTATGAACTTTTACAATGTTTTTTGCCAGTCTAATTGTTTAGGTGATGAAATCATTACAAGCTTGAAGCAATGCCAATTGTTAGAATCCATAAGCATTTATAAACATTTTAGACCTGTTTGGTTCCTTTTTTAAAGCTCACAAAACAGAAAACAGTGCAAAACGCACTACAAAACATGTTTTGAATTGAAAAACTGTTTTTAGAACATTATTCTTGAAAACAGCCTATTTTCAGAAAGCATCAAAAAAGTTTCTTGAAACTGTTTTCTATTTTCAGTTTAGGAAAAATAACACCGTTGAAAACATCTTGTTGTCAGCTTTCTTTTGTTCTTTGAAAACAATACCATCCAAATCAAAGGCATTCTGAAGGCAAATGTCGATACACACACACACACACACATCTATATAAATATATGATTACCTAATTCAAGCTAGTAAACAGCATACTCCAATATGTCACATGCTCTACTTACAGCATTTGCAGATTCTTCATTGTCCAGATGTATGAAGGGATCTCCCCAAAAATCTTACAGTTTCTCAAAACCCTAAAATACATAACTGAATTGTATAACATAAAGCATCATCAAATCGAATAAATAGTTGACAATGTAAGCACTAAACATACAATCTTACTAGGCCAGACATGTTTATCAACATAGGAAAATCCTGATTTGGCCCATCTATATCACTAATCCTCCTGTTTCAAAGATGCCACATGAGCCAAAACTGTTGATTGAATATACCAAAAAATCAAGTTGCATCCTATCAAGCAACTGGATGAATGTAAGAAGGTTTTTTACTCACAACTCTTGTAAATTACTCAAAAGAGATATATTTGGTGAGATGGGTCCCTCCAGTCCACTTGCATGCATTTCTCTTCAAGAATTCAAATTTGAATGAGAATAACTATTAGAAAATATACATTAAAAAAAAAAAAAAAAAAAAAAAAAAAAAAAAAAGTAAAGGCTTGTCTGCTATGGAGGCTCAAAAAAACACTTGAGATCTCTTGAAAAAAAAAAAAAAACAAGGATCTTACAATCTTGTCAGTTGCTTCCAATTCTGTATGAAATCAGGTATTGTTCCTCTGAAGTTGTTATCATTTATCCTACTGCATTGTGCAATAAATTGATGTTCATCAGCAAAATGTTTATATTTATGCTTTAAAGGAGGGGTGAATTATGTCAACAGAAGCATATATAATAAATTCTCACAAATCTGTTAGACTTCCCAGCATGGCAAAAGTCATTGGCAAGTTTCCTGTCAAATTATTGGAGGATAGCATCCTGCAATAACAATATTGCAGCAATGAACCAACAAAATCCTTAAAAAAGGTTTTGGCAATAAAAAGATTTATAACCTACCAAAATGAAGAGATGAGATGTCTTACAAAGTCTGTAAATTGGTCAAATTGCCAAGCTCAGGAGGAACAATGCCAAAGAATTGGTTTGCTTCAAGGCTTCTGTTTGAAAAAAAAAAAAAAAATACAGAAAAGGAATATTGAGATTACTAAAAGAGAATAATAGAAACTCATGATTAAACCAATCCAAGAAATCACTATGGAGTGCAGGGGTATCAAAACAACCATATAACAATTAAAAAACAAGGGAAAGTTTCAGAGGTTTGAGGTCATAGCAGTACACTTAACAAGAAAACTAGAATCTTTACTTTATTTTTATTTTACAACTCAAGCCAACTCATGAAGACTTCAAACCAAAGTTCAAAACGTACAGGTATGTCAGACTGGTAATATTTCCCAATTCCTTTGGAATCTCCCCTGATAAGCGATTCCCAAGAACAGAGCTGCACATTACTTGCTGGTTAATTTAAGAGAAAAGCAGCTAAATCAAAACTTAATCAATATAAAATAGAAGAGCTCACATAGAAGTTAATCGCATTGAAGCCCATTCCAGTGGTATTGTCCCATTGAGATAGTTGTAAGCAAAATCACTACAATGAGAGGACAACAAGTGTAAATTGAAAATGCTGAAAAAATAGTATTTATTAAATTCTAGTGAATTGTGTTAGACATTAGTGCTGTAAAATATTACCATCAAACATGAAATTGAAGCATTTCAAAAAGATCTTACATTTCTCGAAGGTAAGGAAGCTTCACCAGTTGAGGAGGAAGCATGCCAGGAAGACTATAGAACTTGATCTCTCTATAATAAATGAGTTATTAGATAGTGAGTATAGGTAACGACTATCATGAGAAGTAGATCAATCATGATATGCTGTTAGCATTTTACAGTATATTACATATGTCATGGATGTTAAAAAGGCAGCTTTTGAAAATAATGTCTGGTGGCCTTCATTACAATGTATAGTCAACAAAAATTTTCACTAACCTGACAAACAAAATAAGACTAAACATATATAGATTCGTAGATGAAGGCTTAGATGAGTTGACTTAAATTAATTAATAAAATAATTATATTTTTTGACAATCATACGAAGATGTAAAATCATGCATAAGATGGAAGATTTGACATAAAAATAATTAGTAACAAGATGAGGGAACTGTACATCTTTACAACATGACAGACGGTGTTGTTGCAATCACAACCAATGCTGCTCTCAGAATTTTTTGGTGGCTCTGGAGTCATCCCAACCATTTCAAGTTGGCAAGAATTACCATCAAATTTCCAATATGTTGAGCCCATGGTAATAGCTATTTGTTGGAGTGCATCAACTACACAACATCCCAGTCAATAAACATCACATTTCAAATCAGCGTTGTACAACTGTGCTTATGAAAAAGAAATGGTAATCCAACTTCATTGCAACTAGTTTTGGCTACGTTAAGTCACAAATTTATATTACAAAGAACCAAGGAAAACAGTTATCTGCGCTTGAACAATATCATTTTTATTGCCTAAATTCAGATTTAAATACCCAAGAAATTTTTGAACATGTTTGTCATTCTCAATCACATGACCTTGAAGCTTGAAGCAAAAAGAGTATAAATGAAGAAATCGGTTTAATTATCCAATTTACTTCCATATTTGTGAAGGAAAATATGAAAATTAACAACTTAATATGACATTCGACAATTCGATTAATGCATTAAAAAAAAAAAAAGGAAACAAGAAAACAGTCAGTTTTGCTAGAATTATGTGAATTTAGACCAATAAATGCTGTGAGAATCACACTAATTAGAACTTTGCCCATCTAATAAGAGAGGACCTGAGAATCATGCACTTATTGAAGCACCATAATCATAAATTTCAATGGGGAAAGCCACAATTTTCTGTTTGGTCACCAAATAATTCAATGAAAAAAAAAAAGAAAAAGATCAATGCATAGTACTTTCATATCTTACTATGAAAAATGATAAGCTAAGCCCAACTAGTCCAAACAGTTAATGGGTGACACCCAGTTTGACTAACTTCCCAAGATTCAAACTTTTCATTTCTTTCCCCTGTATACACCAACTTCAACGGAAGAGCAAGCTTGTACCTTCTCCTTGGGGTACCACTGCCTTTGCGAATCTCAGCAAACTGAAGCAACTCAATCCAAAAACCATGAACACGAAGCGATTCTTTGCCAGCATGGT
Source organism: Alnus rubra (assembly GCA_028654335.1). Taxonomy (NCBI): domain Eukaryota; kingdom Viridiplantae; phylum Streptophyta; class Magnoliopsida; order Fagales; family Betulaceae; genus Alnus; species Alnus rubra. Next base: position 50,903 of record JAJPGS010000127.1, on the reverse strand, counting down.
CAAGAATTTGACAAAACTACTACAAAGTTGGCTCAAACTATCTTGGTTTTGCAAAAGCTGTACTTACGAGAATCAACCAACGTGTGTAGTTGACATTTGACACTCTAATCCCACCACCCAGATGTGAAAATGGATGAAACTAATGTTGTGGATTCTTTGGACTTTGGAATGCTCTGGGTTTGAACTTTCCTGTCTTTCTCTATAATTGAATAAGATGGCGGCTGTCCACAGTCAATATTTATAAATTGATATTATTGGATTATTATTTTTAAATTATGTTGCCATTGACACAGAGAATAAGGGTGTATTCAACACACTTGTTACAGCTATGAAGTGATTTTTAAAAAAAAAAAAAAAAACAGTATGTATTACAGTATTAGTAAAAGGGTTTTCGACTTTTGAGTCCAAATTAATCTTAAACAATGAAATCTAGTGGCCATGTGAAAATTTAATTTGGGTTATTATATAATATATTCCACGAAAAGACGCTTTTGTGTCACAAAACAGGACAAGATTGTTGAAACAGGATAAGATTGTTTTTAAACAGGGTAAGCACGGCTGCCCCGCCCCTTTTCCTTTCCCTTATGGCCTAGAAGGAAAAAGAAAAAAACAGGGATGCCACGCGCTCCGACAACACGTACCTTTACTATTTTTCCTCGTCATAAAATTCTGTTTTTTTTTTTTTTTTTAATGAAAATTTTGTCAAATTGGTCCTTGTAGTTTTGATTATGTAATAAATAAATTTTTATTTTCAAAATAAACAACTCGTGTTATGTTCTCTATAACAAAATTCCCGACACAACCTTGGTTTTTTGGGGAAGTATCCCCAAAAAATTTTCACAAAAGTGAAACATGGACCCGCGCAAATTTGATAGAGTTATAAACCATAGGGATTCATAAAAGTGAAACGTGGACCAAATTTGATAAAGTTATAAACTATAGGGATCAAACTTGTATTTAACCATTTTTGTTTTTGTTTTGATACATCTTTTGTTGAAATATCTTGCTTAGAGAATATATATATATATATATATATATATATATATATATATATATATATATATATATATATATATGTCACCATCTTGAGGTCAAATTTTAACAGTAAGTCTAATGGAACAGATATTTTAAGAACAGAACGAGGAATTTTTAAAAGGGTAATTTAATTTTCTTTAAAATATTTGAATAAAAAAAAAAAAAAAGAGGATCGATGAGACATTCGAAAAGATAAGCATCTCGAAAGGCTCATTAGTCAATAATACTTCTACTAAAAAGCGAGATGATTAGGCATTATCTTTTTTCTTTTTTAGGTAAAATAGGCATTTTTTCAAACCTAACTGTATTCAACATTATTGTATTCAACATTATTGTTTTGTTATAAATACAAAGTGATTTGGAAAGAGTAATTAATATTAGAAGTATGACTTTTGTCTTCTTTTTATTCCTTAAAATATTTTATTAATCATTAAATGATAATTAGGGTTTTAGATTTTGGAATTCAAATTAATTTGAAAATGTAATCTAGTTATGGTCAAAAATTAATTATTTAGTTAATACTTTATAATAAATATATATTTACATACTTTAAATATCGATATAAATAAAAATAAATAAATAAATAAAAAAGAAAAAGAAAAGAAAAGATCGATCGATGAGACGAGACGCATTAGCCGATGATATACTCTAACAGCTGTAATTAGGCATTTTTCAAACCCGATCACTGTTCACATTCCTTGCGATCAGCTAGCATGTATCTTCTTCTTTTGAATTGAATAATTAGGGAGATCGAGGAATGAGACTTTTATGCTGAAAAGCATGCTTTTGAATGCTTTTAGTTTTACGCCTTCTCTCGCAACCTTCACGTGCTAGCTAGATTTCTTCATTGAATGAAACACATGCATTGAATATTTAACGCCTTTAAGTGGCAGCTGATCAGCAATATAAAGCAGTACTTTTAATTTGTATAAGTTCACCAGCACACGTAACAAGCTTCTTTTTCGTGCCTACAATTATAAACTTGGACCGATCGAATGATTATAAGATATCATTTATATATATAGAGTCCATCTAAATAAATAAGTAATTAGATAATTTAATTTTTATTTGATCAGTAAATTTTATAAGTGATGCGTTATAATCACATCATTTAGCTTCTTCTTTTTTTTTTCTTTTTTTTTTATTTTTTGTTTTAAATTTTTTAACGCTTGAAATTAAGTTAGAGTGCCTGTCTTTATCAACGTTCTTTCAGTCTTCAATTCTCCCATGCAGATGCAGGTTGGTCAAAAAAGCTCTATGACGCAAATACAGAGATTCTTTTGGAAATTATAGGAAAAAAACAAAATAAGGGGAAAGAGACCTTGGAGCTGTCGTATTGATTGCGACATAACTACTTACGTACAAGAGATCGAGGCCGGGTTACGTCATACGTGAATGTGGGTACAATTTTACCTTATTTATAAATTAATTTTTAAATATGAGTTATACTAAAAATTTGTATCAATTTATATCAAAACCGTCGTCACATTTGTTGATTGTAAGGTAAATTGGATTGCAGCTTTGTGGATAAGTCTCAAAGGCTAAATTAAAATATAATGGTATTATATATAAGAGAGCCCCTTCTATAACGATGGGCTGTAAAAATGATGCTTTACAGCTTCCAATAAGAAGTTGACACATCATTTAAAAAGACTAAAATACAATACAGATCAAAGCACCGAATCATGGAAAACCTCCGTTTTCCTTTCAAGAGCTCAACTGGCTTTAAAAAACCACCACCTCCTCAACCCCAGGCCGTCACCGGATTCCACCAAAGGTCACCACCATCATGGATGCAGTTCTGCCGTCAAAGGAGAAACCTGGCAGTGCTTTCCAATTTCCAGTCGCCCACAGTAATGAGAAACCTCAGATTTTCGTCAAATAGAAAACGCAGACGATATCCACAATTTAATACCCATAGCCAAACGCGTTTACCTTTAAATTCTTCATCTCTCTCAGTCGAGCATTTATTGTTTTTGGCAAAATTCGCGTCGGAATGTGGAGCGGCCAGATCTGCCACCCTAAAATCAACAATAGAAGAACAACCCAACCAAACAAGAAAACCAATCTAAGATTTCTCACTCCATTCGGTCATCTCTAAGTATCAGGTGAAGCATCAAACTCCCCCAAATCAGCCACCCTACAATCAACCATGAACCTCATCTCAACAACAATAATCAACAAACCAATGAAAACCAATCAACAAAACTCATAGAAAACCCAATCGAAACAATCAAAGGGGAAATCCATCAGGATCATCAGGGTTTTCTCTGTGCTTCATTTGGATACTGAATATCCAAGTTTTCTTTTTCTATTAAATCTATAGAAGCAGGTTTTTCATGTGTATTGAACCCAAAATCATCAGGGTCCGATTCTTCATTTACCACAGATTGTACCAATCTGTTCACATAATCATTTGCTAAACGGTGATAAGCAGCAGCAACTGAAGATGCACGAGCACTTACAAGCTGACCTGACATGCGGAGACTCCGTGGATTGCTACCGTCTCCAATAAAATCCTCCTCAGGCTGTGAATATGTGGATTTCGACGGCGTCGTTCGGTTGGGAGAGATGGGGTGGTATGCAGTTGGTTCACCGGGGCCTAGGGTTAAAAGGAAAATAGAAATAAGAAAAGTAATAATCCAGTGTATTAGGCTATAGTATATTTAGTGCCTTTTAAATGATGTGTCAAATTTTTATTGAATGCAAAACGGTCCGAATAGAAGGTATTCTCTATATATATATAAACCTAGTGTTAAATTATTAAATAATAATATATAAATGAAACTGCCAAAAAAGAAAAAATGCAACTATCATATATGATAATATCAATAAAATTAGCTGTGTTGGAGATTGACTATAGAAGGTATAGTGTTACACGCTATTTAAGTACAACTTAATTCTTGACATGTGTCCTTAAGATTTGCATGGATGGAGCCCATGTGTCGCCAATCTCTATTCGAGAACTTGAGTCATGATATGAAATGCTAAAAAGTAGAACGGGAACTTTCGCCTAAAGCCATCGCTAGCGGGGCTTAAAAGGAGGTTTATCAAATTGCACCCATGCATGAGCATGACCATATATTGACCAAACCATTTGCTCATGGCCAGCCAAAGTTTACCCTGCTGTCTGCTATGCACCTTTCTTTTTTTTGAAAAAAAAAAACCAGCAGGCAAACGGACCACGCGAAGACCATATTAAATTGATGAGACTTTTAATTATAATAATATGATAGTAAAAATTAACTATTTATTAATTTTTTACAAATTCTTACCGATATAAAGGTTGAATTTAATTAAAATGTCATTTTAATTTATGATATTATGATAGTTGTGTAAAAGTTTATTAGTCTTATTCACTCTTAAAAGACGCTTTAAGAGAGGAAAGGATACCACGACTTATGTCCAATGAATCAGCTCTGATATCATGTAAAAGTTCATGGACCATACTTATTTTGAAAAGACGCTTTGAGAGACGAGGAGGTGTCCATGCTTATAAAGTTTCTAGGCCATATATATCTTGGCGATGCGGGACACTTTAACACACCCCTCATCTGTGGCAACTTTGACCAAACACGTGTTCATTGTCGGGAGAAAAAGGCACATCATCGTCCAAGAAATCCGTTTTGATACCATCTAAAAGTTTATAGGTCTTACTCATTCTCAAAAGACATTTTGAGAGAGGAGACACCAGGTGAAGAAAATCTTAGCGGTGTAAGACACTTTAACACACCATCTCATGTCAACAACGGGAGAGAAGACCTATCATCGCAAGAAATTTGTAGCTTCGATACCATATAAAAATTAATAAATCTTATTCACTCTAAAAAAATACTTTAAGAGATGAGATATGTTCATAATTTATAAAGTTTTCAAATCATATATCTTTTCACCGTGTAACAATTTAAAAGCGTCCAGGTTGTGAACTGTACGGAAAACTTATAAAGTTTTCTTCTTTTTGTTTCCAAGGATTTAATGTGATGACATATATATATATTAGAGTAATGATTGAATACCACCCAAAGATACAACTTTTCACCACCTTACCTATGTGGCAAAGTGGTCCCCCACCACTTTTTGAATTTTTTTTTATTTTTTAAAAATAAATTAAGGTAGGGGACCACTTTGCCACATAGGCAAGCTAAGTAGTGAAAAGTTGTATCCTTGGGTGGTATTCAATCATTACTCTATATATTATGACCACGTGTTCGGCCACAAATGGAGAAGATGGGAACATTCAAATCAATGAATTCCATTTTGTAATCAATAAATTCCATACCCGGCGCTATGGCCGAATTTTTCATTATAATTTAAAAAAGGCGTATAAAATAATTCATTACTCTCTTTTTTTTCTTTTTTTTAATATAAAGACATTGTAAAATTTTTCATTATAATTTAAAAAGGCTTGTAAAATAATTCATTACTCTTCTTTGAATAAAAAGACGTACTAAAGGTTTTACATCAATAAATTATTTTAAAATAGTGACACATATTAATAAAAAATTAGTAAAAAGCTTTTATATCGTAAACGTGATACCTATTATATTTCAATACAAATAAAATTTATAATTATGAACATTCAAAAAAAAAATACAATGGTTTTATGAATACAAAATAAAAACAAAATATTTTAGTCAAAATTTAATGCAATCAAATAAATCTCACATCAGGTTCAATGTTTAATTAACTCACATCAGGTGTTTTGTAAGTGTACGTTTTTATTCATTTTCTGCATAATAATCAAATAAATTTTTGTCTTCTTTGGCTTTAAAAATCAGAAAAACACTTCCAAAAAAAAATCCCTAAATATCCAAGTAATCCCACAAATTAACAAACAAAAATCCATAAATCGTTGAAGTGAATTAAAACATAAGACCCTTAATTTTAATTTAATCCATATAAATTAAAACATGTTAAAATAGAAAACAAGTAGGAATATATGATATTGTTAGTGTTATACCTATTATATTTCAGAAAATATACCTATTATATTTGCTGAATTTATTCATTTATTGTGTTTGAAGTTCAGTAAGGAGCAAGTCTTCATCATTAATTACTAAGCGAAATTGCTCAAACCCATCTCTTGATTTTAAATACTACCCATCATTTCTCTCCTTCTATAGTGATCATAAAACATCATTTAATTTGTTCAAACATTTCGGATGACTGTGACAAATGTTAATTGGTGAATTAAGCTGCAATTTTACAAAGCTATGGTGGCCGGATCGATTGATCACCTTGGGGTATTACAGTTGAAGTCGATCTCACCCATGACATTGGTGTTCCAAAAGAAGTATGAGCAACGATCATATAATGTCACTATTGTTATGCAGGAAAGTATTGGATCGAAATGACTATCTTACAAACTCATTCGTAAGACAATCTTCACTTGATATGGAATTATGGATGCATGGCTTGTACGATGACCAACCAATGGGATACTATTGGATCAATTTTAAATTGATAACTATACATATTTTCTTTTAGGGAAAACTTCAATTATAACCCTTGAGTTTTCATCACTTTTGCAATTAAGTACTCAAACTTTAAAAACCATCAATTTAGGGTATCCATCTTTCAATTTCAACCCTCCGTTAAATATTTCAAAATACCCATCATTTTTTTTTTAAAATAAAAAATAAAAAATTGGAAGAATTTAGGTGTCGGTCAAATAAAGATAACGAATATCTATTATAGAATATTTTTTATTCTTTCCTCTCCGGCCAAATCTCGCCTATTTTGAAGGGAAAGAAAATGATAGATTGAGGAGAACTTTTTTGAAACATTTTGTTCAGTCTATACTTATTTCTCCGTAACCCATCACAAACCAAACATTTGAAAATAAGAGAATTTCAATTTTTTTTTTCTCTCACGGATGAACCGTGGAAATCTTTAACAAAATAATGTTAAATTGTAATCCTGGAGTGTTATGTATTGTTGGTCGCTAGTTACCCAAAATAGTTTTAATAATATGTACAAGAACACTCAAATTAGGACATATAAGATTTTAATTAGGCTTATAAAACACTTGAAATTTATAAAAATCAGCAAAAACAGCCGAAGGGTCGACATACCGTCCCGACGATGCCACGCCAATCACTAGAGAACATTCAAATGATAAAATGAAAGAGGTAATGGAATTTTAGTAACGTTGTCCAAACGGTTTGGAATAACTGTGCGTCCGAGCGACCACTGTATTGCATGCGAGAATAATACGTTTAAAAGCTTAGAAATGCAAGGAAAGACCTTATTTAAGGATTGGGGAACCCTAGCAGATCCCCCAGCTCACCACCCATCCACCTTAGAGAGAGAGAGAAATAGAATGAGTTTTGCTTGGTTTTGGAGGTTAAAGGACTAAAGTTTCTATCTTTGAGGTAAGAAGAGCTAAACTTGGTCTTTCATTTCATGATTTAATTTATGCCAGAGCTTTATTTCGTATTAGTTTAAGTGTTGGCTTAGAATCTCATGAAAACAATAGAAAGCTAAGTCATTTTGATAGAAATCCTAACTTCGCATTAAAGCTTGAAACTTTAGAGACTAGCCTTTGTTTTGGCCCTAGTTCGGCGCATAAGCCTTCAACACTTGTCATAATAGAACACCCTAGGTTCTTTAATAAGAGGAAAGTGTGAGAGACGGAAGAAAGTCAGAATTTCTTAGACCTTATGTTAAAGTTGTAACCTTTTGTTCTCTCATAATGTTAGATTGTGTTAAGGAGACACCTTTGGGGCTTTAGACCACTTAAGGGCCGAGTAAAAATGGAAACATATGAGTTGGTTACTCAAAAAATGTGTTATGGGAGAAACCATCCGAATGTTGTCAAAATTGTCCCTACAGTAAAACCGTCCTAACGGTTTTCAGGTGGTCCGAACGGTTTTGAGTAATGTGTTAATTAGGGTTTGTAACCTTTTGTTCTCTCATAATGTTAGATTGTGTTAAGGAGACACCTTTGGGGCTTTAGACCACTTAAGGGCCGAGTAAAAATGGAAACATATGAGTTGGTTACTCAAAAAATGTGTTATGAGACAAACCATCCGAATGTTGTCAAAATTGTCCCTACAGTAAAACCGTCCTAACAGTTTTCAGGTGGTCCGAACGGTTTTGAGTAATGTGTTAATTAGGGTTTTTAAGTGTAGATCATGGTTTATAGCTTAGAACTCTGGTTAATATTAGAGTACAATGCAGAGTAAGGAGTTAGAATCTTCGCAAGGAGCTTGTGTTTGGAAACTTAGAGCTCAAGGTAATGGATCGCCTACAAGGGTGCTTAAATGCTAAACTTTTCAAGCATGAAAATATTATGCTTATAACTGTGCATGCCAAGCAAGCGTGAAACTCTTGATTTGCATGTTGTGAGTCTTAAAATTTTATCATAACAATATTTGCCAAACTACACGATCCATTTTATGATTTATCTTAGTAAAATGGTTATATTAATGATACAAAGAAACGTTATTACGATGGTATGACATGACCGACCACCATTTTATATTATAAAAACAATTATCAAGAGACTGTGGCAATAGGCATATTTACTACACTATATGAACTCGACCTAATGGCTAAGTGATGTGTGTGAGTTCTACACGAATGGGTGGGGTCATTCCTGCTCGCATCACTAATTGAGTGGCACTTGGGTCGGACCCGGTCGATCAATTAGAGGATGACTTGCTATGTGCTTCGCCTGTTGAGCGTGGGGTTGTACCAAAAGTCTCATGAGATGTGCAAACCCTATCATGAAGGGTTTAAGTACACGGGTAGGCCCACAGATATATCTATTGCTTGTTTATCCATAACACATCAACATGATTTTTTGCCTTTCAAATGAAGTATGATTTTCTAAGTACAAATGTCCCTTAAAATATTGTATTGCTTAATACTGTATGTAAGCTTATTCTTGTCACAGCTTATAAACCTAAATGCAAATATGTATATTTATAAACATGCAGTTTTCCATAATTGTCATTAAAATGGACTCATTGCAGATGTTGTCTAATATTGTTGGTGATTCTATATACTAAATCATCGACTTACATGTTAATTTTTTTACTAATAAAAATTCTTGTTGTTTTACAAAGTAGCTGACATTGTGGATAGGACAGATGGTACTGCAGGTTTAGTGGTGGATCTAGTTGTCGTTCGAAGATTTATTTTTATCTTGCAAATGTTGTATATTAAAGGTGCTTAACGCTCTGGATGTGAAATTGTAATATTCTTCTAAAAAAGAGGTGTAGAGATACTGTAACCTAGGTTTACTTTATGCTTTGATTCATCAGATAAAAAGGATGTTAGAGGTAACTCTCTTGATTGTTCTTAATCAAATCATTTGAGGGCATTACAGAAATTCTTAAAATCAACATGAAAATGTATGGAGAGAGAGAGAGAGATTGTAACGCCTCTGACTCGTTAGGGCTAGGTTCGTTGACTTATCCACTCAAAGGCGCAAAGTATCATAAGGTTATCAGAGCAATTAGTAAGATGCAGACTTAAATGCATGCTAAGAAAGTAGTTCCAAATTAAAAAAATTTATTAAATGCGGGAACGTAATCTTGAATAACTTCAAAGAGAAATTATTCATAATAATTTAAGTCTTGTGCTACTACACTTATTTAAAAATTTAAATTATGCTGGTATACTCAATAATTATTTTTATCTCCATTCTGGCCTTCTAGTGTTTCCGTATATAACCTGAAAATAAAACATAAAACGGAATGAGCGAAAAAGGCTCACTAAGAAAGATCTTCAACTATAAAACAAACGGTTTTCGAACGGAGCATTATGCACAAAATAATGGTTCAAGTGATCCAAAAGAGCACAAAAGTAATTTTTTTGTTCTTTCTGATTTTATCTGAAGCAATGATTTGTGCAACTAAAAACGCCCAAACCTTTTACTTTCCAAGCCTTTGCTTTGAAATAGTGCCTCCACCAAATGATACCCAATTCCAAGAATATGATGCAGAAACATACAACTCCGACTATAACTAGTGCCTTTCCCCCTTCTGAATGAGCCGCCAAAAATAACCATGCAAGTGAATATATATATATGCTAATCAGGAGTTAGTTTGGCAATGAGGAAAGAAACTAAAACCATATATAATCAAAAACTAGGCTGTACTAAAATATGTCGGCTAAAGCATCAAAAGGAGGAACATCAATGTCCAACCAATGCCATGTTAGATCAAGCATTTCAAAGGAGCAACATCAATGAGCAATCTGTTATATATTATTAGATTTAGTTGTATTCATAATTGATATCACTATTTGGTTGTAATTATCTCCAAACTTTTAGGTAATCAGATTTCAAATCTGATTTAATATTATCTCCACCTACCAAAGTTTTCCTATAAATATAGACCATTTGTATTGTAATTAATCATAAAGAAGAACAAGATGTAGCCCATTTGGCTCGTTCCTAGGTCAAGAAGATTAGTTTAAGAAGACCACAAGTTTTGTCCTTACAAAATTCGTAGATGATTCAGTCTCCAGATGTAGTCAGGGATTTCATCAGAAATATTACAGTTCCTAAAAATTCTAAGAAACCAAAAAAGATTAAGTCAATTATGATAGTTAGATTATGGATAAATAAATTCATTTATGAACATCACATAAACTAAATAATTGGACATACAATCTCGTAAGGCCTGTCATGTTTCTCAACTCTGGAAAACCCTGAATTGTTCCATTTATGTCACTAATCCTCCTATAAGTAAAGATAAAGTTATAGTATGAGTGTTTTCTTGCTGCCTACTTCTCTATGAAGAAGTCGAGCTTTATGTTCAAAAAAAAAAAAAAAAAAAAAAAAAAAAAAAGTAAAGATAAAGTTATTAACACAATCATTCAAGTAAAAAGATTATCAATCAATAAAAATATTTATGTCACTTAACAAAATGGTCAAGAATATATTCACTCACAAATCTGTTAACTTTTCCAAAACTGAAATGGATGATGGTATGGGCCCTTTGAGTCCACTAGCAATCATTTCTCTGCATTGAATAGAAAGAAAACAATCATGAGAAATTAACAAGCCTGAACCATGCTACTTTTCTCAAACCCTAAAAGGCATACAGAATTTTGAAAGCTCTGGAGCTTACAGTCTCTCAAGTTGTTTCCAGTTCTGAATAAAATCTGGTATTGTTCCATTTAAGTTGTTATCATTTACACGGCTGCAACAGGCAGTAAAACAAAACGTCATCGATTCTACAATTTCAACATGAGTCATGAGTTTATATGTTTGGTGAAGTATCATACTACAGAAAAGCTTACAAATCCGTCAAGTTTTTCAGCCCACCAAGTTCCTCTGGCAAGTTCCCACTCAAATTATTGGAGGATAGCATCCTGCAAGGACAAGTATTACAGCAAAATAGACAAATCAATATTCGGAAAAAAAGATAACAAGTATACACGAACAAATTATCCATCTCAAAAAGAAAGTTACAAGGTGACTCACAAAGTTTCCCAGTTAACCAACTTCCCAAGTTCTGAAGGGAGTGTTCCAGAAAATTGATTTGCTTCAAGATTCCTAAGAAAAGAGTTTGCCATTCAGTTTGTCAGCAAGTTCTTCTGTCCACACGTACAGAATGTTGTGTTTCATGGAAAGTGTGTTCAAGAGTGATTGAAGCCATGCTTCTTAATTCCAGAAAGGAACCTCTTACGATTGAAATAGCACAACAAAAATAGAGAAAAGTAATAAGCATACACTGACCCAATTGCCCATATCTTATGCTAAAAGTTATATAACAATCTAACCTCCAAAATTTCATGGACAAAAATGGCAACATCATTTTCCAAGACATAATTTTGGTGAATTAAAAAAAAAAACAGCTTACAAGTATGTGAGATTCCAGAAGTTACCCAAGCCCTTTGGTATCTCCCCTGACAGTCGGTTTCCAAGAACAGAGCTGCATTATAATGTTTATTTATAGTTAATTGATCAAAGAATTCAATGTTCTCTATATGCTTGAAGTAATGAAGAGGAGAAGAAAATAATATTTGCTTACATAAGCTTCAATTGCATTGAACTCCATTGCATTGGAATTGACCCACTAAGATAGTTGTAAGCAAAATCCCTCCCAATTAAAACATGGGCTTATTTTTTTGGTTTTCATGGCAACCAAACATAAAATTAGTAGGTGCATTTTGTAAGTGAACCTCACATGTCCTGGAGGTAAGGAAGCTGAACCAGCTCAGGTGGAAGCACACCTGGCAAACTGAACCTCTTGATTTCTCTGCAAACAATAACACGAACCAACAAACAAACGCAACAAAGTCAAATGATTAGAATGAGAAATACGGTAGATAAAATTCCAAACTAAAATGGGGCATATTTTTTAGTTTTCTTTTTTCTGAATTTGAAACAAAAAATAACTCCTCAAACGTAGAGTACCATACATGGCTACAATGTGGCAGGTGTTGTTCTCGAATTGGCAATTGCAAGTAACTTTCTTCTCAGAACAGGGTGGTGGCTCCGGCGACGTAACGCCGACCATTTCCAATTCGAAAGAGGTGGCATTAAACTTCCAGTAAGTAGCCCCCATTGTCTTGGCAATTTGCTGGAGAGCATCCACTGAAATACAAGCATATCAAACAGTAACATTTCTGAGTGCCATGCACATACAAATATAATATATCATCGAGTTTTCTTTCAATCAAAAAAGAAAAGGGAAATAAGAATTTCATCATACCTTCATCTTGAGGCACCCTAGCAGTAGCAAATCTTTGTGTGTTCAAGCAACTGAGGGCAACAACAGAAACAAAGAGTGCATGTTTGAGGAAGAACATGTCTGGAACCCCCAAAAGATTGACAAGAATCCAAGCAAATCTTTGTTTGTACGTTAAATCAAGCTGGTAAAGATCAGTGAGTCAGTGACTGATCTTTTATAGTTGTTCTTCTGTACTTACAATTAGTACAGAGCGTTTGGTGATCACCCACAAAACAGATATTTGTCATTGCAACCTGTTGAGTTGATTTTTCTTTTGCTTTGTTCAGACGTTTCAGCGTCCGAACGTGCTGCTGAAACGTCCAGATGGATGCAAGCTGAAGCAATTTGAAGCTTCTCGATACAAAAAAAGGTCCGGACGGAAAGTTCTCGTCATTCGGACGGATGATGCTTGAACAGTTGAGCATCCGGACGGTATATCACGTCGTCTGGACGGTTGCAAGGGAACCAAATTTAACTGCCTTGAAATCTTCACAGAGTCTTCTTGAAGATCATAACAGAAGAGTAGACTCTAGATAAAATAGCTTTCCTGTATAAAAGCATCATTACATAGAAGTGATTTTGTCTAACAGAATGAAGCCAATTACACACCAACACCCTATTTTATCTAATAATGGTGCACGCTTTTATGTTATTTTTGTTGATCATTATAGTACATGCACTAGGCTTTATCATATTGCTTGCAAATATGGTGTTTTCTCTATATTCCCTAAGCTCTAGGCTTATGAAGAACTCCAATTTAATCACAAAATCAAATCCATCCAAATGGATGGTGGTGGTGAAATTACCAAATTGCACCACGTTTTTGCCTCTCAAGGAATCCATCATCGGATCACGTATCCCCACACCCATCAACAAAATGGATATGTCGAACGCATATGTCATCATATTGTCGAAATGGGCCTCAATCTCTTAGTGTAATGCCCCGCCTTTTACAAAAAGACGCAGGTGAAACTTTTAATTTTCACGTGACATTACGACATCATCAAAGTTATAAATTGGCAGGGGAATTTTTTTTTTTTTTTTTAATGATAACATATCATAACTTCTAACAAAAATACTTCAAAGTATATAGAAATAGTGTAATTGAATAATTACACATTAAAAATAGTATTTGTGCCACATGGCACAGATAATTTACAACCAAAATACTCATAATAATATTATTACATACCAACAAAAATATAAATATTGTTTTCCGAATATAATAATAATAATAATTGACTAGACATAGTAGTCCACAAAAATGGGAGACATCCTAGCCTCAGACACTGCTATTAAGATCATCTGAAGGTCTGGACAATCCTGATACTCATATTCTTCATAACCTGTATTAATATATAATACAGAGAGAAACAATAATATAAAAATACCTAGTGAGTCCACTGTTTTCAATAATGATATGATTGCTGATTTATTATAAATAAAGAACACAATGTAATGACATAATAAAATAATAGTTTTATATGCACAATCTTATTTATTTAAATAACTATTTTCTCCTTGCATTCACTTTGTAACTCTAACAAATAAATTCAAGGAGACGTCACTCCAGTACATAAAATTTAAAAGACGTAACTCTTGCCTAACGTGTTACAGGAGACGTCACTCTCGTTTAGCGGATGATAGGAGACGTCACTCTCGTTTAGTGAGTTCTAAGGAGACGTCACTCCTCTAATAATTTATTATCTTTTTGGCACAAGCAAACGTTACTCCATGGTCCGTAGGCAGACGTCATTCCCTACTCTGTTTTTTATTAATAATTTGGGCTCAGGCAAACGTCATTCCCTAATCCGTTTGTAGACGTCACTCCCAACTTTGTTATAATTAAATTCATTAATTAAAATAATAAAATATTCAAATTCCACATGCGCAAACAATTAAATAAAGCAGAAATCATAACATTATGGAAATTCAACATCACCCCCTTCAGTAAGTAATAAATACTTACAGTTTTCACTTCCAAAGTTGTCCACGAAAATATTGACTGCATAATTATATCTGTGCAATAATAAATTAGCAAATTGCTAAGAGAATATTCATTATTATTATTTATTGCTACCACTTATCCCTAAGAAATTATTTTCTATTTGGGCAATCACAACAGCTACAGATTTAAATATGAAAGTTACGTGGATATTTACGTGTCCTTAAATCTGTTTATTTTATATAAATAGATAAAATGATTCATTTGACGTTAATCACATTTTTAAGTAGAAATGAACGGCACAATGACATAAAATATTGATACTTTATATTTTTAAATCGGAGAGAATAACAGTATTAATATATTAAATGTCTAATAATATTTTAAAACAATTGAGCGGCATACCGACGTTTTGAAAATATTCTCGCTTTATTACGAACTAACCGAACCAAAATATATATATATATATATATATACACAAAAATACATACAAATAGCCACGTGCATTTTGACACGCGTGAGACGCGTGTCAGATGTGCAAGTCATTAACTGCACAGTTTGACACGTGTATTAAGATACACATGTCAAACCGATTTTTTTATAAAAAAAAAAAAAATTTCCAAATTGAATTTTTCATTTAAATAAATTTTTTATTTAATTAAATAAAAAATTCAATTTTGAATTTTTTTCAATTTAATTTTGTTATTGGTTATTTAAATTTATTTGGGTTAATAAATTTTTGTTTTTTTTTTTTTTTGTTTTTTCAAATTTTATTATTTCCGACCACAAATAACGCAATATTGATTTTACCCAAAAACAGCACAAAATCATATTACACAAACCAATAGTTAATAACGTATTCGTTAACTACGCAAATATTTACAAATAAAAATTAATTACACAAAATATTTACAAATCTGAAGGGCGTCCCTACGAATCACGAGGTACTGTCCCAGGCGTGCTCTCGCCAATCGGCGATTGCTGGGCAAGGAATGGTGTAGCGGGCGAAGGTGTAGCGACAGTGGAGTGCTGGCTCAGCCGTCGTCCAACAGGCGACAACGTATCAACCGTTGTCGAATTACCTACAAATAATATAGACAATTAAAGTATATAATATTACTTGCAAAATTAAAGTGATAATTAAAACAAATTGAAATTAATTTTGTCCTATATACAATATAAATCATACCTGCAGATGCTCTACTAACAGACGACGTACTACCTACGTGTGCAGGTAAAGACTGAGTACCAAGACATGGTGCTGATACTCCCATGGAGGTTTAGGGTTAGGGTTAGGGTTTTTTTTAGGGTTAGGGTTTGTTAGGGTTTAAGGTTTAGGGTTAGGGTTTTAGTTTTTTAGGGTTTAGAGTTTTTGATTTTTTTTTAAGGGTTTGTGTTTGTGTTTTTTTTTTAACGGTTTGTGTTGGTTTTACGGTTATGAGATTTAAAGTTTAGGGTTACAGTTTAGGTATTTCTTAAAAAGTAGACGGTCAATTTAATTGTTTTTCTTCCATATTCAAACCAATAATTTGTTTTTTTTTTTTTTGTTTTTGTTTCCATTTATCATTTTCAAAAGTGTCATCGTTGGTTTAAAACGCTAAACTAATATGCGATATTGTTTGATTTTTTTTCCACTAACAAAAAAAACTCCTGAATTCATAATAACACATTAAAATAAATATATATAAAACCTCTCAAATCAACAATTAAAACAAAAAAATTAAAAACAATAAAAACACAACAACATAGTGTAAAAGTACAAGGCTTCATAAAAAAAAAAGTTAAATAAATAAAAGCCTAAATGACACAAAAAATACAAAGGTGTACACTAAAATTTCATCAAAAATGTACTAACCAAATACATGCAGCATTGTTAAATATATATATATATATATATTAAAAAAAACACCAAAACCGAAATGCAGGAGTCCATTCAAAAAAAAAAGCAAAAACAAAATTATATGTATAAAAATTCAGTAACATTGCAATAAAAAAATAGAACAAATAAAAAATCATGAGAAGAAAAAATCATGCAGAACATGTAGAAAACATCACTCGGCCGGATATACATGTAGAAGAAAAAATTAAATACAAACAATGAGAGAAATTATACTCACTGCCAAATTGGGTCTATGGACAAAATATGCAGGTATATATCTGCATATTTGGAGGAACAAAATATACCAAAAATATCGAAGTTAGCAAAATATACCAAAATGATATATGTAGAAACCGGTAAACAGAGAGAGAGAATGAAAGTGTACCGGAGCAAATTCACGCACGGCCGGAGAATGAGCTGCCGGAGAGTAGTCCCAGTAGAGAGAGAGAGAGAGAGAGAGAGAGAGAGAGAGAGACAGTCGGTGAGAGAGAGGCGCTCGTGCGCCGACGGTCACGACGCTGGGCGGCTGAGCTCGACGTACGGGGAGAGTGAGAGAGAGAGAGAGAGAGAGAGAGAGAGAGAGAGAGAGATCGTAAGAGAAATGGGTAGCTTCCTATACATATAAAATAATATAATAATTAAAAAAATCAAAAATTTGAAAAAATCGGAATTCGTTTGGCCAGGTGGCGCGCGGGAGAAGTCCCGCGCGGCAGACCTGGCCAAACAATTGGACACGTGTATAGAGTACACGTGTCCAATTGGAGACGTGTATTTCAATACACGTCTCTAATTGTAGTTTGTTTTTAATAAAAAAATATATTATAATTATATATAAAGTAATATATGAATAAATATATATATATATAATTTATTCAAGTAAATACAAATACAAACTCATGCAGCCCTAAATGTATGTACCGTACATATAGCTAAACCCTAAGCGCTAAAACTAAACCGTAAACTATAAATTAAAACTAAACCATAACCCTAAAATTAAACTCTAACACTAAGTATATATACTATATTAAACCCTAAATAAAAATAAAAACTAAAACCTAACCATAAAATTAAACTCTAACCCTAAGTGCATAGACTATATATAGCTATAAACTATAATCCTAAGGGTACGTACTATATATAGTTATAAACCCTAACCCTAATCCTCTGTCCAAAAGTATATATATATATATATATATATATATATATATATATATATATATATATATATATATATATATATATATATATATATAGCTATAAAACTAAACCCTAAGTAAATGTACTATATATATAGCTATAAATCATAATCCTAAGTATATGTACTATATATATTGGAACAATCTAATTTTGAACTGCTCATGATTTAATATATATATTTAAAAGTGTACAATAATAACACATGAAAAATATATTGACATTATTATTCATAAAATGTAAAATTAATTAAATTATAACCCATAGCTTTAAGTGTATATATTATATATACCTATAAACCCTAAAACCCTAACCCTAAGTGTATATATATACTATATATAGCGATAAACCCTAACCTTAAATACATGTACTATATACATAGCTATAAATCATAATCCTAAGTATATGTACTATATATATCGGAACAATCTAATTTTGAACTGCTCGTGATTTAATATATATATTTAAAAGCGTACAATAATAACACATGAAAAATATATTGACATTATTATTCATAAAATGTAAAATCAATTAAATTATAACCCATAGCTTTAAGTGTATATATTATATATATCTATAAACCCTAAAACCCTAACCCTAAGTGTATATACTATACATAGCGATAAACCCTAACCCTAAATACATGTACTATATACATAGCTATAAATCATAATCCTAAGTATATGTACTATATATATCGGAACAATCTAATTTTGAACTGCTCGTGATTTAATATATATTTAAAAGTGTACAATAATAACACATGAAAAATATATTGACATTATTATTCATAAAATGTAAAATCAATTAAATTATAACCCATAACTTTAAGTGTATATATTATATATACTTATACACCCTAAAACCCTAACCCTAAGTGTATATACTATATATAGCGATAAACCTTAACCCTAAGTATATATACTATATATAGCTATAAACCCTAACCCTAAGTGTATATACTATATATATCGATAAACCCTAACCCTAAGTATGTATACTATATATAGCTATAAATCCTAAGTTTAAGTGTATATACTATATATATCGGAACAATCTAATTTTGAACTGCTAATTTAATATATATATATATATTTAAAAGTGTACAATAATGACACGTGAAAAATATATTGACACTATTATTCATAAAATGTAAAATCAATTAAATTATAACTCATAGCCCTAAGTGTATATATTATATATACTTATAAACCTTAAAACCCTAATTATATATATTATATATATCGATAAACCATAATCCTAAGTATATATACTATATATGGGTATAAACCCTAGCCCTAAGTGTATATACTATATATAACTATAAACTCTAACCCTAAGTGTATGTACTATATATAACCATAAACTCTAAATGTATGTACTATATAAAGGACTAAACTATAAGTATTTAATTCCAATTATAGAATTTACATATAGCATATAGCTTTCAAACATAATTTTATGTGTGTAAGTTATGTGCACTGTATTTTCACAGATTTGTATGGTTAATAAGATAAGGAGTTTTTTTTTTTTTTTTAAAAAAAATTAACACAACACAATTTTTTTTTTTTAATATATATTTGGCAAAAAATAACAGTTTGACACGTGTAATAATACACGTGTCCAATTGGACACGCGTATTAAATACTCGTGTCCAAATAGACACGTATATTATTACACGTGTCCAATTGGACACGCGTATTAAATATGCGAGTCCAATTGGACGCGTGTATTTTTACACGCGTCCAAATGGATACGTGTAATAATACACGTGTCCATTTGGACACGTGTATTTAATACGTGTGTCCAATTGGACACGTGTATTAAATACGCGTGTCCAATTTGTGAATACGGTACAATTAGAAATGTGTCTCATAAGACACGTGTCTAATTAAAATACACGCGTCCAAATGGATACGTGTAATAATACACGTGTCCATTTGGACACGTGTATTTAATACGTGTGTCCAATTGGACACGTGTATTAAATACGCGTGTCCAATTTGTGAATACGGTACAATTAGAAATGTGTCTCATAAGACACGTGTCTAATTAACATGCGTCCATTTGTAGTGTATATATATATATATATTGGTTCGGTTAAAGGCCCACACACAGATCAGCACCCTCACACATTTTTATATATTACCACATACACATGGTTTTCTTCAATAAAGAACTTACTGGGTGTTTCTAGAATAAGCTAGAATTTTGTGTTCTTGTTTGCTGGATGTTGACCGAGAGGAAGAGGGACTTTTGCACATTTTCGGCCAAATAAAGAGAGGGATTATCTGAGTTTCTTTAGCAACAAAGTACCAAAAAGAAACATAATCAACAGAGAAGAAATCGTGACTTAACGAAAGAGAGAAGGAACTTCTCAGTTTTTGACGCAGACCAAGTGAAGGAGAGAAGAGGTAAGTAAAATATTTCTTCTCAGTTTTCACAGTTTTAGGTGCAGATTTTACAGGTTATTCGGACTGTTCTTTGTTGATTTACTGCTATTATATTTTTTTTTTCTAGCAAATAAGGTGCTACTGTGGAAACAAAATAGAAGAGAAGAAGGCAGAGAGACTTGTTCCCTTTTTCCTTTCTTCTGCAGGCTGATTCAGAGACAAAGAGAGAGAACTCCTCTGTTTTTACTAATGGCCGAGAGCTTCAGAGAGTTCGAAACTGCTGTAAAATAGAGGAAGACAGAGATAAAGCTAGAGAATTCTACAAAACATAGAAAGAAAGAAGAAGAAGAAGAAGAAGAATGGGGCAGCTTGTGCGTGAAATGTAAAGGGGGTTGCACCTCAATTTATACATTTTTGGACGGACAAGATCGCTTCATTTTGATCTGATCCGACGGTCAAGAATGCTACTTGGGCAGCAAGTTTGGGCTTGTAGGGGTGAACTGGGCATTCGTGAATCGTGACTCATCTTAAGGGTAGGATAAAAACCAGAGAAGGAAAAGAGAGGAAAGAGTCGCGCGTGATTCATCAAGCTAGGGAATATCTAGGTGACTCATCTCATCTAATAGCATTAGTAGCAGTTACCCTATATTGTTTCTCTTTCCTATATTGATTCTCTTCTCTATATTTAGGAAAAATTTTATGAAAAACATAAAAAAAAAAAAAAAAAACCTTCCACAGCAGATACCCTATATTTAGACGAGGGAGTTGTGAATGAATAGTAATTTTCTATGTATACATGTCTACTATTCCTTTTCTATATATTATTTTTATATAAAAAAAAGTATAATTAATTGATATAAGAAAGAGAGAAAAAGTAGGAAAGAGAGAAAAATAATAAAATAAGAGTAAAAAAATAATATTTAATTGATATAGGAAAATGTAAGGAAATTTATTGTGAGGTATTTTTTTATAGGGAATCAAAAAGTAGTTTTGTTTCTTAAATATAAGAAAAATAGTTGAAAACCAACTGTTAGAACTCTAAAGGAATCTCAACCATTAGATGAGATGAGTCACCTAGCTATTTCCCTCATAATTTAGTTAGAAACTAAATCTTGGCTTCTAACCAGATGCTTTGGTTTTGTGTGTGACTGAGTTATTGTGAGTATACTAACATGTGATATGGGTTTTTCACATCCAGAAAAATGGAAGAATAACGACCATAAGTTCCGTGACTAGCGTGGACTGGGTTGGGTACAATTGTGTATGGGCTGGGCACCATCAACGTGTAGGCTGAGTTTTATGGGCTGGGTTCATGAAGAATTAAAATGGACTCACAAATTATTATTGTTTAATTTTCGTCCAAATTAGGATACCATTTTTTTATGGGTATTTTTGGGTATTAAACGGAGTCCAAAAATTATGAAATTCAGAGGGTAGCTAGAGGACTTCAAGAAGAGCGTTTTGGCTTTTGAATCGACCAAAACAGAGTTCGTTTGACCATGTTTCTGTTATTCCAAAGTTTAAGGTCCATTTAAGTTTTTATCAAATTAAAACTATAAATGCTTCTAAATGAATATTTATTTTCATAAATATTCATATTTATTCTTTTACATTGTTATTATGTTATAAATCATATATTAAGATGTTTTATTCAATATCTTAAAATATAGGGTATTACACTTAGCACATTGCTCTGCCCCTCTTCTATATTGGGCTTAAGCATTCCAAACTGTGTGTTACCTCATCAACCGCTTATCCACCCCTGTCCTCAACAATAACTCACCCTTCCAAAAACTCTTTCCTTCCTGCCCTATTTATAGTTTCATGCAAGTTTTTGGCTGTACTTGTTGGCTACACCTTTGGTCTTACAACAAGCATAACCTAGATTTTTGCTCCAAAACCCACATCTTCATCGGCTATAGTCCTTCTCACCGCGGCTTCAAATTTCTTCATCTACCTACTGGACGCAACTACATTTCTCGCAATGTCATTTTTGATGAGTCTGTTTTACCTTTCCATCTCTCCTCATCATCCTTTACCCCCCATCCTCCCAACTCCCAAACCACACTCTACCCTCCCTGATTAGAGAATCTTAACACTCCCCCTCGCCTACCCGGTGCTCCAACCCCAACCCAAACATCCCCCTCTCTCGGGCTGCCCAAAGTCGAATCTTAGGAATCGTCTCTTCCTCGCACTTCATCGCCACCTTCCCCTATTAACATTGTTTCATCTCCTACTTGTATACAGGTAACTTCCACAGACCCCGACACCAAACTTGTGATGCCACCTCCACAGCATGCCATGCAGACTCACTCCAAGAATAACATCTTCAAGCCCAAGTCCCTTCCCACTAGTCTCATCTGCTATCCTCTTCCTAAAGCACTCACTACCACCACTAGCTCAGCAGACGTCGAACCGACCTCCTACTCTACAACTTCCAAGCACCCGACATGACGTAATGCCATGAATCTTGAATTTGATGCCCTTCTCTGCAACGGTATTTGGACTCTTGTTCCTCCCACCTCTGACATGAACATTGTTGGTTGCAAATGGGTATTCTGCCTCAAACACAAAGCTGATGGCTTCATTGATCGTCACAAAGCCCGTCTTGTCGCCAAAGGTTTCCACCAATAACTAGGTGTTGACTTTGATGAAACTTTCAGCCCAGTTGTCAAGCCTACTACCATTTGCTGGTTCTCTCACTTGCCATCTCCGCCGGCTAGCCCATCCGCTAGATTGATGTCCAGAATGCCTTCTTACATGGATGACTCTCCAAAGATGTGCACATGATTTAGCCCCTCGGCTTCATTCATCCCCATTTTCCTAATCATATCTGCAAGATCCACAAAGCTCTCTATGGCTTAAAACAAACCCCTCGTGCCTGGTTCTCTCGTCTTAGTGATCACCTCCTAGAACTTGGATCATCAGCTCTTGATCTTACCCCTCATTGTTTATTCGTCACACACCTCAAGAGACTACTTTTGTCCTCATCTATGTTGATGACATCCTTATCACAAGTTCTCTTCCTCAAGGCACTGCCACTCTGCTACATCAAGGACTTAGGCCCCTTTCACTACTTCCTTGGTATGGAAGCCCACCACCACTCCAGATGGACTTATTCTATCACAACAACGCTACATCCTTTATCTTCTTCAAAAGAGCAACATGTCCAAAGCCAAACCAGTCAAGACTCATATGTCCACAGCACATGCTTTCTCACTACTCTCCGATGACCCTCTCATAGATCCCTCCCCCTACCACAGCCTTGTGGCGTCTTGCAATATTTGTCACTCACACGCCCAGATATCTCCTTCGCTGTCAACAAAGTCTCTCAATTCATGCATTGACCCACTTCCCTAAACCTGCAAGCAGCCAAACGTATCCTAAGGTACCTCAAATCCACTATCTCTTATGGCCTACTCCTCGCCTATCTTCATCCCATACCCTCCAAGCCTACTCAGACGCTGACTAGGCAAGCTGCCCCAAAATCTACTGGTGGTTTTTGTGTTTTTCTGGGCTCAAATCTCATTTCTTGGTCCTCCTATAAACAACGGACAGTCGCCCGCTCCAGCACTTAATTCGAATACCGCTGAACTCATTTGGCTCCAATCTATGTTGCGCGACCTTGGCTTTTACCTCCCCTCCCCACCCACCCTATGGTGTGACAACATTAAGGCAACCTACTTCTTCGCCAATCCCGCCTTCCATGCTCGTACCAAACATATCGAAATTGATTTTCACTTCGTTCGTGACAAAGTCGCCTCCAAAACCTTGATTGTCCGATTCATCTTCAACAAAGATAACCTGGCCGACATTTTTACCAAACCCATTGCCTCACCATATGTTACGTGTCTACACCCGGAGAAAGAATAGCCAATTAGAACTAGGTTTCTTGTTAGATAAGGTAAGAGTCGTATTGTCTCTTTAAGAAAATAATGGATTTATAATAAGGTACGAGTCGTTTTGTCTCTTTAGGAGGATAATGGATTTATTATCCAAATAAAGGAGACTTGCTCATAAAACAATATTTCCAATAGGAAAATAAAGAATTTGTCTCCCTTAAGAATTATATTTATTATTTACGTTATTTTCGTTCTTACTATGTAATCTTCTATTTAAACGTGAGAATTGATCAATAAAAATATGAGAAGTTTAATATTCAGTTCTAACTGTTGTTTTAGAATGTTTAAGATTCCTCAAATTACCCTAAAATTAGGAGGCCTAGGATTCTTCGAATTATCCTACCAAAATTTATCGTTTTTGTTTATTTTTCATCCTTTGTTACATAGGCCCGTAACACCATACTTTTCCCTCATGCGCACCAAGCTCAACGTCGTGTCCCCTATGTCTCGCTTGCGGGGGCGTAATGAACCATATAGGGAGACACAACTCTACAAGCAACATTCTATAGAAGACACAACTCAATTCTGTATTTCTATGTATTTTCTTCCCTTTTGTAATATGGCAAATACTTGTATAAATTGAAACCATCGATGAATGAAAATTCAAGCAATTCAATTCAATCATATTCTCACCTTTCTGTACCCCATATATTCCTGCTCTAACTATAGAAATGTTTTTTACAAAAATATTGACATCATATCAAGGCATCCCTAGTAAAATCTCTACTTGCTTGTGGACACCCAGGCTAATAATATTCACATAAACAATTGAAACTTCAGTTTCGTCTCCTTGATGGAGATAAGGATCTATCACTTAAAAGAATACCTACTGAGAGGAATGCTCAACCCCACTCAATAAGATCTTGATTCTGGTTTGATTTCACCAAAGTCGTGTCCAGATGTAGAGGTAGAGTAAAATGTATGGACTGCAGTTGAGTTTTGGATCTGACTTCCACTCGAACTGTGCTCTTGCCTTTGTTGATGGAGGTCTCTCATGGCCTTAAACCTCAAATCTTCCCTGTAGGTGCTTGGTTCTGGGATCACTTCTGGAACGGTCATTCGCCCTTCGAGCATGCCTACAACCTCGGACATGGTAGGCCTAAGTGATGAGGAAGCATTTGTGCACAACAGAGCTACTTTAACCATAATTTCTGCTTCCTTTTGGTTGACCTCAGACCCCAACCTCTCATCAATCAGCTTCATCAAGTTTCCAGTTTGTTGCAAATGACAAGCCTGCGACAAAAACTATTTAATTACTATCATGCAAATGTTCCTCTTAGCTTATGATCAAAGTAACAAGTATGCATAAGCATTAACAATGGATGTGTAACGGATCAAACCGGAAGAGGAGTTATAAAGTACCCGATCCAAAAGACAAACACATTTGTCACTCGGCATATAGTTATTATTGTTCTTTCCACTCAGAATTTCTAAGGCCACAACTCCAAAACTGTAAACATCTGCTTTGTAGGTCAGATAACCCCATAATGCATATTCCGGTGCCATATATCCTCTGCAAACCAAAATATAAACGTCTTGTAATTCAATACCAAAAGTTTAATTTTTTTTGCAAATATCATGTATCTAACTATGACAACTATAAAATAAATAACTATGAATTTTATATAAGTAAACAAACATTGTTCCAGCGACTCGGGTACTAATGTGAGTTTTCTCCTCTTCATCAAGCTTAGCCAATCCAAAGTCAGATATTTTGGGGTTCATGCCTCCATCCAACAACACATTAGATGCTTTAATGTCTCTGTGAACAATCTTGAGTACTGATTCTTCATGGAGAAAAGCTAGACCTCTTGCTATCCCAATACAGATCTTAAGCCTCGTAGGCCAATCCAATTTAAGCTGGCTGTTTTCTGGACCTACAAAAACAAGAAAACACTGCTACCAACTCAAATCTTTACTTTATATTTTTTCAGAAAAGTAATGAAATAATTATGAGGGCACAAAACATGAGACACAACCCAAGGAAACATACAAGGAGAAACTAAAAAACTAAAATAAAACTCCATAGAACTATCAAACCAGAAAATCAAGAAAAGAATAGTACATATCTTATTATTTTTAGTAGCATCCACGGCTAAACAAAATGGCATAATACTCACCAAATAGAGCACGAGCAAGGCTATTATTTTCCATATACTCATACACCAATAATAATTGTTCCCCTTCAATACAACATCCATGAAGCTTCACAAGATTTGGGTGTTTCAAACAAGAAATCACGCCTATCTCATTTAAAAATTCACGATTTCCTTGCTTCGATTTAGATGAGAGCTGCTTAACTGCTATGACAGTACCATCAGGTAATTGACCCTGCACGGTTGCACCCAACATTTATTCAGATGAGAACAAAAATCCATACTCGAATGGGATAAGTCAAGTCAAGAGTTTGTTGCAGTACCTTGAACACCGGACCAAACCCACCTTCTCCAACCTTGTTGGCAGAATCAAAGTCATTGGTGGCAGCTTTTATTTGTTGTAAGGTAAAATTACCTGTCTGCAAATCTAGCCCTTGAACATCTGTCCAAGGAGGCACATGCGACCCAGTAAGCCAAGGAATTTAGTTTTCTTTGTAAATACTAGCTTGATATACACTTAAAGAAAGATGATATGCTCATATGAAAATTTTATGCGCAAGGACCGCAGTGAGTATGACTATCAACTTTCTTGTTCTTCTAAATATCATTATCATCTGTCCAAGGAGGCACATGTGAACCAGTAAGCCAAGGAATTTAGTTTTCTTTGCAAGTACTAGCTTGACATACACTAAAACAAAAAAAAAAAAAAAAACAAAAAAAGATGATATGCTCATATGAAAATTTTATGCGCAATGACCGCAGTGAATATGACTATCAACTTTCTTGTTCTTCTAAATATCATTATCATAATTAATTTCTATCACATACTAAAATCGTACATCTTTGTACACCAGAGCTCATCATTAAGAAGCAACAATTCAACCGCTTCTCAAAACATAAGATTGTGATGCTTGAGAAGTAAAAGAGAAATATTCCCTCGTGATTTAGCTCAACAAAATCTCCTTCAAGAAAATAAATAGTTCTACTTATATGCCCTCCCATTAGAGTAAACTAACACTGCATAATTAATATTTGAAAACCCTACTTAACATATATTATTGCAATAAATATCCCATGACATATCAAAACACATCTACAAGGAATTAATTAAAGCCTAGATATTGCTAATAAGACTACACCTGACAATATATTAGGTATCTGAATTTAATTATGCACACCTGCATACATTTCTCTAGCAACTGAAGATCAGTGAACCACAATTAAAGAAGTTCAAAAGTCAAGAAAACCTACTCTATGTGCATCATTTACTCATTAAAATTGACTACATAGAGGCAATTAAATCAATTTCAGAATCAGCCATTTTTTTTTTTAAAATAAGTAATTTGAGAATCAAGCAATTGATAGAGCCTGTACCTGTTTTTCTCCCTCTTTTCCTCCACAAACAGCCTTTCCACCAAAGGATTCCCACTAAAAAGAGTAGTAAGCATACTGCTCCAATTGCAACTCCAACAATGATATGAACAGTTTGCTTGGTTCCACCATTTGGACAAAGCTTAAAATCTGCCCAAAAACAAAATAAATCAATTATGTTTTCTAAGGACTTATAGTGAACAAGACAAGAGAGCTTGGCAAGATATATATTGACTGAATAAAGTAGGCATAAACATGGAATGTAACAACGAATATTGCCTGTTAATTACTCAGAAAATAGAATTAGGCGCGAAGGGAGAGGGGGGAGTTGGGGGAGGGGGGGGGGGATAATTCCCACAATTGAAAGCTAGGACTTTACATGAATTATTAGAAGAAGAAAAAAGAAAAAGAAAAAAAGGGATCAGAATGCTGCACTGTCCTAATCACAACAATTACTAAATTGCAATTTAATTTTATCCTTTGACAGTGAATCCAATCTTTTGTGAGCAATAAGGAAGCCAAAATATTCAGTTCCAAAAGTATCAAGTATTTAAGCTTTAAAATATTTGATGATCCGAAATAATTTTATAGCAAGGATAATGTGACAGACAAAAACTAAATCAAGAGAGAGTGCATTTCTTATAAGCTTTATGTATGATTTAAAAAATAAAAAATAAAGATCATAGAATTGAATTCATACGATTCGACTTCAAAAAAGCAGTTGAAATTTCTCTTTATGCTTTTCTATATTGTTCTGGATTGTGCATTTATAAGAAAAAGGAAAACTGGAAGAAATTTCATATCATGCATCTCAATCTCTATGACATCTTCCTTGTCCAATGAAACAAATAGAATAATTTCTTTACTCCACAAAGAGCAAACCTAATGATTCCATGTGGAGCCAACAGCATCTATAAAACACTGATACGCTGGATTATATGGATTGTAGAGGTGTTGTACTAAGTGCTAAATTTCAAATTGAGTGTGTACTCAGAAGAACTCAACTATATAAATGATGATTTAAGAGACCTTAAAGTGACTAGACCTTATGGTATTATGCAAATGTGACTATTACATCTTTGGGTCCTCACAAAGAGTCTTTCCACAAAAGGATTCCAATAATTATTCTCTTGCTGAAAATCATGTCTTGATTTGAACACTCATCAAGTAGTGGTGGCCTTAGAAGGAAACCCATAAAGAGGGTATATGTCCCTACTACTTGTAAATTAGCATGTGCAAGAACATATAGCATCTCAAGGGATAGTAATATGACAAAGAAAATATTCACACATAACTCACCAGAAACCACAGAAACAGCTGATATAAGGGGACCATAAACTCCACCATGAGGGATTCTCGTTGTCCCCTTACCAGCCCAATAGAATCGGATCTCTAAGACATTTTTTGACACATTGACATTGGATACACGCTTAACTTCTGGCTTTTGAGTAATACCGGTGTAATCTTCAATATTGAAGTCCTTCCACACTAGTCTTTCCTGTGGCAAAGAGGTTTTATTAAACTTTAATCTGCAACCTCAAAGATACATATTTACCATCACTGTGGCTCATTACCTGAACATAGATATCAAAAACACGCTTCCCAAGACTGCTATATGTTTCGTCATTTGTAAACTGTATGTCTGCAAAGTGGAGATTTAAAGTGTAGTTTCCATTCTCCAAGCAATAATGGAAATAAGTAAGCGATATAGGAGATACTCGTGCTGTCCCATACAATTCAGTGACATTTGATGATGAGAGAGATACAGTGTAACGTGTATTTTGGTAATCGTTATCATCCATGAAGTCTCCAGTGCTGCTAAATCCCCAGTAACTATTGTCATGGATAAAGAATTTTGCAGTGCCGCCTACAGCTTCTGCATCTCCTTCATATATAACAGTTGCTTTATCTTCCTTGAAGGCTACGTCATTTCCACCAGAATTAACATGCAAACAATTTGAATCTGCCAGGAAACAATATAGAAAGAGAATCTATGTGAGAGCAAGATATATGGTAACCACAAAGCAACGTACAGAGCTCATCATTTTATACAGCTCAAATTTTTTTTTTTATTTAAATTTGGTGTAATGAGATATCAATATATACCTATACACATTTACAGTCTTTTGTTAAACTCTTTTCAAAAGTACGTTAAAGCAAAGCTAGCATAACAACCATCATTCACTTTTAATTCAATCTTTTCTCTCCTTCCCAAGAACAAACTTTTCAAAAATAAATCACAATATTCTTAGGTAAACACAAATCTGATTAGGAGAAATGCAAGCTAGAAAGGGTGCAGCCCTAGCGCTGAGAGGTATACAAGAGAAGCAGATATCAACATATATTTTTACACAATCATTGTCTTCTGTTATATTCTTAAGTGATCATAGCAATTGGAAACTTCTTTAACGCAAGCTACCATAACAACTATCATCCACATTAATTTAAAGGTTTTCTCTCCTCTCTCCAACATTAACCCTTTAGAAAATAAACCACAATATTCTGGTGACATTGTCGACCTTTACAAATTTATATTTTGCAAGATAATACAAAACTGATTAAGAGAAATGCAGGCTATAAGGGTGCAACCCTATAGCATGGGAGCTATACAATAGAGGCACCAGAAATGAAAAGAGTGAAAAGGATCAATTTACAAAAATGAAACGACATTGCAATCTTTCAAAGAGATCTAGGAAAAGAGCCATAATCAGCAAAGCAAGATAGATTGAGAGTCCACTGCCTTGAACACCCTATTACTCCTCATTCCAAATTCTCCATATCAAACAAAGAGGAACTGCTCACCATGCCATTAGACTCATTGCAATTTTAAATTCTTATATATAAGCTGCCAATATCTTTATCACTAATGCAGGCATTACCCAGTAAACTCATAAAAGACCACTTCCCACATAAGAATAGTATATTAAATAGTCTCCTCCTTTTACCAAATTATCCACCATACCCATGTGAATAAGAATTGCATTCCTGAAACAAATAATACCTTAAAGTCAGACATAACCTTAGACTCATGACCCTCAGCTTCCAACAGAATATCTTCACCAAAACTGCAGTCAAACATTGTGAAACATATGAACTGGACCCTCAACTGATTCTGAATCTGCTCTTAGCAAGAATGGACAACTCAGATTCCAATGCAATATCTTCCATCTAGCCCAGATAATTAGTCATTGTTGCACTCTTCTTGTGAACAATGGAAATAAATCAGGGAGCAGGAAAACTTGAAGGAATTCCCACACAAACCTGACAGGAACCCGAGGATTTCTTTCATTGAAAATCAGAAAATAAAAGGGATAAATCAATCACTTCGAAGGGATCAAGCCTCCAAATGATCACGTCAAGGAGATCAACCTCCAAATGCCTTAGGCAAAGTTGTATTTCTTTTCTATGAATTGGCCATATGGCATCTACAATCTTAAATGGAGAAGACTTACACTTATTTATAAATGCAGATTTGACAACACAAAAGGAAATCAAGGAAATAACGGCTATAACAGAAATAAAATAAGAACATTAATGAAGTGTAATCACGGAATAAATAGAAAATATTAAATTTCTTAACATTCTCCAGTCCTTCAAAACAACCGTCCTCAAGGTTGGTCATTAATAAAACATGTCACCAATCCCGTCCTAAATCCCATGTGGCTACCATGTCCTTGTTAAAGGTAGTGTCTCAGGAATGGTGCATGATAGTAGAGAAACAAAAGAAAACATTTTAATATTGCCGATTTTATCAAGAGAACCATAGAAGAATTTCAAATCATTATTACCCTTCTGAGACATCACATAGTCGACCCTCACAATTTGGAGCAAAAACTTCTTTGTTAGACTTTGTCAAATCGATTCCTTTCCAATAAAGCCTTGTCAAACCTGATCATGACTTGTTTCTTTATCAGATTGTAGAGACAGTATCTCAACTAGTTCTTTATCTATTGTGTACCTCGCACTCATAAAGGATAACAATTATTGGTGCTCTAAGGAGGTTGGGGGTTCGTTTGGAGTAGGAGTATGGAAATGTATTAGGAGTGGATGGGATGCTTTTGCAGGCCATGTGAGATATGAGGTCGAGGATGGTTCGAAAGTCTTGTTTTGGCATGATGTGTGGTGTAGGGAGTTACCTTTGTAAGACTCTTTTTCCAGAACTGTTTCTTATTGCATGTAGCAAGGATGCATGGGTGGAGGAGAATATGCAGAGACAAAATGGCTCAATTCTATGAAATGTTTTGTTTATTCAACCTGTACATGATTGGGAGGTGGAAGAGGTTAGTAGATTTTTTGAGATGTTGTATTCTCTTAAAGTTAGGTGTGAAGGAGAGGATAAAATATGTTGGATTCCAGCACGAAGAAAATCCTTTGCAGTGAAGTCTTACTATAAGGTTTTATCTAGTCCTATACAATCTTCGTTTCTGTGGAAAAGTATTTGGAAAGTTAAGGGTCCCCCAAGAGTGGCTTTCTTTGTGTGGACGGCGACTTTAGGAAAAATTCTAACTTTGGACAATCTACGAAAGAAGAACATTATTGTGATGGAGTGATGCTATATGTGTAAGACTTCTGAAGAGTCCATTGATCATTTGTTCTTGCATTGTATGGTTGCTACAAAGTTGTGGAGTATGATCCTGCAATTGTTTGGTGTGGTGTGGGTAATGCCGCGATCGGTGAAAGATATATTGGGGAGTTGGAGGGGACAAAAGGGCAACCGGACATTGATTCCGAATTGGCGAATGCTCTATCGTGTGTGATGTGGTGTGTATGGAGGGAATGGAATGCACGCAGTTTTGAAGATTGGGAGTTTGGTTTGATTAACTTGAAAAAGTTGGTGATATAAACTTTGTTTATGTGGAGAGTGAAACTATAGTCTATGTATGAGTGTTCTTATTCTGATTTTCTAGATAGGTGCTCTCTTTTCTCTTTGAATTAGGTATCATATATACATCCTGTGTATTATAGGTTGCGCCCTCTACGCTTTCTGAAATATACTTTACATATCCAAAAAAAAGGATAACAATTAATCATCCTTGTCCATCGTGGGATTCAAGACATAAATGTGTAATCATGGAATAAATAGGAAAATTGGGTTTCTTAAAAAAACCATCCTGTAAAATCTTTTCATGCTCCAATTTAACACAATTATGCCATGCAAAAACATCCTATCCATTCCTATTGTATTTCCGCAACCACCAAAATGTGAGCTCCAAAAAGTAAGAGTGGTCCAACTTCTCCCCATTTCAGAACTTACCAGCCTCCTCCATATGCTGAATTTTTCCACCACCAACTAATGCAAACACTACCCAACCCTCCAATTAGGAAATCTACCACTCTAGCAGATCTTGTGGAGTTTAAGGTAACGAAGGCTTTCAAAGCTTATAATATTCTCTTTTTGGAATTCTGAACTGAAGAAGCAAAAGTTCAAACTCAATCATCACTCCTCTTTTTCTTTTTCTTTAAATGAAGGCCTTATTGTAACACCTTGGTCCCATATTGAGAAGATGAGTAGCCCGCATAGAGAGTGGTTTATAAAAATAGTCATGAGTGTTACGTCTCACATTGCCTAGTTACTAGATGCAACTGAGCTTTATAAGGGATTCTTGAAAAGCTCTAAATTGACTAGTCGTTTTAGGGTGATAGCGCAAATGTGGCTAGTATTTTTCCTTAGGTCGTTACAAATGGTGTCAAAGCCACCTAGTAACGCCAAACCATGTGGTACTGGAGCCCTACATGACGTGGCTCTGACAATGACGTCAGAAGTTTAAGAGGGGGAGTTTGTAATATCCAGGTCTCATATTAGGAAGATGAAGTAGCCCACATATAGTATAAGGGATTCTTGAAAAGCTCTAAATTGACTAGTCTTTTTAAGGTGATAGCGCAAATGTGGCTAGTATTTTTCCTTAAATCGTAACAAATGGTGTCAAAGCCACCTAGTAACGTCAAACCATGTGGTACTGGAGCCCTACATGACGTGGCTCTGACAATGACGTTAGGAGTTTTAGAGGGGGAGTTTGTAATATCCCAGTCTCATATTAGGAAGATGAAGTAGCCCACATATAGTGTATGGTTTATAAAGATAGTCATGAATGCTAAGTCTCACATTGCCTAGTTGTTATGTGAAACTTGTCTTTATAAGGAATTTTAAGGAAACTTCAAATTAACTAGTCCTTTTGGGGTGATAGCGCAGATGTGACTAGCGCTTTTCTTTAGGTCATTACACTAATCATATGTGGAAAACACTTTCGCTTTGCAATCATAACTATCTTTTCCAGAGTCAGCCAAGACTTCCTTAAGCAATTTAATATAACTAATTTTTTTTTTCATAAGTAAGAAGACTTTATTAATGAAAGCGTAAGGCTCCCCTATGTACACAGGAAGTATACACAAGAACAACCAAAGCTAACCCGCAAAAACCCAACAGAAACAACAAAACCCAAACCCCCGAAACCGAAGACAAACCCCAAAACAAACTACAATAGAACCCAAGTAAGAAACTAAACAACCCACCACCCACCAAAGCACATAAACCTACATCATGTGTGCCTTGCCTTTTCTACTCCTAGAATGATCTTTCGCAACATCATAATTGATAGAACTATGCAAATTAAGTAGCTCCCTTTTTCCTTTATACTTTTGGCGCGCAATCATCTTTTCCCGCTAAAAATCTTTTTCCATGACATCCCTAATTGCCAAGGCCTCCTGCCCAAAAGCCCATTCCAATGCCCAATCCAAGGGCAATCCCTCCCAATAATCATCTTCCTCCTCCCAAACTACGATCTCCCCGTTATGATCGAAATCGACAAGCCAATTCAGAGATTGGGAGAAACCATTTCCCTCAACGGAACAAGGAATGATGCAACCACTCGGAGGATAGGAAGGACCTGCTACCCCGACGCCCTTGACCTCTCGTGGCAAAACGGGAGGGATAAAAGCAATCAGGGGAAGATTGAGAAATCCCTTCCTAAATAGACCCTGTTTTGTTGGAGTCTCTGTCTTCTTTTTTGCATGAAACTCTCCACCTGTATCCTTAAAAAGAGCAGGTCCAGCAGATAGCTTCGAGGCTTCCAAGGAGTCTAATAAAAACCCATCATTCCAAACCACAGAATGCCCTACCTTGAGCTAGGGTTGGCAATTTTTGACACGACCCGCGAACCCGACACGAACACGACACGAAAAAACCGGGTTTGGGTTTGTTATAATCGGGTTCGGGTCATAATCGGGTTGACCCGATTATAATCGTGTTTGGCGGGTCAACCCGCGGGTTGACCTGCCAACCCGATTATGACCCGATAACACGATTACCCGCCAACACGATTATAACCCGATTACCCGGGTTGACCCGCCAACACGATTATAACCCGATTAAAAAAAAAATGAAGGTTGAAACATGTGAAAACAGTGAAATTGATGCCGTGTCGGGTCGGGTCGGGTAAACGGGTGACACGTTTTTTAGTCGGGTTTGTCGGGTCGTGTTCGGGTCACGTGTCACAACCCGATTAATAATCGGGTCGGGTTCGGGTTGACACGTTTATATAATCGGGTCAGTCGGGTTGACCCGAACCCGACCCATGAACCCGAATTGCCAACCCTACCTTGAGCTCCCTAGCCCTCCTATAATACTGCTGAAAAGGGCGACTTTGCAGCAAGGTGGAGGGGGAAGAACGAATCTTCTTCCCCAACTCAGAGGCCCCTGAGGGAGAAGGAATAGTTGAGACGGAGAGCTTTGCACCACACAAAAGCCCAGTCAACGCCGGAGGAGCAGCCAAGGTCGCCGGAGACGGCATCTCCGCAGTCGGCAGAGGTGGGAAGACGAACAGAGGAGCCGACTTAACCAGAGACGACCCACCCCTAGGTCTGTCTTCGCACAAAGGATCCCCATAGGGAAACTCCATCATCAACTCTGGCAGAATATCTTCGCACAGCCCAAAAGAGGCCACTAGCGTCGTCTCCGGCTTGAAACTCGACGACCGGGAGGAACTGGGTTTTGGCATGAGACGACCCAAACGCAAGCCCTTTTCTCTCAGTCCACACCTTGAAAGCCGGCCCAAAAGTTTCTTAGCAGCCCGACCCAAAACCTTGTTGAACCATATGACCCGTTTACTCCACGTGCACAACTTTGAAATTTCAAATTTCAAACTCGCATGTGAAAGATAAGTCTTACCCAGCAAACAGAGAGGCTGGTCCTTACCTAACAGATCAAACGAAGAAGACTCTAAGGTAGAACAATCCAACGCTGACCTCAGATCTACGTCTAACACCCTCACTGCCGATAGAAGGTCAAGATCACACTATTCCACTGGCGTAACCTTTCTCCCGGAAAAATGATCACCCACAATAGGCACCTTCTTCACGACAGCAGCCGAGCCTGCCTTCAACACCTCCACAAAGGATGGCCCCTTTGTGAAAGGAAACAAACCCGGCCATGCCTCTACTTCCTTCCCCTTATTCTCCACCAACTTATGCATGGACCCAGACCCCTAGCCCACTGAAGCAGAGAAGGAAACAACAGACTTTCTCAGCTCGTCGGAGAATTTTATCCAACTACACCCTCCACGTCCCTCAGGGATCAGAATAAACCCTTTCCGACCACCCATCCCGAATGATGCTGCCTCTAAGAAACGGCCGGCTTGGTTACACCCTCTTCAAGCAATCAAGACTCTCGATCCTTCCCTGAAAGATTTGATGAAGACTTGATCTTTCGGATAACCCACAAGATTCTCCAACGTCGAAGCCAACCACTCAGAATACAAAGAACTAATGAAAATTTTGCCGGAGTAGCTTTTTCTCTTCTCCCCCACCCTCAACGTCGACGCCCCATCCAGAACCGAGAAGACAAAGGTCTTTGACTCTACGATAAAACTTATCTCCTTCTCAAAAAACACCCAGAACCCAAGCGGCCGACCCAGAGGATGTTCACATTTTTGACGGAAAATAGACACACAGTCGCGGGACCCATTGGCTGACGCCCCTACACGCTACTAGTGCAACCCACAAACACCTAATGCTCAAAACACTATCCCTGCCAACTAACTAAAATTTTTCATATGTATATATCCATAAATGAAGGCAAATTGTCATATTTTCACATGAAAGGCAAGAAAGAATTTCCAAAATAAATTTGGAGAAACTCCAAAACAATTTCATAGCAGTCAATAATGTTGGAACTCCAGAAATGTATC
Source organism: Alnus rubra (assembly GCA_028654335.1). Taxonomy (NCBI): domain Eukaryota; kingdom Viridiplantae; phylum Streptophyta; class Magnoliopsida; order Fagales; family Betulaceae; genus Alnus; species Alnus rubra. The sequence continues at coordinate 14,213 of JAJPGS010000127.1, read as the reverse complement.
CTTACATCGTGGACAATTGAAATTCTTCAAGCAATGAGGACGTTGCCTTCTGCAGAGAATGAGTAACAAAAGAAAATGTTAGTAGAAAATGGACACCATTCATATTAAACTTTGTTCTCATTTTGTAGTAGCTTGAAAACTTATAACAGGACCAAAGAAGCCAGCTAAAAAATAAATGAAAAGAAAGGGTATCTTACAAGTTATCCTCGTTTAAAGAGCTTCGAAACAAGTTGAGGTTTAAATTCCTAATTGAACAATAGAAGGTGCAAGAAACATAAATTTTAAAGGCATATCAATCTGGAAAGCATACATAAACAATTAGTATACAAGTAGACTGACAGGTTTTCTTGACAAGCCGGTTGCTCAGGACCTTGCCATGTAAAGTTATTGTATGAAAGATCACTGCATCCATGCATTGGGAAAAAGAAAATGTCAATTTTCTTTAATTAGAAAATGAAAAAGAAACTTAACAAAAAAAAAAAAAAAACAAAGGCTGATATGAATTTAAAAGTAACATCATTTAGAATTTCAAAAACATTTGAACCTGAAAAGCATGTTTTATCATTGCATGTCATTTTCTTGAAAACAACTGAATCTATCACTAATACAGTAATCTGTTAATATCCAGAAAATATAAGCAACTTAGACAATGATAATAAGGGAATTTCGCAAAGATCAGAACTTAGGAAATTCAAGTATATGCTGAAAAGCCCTGACACTATTAGCTGTGAGGTTCGATACGGAAGTTGTTCAGTCCTGCAGATAGGCAATAACAGGACAGCTGAACTGGATATTGAATTTGTTTCTTGCTTCTGAAAGTATTATGGAAATAGTAGTCTAGTGCATGTAGTGGCTCTCAATTCAACAGGCAAAACAATCAAATTATATTAAATATGAAAAAAATTTGGGAAAATTCTATCTTTAATTCAAAAACATACGTTAAAAAGGAAGACTACCAAATAGAAATAGTGCATCTATGAGCTTAATAAGATAAGCAAAAGATGCATATTTCATTAATTCAAAAGGAGAATGGCAAACTCCAGCCTTATATATGGTTAGGGCCAATGTCCCTCAAATTGTTATCTCCCTGTATTTCATAGTTAATGTTTAAGATGGAGAACGATTTTGGATACAACACAAGGGCGCGAAGGAAAACGTGGATTGCAAATATATCAAAAATATGAAACTAAACAGAAAGCTTCCCAGATAAGAAACATACATATTACTTCCTTCTGTCAAGATTGAATCTGGTACATTTCCGCTTAGCAAGTTGCGAGTTAAAAAGCTAACAGAAGCAACATCAAATGTTTAGTATGCATTAAAAATATTAGAATGCAAAAGCAATTGAACAAATCTTGTCAGAAATCTATGGTTGTATTGGTAAGAGATACATGACATGGTTCTGCACCAGATAGCAAGTTTGATTATTAAAAAAATGGGGTGCACGTGTGCAGTTGTGCGTTCAGGTGTTTGTGTCTATATAAATCAAGTCCTCCAGACTTGGAAATGATATTAAAGTATGCTACTGATAAAAGTCAAAATATACAATCAATTACAGCCTCTATTTCGATATACTTACAGGAACTTCAGGCGCTCTAAGTTGGTATTGGTGGGAATCTCCCCAACCAAATTGTTGAAACTGACATCCCTACAACAATCACAAAGAGACAAGATAATCAATATCCAACCTTGGAACAATTTAGAACCTGTTATGTTGAAGAAGAAAGGGCATTCAAAATTGTACAGTTTGATACGATAACCTTAGTTAATAAGGCATCATTCACTAAGAATTACTAGAAGCTATTTTGCTCATGAATCAAACATTGCTTCTATCAATATGATATGTTTTCAAGTAATCTGTTACCATCCAGATAGGAGCAAAGCAGACAACAATTATAAGAAAAGAATTGAAAAATGATAGCAGCAAGGAACTTGGGCAACATATTTATGCTAACTAGTCCCAAGGTATACATCAATCGGCTGGGGACCATGTCTCATGAAGCGGAGGTCACTAGTTCGAATCTCACATTTCCCCCTCCCCTTAAGGCCATTACTTATCAAAAAAAAATATGGTAACTTGTAAATTGACATGTCTCAACTTCCTGCATCTTATAGGTCTTTGTTGTTTCAATTTTATTGGTTGGTCAATTTTGTGTACCAAAAACTTACAGGTATGCACACAAGTGCACATCCATATTTTGTGAAATCATAATTAGTATGTGCGTAAGTGTGTCTATAAATTAATTTGTTCTCAATGATGTCTTTAGTTTCTGTAATTTGGTTTCTTAAGGAGAGTGCAATATTCATAGTTTGTGAAGCCAAATTGTTTCTTATTATATCGATCTTTGTAATAGATTTAGAACTTTTTCTAAATCATCATTCAAACTATTTTCTTTTCTTTTTTTATAAGTAAGAATTCAATAAAAAGTGCAGAGGGGCACAACCCTAGTCCCTAGTAAACAGGAAATATACAAAAGTGCCCCTAATCAGAAGAAAGAAACGAACAAGAAAGTAAAAAATCAGAGAACGACATACTACCCGGGCTATGCGCCGACACCCAAAGATATAACACATTAAGCACATTCAAACTATTTTCTACACCTTGACTTTTATTTGAGGTCTGTCACACTAATTTTAATGTTGATATATTGCTTTTCTTCCTTGTATGAACTTTTACAATGTTTTTGCCAGTCTAATTGTTTAGGTCATGAAATCATTACAAGCTTGAAGCAAATGCCAATTGTTAGAATCCATATGCGTTTATAAACATTTTGGACCTGTTTGGTTCTTTTTTAAAGCTCACAAAACATAAAACAGTGCAAAAGGCACTACAAAACATGTTTTGAATTGAAAAACTGTTTTCAGAAAATTACTCTTGAAAATAGTCTATTTTCAGAAAGCATAAAAAAGGTTTCTTGGAACTGTTTTCTATTTTCAGTTTAGGAAAAATAACACCGTTGGAAACATCTTGTTGCCAGCTTTCTTTTGTTCTTTGAAAACAATTTCCTAAAAGTACTCTTTGAAAACACAACCAAATAGGCCCTTAGAATTCTCGCAGTCCTAAGAATTTTTCAAGTAGTGCAAATTAAACCTTGCTTGACTTTCATGCATCTGCCCAAGATTTATCATTGAATGGACGCAAAATATTTGTGGAGTTAATAGCACTTTTACATATGAACAAGGATAACATTTTGTAAGTGAAAATAACATCAAAGTAATCTACCCTTAAGTGAAGAAAAGCTAGATTTTTCTTTTCAGTTAACTGTCCCCCAACTTTGTTGTTCATTGCAACAAAAACATGTTCTTTGTAGCTTCAAATACCATCCAAATCAAAGGCATTCTGAAGGCATCACACACACACACACACACACACACACACACACACACACATACATATATATATATATATGATTATCTAATTCAAGCTAGTAAACAGCATACTCCAATATGCCACATGCTTTACTTACAACATTTCCAGATTCTTCATTGTCCAGATGTATGAAGGGATCTCCCCAAAAATCTTACAGTTTCTCAAACCCTAAAATACATAACTGAATTGTATCACATAAAGCATCATCAAAATCGAATATATATTTGACAATGTAAGCACTAAACATACAATCTTATTAGGCCAGACATGTTTATCAACATAGGCAAATCCTGATTTGGACCATCTATATCACTAATCCTCCTGTTTCAAAGATGCCACATGAGCCAAAACTGTTGATTGAATATACCAAAAAACCAAGTTTCATCCTATCAAGCAACTGGATGAATGTAAGAAGGTTTTTTACTCACAACTCTTGTAAATTACTCAGAAGAGATATATTTGGTGGGATGGGTCCCTCCAGTCCACTTGCATGCATTTCTCTACAAGAATTCAAATTTGAATGAGAATAACTGTTAGAAAATATACAATAAATAAATAAAGGCTTATCTGCTATGGAGACTCAAAAAAAAAACTTGAGATCTCTTGAAAAAAAAAACAACGATCTTACAATCTTGTTAGTTGCTTCCAATTCTGTATGAAATCAGGTATTGTTCCTCTAAAGTTGTTATCATTTATCCTACTGCATTGTGCAATAAATTGATGTTCATCAGCAAAATGTTTAAATTTATGCTTTAAAGGAGGGGTGAATTATGTCAACAGAAGCATATAGAATAAATTCTCACAAATCTGTGAGACTTCCCAGCATGGCAAAAGTCATCGGCAAGTTTCCTGTCAAATTATTGGAGGATAGAATCCTGCAATAACAATATTGCAGCAATGAACCAACGAAATCCTTAAAAGATGTGTTAGCAAGAAAAAGATTTATAACCTACTAAAATGAAGAGATGAGATGTCTTACAAAGTCTGTAAATTGGTCAAATTGCCAAGCTCAAGAGGAACAATGCCAGAGAATTGGTTTGCTTCAAGGCTTCTGTTTGAGAAAAACACACACACACAAAAAAAAAAAAACAAAAACAGAAAAGGAATATTGAGATTACTAAAAGAGCATAATAGAAACTCATGATTAAACCATCCAAGAAATCACAAGAAGTGCAGGGGTAGCAAAACAACCATATAACAACTAAAAAACACAGAAAGTTTCAGATGTTTGAGGTCATAGCAGTACACTTAAACAAGAAAACCAGAGTCTTTCCACTTTATTTTTATTTTACAACTCAAGCCCACTCATGAAGACTTCAAACCAAAGTTCAAAACGTACAAGTATGTGAGACTGGTAATATTTCCCAACTCCTTTGGAATCTCCCCTGATAAGCGATTCCCGAGAACAGAACTGCACATTACTTGCTGGTTAATTTAAAAGAAAAACAACTAAATCAAAACTTAATCAATATAAAATAAAAGAGCTCACATAAAAGTTAATCGCATTGAAGCCCATTCCAATGGTATTGTCCCATTGAGATAGTTGTAAGCAAAATCACTACAATGAGAGGACAACCAATGTAAATTGGAAATGCTGAAAAAATAGTCTTTATTAAATTCTAGTGAATTGTGTTGGACATTAGTGCTGTAAAATATTACCATCAAACTTGAAATTGAAGCATTTCAAAAGATCTTACATTTCTTGAAGGTGAGGAAGCTTCACCAGTTGAGGTGGAAGCATGCCAGGAAGACTATAGAACTTGAGCACTCTATAATAAATGAGTTATTAGATAGTGAGTATAGGTAACGACTATCATGAGAAGTAGATCAATCATGATATGCTGTTAGCATTTTACAGTATATTACATATATATATATATATATAATATATATATATATATATATATGTATGTATGTCATGGATGTTAAAAATGCAGCTTTTGAAAATAATGTTTGGTGGCCTTCATTACAATGTATAGTCAACAAAAATTTTCACTAACCTGACAAACAAAATAACACTAAACATATATAGATTCGTAGATGAAGGCTTAGATGAGTTAACTTAAATTAATTAATAAAAAAATTATATTTTTTGACAATCATACGGAGATGTAAAATCAAGCATAAGATGGAAGATTTGACATAAAAATAATTAGTAACAAGATGAGGGAACTGTACATCTTTACGACATGACAGACGGTGTTGTTGCAATCACAACTAATGCTGCTCTCAGAATTTCTTGGTGGCTCTAGTGTCATCCCAACCATTCCAAGTTGGCAAGAATTACCATCAAATTTCCAATATGTTGAGCCCATGGTACTAGCTATTTGTTGGAGTGCATCAACTACACAACATCCCAATCAATAAACATCACATGTCAAATCAGCGTTGTACAACTGTGCTTATGAAAAAGAAATGGCAATCCAACTTCATTGCAACTAGTTTTGGCTACGTTAAGTCACAAATTTATATTACAAAGAACCAAGGAAAACAGTTATCTGCGCTTGAACAATATCATTTTTATTGCCTAAATTCAGATTTAAATACCCAAGAAATTTTTGAACATTTTTGTCATTCTCAATCACATGACCTTGAAGCTTGAAGCAAAAAAAGTTTCATGAAGAAATCGGTTTAATTATCCAATTCACGTCCATATTTGTGAAGAAAAATATGAAAACTAACAACTTAATATGACATTCGACAATTCGATTAATGCATTAAAAAAAGGAAACAAGAAAACAATCAGTTTTGATAGAATTATGTGAATTTAGACCAATAAGCATGTGAGAATCACACTAATTAGAACTTAGGCCATCTAATTAGAGAGTACCAGAGAATCATGCACTTAGTGAAGCACCATAATCATAAATTTCAATGGGGAAACCCCCAATTTTCTGTTTGGTCACCAAATAATTCAAAGAAAAAAAAAAGGAAAAAGAAAAAGATCAATGCATAGTACTTTCATATCTTACTATGAAAAATGATAAGCTAAGCCCAACTAGTCCAAACAGTTAATGGGTGACACCCAGTTTGACTAACTTCCCAAGATTCAAACTTTTCATTGCTTTTCCCCATCCTTCCCAACTACAACGGAAGAGCAAGCTCGTACCTTCTTCTTGGGTACCACTGCCTTTGCGAATCTCAGCAACCTGAAGTAACTCAATGCAAAAACCATGAACACGAAGCATTCTTTGCCAGCATGGTCAAGAATTTGACAAAACTACTACAAAGTTGGCTCAAACTATCTTGGTTTTGCAAAAGCTGTACTTACGAGAATCAACCAATGTGTGTAGTTGACATTGACACTCTAATCCCACCACCCAGATGTGAAAATGGATGTAACTAATGTTGTGGATTCTTTGGACTTTGAATGCTCTGGGTTTGAACTTTCCTCTGTCTTTTTCTATAATTGAATAAGATGGCGGCTGTCCACAGTCAATATTTATAAATTGATATTATTGGATTATTATTAAATTATGTTGCCATTGACACAGAGAATAAGCGTGTATTCAACACACTTGTTACAGCTATGAGTGATTTTTTTTTTTGAAAAAAAAAAAAACAGTATGTATTAGTAAAAGGATTTTCGACTTTTGAGTCCAAATTAATCTTAAACAATGAAATCTAGTGGCCATGTGAAAATTTCATTTGGGTTATTATATAATATATTCCACGAGAAGACGCTTTTGTGTCACAAAACAGGACAAGATTGTTGAAACAGGATAATATTGTTTTTAAACAGGGTAAGCACGGCTGCCCCGCCCCTTTTCCTTTCCCTTATGGCCTAGAAGGAAAAAGAAAAAACACGGATGCCACGCGCTCCTACAACACGTACCTTTACTATTTTTCCTCGTCATAAAATTCTGTTTTTTTTTTTTTTTTTTAATGAAAATTTTGTCAAATTGGTCCTTGTAGTTTTGATTATGTAATAAATAAATTTTTATTTTCAAAATAAACAACTCGTGTTATGTTCTCTATAACAAAATTCCCGACAAAACCTTGGTTTTTTGGGAAGTATCCCCCCAAAAAAAAACTTGACAGAATCCCATGAAATTACAAACTTAACTTTAAATAAATGAAAAATATTAAAAAAAAAAAAAAAAAAAAAAAAATTGGGGTGGGATGGCTGGCCACCTCCTTTGGCCCGTTCTAAGGGAGGCCAAACTACCCTCAAAGACCTTTGGGGGCAGTTTGGCCACTTTAAAGACTAATTTTAGAAATTGTCAAACCACTCAAAAGTTACTGGGGTAGTTTAGCAATCCCTTCCAGCCAATTCTAGGGTGGCCAAACTCCTAACCATGGTAATTAACCAACTACTCTCACAACCAGCGCAAAGCTTTGGAGTGGTTTGACAATCCTCATTAATTGGTTCTAGGGGTGATTGAACCACCTCATATTGACGGTAATCCACCACTATATAATCATCTTTTGGGAGTGTCTGAACTATCCTCAATAGTTAGTGTGGTTTAGCACTCTAAAACTAGTCTTGAGTTTTAAACCACCGCAAAAAGCCCTTAAAAGGTGATTAACCACCTCATTACGTTCTAAACAGTTTGATCGACCGCTCTAAGCCTAAGGAGGAGAAATTTGCAATTTTATTGGAGACTATTGGAAATGTGAAAAATTTGTAGGAAGCCATCATTTTGTTATAGAGGCATCACTTGCATTTATAAAATTCATTTTTAAACCACAAGAATTGATATGTTATATGATCAAGCCACAAAGATTAATTTCGCATTTCCATTTTTCTTTTTTTTTTTTTGGTTAAATACAAACTTGATCCTTGTAGTTTAACATTTTACCAAAAAAACTCTCGGTTTTCCAATGTGGTAAATTTGATCCATATGGTTTTCACTTTTCACCTTTATCAAAATTATCCTTCTGTCCATCAATCATCTTGCCACGTGTACAAAAAACCATATAAGACCTATAAAATATTGTCATATGTACATTCTTATCATATCAACATATCTATTAAAATAAATGGAGTGGCAATAAAAGAAAATTTCTTTAGCAAGTGGTGGTGGGGTTCTCGGTGGCTCTCCCCTACCCTCGTGGAGGTACTTAGGTGAGGTTCTCCGGTGGCTCTCCTCCACCTTCATGGTGGTCCTTATGTGGGGAACTCCAATCCACATATGTGGCTATGGGGGTGGCAGAGTCCTACAACTCACAATGTCATTCTGGGGTGAGTCGCGGAAGAGTACTCTCGCAAGACGCTCCTACTCTTGCAACCATCGTGAATGTAGTGTGATGACCCACTCCAACATGGAGAGGTTGAGTAACAAGGTTCCCCGTCCACGAGAGGATCATGATAGGGGACCATCCCAACTTCATGGGGAGGTCACATGGGATCACCCACCTCTGCACGGGAGAGATGAATTGTGGGAATTCCCCCCTGCGGCAGCAGGGTCCTCCTTGAGGCACATCCCTAAGGGTAAGAGTGGATCACCAAAGAATCTTATCACCACTTGTGGAGGAGATTTCCATTCGTCCTCCCTGGAGCCACCCTCCTCTTGTTTTTTTTTTTTTTTTTTTATTATTATATAATATATTATATATATTACCTTTTTTTTGTAAGGGATATGCTAATATGAGAACAATTGTACACATGACAATATTTTATAAGTCTTACTGGCTTTTTCTACGCATGGCAAAAAATTCTATTAATTTGTTTGATGGCAAATAGAAAGAACGAAAAATTTTCACAAAAGTGAAACATGGACCCGCACAAATTTGATAGAGTTATAAATTATAGGGATTCATAAAAGTGAAACGTGGACCAAATTTGATAAAGTTATAAACTATAGGGATCAAACTTGTATTTAACTTTTTTGTTTTTTGTTTTGATGCATCTTTTGTTGAAATATCTTGCTTAGAATAGATATATGTCACCATCTTGACTCTTGAGGTACATTATATGTACCCATTTTGTCAAATTTTAACGGTAAATCTAATGGAGCAGATATTTTAAGAACACAAAGAGGAATTTTTAAAAGGGTAATTAATTTTCTTAAAAATATGAATAATAATAATAAATAATTAAAAAAAAAAAAGGATCGATGAGACATTCGAAAAGATAAGCATCTCGAAAGGCTCATTAGTCATTAGTCCAATAATACTTTTACTAAAAAGCGAGATGATTAGGCATTTTCTTTATTCTTTTTTAGGTAATAGGCATTTTTTTAAACCTAACTGTTCACATTCTCGGCTCTAAGCCTCTAGCATTACATATTGTATTCAACATTATTGTTTTGTTATAAATACAAAGTGATTTGGAAAGAGTAATTAATATTAGAAGTAAGACTTTTGTCTTCTTTTTATTCCTTAAAATATTTTATTAATCATTAAATGATAATTAGGGTTTTAGATTTTGGAATTCAAATTAATTTGAAAATGTAATCTAGTTATGGTCAAAAATTAATTATTTAGTTAATACTTTATAATAAATATATATTTACATACTTTAAATATCGATATAAATAAATAAAAATAAATAAAAGATCGATCGATGAGATGAGACGAGACGCATTTAGCCAATGATATACTCTAACAGCTGTAATTAGGCATTTTTCAAACCTGATCACTGTTCACATCCTCGCGATCAGCTAGCATGTATCTTCTTCTTTTGAATTGAATAATTAGGGAGATCGAGGAATGAGACTTTTATGCTGAAAAGCATGCTTTTGAATGCTTTTAGTTTTAGTTTTACGCCTTCTCTCGCAACCTTCACGTGCTAGATTTCAGATTTCTTCATTGAATGAAACACATGCATTGAATATTTAACGCCTTTAGTACGTGGCAGCTGATCAGCAATATAAAGCACTTTTAATTTGTATAAGTTCACACCCACGTAACAAGCTTTTTTTTCGTGCCTACAATTATAAATTTGGACCGATCGAATGATTATAAGATTATTTATATATATAGAAGCATCTAAATGAATAAGTAATTAGATAATTTAATTTTTATTTGATCAGTGAATTTTATAAGTGATGCGTTATAATCACATCATTTAGCTTCTTTTTTTTTCCTTATTTTTTGTTTTTTGTTTTAAATTTTTTAACGCTTGAAATTAAGTTAGATTGCCTGTCTTTATCAACGTTCTTTCGGTCTTTAATTCTCCCATGCAGATGCAGATTGGTCAAAAAAGCTCTATGACGCAAATACTGAGATTCTTTGGGAAATTATAGGAAAAAAACAAAATAAGGGAAAGAGACCTTGGAGCTGTCGTATTGATTGCGACATAACTACTTACGTACAAGAGATCGAGGCCGGGTTACGTCATACGATGTGGGTACAATTTTACCTTATTTATAAATAATTTTAAATATGAGTTTATACTAAAAAATTTGTATCAATTTATATCAAAACTGTCGTCGCATTTGTTGAGTGTAAGGTAAATTGGGTTGCAGCTTGTGGATAAGTCTCAAAGGCTAAATTAAAATATAACGTATTATATATAAACGTAGTGTTAAATTATTAAATAATAATATATAAATGAAACCGCCAAAAAGAAAAATGCAACTATCAAAATAATATCAATAAAATAGATGTGTTGGACATTGATATAGAAGGTATAGTGTTACACGCTATTTAAGTACAACTTAATTCTTGACATGTGTCCTTAAGATTTGCATGGATGGAGCCCATGTGTCGCCAATCTCTATTCGAGAACTTGAGTCATGATATGAAATGCTAAAAAGTAGAACGGGAACTTTCGCCTAAAGCCATGGCTCATTGCACCCATGCATGAGCATGACCATATATTGACCAAACCATTTGCTCATGGCCAGCCAAAGTTTACCCTGCTGTCTGCTATGCACCTTTTTTTGTGAAAAAAAAAAACAGCAGGCAAAGGGACCACGCGAAGCACATATTAAATTGATGAGACTTGTAATTATAATAATATGATAGTAAAAATTAACTATTTATTATTTTTTTACAAATTCTTACCGATATAAAGGTTGAATTTAATTAAAATGCCATTTTAATTCATGATATTATGATAGTTGTGTAAAAGTTTATTAGTCTTATTCACTCTTAAAAGACGCTTTAAGAGAGGAAGGACACCATGACTTATGTCCAATGAATCAGCTCTGATATCATGTAAAAAGTTCATGGACCATACTTGCTCTGAAAAGACGCTTTGAGAGACGAGGGTTCCATGCTTATAAAGTTTCTAGGTCATATATATCTTGGCGATGCGGGACACTTTAACACACCCCTCATCTGTGGCAACTTTGTCAAACACGTGTTCATCGTCGGGAGGAAAGACACATCATCGTCCAAGAAATCCGTTTTAATACCATGTAAAAGTTTATGAGTCTTACTAATTCTCAAAAGACATTTTGATAGAGGAGACACCAGGTGAAGAAAATCTTAGCAGTGTAAGACACTTTAACACCCATCTCATGTCAACAACGGGAGAGAAGACCTATCATCGCAAGAAATTTGTAGCTTCGATACCATATAAAAATTAATAGATCTTATTCACTCTCAAAAAAATACTTTTGAGAGATGAGATATGTTCATAATTTATAAAGTTTTCAAATCATATATCTTTTCACCGTGTAGCAATTTAAAAGCGTCTAGGTTGTGAACTGTACAGAAAACTTATAAAGTTTTCTTCTTCTTTTTTTGTTTCCAAGGATTTAATGCGATGAAATATATATATAATATATTATATATATATATATATATATATATATATATATATATATAATATATATATATATGTTGGTACAGTTTCCGGTATGGTGTGAATCTGCACGTTCCTTTGATGTTCTTCACGCTTCTCAATAACTCTGCAAAACAACAAAACCTAGGACCTTCCGGGGTCCCGCTCCGATGCCTAAGTTAGATTCTGTGAAAAAATAATGTTTTGTGCCTAAAATTGGGTCTTCGTTATACCTGGTATGGGCCTATTTATAGCATAGAGGTGGAGTCAAACCTGGATTAGGACTCCTGTTCCTTGTTGATTTAGAACTGCTGTCCGAGTTCTAATTGGACTTTAATCCTTTACTAGACTTCTAATTGGATATCTTCTTAGACTTCTGATCTGATATCACCTTATCTGTTTGGACCTTATTTGACTCCTCTTTGGATCGGGTTGAGTGGGATTTATCCCCAACAGTTACCCCCAATTCCCTTATCCGAAGCTTGCTTGAATAATGGGAATTCCATGTCTAAGGAAACCCGATCTTTGTCTCCTTCTGAAAACCTGCTAACCTGCAAAACCTGAGGGTTAAATCTTACCCCCCATTACCTTCTTGTTTTTCCTTAGGGTTTTATCCCTGTCTCTTGAAAAACCTGCAAAACCCGAGGGTTAAATCCGCCCCCCGAGAAGTTTCTTGCTCTCGGCTAGGACTGATCCGAGAGGTCCTTCTCGGCTAGGACTGATCCGAGAAGTTGTTCTGCTCGGCTAGGACTGATCCGAGAGGCTCCTTCTCGGCAAGGACTGATCCGAGAAGTTGTCTTGCTCTCGGCTAGGACTGATCCGAGAGGCTCCTTCTCGGCTAGGACTGATCCGAGAAGTTGTTCTGCTCTCGGCTAGGACTGATCCGAGAGGCTCCTTCTCGGCAAGGACTGATCCGAGAAGTTGTCTTGCTCTCGGCTAGGACTGATCCGAGAGGCTCCTTCTCGGCAAGGACTGATCCGAGAAGTTGTCTTGCTCTCGGCTAGGACTGATCCGAGAGGCTCCTTCTCGGCAAGGACTGATCCGAGAAGTTGTTCTTGTTGCTCTCCAAGAACCGAACTAGCTTGCCATTCTTTATGAATTCTTCTATTAACAACCTTAGGGTTACGCACCCCTCGGTGTAATGACCTGCTTGTTTATGGAAATCACAATACTTCCCTGCATTCTTATAAGGAGGATTACCTGGTATCTTTTGTGGTTCCCGAAACGCCGGATCTCTCTTGATCTCCATGAGGACTTCTGATATCTCGGCATTGAGAGGTGTAAAGTTGTAATCTTTGAACTTCTTTACCTGCCTCTGCTCTTCCCAATCAGCTTTCCTGAATTCTTTCCTTTTCTTTTCTGGGGCTGTCTCTCGGGGTAGTCTAGAACTGGCCATAGACTTCAGCGTCTCTTCCTGATTAATGAATTCTTCTACCTTATCCATGAGGCCCTGCAAGGTACTCGGTTGCTTCCGGATCAACTTCTTCATCAAAGGCTCCTCGGGTGAAATTCCCTGATAAATGGCAGCAAAGATCATATCCTCGGTCGGATCTTCGACGTAGCCTTCTCTCGGTTGAACCGAGCCATAAACTCCTTAAGACTCTCATTGCCCTGCTGGTGCAATGATAGCAAATATCCCGAAGGCTTCTTCCTTGTCCGGAAAGCCAAGAACTCCGTTAGGAATATCTTGGACAATTCTTTGAACTGATCAACAGAATTCGGGGCAGCTTCCTGAACCAGTCTCGGGCATTCCCCGCAAGAGTAAGAGGGAAGGCCCGACATGCTACTTCATCGGGTGTCCCGTGAAGGTCTAGATGAGCTTTGAAATTCTCTAGGTGATCCAAGGGATCTCTGTCTCCTGCATAACTTAGAATTTGGGGTACCTTAAACTTATCGGGAAGCTGATAGTCTGCCACCCGTCTGGTGAAGGGTGAGTCTGTACCCATTAGGAGCTTGTCCACCATTACGGATCTGCCTTTGTCCTTTCTTTCCATCTCCATGTACGTGCACCTTCTCTCCAGCTCGGCAATAATTCTGCTCAGATCTCCTTGGCGGTCATCCTCCCTCCGAGGATTAATGTTGCTATTGTGATCTTCTTCCTCACGCTCATCCCTGTTCATCTCGGGATTGGGCTGTCTCTGCCTCATGCGTAACAATTCTGCATTT